>CM061918.1:148884805-148964210 GCA_031002005.1 Vandiemenella viatica
ACCCCTTATCTACGTCAGCTATGAGGACCCGATCCTTATCGTCGACTATGCACAGGACCAGACCCCTTATCTACGTCAGCTAAGAGGAACCCTATGCCTTATCGACGATATGCACAGGACCAGACCCCTTATCTACTCAGCTAAGAGGAACCCGATCCCTTATCGACGACTATGACAGGACCAGACCCTTATCTAACGTCAGCTAAGAGGAACCCGATCCCTTATCGACGACTATGATCACAGAATACCAGACCCCTTATCTACGTCAGCTAAGAGGAACCCGATCCCTTATCGACGACTATGCACAACCAGACCCTTATCTACGTAAGCTAAGAGGAACCCGATCCCTTATCGACGACTAAGCACAGGACCAGACCCTTATCTACGTCAGCTATGAGGAACCCGATCCCTTATCGCACGACTATGCACAGGACCAGAGCCCCTTATCTACGTCTATGAGGAACCCGATCCCTTATCGACGACTATGCACAGGACCAGACCCCTTATCTACGTCAGCTATGAGGAACCCGATCCCTTATCGACGACTATGCACAGGACCAGACCCCTTATCTACGTCAGCTATGAGGAACCCGATCCCTTATCGACGACTATGCACAGGACCAGACCCCTTATCTACGTCAGCTATGAGGAACCCGATCCCTTATCGACGACTATGCACAGGACCAGACCCCTTATCTACGTCAGCTATGAGGAACCCGATCCCTTATCGACGACTATGCACAGGACCAGACCCATTATCTACGTCAGCTAGAGGAACCGATCCCTTTTCGACGACTATGCACAGGACCAGACCCCTTATCTACGTCAGCTATGAGGAACCCGATCCCTTATCGACGACTATGCACAGGACCAGACCCCTTATCTACGTCAGCTATGAGGAACCCGATCCCTTATCGACGACTATGCACAGGACCAGACCCCTTATCTACGTCAGCTATGAGGAACCCGATCCCTTATCGACGACTATGCAGACCAGACCCCTTTCTACGTCAGCTAATGAACCCGATCCTTATCGACGACTATGCACAGGACCAGACCCTTATCTACGTCAGCTAATAGGAACCCGATCCCTTATCGACGACTATGCACAGGACCAGACCCCTTATCTACGTCAGCTATGAGGACCCGATCCTTATCGACGACTATGCACAGGAACCAGACCCCTTATCTACGTCAGCTAAGAGGACCCGATCCTTATCGACGACTATGCACAGGACCAGACCCCTTATCTACGTCAGCTAATGAGGAACCCCGATGCCTTTATCGACGAACTATGCACAGGACAGACCCCCTTATCTACGTCAGCTATGAGGAACCCGATTCACTTAATCGACGACTATGCACAGGACCAGACCCTTATCTACGTCAGCTAATGAGGTAACCCGATCCCTTAATCGACGACTATGCACAGGACCAGACCCCTTATCTACGTCAGCTATGAGTAACCCGATCCCTTATCGACGACTATGCACAGGACCAGACCCCCTTATCTACGTCAGCTATGATGTAACCCGATCCCTTATCGACGACTATGCATACAGGACCAGACCCCCTTATCTACGTCAGCTATGAGTAACCCGATCCTTTATCGACGACTATGCTCAGTACCAGACCCCTTATCTACGTCAGCTATGCGGAACCCGATCCCTTATCGACGACTATGCACAGACCAGACCCCTTATCTACGTCAGCTATGAGGAACCCGATCCTTTATCGCCGACTATGCTCAGTACCAGAACCCCTTATCTACGTCAGCTATGAGGAACCCGATCCTTATTCGACGACTACGCTCATGACCAGACCCCTTTATCTACGTCAGCTAAGAGGAACCCGATCCCTTATCGACGACTATGCACAGGACCAGACCCCTTATCTACGTCAGCTATGATCAACCCGATCCCTTATCGACGACTATGCACAGGACCAGACCCCTTATCTACGTCAGCTATGAGGAACCCGATCCTTTATTGACGGCTATGTTCACGACCAGACCCCTTATCTACGTCAGCTAAGAGGAACCCGATCCCTTATCGACGACTATGGCACAGGACCACACCCCTTATCTAAATCAGCTATGAGGAACCCGATCCTTTATCGACGACTATGCTCAGTACCAGACCCCTTATCTACGTCAGCTATGAGGAACCCGATCCCTTATCAACGACAATGCACAGGACCAGACCCTTATCTACGTCAGCTAAGAGGAACCCGATCCCTTATCGACGACTATGCACAGGACCAGAGCCCTTATCTACGTCAGCTATGAGGAACCCGATCCTTTATCGACGGCTATGCTCATGACCAGACCCCTTATCTACGTCAGCTAAGAGGAACCCGATCCCTTATCGACGACTATGCACAGGACCAGAGCCCTTATCTACGTCAGCTATGAGGAACCCGATCCTTTATCGACGACTATGCTCAGTACCAGACCCCTTATCTACGTCAGCTATGAGGAACCCGAAACCCTTATCGACGACTATGCACAATACCAGACCCCTTATCTACGTCAGCTAAGAGGTACCCGATCCCTTATCGATGACTATGCACAGGACCAGACCCCTTATCTATGTCAGCTGTGAGGATCTTGATCCCTTATCGACGGATATGCTCATGACCAGACCCGTTATCTACGTCAGCTATGAGGAACCCGATCCCTTATCGATGGCTATGCTCACGACCAGACCCTTTATCTACGTCAGCTGTGAGGAACCCGATCCTTTATCGACGGCTATGCTCATGACCAGACCCCTTATCTACGTCAGCCATGAGGAACCCGATCCTTTATCGACGGCAATGCTCTTGACCAGACCCCTTATCTATGTCAGCTATGAGGAACCCGATCCCTTATCGACGTCTATGCTCAGTAACATACCCGTTATCTACGTCAGCTATGAGAAACCCGATCCTTTATCGACGACTATGCACAGGACCAGACCCTTTATCTACGTCAGGTATGAGGAACCCGATCCTTTATCGACGGCTATGCTCACGACCAGACCCGTTATCTACGTCAGCTATGAGGAACCCGATCCTTTATCGACGACTATACTCAGGATCAGACCCCTTATCTGCGTCAGCTATGAGGAATCCGATCCCTTATTGACGGCTATGTTCACATCCTGACTTCATATCGACGTCATTAACTACTTCCCAACTTCATCGTCATTAATGTTTAGTTCCAGACCATTTTTCGACGTCAGTAAGGAAGTACTGATCCGTTATCGACGTCAGTGTTTAGGTTATACCCTTACTCGAAGATAGTATTTAGGCCCCGATATATATAATTTTGTGTAAATTACTAAGGTGGAAGTTAAAAAAATAGATATTTCTAAATAATTATCAAGTTCGGAGTTTGTGTTTTGATAATTACTCTCTATGGACCTTTTTCATTGGAGTATTCAATTTGGTTGAAATATCACACATAAATTCAAATCTGGAACCTGCAAGTAGTTTCCTAACTAATTTTAGTATTTATAATGTTTTTATTCTTTCATTTCTCCAAATGCCAATTTACACTGCTGAAAATGTGTAGATGTTGATCTGTTATGAGTAACTCTCTTTCCTCGTTTGCGTTATCTTTTAGTTTTATTAATCTCACTAAAACCTGCCTATATTATGTAAAAACCAAGAACGAATACTGCTGTGGAAATTACGATTTTTCCAGCTCACAGAGCGGCACTCTACGTCGGCGGGAGTCGCAACCAATCCAGCCCACTCCAGCTGTGTAGAGCAGCGCGGCGCATTCGACAGAGGGCTCAGAATATACCTCACGTGGGTTAAAAACTAAATTATTTATTTCATCAGTTTCTTAGTTTGACAACTCACGAGGGACACATTAGACTTAAAACGCTCGGATCTGCGTGAAAACATGTTTAGAATAACAAGCGATAATTTTCCATGCAGAACTCTGGACATGACTGCTTTCGGCAGTATGAAGTCTGTATCAGAAGAATTACTGACTTTGTAAGACTACAATGTGCCAAACCACAAGTTAAGATACATGATCATTATTTCATCATGAAACTACACTCCGGGATTAAAAATCAATTTGCTGCACCTACATATATTACTATGTTGCAATATGCTTGGCGAAATCCAGGCTGTGACATTGACATACCAATATCATCATTTGAAAGTGTAATTAGTGTGGCTTTTGATATTGGACTGTGTGAACCCGTAAGTGATTTGGAATGTTATAACGTGGATATAGTGAGGTGTGCACATTGTTCTCTTCCACTTTGTTTTAACCACTTCATCAAAATCCCGCATCTGCACTTTGAGGAGCATTTGCTGTATATGCGTGTTTTGCGCTATATTAAGTACTTTAAGCTGAGAGTTTCTGGCACTGTTAATTGAAAAATGTAATGATACAGTGATGTCATTTGAATTACTTATAATTTCGTTCATATGGTATTGATCTCTTGTTACATTGTTTCACTCTATTAAAATGCTACTTGAGGTAGATTGCACGTTCTGCATGGAAATGACACACCCCACTGTTTTGGTTTATGATTGCTTGTTATTCTAAGCTTGTTTTTGTGTGATTTCTAGCATTCGAGGTCAAAGGTGTCTCTTGTCAGTGATAGTGAGGACTCGTTTTTTTGAAAGAACATTTGTTTTTCGTAATTCACAAAACATAGTTCAAGTTATGAGGGAAAATATAAAAAATGTAAATGATTATCATTTTTATTCCTTCAATACTAATTTCAATGTAAAAAAGGAAAGTACTCAGTTACTTGTTTTTAATAATCGGGAGAAAATGTTTGTAAATAGGTGATTAGGAAAAAGCTGTGGCAGGTCTAAGATAATCTATGTGTAGTCATCTTTGGTCATTGGTTGAGTGGGTTTTATTATTATGGAAAGACGGATGAATGTTGTTAATAATTATTGATAGATAGATAGATAGATATGTTCACTTTGATCCCATGTGAGAATAGTCTCGGGGATGTGGAACAGTACATATACTTATTAGTAATGTCAATATTACTATATAATTGATAATATTATTATTTATTGACAGGTTAGCTACAACCCATTAGTATAACTAATATCTCCTGTAATCTACAAATACCATCCCGAGTTAATTAATACTTGTTACCAGCATCTAATAACCAGTTATTTTCTTACCAACCAGTTAACATGATACGTTTCACTGTAATTTGTGACTACGTATTATATTATGTTAGTTGCTATTTATGTGGAACATTACACGCACCTATTAACAATATCAATTATATTACCAACAACTCATAAGCAATCAATTACTTAAAAACCTGTTAGTATGATAATTTTTCACAGCAGTTTTTGAGTGCATGCTATCCCATGTTAGTTACTATATATGAGTGAAATTTTGTAAACAGTGTAATTACTTCATTTGTCAAAAGTTTCAACAGAAAGACAAACCATATATCATTTCAGTAATTGTGGATAATTTTGTCACCTTCCCCTTCCATACACCACATATACTATTTTATCAGTCATTCTTAGTTACCAAATTCCAAGAAGAAAATTCTTTCACAGAGTAAAATGGGTTCTGAAGCAGCAACTCTTTCAGTTTTGACTTAAAGTAGTTGGGTTTTTTGGAGATAACATTTAATTTCTGTTGGTAATACATTGAATAAGGATGCTACAGTAAATGTTAACCCTTTCTGTACAATTGACAGTGATTTGTAATCCTTGTGAATATTATATTTGTTCCTAGTATTATGGCTATGTATGTCAGCATTAAGATTGAAGTGTTCAGGATTTTCCACTACAAATGGTAGTACAGAGTATACATACTGTGCTGGCATTGTTAGTACCCCAGGTTTTTTAAATAGATTTCTGCACGACGTTTGTGGGCTTGCTCCACAAATAGTTCTTATAGCACGCTTTTGCAATTTAAATACCCTCTGTGCTTGTGACGAGTTTCCCCAGAATGAGATGCCATAAGTGAGCAGGGAATGAAAATATGCAAAATATACTAACTTCTGGTTTCTATATTAGCTATTCTAGATATTACCCTCAGTGAAATGTTGCAGAATTCAGTTTTTAAGAAGTCGTTGAATATGCTGTTTCCAGTTCAATTTGTTATCTATATATACACCCAGGAATTTTGTGAAACTGCTTTCATTGATTGCTTTTCCTTCTGATATCACATTATAGCTGACCTTTGTTTTATTTTTTGTAACAAACTGAAGTAACTGTGTCTTTTCTACATTAAGTATTAGTTTGTTGGCATTAAACCACCTGTTAATTTTCTTTATAACATCATTTGCTGTGTTTTCGAGGTTTTGTGCTGATGGGTCTTTCAAGGATATGCTAGTATCATCTGCAAAGAGCACCATGTGTTCATTATCACCTAGTATATGTGGGAGATCATTTATATAATTAAGAACAGCAGAGGGCCAAGAATTGAACCCTGAGGCACACCACATTTAACTATACCCCATTCTGAGTTTATAACATCTCCTGTATTAGCATCTTTCAGTGATACACATTGCTTTCTATTTTCCAGGTATGATTTAAACCAATGTCCTGGCTTACCACTAACTCCATAGTGGTCTAATTTACCTAGTAGAATCTCATGATCAACACAGTCAAAAGCCTTAGCAAGATCACAGAATATACCTAGGGAATTTAATTTTTTATGCATTGATTCCAGTATGTTGTTTACAAAAGCAAAAATTGCTGAATCTGTTGAAATGCCTTGTCTAAAACCAAACTGTACTTTACTGAGTAGGTCATTCTTTTGTATATGTGCATACACCCTTCTGTACATTGCTTTTTCAAAGATTTTTGAAAATGCTGGTAGAAGTGATATCGGTCTGTAATTTTCAATCTTTGAGGTATCACCTTTTTCATAAAGCGGTTTGATTATTGACTTCTTGAGTGAGTCAGGAAAGATACCTTCTTCAAAAGAACTATTACAAATATGACTAATAACTCTACTAATGCTGGTGTTACATTGTTTTACTACATGGGTTGAAACCTCATCATAACCAAATTACTTTTTATTTTTGAGGGATTTAATAATTTTTTTCAATTTCATTTTGACTGGTGGGAAATATAGATATAGGTGCTGTTTTTGTTGACAAGGATTTAAGTATTGCTATAGCATCCATTTTCCAAATATATTTTCCTTTTATTTTTTCAGCAACTGTTAAGAAGTAGTTATTGAAAGCACTTCCTACATAAGAGGGGTCAGTTACAAGCTTATCATTAATGCTTATAGATATAGGTTTATGTTCAAGGGATGATACGGTTGTTTCTCTTTTAATAATGTTCCAGACACTTTTTATCTTATTATCTGAACTACTAATCTTATCGTTTATGGCCAAACGTTTAGCTTCTTTGGTTAAAATTCTACAGTAAGTTTTGTAATGTTGTCTGAGAAGCATATTATCAGTATTCCTAACTTTTACATACAATTCCCTTTTATGTCTGCAAGATGTTTTAATACCAACTGTAACCCAATTTTTGTTTACTCGTTTTTGACCAATTGGAGCTAGTTTTGTAGGGAGACACCTAGTGTTGCAAACTGAAAAAAAATTTCAGCTTTGTGAAAAAAAAACATGAAAAAAAACCTAGCACCCTGTTTTTTTTCTAAATTTTTTTTTTTTTTTCAGAAAACAATATATTTGATAAATTATAGTTTTATTTAAGGAACTTCCATTTTACAAGTGTGTTTTAAGTCTTACTGAATCATATAATGTCTCACATAATGATTCATAAGTGTATCTATATAGGTAATATAATTTTATTCATCCTCTATGTCAGTACCACATTCACTAGTATCAGCACTACCAACACTTGTTCGATCGGTGTCGGAATTTTCTGTCATAACTTCAGAAATAGTTAAATTTTCTTTTACTGGTTGTTCTTGTATTGTACGCAAAAGATTTTGAGATTGCAATTTTAAATTGTGAGCAAAGTACACTCTGTGCATAAAGACTGCACCAATAGTTCTGTATTACGGTCTTTTAGGTTTGAATTAAAATCTGTTATCATACAAAATAGGAGCTTTACGTCTTTTCAATCGTTTGTTTACACCAACGGTTGCAAGGAAACGATTCATAATTAGGGACCGTGCACAAACTACGTGGCTCGGTCCAGAGGGAGGAGGGGTTAGCTGGAAGGCAAGAGGGGGGGGGGGGTTCAAAGCCAGGACACGTAACTTTCCTATCGTAACATTTTTCACAGTTAAAATGAGGAACTGAACTGACAACAGCATGTGAGTATTTATTTCCCTCAGTTAATTATATCCGTATGTAATTTACAATAGTCCTACAAGTACAGTACAAAATGTCTTCTGGAATCAAAAAGGAAGAAAGCTACGTGAGCAGGGGGGGGGGGGGGGGGGTAGGCAAAAGCCACGTAGGGCTACGTGGGGGAGGAGAGTGGGTTCACAAGAGGCCAAAATGGAGCTATGTGGTTTATGCACGCTCCCTTACTGACAATTTAATGCGTCAGTACCACTATACTCTGAGAGTTAACAAGTATACGAATATAAGGAAAGCCCAATAAGTAATAAAAAGAGGCAAAAAAACCGTGGATAAATATTAAATTCCTAATTTTTTAAAAAGATCTGTAGGTAATTTTGTAGGGCTGGCAGCACTATTTCAAATAGCAAGTATCAATCCAAACAATGGGGAATGGGGAATCCTTCTGGCGCAACCTAGTCTCTTCGGGAAATCCCCGTTCATAAAGAAAATTTCAGTCAATTTTGCCAATATTTTCGTAATTTTTTTTCCTACTGAACCAGAAAAATATAGTAGATTTTATACTAAGATAAGTACTCAGAATAAACTCTAAAACAGTCATTTTAAATGATAACTGCCTTACAAATTTGAGATTTAGTAGTTGTGAAAAAAAACATGTTTTTTTTTCAAAGTTTTTTTTTCATGTTTTTTTTCAAGCCAGAAAAAAAACGTTTTTTTACAACACTAGAGACACCTCTTGTAAATTTCTAAAAACCTTTGGTGAAAGTAATTGAATTTATTGTTTACCCCTTTTAATTTATAAACACTGCTCCAGTCCTCATTGAGAAGTTCATCATTTAATATTTTTATTGAATTGTTCTTTAATGGCCTAACTCTGACAAATTCTTTTTGTTATTTTCATTTCCCACAACATCCAAAGTATTTATTTGAGCATTATGGTCTGACAAACCATTTTCCATTGGAACTGTTTCATGTATTTCTAATTTATTGTGCTCTACAAAAATGTTATCAATAATGGTACTACTATCTTTTTGTGTTCTAGTTGGGAAATTTACAGTTTGATAGAGATTGAATGATCTAAGCATTCCTAGAAGATAATCTGTCTGGTTACATTCTATAGCAAAATTTATGTTGAAGTCTCCTTTTAGTACGTGATAAGTTTATTAGAACCGCCTCAAGTTTATTACAAAATTTACTGAAGTCTCCTGTGGGAGCCCTATAATGATATAAACTAATTAGAGCCCATGACTTCGTTCGTGTTTGTCAAGAATTTTGAAGTTTTTCAGGATAAAAGTAGCTTATGTCATTCATTGCCAGATCACTAACCCGTCATTGAAAGTCCCGTCAAATTCGGTTCACACATTGAATAAGTGTATGCCATTTATTTGTTGGTATCTGAAAAATGTGTGTATTCTAGAACATTTTTGAAGAACTTTCTCGAACATACTAGAGAATTCCAAACATTTTTAGAAATCTGATAGAAACATGAAAATGCCCTCAATCGACCAATTTCATCGTCCATGTCTGCCACACCCCCACATCTACCGACATGTAATAATCACCATAGTGCATATTGATATGCAACCACATCAGAAATATATGTGAGGAACGTAAGTGGTTTTCAAGGAGGCAACATGGGATCAAGCAAGGATATTCATGCGAATCTCAGTTGGTGGGATATATGCAAGATATTTCAGATTAAATGGACAAGGGAGGCCAAATTGATAGTGTAGCACTAGATCTGTCAAAGGCGTTTGACAGAGTGAGCCATAAAATGGTAGTAAATAAGGTAAAAACTATTGGAGTGGATGAGAAAGTGATTTGCTGGGTAGAAGAATTTTTAAAAGGTAGAAAACAGAAAGTTAGGGTAGGAAATGCGGTATCAAAGGAAGTGGAAGTAAAAATGGGAGTGCCACAGGGTAGCGTATTGGGACCATTGCTATTAATTATTCTAATGAATAATTGTGTTGATTTTTTACTATCTGAAATTAGATTGTTTGCAGATGACATAATGCTGTATATATATATATATATATATATATATATTGGCCACAGCATCTTCACAGATGATAGTTGTAGCGACTCAGCTATCACTAGGGGTGAGTGCACCGCATCTTCTTTTGTGGCTGAATAGTCCAATGGGGGTGCGACAAATTTTGCCACATCTATCGCACACGAAAGAGGGATCTGGTGGATGTACTTCCCTGAGCTTTTTCAGCTTTATTTTATCCAACCATGCTCTGTCATATTTGGCCATGCCGGTGGTGATATGATGATGCCATAAGGGTCTCATGCTGGCGTAAGGTTCCCAGTCAGAAGTGCGTATGCCGAAGCTCTCCAAATCACATTTGCAGGTGTCCCTAAACCTTAGCATTGGGCGCCCTACAGGTCTCTTGATATTGGAAATCTGGCTGAGCATGACTTTCCGTGGTAGTCTCTCGGGGTCCATTCTATGGATGTGGCCAAGCCAGCGGAGTCGTCTTTGTTTTAGGATGGCAGTAATACTGTGACACTTCGTGGTAGACAGAACACTCTCATTGCTCATTTTGTCCTGCCACATGACTCCAAGTATTGTTCGCAGGCAGTGCATATGGAAAGCGTTCAGCTGTCTCTCTTGCCAAGCATAAGTGGACCACGTCTCAGCTGTGTACAGTAAGATACTCAGGACACACGTCCAGAATACTAGAATTTTGGTGGAGAGAGTTAGCTTGGAGTTTCTCCAGACACGTGTGGACAGCTTGCGTCACGGCTTTACCAATTCGTGCATCAATCTCCTTTTGAATGGACTGGTTGTAGTGATGGAGCCGAGATAATTGAAGTGTTCTACTACTTGAAGAGGGATGCCTTCCAATGTTATTTTTGGAAGATGATCTGTGCCCTGAACCATGATAACCGTCTTCTTGGTATTGACACTCATCGAAAACAGATGACATGCATGACCAAATCTGGTGAGCACCTCCTGAAGCTCATCTTCGGTATTAGCAACAAAAGCCGCATCGTCAGCATATAGAAGTTCACGAACAATTAGTTCAATACGCTTTTTAGTAGATCTCAATAGACTTATATTAAAAAGTCTACCGTCACTCCTTGTATGAAGATGTACTCCAACGTGACAGTTTTTAAAAGCTACTAAGAGCAGAACAGAGAAGAAAATTCCAAAGAGTGTGGGCACTAAGACACAACCCTGTCGTACACCGTGGTTTACTTTGAAGGATGCAGAAGCTTCGCCATCAAATATCACAGAGCCTTGCATGTTATCGTGAAAGGCCTTGATTAAAGACAACAGCGTAGGTGGGCAGCCGATTTTGTGCAGGATGTCGTAAAGGCCGTTACGGCTAACAGTATCAAAGGCTTTATTTAGATCGACAAAAGCCAAGTATAAAGGCACACGATGTTCACGGCATTTTTCTTGAAGTTGGCGGACAGTGAAGATCATGTCACTCATGGAGTGGCCGCGCGAAATCCGCACTGAGATTCGGGGTAGACAAGTGAGGCGAGGGTTTCCAGTCTTTTCAAAACGACTCGAGCGATAGCTTTTCCAGCAATGCTGAGGAGGGATATACCTCTATAATTGTTGCAATCACCTCTATCACCATTCCCGTTATAAAGGGTAAATATATCTGCATCACGCATGACCTGTGGTATTTTACCCTCATACCAGCACTGCTTTAGGGGTTCATATATGACCAGAAAAACACAATCAAGTTTAATTATTTCGGCCGGTAGGTTGCCACGACCTGTACTTTTTCCCAGTTTGAGTCTCTTCAGTGAAAAATGAAGTTCGTCCTGTGAAGGTAAATCATCAAGTTCTAATGCAGAAGGATAAGTAGGTAAACTTTCCAGTGCTTCAGGCTTTATGCTGACTGCCCTGGAATAAAGGTTGGTGTAGTGTTCTGAGCATCTTTCTAACTGTTTCTGCTTGTCAACAATAGATTCCCCATTTAAGTCTTTTAGGGCAGCACATTTCCTAGTTGTGGGCCCGATGCTGTATAAAAGGATCAAAACGATAGAGGACTGTAAACAGTTGCAGTGTGATCTGGACAGTATATCTAGTTGGGTTGGTAAACATGGGATGAAGATAAATACAAAGAAGAGTCAGCTAATTAGATACACAAATAAAAAACGAAAGGTTAATTATGAATATAGGGTGGGAAAAGAATTGCTTCCTGAAGACTTTAAACGTAAATATTTTGGCTTTACATTTGATAACAAGCTTAACTGGGCAGGACACATTGGACAGGTGGTAGGAAAAGGTTTCAAAGTTCTGCACTTGATGGAAAGAGTGATGAGGGGATGTACGAGAGAAGTAAAGGGATTGGGTTACAAAACTTTGGTCAGACCATTGCTCGAATATGGTGGTGTAGTATGGGACACACATTATAGGTATCAAATACAAAAAAGGGTTGCTAGATTTGTTTCTGGAAATTATCACAGAATGCAATCAGTGAAGGATATGATAAAAGAGCTGGAATGGGATTCATTGCAAGACAGGAGGAGGATGAGGAGGGTCACGGGGGTGTACAGGGCGTTTACTGGCATGGAGAGATTTTGCAATAGGAATGAAAATTAGTGCATGGAAGGGAAAAGATGACCATGACCTCAAGCTGGCACTAGATTTCAGGCACAAGGGTGTGGGAAGATTCTCTTTTTTAGGTAAGGGTGTCAGAG
Organism: Vandiemenella viatica; assembly: GCA_031002005.1. Lineage (NCBI taxonomy): Eukaryota > Metazoa > Arthropoda > Insecta > Orthoptera > Morabidae > Vandiemenella > Vandiemenella viatica. The sequence goes on from CM061918.1 coordinate 148,897,699, forward strand.
ATTGGACTGAGTTACCAAGAGAAATCATGAATAATTTAGCAAAAACGTTGAAAGAACTTAATTTTGTAGAGGGCTAATGTAGGTGGGTGTAGGATAGGGGGAAGATGAGGGTGTAGGGAAATTGCCACCGGAGCCTGTGCTCCATTGCAATTAAATTAAATTAAAGACCAGAGGCTACTATAATAGGTGAAAGTGGATATTGTCTACCTGCCCGAAAATCGTTGAAATTTTTTTTTCTAACTGCTTCGTTATAATGTCTTCTTCACAGTTTGCACTCTCCTTTATTGGAAAAGTCACCACAAATTATATTAAAAATGCTGACGCAATATGTTAGAAGAACTGCAAAAACGATACAATAATTATTGGTTCAGGGATCATATCAACCTAAACAGATTTGTTCTTTCCCAGTGATCATGGTTAGGTTGAGATTCGACCTGGACCAAGAGTAAAAATTTACGGGAAATTCGTTCTACGGCATCCATCTCAGAAACGGCACATTTGTTTACAACGGAAGCAATCGATTGTTTCGGAATGCTTGTATCGAGTCTAAGATGGCAAGCTTTGTTGTACCGCTTAGTTATTTTGTATCTATTCATTTTATGCGACATTTTACAACGGAGTGAAGGTAAGCGGCAAGAAAATATTACAACAAAGGATTTAATAAACATTTAAAAAGATAGTCATTGCTTCAGCAGCGCGGGCGACATATGATAACTGTGCATCACTCTCACATTTAAACATTTTTAATTTGATTCGTGGCTACTTTTCCGAAAAAGGAGAGTGCATTAGGTGAAGAGGACATTATGAGGAAGCAGTTAATCCAAACTTCAACAGGTGGAGAATATGCCGTCCCACCTGCTACTACCACACGCGGTAGTATGGTTTTAAGTAACTTACATGACTGATAAAAAGCATTACTAGAGTTAAGTGATGGATGAAAGGTTGAGCTACCCATATTAAACAACACCAGTGGTCTGCACTAGGTATTAGTGGCCGCAAAGTGAAATATAGAGTCAAGCACGCCTATTTTTATATCATGTCGACCACTTTCAACCACCATATCTCCCACACCCCTACAGCTAACGACATGCAACCACCATAGTTTACCATGGGAGACTAGATGATACTACGAAATGAAGTCTTCACGGGTGTAGTTGATACTACCTCACACAAACACCAGTAGTCTGTGCTAGGTAGATATTGTTGCAAAGTGAAATGCAGGGTGTTTCAAAAAGAATGTACATATTACAAAGTATTCTTTTGCCCAAACTATTAATCGCTGCGCCCCGGCTCGGCTATTGGAGAAACGAATACATAGTCTAGTAGCTGCTAGATGTCAGTCGTCTTGTGTTATTCTTGGTAACTGTCATATATTTAAAATGGCTACTCCACAGCATAAATCATTTTGTGTTATCGAGTTTGCGAAGTGCAATTCCGTGATTACAGTGCAAAGCCGTTTCAGGTTGAGGTAGCAAATGCATCTTCCGAATGGGTGGAACATTCGTAGATGGTATCGACAGTTTGTAGATACCGGATGTGTATGTAAAGGAAAGAGTCCTGGCCGCCCTCGTGTTTCTGAGGCAAATGTTGCACGAATTCAAACTGCTCTCCAACGTAGTCCTTCAAAATCAACTCGTCGTACCAGTCGGGAGTTACAACTACCTACAACAACAATTTGGCGTGTTTTGAGACGTCGGTTGGTTATGAAGCCATACAAGTTACAGTTGTTACAAGCTCTGCGACCTGATGACAAACAGAAACGTGTGGCATTTTGTAACGAGATTAATGATGCTATTGACAATGATAACACTTTCTCACAACGCATCGTTTTCAGTGATGAAGCGACTTTCCATGTTAGTGGTCAGGTAAACAAACACAATGTTCGAATTTGGGATCTACAGAACCCACATGCAGTCATTGAACATGTACGAGATTCGCCTAAAGTCAATGTGTTTTGTGCAATATCCCCATCATCTGTTTACTTCCCATTCTTCTTTGATGGAAACACGGTTAACAGTCAGCAGTATCTCGCAATGTTACAAAACTGCTTGTTTCCGAGGCTGCACGAAAAGAACTTCATTTTCCAACAAGACGGGGCACCCCCTCACTGGAGTCGAAAAGTGCGTGAATATCTGAATGAAACTCTACCGAACCGTTGGATTGGTCGTCAAGGAGCTGGCGACTTAGCATGCATCAGCTGGACTCTACGGTCACCGGATTTGACACCCTGTGACTTCTTCCTGTGGGGTTTAATTAAAAACAACGTTTATGTACCACCACTCCCACAGAACCTTGAGGATTTGAGGAACTGGATCCGTACTGCTGTAACATCAGTGACGAAGGACATGCTTGCTCGAGTATGGGAGGAATTTGAGTATCGATGTGATATTGTTCGTGTGGCTGATGGAGGACATATTGAACATCTGTAATCTGAACTTAAGATGTTCGTAAATATGTGTGTAAAGTTTCAGATTCGTATGTCTTACTGTTTAATAAGTATATGCATTCGAAATACGTATATTCTTTTTTGAAACACCCTGTATATGCGAACTGTTTTTAAGAGAGTACAATACTATTTTATTTATGCAATACACGACAATATTCTGCAATTGTGCGATGTGTTTTGGCTGTACATCAATTGATCTGTTTGTTGGCAGCTGGCGTAGCTATAGGACAATAAACACCTCACAAAGCCCACTGTGGAACGGTTGTGACTAGTTCTTTTTTACTGCCCACTTGCTTTCCCAATATTTCTAGCGCACAACTAACAGTTTTTTTTTTTTCGCTTCTCTCCTGTGAGGTGCATGGAGGAAAGAAATATATGGAGAAGAAATACCACTTATTCTGTGACGCCACCTCTCAACTGTCGGCTGATACTGCGCATGCGCAGTGGGGGCGGCAGCCATATTACGTATCCACACAATTTCTACTTGGCGACAGTATATTTTGAAAACTAAGCAAGATATCGAAAAATTTTAGTCTTTATTTACGATTCTTTTTCGTCCTGTTACATAAGAATCCATCATCAAATTTGACTTTTTGCGAAATTTTTCTTCTGCATTTCAACTCACTTGCGACAGTATATCTCAAGAACTAGGCAAGATATCAAAAATGTTTATTCTTTATTTTTTATTTGCCTCGTCTTTTTAAATAAGAATCCATTTTCAAATTTGACTTTGACCAATTTTTTCTTCCGAATTTCAACCAAAAACATTTGAGACAGAATATCTCGAAAACTAAGCAGGATATCAAAATATTTTATTCTTAATTTTTTATTTGTCTCATCGAGTTATATAATAATCCATCACCAGATTGCGGCGTCACGTTTATCCTAGAGTCCCCTTGATGTTTTTGCTCATATTCCCCGTGTCTGTATGGATAGGTAATATGGCGGCCACGCCTCCCCACTCCCCTCCGCCCGACGTCACTTCAATGCTCGGTGAAGGTCCCTTGCGTCGTCTCCATATATTTCTTTCCTCCAAGGTGAGATGGGTTTGCGAGGTTTAGTAACTTGTCAAGTTAAGATGGCTGCCGCGTGCGGTTGTGTGTCACGTCGCTCTTGCCGTTGAATGCATTTCGCGAGGGATAAAACAATCGTTAAGTGACGAAACAAGTTGTGCTGGTGTAAATAGTGCGTGTCAGTGCATGTAAAAACTCTCGCTAACTGCGGTAAAAAAAAAAAAAATATACGTTGTATGAGTGATTTTGTCTAACTACTGAACTGGAAAGCAGTGCCACGAGTCAACGGTCATCGTCCGCAGCGCGCTGCGTCGCGTCAGTGCTTCAACGTCACGGAGCGGGTGCGTCAGAGCGCACCGTCAGCACCCTGGCGTCCAGCTGACGTGAGTCAACACCTCGCCTGCCTCAAGGCTCAGCTGACATCATGGACTCGACTGAAGGTAACAATAATAGCAATACACAACAGAGCTTAAATCCCGAATCGGAGTGCATCGACACAGTTAACAGCAGGTACGAAAAACTTGTTAATTATGTTAACAAACTGTTAGGCCAAAAAATGACTGAGTTCAAACTGAGGGAATTTAAGGACAACCTTGCTTCCTTCGCAGTGGCTATGGCTCACATAGAGGGAAGAAATGAAGAGATGAAGAAAGAAATAAGGACACTCAGAGAAGAGAACAGAGAACTGAACGTGCAGAAAAAACTGTCAGCATCTAGTTATGCAGCAGTGACAAAATCAGGGATGGAACCTACATTAAAGTCAAAAATAGAAAAAACAGCTACTAGTGCAGCCGTCTTCATAACTTCCAAGAATGGAGAAACTCCGAAACAGGTTGCTGATAAACTAACCAGAATCATAAAACCAGGGAAAGATAAGATAAAAATAAACAAAATACGTAGCACAAACAATGCTGTAATCGTAGAAACAGCATCTCAAGATGATGTAAGAAAAATTATGGAAAATAAAGAACTAAACGAAAATCTGAAGTGTGAAATGCCGAGGAAAAGGAAACCACTGTTGATTCTGTACGACGTACCCACGTCACTTGAGCCATGCAAAATCCCAGAAAAAGTATATGAACAAAATTTTGAAGGAAAAATAGAAAGACAACAATTTCTGGAGGGGTTCAAGTCAAAATTTCGAACAGGCCCCAGAGATAAAAGCACTGTCCATCAAGTTGTTGAAGTAAGTGCTGAAATAAGGAAGCAAATAATGCAGCAAAGAAAAATATACATAGAATTCAGTGCCATATCCGCAAAAGATTACACGGTAGTACCAAAATGTATGCATTGCTACGATTATGGTCATATTAGCAAACATTGTACCCAAACGTCGGCCGCTTGCAAACATTGTGGAGAAACTAGCCACAAGAAAGAAGGCTGTAGCAAGTCCTTACAGTCAGCTGTTTGTATCCCATGCAGGAAACGGGGAAAATCGTGCAACAAATCTGGCAAAGATTGTCCGACATACCAACTGTTTCTTCAAAGATTGATAAACAGAACTGATTATGGACAGTAGAAGGAACTCCAAGAGGATGGATAAACCATACAAAGATCAATTATTGAGTATCATTATCAACCTAATAGAAGAAACAGTAGGGAAAGGAAAGAGGAATAAAACAAGAAACACGCCATCGAGGAAGAGGAGGAACGCAGAGAGGGCTGCAAGATACAGGGAGAAAATATTGCAAGAAGGGAAGGAAACAGCAAACAGCGTAAGCACGCAGACAGATGAATCTATCCTCCAACACTCAGAGATTACTTCTACCATCTGTGATATTTCTCCTAGACCTCAACCAAAACGAGCTGGACTTGGGTGGGTAGGACCAGTTCCAATGACATCCAACTACCGCGAAAATTAGTGGCGCCTCCAAAAACCGAGCGAACGAAAAACCAAGACACGCTGCAATAGCTCCAGACCATATCTACCAAAAGTTTGAAAACAATCTGCAGCTTGCTAGACTAGAGGAAACACAAAATCTCACTATGGCGTTACGCCACCTAACAGAATAGCACATCCAAATGGCAAAAACATCACATTTCCGCAACCAGAGGCAATTGATCGTATTCAACTTAAGATAAACAATATACCTACTAATTCAGCCCAGTTACTCACTATAGTCAAGCAAGTATTTGACAGACGGAACGAAATCTTTGATCCAGATCAAATTTATCGTCATTTTGTGATGACTCATGGAAGAATAATGCTTGACTCGAGACAGCCGTGGCCACAGTGCAATATCCATACTCGGCATCCATGAGTAGGGGTGGCAGAGAGAATTAAGATCGCACAGTTAAACTGCAGGAGAACCAGTCTGGTTTTGCATGAAGTGAGTAAACTGGCTGAGGGAAATGCAAATAGATATCCTCTGTCTTCAAGAGCCCCATTCCAGGGAAGGGAAAAATCTCACACATGCAGTGACGTCTCAGATAATCTCGACAGGGAAAAAACCAATGAGTGCCATCATAGTCTTCAATAATCAAATCACAGTCACAAAAATAACACAATTCTGCGATGAACATACGGTGTGTGTGGAGTTAGGTACGCAATGGGGAAACGTAGTCCTCGTTAACATGTACTTCCAATACAGAGACGATATTGATCCCTATCTTTGCAAGATTAGGGAAATATGTACAGCCATAGGCGACAGCCCTACGGTGATTAGTTGCCGATGCAAATGCCAAATCTGCACTCTGGCACAGCGGTCGTACAGACGCACGAGGAGAAAAGTTACTCGAGCTGATTGGAGAATTACAGCTGTATGTCAAAAACGAGCCAAACAATCCATACACGTTCAGTGACCGAGCAGGTGCCAAATCGAACATAGATATAACTTTAGCAAATCGAAGAGCAGGAAACCTAGTAAGCGGGTGGAAAGTGATTGAGAACCAAACCACCAGTGATCACAATCTAATTATGTTCGAACTGGGAAGACTGCGAGACGGTGCGCGCGAAGGCGCCTGTACCAATATTCAACGGCTATATGACATCAGCAAAGCCAACTGGCCAAGGTTGAAGGAGTTGCTTTATTCCCCCCCAAGTCGAAGATAAAGATTTTGATGTGGACAAGGCTGCGGAAGAAACAATTCGAGCAATCCAGGACGCAATGAGAACTGCAATTCCACTAAAAGAAAAACAACGGGAGTAAAAGACAAACCATGGACAGAAAGATTGCAGAAACTACGAATCACAATGAGGAAGGCAGAAGAAAAAGCATATCAACGTTGCCTCATTACAGAAGAGAGACAGACTCTTCTAGATATAGATATAGGAACAAAAGCAGAGTTCAAGGATCTGTTGCTGAAGACAAAACAAAAAAAGCCTGGGAAGCCTTCGTCAGACAAAATATGAGATCAGGCCCATGGGGCATCCCCTACAAGATTGCCGCTGGCAAAATTAAGGCCACCTACAACCTTGTCTACTGTAAGAAAACTGGATGGATCTATGACCACCAACTGGATGGAAACTGCACGGGAGTTACTTGCCGTGCTACTTCCAGATGACAATACAGAAAACGAGACAGATCGGCAAAGTGAACTGCGTCAAAAAGATGTGGGATCCCTACGAGAGTGAACATCAAAACTGCGTCATATCAGATGAAGAGATAGTAGAGGCAATATTTTCCCTTCAAAAAAGAAAAGCACCTGGACCTGATGGGATACCAGCAGAGGTCCTCCAGGAGCTGGTCATCCAACTGGTTCCAACCTTAAATAAACTTTTTAACGAATGCCTGGTACAGGGAAAAATACCAAATGCATGGAAAACGAGTGACGTGATTATCATAGCGAAAGGTGGAGGCAAAGACCCACAACTTCCAAAATCCTATCGTCCAATCTGCTTACTCAATGTTCTAGGGAAAGTACAAGAAAAGATACTTTGCAAAAACTAAAGGAACATAGATTAAAACATGGGATGAACCCAAATCAGTATGGGTTCAGAGCAGGCAAGTCAACAGAGGACGCCATCAACCGCTTAATGGAAATAGCTCAAAACTCTTCCAAAAATTATGTGGTGGGAGTATTTGTGGATATCGCCGGCGCATTCGACAATCTCTGGTGGCCCGCGCTGTTCGAACGCTTAAGAAACATCAACTGTCCAAAAAACCTCTATACCAGTTTTAGAGATTATTGTAGAAATAGATATGCCAAATTGCGGTGCCCCAACAAGTACATAGAGAAAAGACTGACGAAAGGTTGCCCGCAGGGATCAGTGTGTGGACCAATTTTCTGGGACATTGGTTTGGAACCGGTCATGGAAATATTGCAACAAATGTCAGAACTGCTGGGTGTGGTGGCATTCGCCGATGATCTCGCACTTCTGATAGACGCGGACACCAGGCAGGAACTCGAAACAAAATGCAAAGCAGTATTGGATTGCCTGAGTAAGTGGTGTGCAGCAGTTAAGTTAAACCTAGCCCCACAAAAGACGACCTACATGCTCCTAAAAGGAACACTCAAACGAAATCCGGTAATTAGGATCCAGGGAAAACAATAAAGAGAAAAGCAGTAGTCCGCTACCTTGGTGTAAACCTGGAGGAACAACTGAAATTTGCGTCTCACATGGAGGAAGTATGTGGAAGAGCAGCACTGGTAATGCACAAATTGATAAGCATTGGCGAACCGACGGTTTAAATCTGACCTCCGCTCAGTCATAAGAAGATATCACGATGCAATACTGACCTCCATTACTGGATACGCTGCAAGCACGTGGGCCAGCACCTAAGAAAGGTCAAACCAAAGGAGCTGCTTCGCCGTACGCAGCGAGGAATTCTGCTCCGACTAACTGGGGCCTACAGAACAACGGCCACAGATGCCCTAACGGTTATACTCGGTATCTGGCCCCTGGGACCTGGAAGTAAGGAAGCGAGGAGCGCTATACTGGATTAAAAAAGGAAGGTATGACCAAGCTGCTGAAATAATTGGAAGGCCTGTTGAAACAAAAAAAAGATATTTGGGATGCGCTGATGGATGAATGGCAGCAAACATGGACTAACAGCAACACGGGCAGAAGGACCTTCGACATGCTTCCTTGCGTGAAAGAGAGAATGAACATGACTCACCTACAACCATCTCCAGGGCTCATACACTACATATCTGGCCATGGTCCTACAACAGTTTTCTTAGAACAGAGAGGCCTCAAAGAAACAAACAGGTGCGACTGTGGTGAAGTAAGTACTCCCGAGCACGTGGTTTGGGAGTGCAAACAAACTGAAGAATCAAGAGCATATCTCCAAATACAACTTCAGAACAGAAGAATATACGATATACTGCGTGATACCGAGCTCTGGCACTTGCTGGATGAAGCTGCTAATCTAGCGTCGCAGCGCGAGAAGGCGAGATTTGTTGAATTGAAACAGGCAGAGCGTAGGGGACGCCGCGAGCAACCGGCATCAGAAGCAGAAAGAAGGACAGGAGAGGAAGAAAACTCAAGAGTAAAGAACAACCCAAATTTGACTAAAGCACTGCCCATGACTAAGGCGGTGCCTGCACCAGGAAGACGGCAAAGACTCAATTCATCGTAGTGCCTCTGGAAGCCAGAGGCACCTTCTCCAGGGCTCAGGGGGTGGCCTGCTCTGATTCCAGGAGAGAACTCCTGATGGGGGAGCAGGTGGCTCCAGGGACAAACCGGAGAAGAACGAGACCACTACCTGGAACGTGAAGCTGGCTGACGACACTTTGTGGCCAGCATGTCAGCAGTCGCCCCGCTGCATCAGCAGAGACAGCTAGCGGCCAGATGGTCGACGCAGGCCAGCAGTGGTAAAAGAAGAACGTATACAAATAGACAGTTTATTAATTAGAAGTATGAAAATACAAAGACAATTGCTGATATTGGTGTGAATTAGTAAGATGGTAGATTAATTAGTAGATTAGTTGGTAGATTAAGTGGTATATTAATTATTAGAATAATTAGTAGATTTACTATTAGAATACTTAAATCCATTAAATCCTTAAAAATAATTATCCAGATATATTATTAACAAGAAAATAAATTGTTTTAAGAATAAAACTGTAGAAACTAAGGGCCTACTTTAGGTAACAAGGTAGTAGGCTATGTAAAATCAGGAAATAAAATAAAATAAAATTTAGTAACTTGTCAGGGACAAAGCCGTATACTGGGGTAGGTATCGACTTCTTCACCTGAACCAGTCTTCTTCCAAATATTCTAAGTCCAAAAAGAAGTTCTGTAACCGTGTTGAAATATTTATGCTAACTGTTAAATTTGACCACAGTCGCCACTTACAGTTTTAAACCTACTGCAAGAAAGGTACTATTGTATAAATGAAAGCCACAAGTTGAATCACTGGATTATATTCTCCATCATTTTTCACGTAAATAATACAAGTCACAGTTAGCTAGGCAATCGGATATTAATCTTCACCAAAAATCACAGGTTGAGAATTCAGAGCAAAAACCGCACTCCCCCAAACTAAGTTAAAAATGAAAGTCACATTGCCAAAACTGATCGTCGGACCATTGGAGTTGTCTAAACTCCAACATGACTGCCGTTAAGCGTGCTTGTTGCTTGGTAGACTCGCTTCCTGCCAACCACCACCCCGGGGTTTCCCGAGCCTAGCACGGACGTGCTCTCACTTGCACGTTAGAACCGAGACTGCGACACTGGCGTATGTATGCCCTTCCTACCTGGCTTATATAGACTCGTCTCACGTGATGCCAAGTGCCTGCTGCATGCCTCCGCGATCTCAAACATTCCCTAATGTTTGATTTAATAACTTCCTTACTATATGTTTAATGGGAAAGTTAGGTGAATTTCGAGTTGTAGTGTTTAGTGTCAGAATATAGTTTTAATTGTGTCTCTCCGAAGACTACCAAATATGGATGTGTCTAAAGTCATACTGCGTTAGTCAACATTTTGTAACCTTTTTAAATTGGCTGTAGTTACCAACTCGAAATTAGGCTTAAAATATTATTCCCGATTTTAGTCTCTCGAAAATATAAACTTTGTTTAAATCCGTCAAGAATTGGTTGAGTTATGGTAAAACCAGTGATTTCTAACAATCAGTTGTAATTATTATTTATGTTTTGTGGTATAACTCTGAAGGTTTATGGATTATCAAGCCGGGAAAATTACCAATGTGTAGCCTAAATTAAACTGCGTATTTTAGAGTTTATTTCATCTTTGTAAGTGCCATATCAGAGACACAATAAATTGTTCTATTATTTACACGTGGGTTATTACAGAGTGTTTTTAGAAAATTCATTAACATCGGTTCTACTGCTCTAAATAACATGAAATCAAGGTGTATGAAGCTAGAAGAATGGATTTTTAGGAGAATCTACTTTTTAACCCGAAATCTAAGTAGGTTTTTGAATGAGAAAGTGTTAAAGTCGAGTGTTCTGTTTTATGTGTTCAAATGGTATTTAAAAATACTTAAACGGTTGGAAACTACGAGATTTAGATGAATTTGATTCTCTTTAGGATTGTTTTAATTTATTAGTTACTTTATATTGGGTGGCAGTGCTTAAAATCAGTGTAAGAGCATATAATGTGTGCAGTGTCTATCGCAAGTTACTTTGCAGTTGGATTTACTGACAACAGGTTAGTAAAAATGTCTTTAAATGGTTTTAGAGAATTAATTATGTGTGTTTACTAGCATTTACATGCTCTTGGGGCTTTTGAAATGGTTTAATTTTATCGGAATTAACTCTGAAAGTCTCGAAAATTTAGTCGATTTACTGGCTACCCGTTTTCACTAATATTTCCTATTTTACGGACTGAAACTACTTGAAATCTATTAAAACTGAAAGATAATATTATTAGCAGTGTACTCATCTACTTTTTAAATCCTGAAACTACTTAAAATGTCTCAAATCTTTTATGTAAATCGCTTATGTAGATGGGTCATCATATTTCTACAAAACGGCTTCTTGTGATTATTAAATGGTTAGAAACTATCAGAAATTTATCAGTTATTCTCCTAAACTGTCTCAGGCATTATTCTGTTTACTTTTAGGACTTTAAATGGTCAAATTTCATCACTATGTGATATCTTCATCCTGCTTCAGTTTACTATCCAAACATCCTGTTTATTTCTTTAAAAATACCTGCTAAACTATATTTAACTGTAAAGTTATGGTTATAGTAGTTCTAGGCCTGGTTGTTATTAGTTCTTTATACCCTTTCCTGGATAAAAATCCCTCTAGAAATACCAAAACTGGTAAGTGCCCAAAATTTAAGGTTATATTTTACTGTATTAAAATTATTTGTTTATCTCTGAAATAATGATAAGTAACCCTGATAAAAGGTTTATTTAGTGACTGTATTTACTATTTATGACCATTTACTTCGTTAAATTGGTTCATAACAACTCTCCAACTAATGTTAGGATCTGACAATGCAAGTATATTTTTATATGGGATTACCTATTTCCTACTGAAATAACATGGATTTATGGCAATTTATAGTTTATTTATGCTGTATGTATGTTATTTATTCACTTTACTATGCTTGAAGTGTTGTTAACTCGATTTTACTTGTGGTATCGTGTACTGAAGTTAACCCCAAACTTGGCCGGATTCTCGCGGAATATAGAAAATATAACGAGGGATACCTTACAAACTTTTGTTGGTGAGGACCGTGAGTTAACAATATCACAAAATTTGGAGCGATCCTCAAGAATAGTGTCGGAGTCGAAACATTTTGGTACCTCATCGAGCCACGTGCTTCCTGTCTTATAGCCTTCTAGGTAAACCAGTTGTCACCACTCTTAGAAGGTACCCGTAAAGCTTCTTCGGTTGTACAATTCGGAATCCGCTTTCAGTTTGTAGGTTCCGTCGCCAATACCACTAATTGAAACCCAAAACCATCACAGACTTCACAAACATATTATTACACTAAGGATTTGCCAGTTTTCTGAACAGTTTGTACATAGTTGTAAAACTTCAATTAGTATGATTAATATTAGTTAATAACTACTTCTATGACGAATTTTATTTATTTGTTAATTTTTTTAATAGATTATTTCAGTAAAGAATGATTACAGAATTATTTTCTTCTTCATGGAGCTAACACTCTGGTGGCAATCCCCCCAGTCATCCATTTACACCTTTTTTATATACATATTTTTTTTTTTTTAAATTCTTTTATAATTAGAATGTTAAATTTCACACGCATTTATTATTATGATTTACAAATTTTACTTCTAAATTCCTTAAACGTTTTTGGAGAATTATTAATCACTTGGTAATTGGTTCCAATCTCTGACACCCCAACAAAAGAAAATTTTCCCACTCCCTTAAGCATGAAATAGAGTTCCAGCTTGTGGTCATGGTCGCCTTTCCCCTTCCATGCACTGTTCCTAATTCTTTTACCAATATCCCTCCAAGCCCTATGACCAACGCTCCCTTCACCCTCCTCCTATCCTCCAATGAGACCCAAACCAGATCCCTTATCATATCAGTTACTGACTGAATTGATGACATACATCAACCAGGACAGTTTCAAAGAGTGTGTGATTCCTTACGTGAAACACTGAGGACGTGTGTCACATTGCGGACCTGTTATTAACTCCGAAGCTATGCGATTGCGACCCAAAGTTTATAAGACATTTCTGTCTTATTTTGATGCATACTATCACCTCCTAAAATATTTTAGGCTTTTTTTTTATTCACCCTCTGTATTGTCAATGCCTCGCGGATGTAGGCAGCGGTACATCAGACAGACGCAGATGGTACGATTCGTGTTTCAGCACTGTACAGAGCATGTGAGATGCGTGGGACTGAGACGTGTAACAAAGTGGTGGGTGGCTTTGCACAACAAATAGAGACACAGCTTCGATTTTGAGGCAACAAAAAGTTATAGGCCACGCAAACGGATGTTGGGACAGCATGATAAAGGAGCCCATTGAGATTCGTCTCGTGGAAGATAGTTTAAACCGCAGGGCATCAACTAACGCAGGATGGAACAATATTATGTGTCATTTAAGGAAGCAGAGACACGGGCATCAAGATTGTTGCAGAATGCATTTTGACCTCCAGCCAATCCCCTCCACCACACGTACCCCCACCTCGCCTACCGCCCAGCTCGCCCCACCAGTCTCCATATCCCACCACCACTGCACCAACAGGCTCTCGGAGCAAGCGACCGTGACGTCACCGCCAACAGTTTCACGGCTCAGTCTATATAAGGGCAGGTTCTCCGAGAGCCCGGTACTTCCCCTAAAGATGAAATCAGAGAGCAGTGTCGAAACGTCGCTTCAAATTCATGTGGTCACCTGGTGGGGAGACACGAGAAAATTTTATACAACTCATAACTTCCTTTAAAGTTTATTGTGTATATACACATGACAAGGCTGATGATATAGCAGTTTCAATATTATAAGGCTCTGTATTGATTTTATCATGTTGTTGTTTTTTTTTCATTGGGTATTGATTTTAATATTTTAATATTTATATTCATACGTGTTTTTAATTATCAGATGATTTTACATCTAATGATTGATTGATTTTTTATTCTTTTTGATTTTTACACGATTTTTACGTATTTATGATTAATTCGCTGAGGAGGCGAATATCGCAACTTACTAGTCACATATTTTCAGATAGTGCTACCCACACGGAGATTCTATATCAGAACTCACCTAAGATGTACTAGGCAAAATTGGTTTAACGAAGAGGGAGTATTGCACGTTCCAGAATTCATTGACAGAAGGAGCGGGAGTTGTAACTCGCTTTTTACTGTTGCTATTAATTTTATATATATTTTATTTTTGTCAAGTCTACTCATCCAGGCTATAGTGCAGATGCGACTTGGAGTGGCAGCAGAATATAACCAGAATCTCGTGTTTGCAGGTTCATACAACACAGAGCCTACGCACGTGTTGTGATACAGTGGTCTCCAGTTTGTTCAGAGTCGAAGAGGATCGCCGTCGAGGAACCGTCATCGAGTCGACGTCGGCGCCTCAGCAGAACGACGAGCTCTCATTCGTCGGGCCACCAGCTGGGGAAGAATTCATCACGCCAGATGGCCTCTGGTTAGTGGTGCTTTTGATGCATATTGATTTTTACAAGATTTTTTTACGTTTTTATGATTAATTAGCCGAGGAGGCAAATTTCGCAACTCACTTGTCACATATTTACAGATTGTGCTACCCAAACGGAGATTCTGTTTCTCACCTCACTTAAGATGAAATAGTCAAAATTAGTTTAATGAAGAGGGAGTATTCACCGTTCCAGGAGTCCTGCGACTTTTGGAAGGAGAGGTGTTATAGCTCAGTTTTTTTCTGTTGCTATTTATTTTATTCATATTTTATTTTTATCTACTCATCCAGGCTATAGTGCAGATGCGACTTGGAGTGGCAGCAGACTATAACGAGAATCTCGTGTTTGCAGGTTCATACAACACAGAGCCTGTGCACGTGTTGTGATACAGTGGTCTCCAGTTTGTTCAGAGTCGAAGAGGATCGCCGTCGAGGAACCGTCATCGAGTCGACGTCGGCGCCTCAGCAGTACGACGAGCTCTCATTCGTTGGGCCACCAGCTGGGGAAGATGTCATCATGCCAGATGGCCTCTGGTTAGTGGCGCTTTTGATTCATATTGATTTTTACAAGATTTTTTTTTACATTTTTATGATTAATTAGCCGAGGAGGCAAATTTCGCAACTCACTTGTCACATATTTTCAGATTGTGCTACCCAAACGGAGATTCTGTTTCTCACCTCACTTAAGATGAAATAGGCAAAATTAGTTTAACGAAGAGGGCGTATTCCGTGTTCCAGGAGTCCTGCGACGTTTGGAAGGAGAGGTGTTATAGCTCAGTTTTTTTTTTTTATTTTTTTTTTATTTTATTCATATTTTATTTTTATCTACTCATCCAGGCTATAGTGCAGATGCGACTTGGAGTGGCAGCAGACTATAATGAGAATCTCGTGTTTGCAGGTTCATACAACACAGAGCCTGTGCGCGTGTTGTGATACAGTGGTCTCCAGTTTGTTCAGAGTTGAAGAGGATCGCCGTCGAGGAACCGTCATCGAGTCAACACCAGCGCCTCAGCAGAACGACGAGCTCTCATTCGTCGGGCCACCAGCTGGGGAAGAATTCATCACGCCAGATGGCCTCTGGTTAGTGGTGCTTTTGATTCATATTGATTTTTACAAGATTTTTTTACGTTTTTATGATTAATTAGCCGAGGAGGCAAATTTCGCAACTCACTTGTCACATATTTACAGATTGTGCTACCCAGATGGAGATTCTGTTTCTCACCTCACTTAAGATGAAATAGTCAAAATTAGTTTAACGAAGAGGGAGTATTCACCGTTCCAGGAGTCCTGCGACTTTTGGAAGGAGAGGTGTTATAGCTCAGTTTTTTTCTGTTGCTATTTATTTTATTCATATTTTATTTTCATCTACTCATCCAGGCTATAGTGCAGATGCGACTTGGAGTGGCAGCAGACTATAACGAGAATCTCGTGTTTGCAGGTTCATACAACACAGAGCCTGTGCACGTGTTGTGATACAGTGGTCTCCAGTTTGTTCAGAGTTGAAGAGGATCGCCGTCGAGGAACCGTCATCGAGTCAACACCGGCGCCTCAGCAGTATGACGAGCTCTCATTCGTCGGGCCACCAGCTGGGGAAGATGTCATCATGCCAGATGGCCTCTGGTTAGTGGTGCTTTTGATTCATATTGATTTTTACAAGATTTTTTTACGTTTTTATGATTAATTAGCCGAGGAGGCAAATTTCGCAACTCACTTGTCACATATTTACAGATTGTGCTACCCAGATGGAGATTCTGTTTCTCACCTCACTTAAGATGAAATAGTCAAAATTAGTTTAACGAAGAGGGAGTATTCACCGTTCCAGGAGTCCTGCGACTTTTGGAAGGAGAGGTGTTATAGCTCAGTTTTTTTCTATTGCTATTTATTTTATTCATATTTTATTTTTATCTACTCATCCAGGCTATAGTGCAGATGCGACTTGGAGTGGCAGCAGACTATAACGAGAATCTCGTGTTTGCAGGTTCATACAACACAGAGCCTGTGCACGTGTTGTGATACAGTGGTCTCCAGTTTGTTCAGAGTTGAAGAGGATCGCCGTCGAGGAACCGTCATCGAGTCAACAGCGCCTCAGCAGAACCACAATCTCTCATTCGTCGGGTGACAAGCTGGGGAAGACGTCATCACGCCAGATGGTCTCTGATTTAGGGCACTCACCATCATCCTGCCATTGATCAGATCATCGTCAGTTGGACTCAGTGTCCGGTGATGGGAAATGCATCATATCGTTCGTGCTAAAAATGTTCTTCCGGGAAAGTTTTTCGAGAACTAGCCTATCTGCTGTCATCGAGCTTAGGCAGGACTAATCTGTTGTTTGATTCCTGCCAACCACGATCGGAAAAGTGACTGACTGATGCCAGAAGACAATAGCAAGATTTATGTGTGAAAAGCTGTGCACACCACGAGACATTATTGAATGTAGAGCATGTCTGCAGTGTGTCGAATAAAGCAATGTGCTCTACCTTTTACTCGTTTTTTTTACTGTAATAACTTGCATCTTCGTAGAAGAATCCATTTGATTATTTGTCTGATGGCTACCACAAGTGCAAAAACAATAAACTGCTTGTGGGCAGAGTTGTCAACGAGACCAGGCGGCTGTGTTTTTCATTTTTTTTTTTTAAAAATTTTTTTGAAAATGTTGTGAAATTGTCTTTGCTAAGATATCTTTTTTCTGTTGATGTACTAAAGATATCTCATCTAGAGCATTAAATTAGGATCTACCACCTCTATGACGCTCTATTTCAAGTAGCTCAAGCCAGCAATTGCCAAGATTAAGTTTCTTTTATTAGCAACATATTACTGAAAAGCAGGTCCATGTTTTTTCAGCCGTAAATATTATCAATATTTTTTTAACTTTGAAACGCTATGAAAAGCAAACATAATGAATGTATTATGGCAATTAATTTTGTAGCAGTAGCTTAGCTATTAAAGTGTGGACATAACCTCGAATTTCTTCTATTGGTATCTCTGGTCGCTGTTTTGTGAGCGAAGGCTGACACGTGACACCATTCTCCAGCCAATAGCTATCGAGCTGAGTGAATGAGTGACCTTACAAAATTATATAGCAGATTAATATTTTAACTTTCATCATAATAGAAATGTGCCACAATTATTTTGCTTTATGTTAAGCCTTTCGTAGACCCACATTGTCCATGCACCACCAAAATTAATTTCAATTTTCCAGAGACCCACTCAGCTATTGCAAGGAGCCCTAGGGAACCACTGCTTCCTCATTACCGGGACCTTGGTACCTTCGAATAATACTGGTGATTAAATTCCAACTCTCTAATGTTCCTAAACTACCTTAATAGGTGAATGTAGGTTTTCCCGGCGAATAAATGACAACAAATCTTCCCGGGTTTGCAGCTGGATTTTATTAAAAACGCGACAAGCTTTCAGCAACTAGCTCAGCAGCCATCATCAGGTCAATTATGTACCCGGCAATCTTGCCTTGATGGATACCAGGCACTTACTGGTGTCGCTTAGCAACCTCACGACGCTCGCAGTTCCGCTGTGAATGATCGTAGGCGGCGGACACCCATCCAAGTGCTAACCACGCTCCGCGTTGCTTAACTGCGGGAGCCTAAGTTGTCGAGACCGCGCCCTTATTGGTCGATTGGCTCCCCCTCGCTTGTCTGTCCACACTCCACCGAATCGCCGTCAACCAGGGAACGTGGCCCGCACAGTACAGATAACCCTGGTTTCGAAGCACCAAGCGTTGCCCAGCAAATAACCCATGTCACGGTTAACCAGGTTGTCATGTAACAGTATTTCTGTTGCTTCTTTAAGCACCTTCAAATTATCAAAGTTCATTCTGTGGCCATTTTCAATTACATGTTGGGCAACAGCTGACTTCTCCATCTGAAAAAGCCGGATGTAGCATTGATGTTCCGCCACATGGGCCTTGATTGTGTTTACGGTCTGTCCAATGTAAGGTTTCCCACATTCACAGTGTATACTATACACCCCAGGCGTCTTCAGCTCCAAGCTTGGGCTACACACCCAAATAAATTCACAAATTTTCCACTAAAATACAGAAAAATAACAATACAATAACACAGTATAATTCAAGAAAAGTTTAATTCTGTCGAAATTAGTATTCCATCACTCTACATGAGAGTTTCGCAGTCTGTACTCCACAAAAGTGTGACCGTTGGTTCACACACAGATTATTAAAAATGTATTCCTGGATAAATTAAAGTTATGATCACAAAATAAATTACTAAAAATTGTTCACTTGAAATGAATTTAGTACTCATACTGTATAAGTGTGTAAGGCATCAGCTGAAAAACCAAACTTTCTAAAAGCAATTAACATTCAGCAAATAAGGAAGATTTGGTTCTTCTGAGATATGGCTGTTTTATCCTGGTGGCATGAAAGATAGTGAAGTTCCTTATAGGATTGACCCAACAACCATTATATGAATGTCTGTACAGGCAGAGCTTTTGCATTGTGGTAAATGCTCATAAGAATTGGTACGGTTGGTTGATAATACACATATGGGTGAAAAGTCGGGCTGATATATGAATCTGGTTTGCAAAACAATGACATTTCTCTGGTCCAAGGTTGACTGTCAGGCACTAAACAGTTCTACAAGCTTATCAATTCTAGAAAACACAAACTCCTGGTAACAGCCAGAATCATTGCTTAAAAAACCATTGTCAAATTCCTTCCCATTCCTTGCGCCCAGTCCTTTCTTGAATCTGAAGATTTATGAGAACTATAAAGCTACAAAAAAGGAAAATTCTGGAAGATACTCAGAATTTGTGGAAAAAATACAAACCTGAAATTAGTTTTACTTTCTGTAAGCCACTCATATGTTCCCCTGTTCCCTGGTCCTTTCAAAACATTTAACATAATCTTTTTTATATATATAGTATTAGAGAGATAAAAAATATTAATGATTATTTCTCTACACATGGTTAGCAGCAGAATAAAAAATGAGCCATCTCATTTAAAGCAGTCATTATTATTATTAATTTTAATTGCAATGGAGCTAATGCTCTGGTGACAATTCCCCTAGTTGTCCAATTTCCCTCTTTTTAAATTGTCTTTTATAATTGAAGTGTTAAATTCCTCATCCCATTTAAATTTCTGATTCAGAAATTTTAATTTCAAATTCCTCAGATGTTTTTGGTAATTTATTCATCACTCCATTTAGTAATTTGTTTGAATCCCCACAAAAGAAAATTTTTTCCCACTCCCTTGTGTTTGAAATCGAGTGCTATCTTGTGGTCATGGATGCCCTTACCCTTCCAAGCACTATTCCTAATTAGTGAAACTAGTACTTAATAAAATACTTACATAGTAGAAACAATTAGAAAAAGCTTATGCATGCTTAAAAATATGTATGACACAAATTGTGGCTATTTACGTTCCTAAATGAAAATGTAATTCACATTACAATTTACATGAGAACTGCTTCACAAAATATATGCATTAGAAACTGAAGTACATTACAAACCCTCTTTGAAAACAATGTTTGGAGTTTGAATATTATCATGAGTTAAGTTTTGATTAAATGTTTCTCTAATACACACAAAAATACTGGGAAAGATCATCACTATAGAACAGACCACGCATAACAGTCCGTGTGAGAAGACGACCACTAGAACCAAGAGTCTGTCCGCAAGGTCTGTCGACTGTCACCGCGGAAGCAATACCGACGGGAACTTGTCTCCTAGTCATCAGGAAGGGCGTTGTTGGATCAGGAGTCATGTTTATCCTGGTTAAGATAGTTGATTAATACAGCAGTAATTGTCTCACCTAAGTGCGTGACTATCAATCTCAGCTGTTGGCGAGTCCTTGATTAGCATTGTGAATTCTGATTAACATAATCATCCCATTTTTGTTCAAGAGCAATTTATGAGCAGTGGCGTAGCTATCGGGGCTCCCAAGTGCATCTCAGGGAAGTGGGATCCCCAAGCTCACCTCAAGGGACCAAAGTTCAGCTCCAGGGGGCCCCCATAGCTCAAGGAGCCCCAGAAAGCAAACCTCACAAGACTTGGTATTAAAAGAAAAAAAAAGGCCACCCGTCTTGCCGAAGGTCCATGTCCGGTACACAACCTCACATTTTGTGATTTTGACATTATTAAAGTTATTTTTTATTTAATAATTGTAATTGTATATAAGTTACTAACTCTGAATTTTAGGTTCCAAGGTCGAAGCGTGTCAAGACGGATATAATGAGATCTCTGGAAAATAAATAACAGTCGAGAGAGGTGAAGAAAAGATTTGAAAGGAGGAAGACGAGTTTGGTTTTGGAACGAACATGTTATAAGATGAAACAGAATGGCTAGATGGAGGCCACGAAGAATCCTAGCGGGATTAATAACAGTAAAATATTAGCCTGGGTGCAGAAGGTTAAGGGTTTTGATAAAGATAATGTAATATGACTTTGGAAAAGATAATTGTCTATTAAATGGAAAATATAGAAGTTGTGAGATAAGTAGAAAGTTTTTTTATTTGAGATTGAAATATAGATATAGACAAAGGAGTTGATTTAAAGTTTGTGTGGTAAGAATTTGATTAATAATAATTTGACTTACAGCGCGAGTATCAGAACAAAACCAGCAACGGACAAAGCGGGATCAAGGAAATCCTTATGTACTGGTCTCGTGCATGAAATATAAGTAAAAGTATTAATTTAAAAGTATGGTAAAGTAACACTCACATTTGTTCTCTACGAAATAAAAGGTAACGATAAAAGGGTACGTTACACACCGAAATATTTTTTTCCACTGGGGCCCTTGTTAACCTAGCTACACCACTGTTCACGAGGACGTAAACCTGACGGGTTTGAGTCATTCAGGATCTCAGGTGGATACAACTCGACATTGAAAGATTCGTCGTATTGGATGGAATCGCAACTTAGGTAAACCTTAGTAAATTTGAAATAATGAAATTAAGTTGTGCAGTAATTATTTCTGGGACAAAGAATACCTGAGGAATAAAAATTCAATACATTGTCCATGATTTGCTTACAGTGATGACCGGATCAATAGAGTAGAAGACTGGATAGCTGCAGGATGATCTGGACAGGACAACAGCTGGGTTGAAGATAAGTGCGAAGAGGGTCAGCTTATTAGATACACAGATAAAAAACTAAAGGTTGATTACAATTATAGGGTGGGAAAAAAATTGCTTGTTGAAGACTTGAAATGTAAATATCTTGGCATTGCACTTGATAACAAGGTCACTTTGGCAGGACACTTTGGACAGGTGGTAGGAAAAGGTTTCAAAATCCTTCACTTGTTGGAGGGAGTGATGAGGGTATGTGCGAGAGAAGTAAAAGAATTTGGTTACAAAGCTTTGGTTATACCATTGTTTGATTACGGTTGTGTTGATTGGGACCCGCATTTTGGGTATCCGATACAGGAGTTTGACGGCGTGCAAAGAAAGCCTGCTAGTTTTGTCTCTGTAAGTTACTACAGAACACAACCAGTAACAGATATAATACAGAAGCTGAAATTGGTTTAATTGGAAGACAGGAGGAGGGTGAAGAGGGTCATGGGAGTGTACAAGGAATATATTGTTGATGATACATGGATATTGGTGTAAGAATTAAAAGTAATGCATGGAAGGGAAAAGATAACCATGACCACAAGCTGGCACTTGATTTCAGGTGCAAAAGTATGATAAGATTTTCTTCCACAGGTGAGGAGGTAAGGGAATTACCAAGAGAAATGATGAATAATGATCAAAAATGTTGAAAGAATTCAAAGTTGAAATTTGTAGAGGGCAAAAGTAGGTGGGTACAGAAAAGGAGGGGGGATGGGTGTGTAGGAAAGTTGCCACTGGAGCGAACGCTCCATCAGAATGAAATGAAATTTTAAAATAATCATTGAGCTTCAAGTAATGGAGCGAGAAAAATTCTTCTGTAAGGAGAGACTCGGGGACTGGACTAAATTAGAAAGGAAAATGATGAAAAAATAATTGTGAACTATTGGAAGAATTTAAGATTAAAATTTGTATAGGGTGGTGGAAATGCACTAAAGATTTTTTTTTAAAAAAAATGTGAAAGTAGGTGGAGTAGAGAAATTATTGTTGTGGTGTACGCTCCATTTCAGTTAAATTACCAATCAGTCCCTTTTTCTCTAAGGAAGAGTCCTACATTGACATTTTTCAGTCATGTGGTATACAGCAAGTCTCCATAAGCAATCTAAATAATGTTTCACAGTTTGATACCATTTTGTGTCCAACCGTATCTAACCCACGTGTAGTAATTTTATCCATTACCAATGCTTTTGTCTTTTTTTCAACTGCCCAAGCCCCCCAAATCTTTCTAATTTCCAAGTTGGCCATTTCTTCCTAGTTGGAGAAGCTCCTCTGATATTTTCCCTCCCATTCCTGTAGGACAGTCTCACCAGACGAGTTTCTTATTATTCTACTTTCTTTATATCCAGGGTCACTTCTTCCCCATCTTCATCAATAATTCTCTGAGTCCTTTCTCATCTTCATATCATAGCCATAGAAATTTCTGGTTGTATCATTCAGTATTCCCCCTTCCAGCCACCATATTCTTCATAAACCCATCTACTGCTTCCCTTTTTGATGTTGCTAATTCCTTGTTTACTTGTTTCATATGTTCCCTTCTGCCCTGCCGTCTCTTAACTCCATAGTTTTCTATTCTTACCAGCTATTCAATCTCCTCACGTCCCTAATAATGTGTATGGAAGACCCAAGCTTTCCTTTGCTTTTGTTCCCCATATTATTACTATCTTATTTATCACTTGGATGTCAGTGTTGAACATTTGGGAAAGGAACGGGTACTGTGGACACCATTGAAAGTGTTGCCACGAATACATCTCTGGCTTTTAATGCAAATAAATTTAACACAAATGTATCATTTATGAGTAGGCCCATTGATGTTTACTGGGAGTGTTTTTTTTTTTGATTAATTAATTTATTTATTTTAGTTTAGCCCATTAAGAAGCATGTGGGACCATTAATTTGTGTTGACCTTCTGATTGTTCTTGTTCTTCTTACCTTCCCAAAACCTCCTCATCCTTTCGCTGTGGGCTGGACGTCTCTCTTGTGTCCATCCATGCCTGAGTTTCAGATGTTTTGCTATTGGGATCTTATGCGCATGTTTATGCTAGTGAAGTGATTAATTATCTATATATACTGCCTGTAGATGTCAGTGGGTCTAGGTTGAATTCTGCGAGGTCCTTCTGGGTTTCTACAAATCAGCGTACTTTGGTTTTTCGGGGTCCATTGACAATGTGGAAGATATACTTGGTCAGTCGCGAGTCATCCATTCGTGCTAAATGTCCGTAGCATTTCAAACGTCTTTTCCGAGCGACTGGGATGAATCGTTCGGTCAGTGAATACAGTTCTTCTGAGCTTGTGCACATCCAGATGCCGTCTTGGATCTTGGGAATGAATATTTTTTTCTCAGTATCTGTTTTTGTTTTTTTATTATCTGACTTAATAATGATAGAGCATATGATCTGTTGGAAATTTCCCAGCACATCTATTTTCTCATTTTTTATTATTATTATTATCTTTAGTGCTTAGAGAGGAATTTTCCGCCACATATTTTAGAACTTTACAAAATTTTAATGCTATCAGTGTTTCTGGTAAATTGTTCCAATTTTATT
Organism: Vandiemenella viatica; assembly: GCA_031002005.1. Lineage (NCBI taxonomy): Eukaryota > Metazoa > Arthropoda > Insecta > Orthoptera > Morabidae > Vandiemenella > Vandiemenella viatica. Next base: position 148,921,773 of record CM061918.1, read on the forward strand.
CTAATCACAATTCCCATTACTACAAAATAAAATACCTTATGCCTAAAGTCAAGTGCCAGCTTGTTGGCCATGCTCTACTCCTAACTTTTCTTCCAATATCTTTCCAAGCCTGATCACCAATATATGCATTGTGATTGTGCATTGCCAACCATCTCTTCACCCTCCTCATATCTTCTAACTATTCTATAATAACAGTTATTGATTGTGTTCTGCAGTAATTTGCATAGTTAAATCTAGCAGCTCCTTTTGCACCCTCTCCAACCCCTGTATTTGAAACCAAACATGTTGGTCCCATACTATACCACCATATTTAGGCAATGGTCTGACCAAAGTTTTTGTAACCTAATTCCTTTACTTATCTGGCACATTCCGTCATCACTCTCTCCAACAAATGAATTTTCAAAACCCTTCTTACGCGTACCTAATGTGCCCTATCCAACTGAGTTTACTTTCAAATGTTATGACAAAATCAACCACTAGAAAGAGAAGTTTTGGTCTGCATGTAGACAGAAAAAAATGACCATGACCATAATCTGGCACCTGATTTCATGTATAAGGGAGTGGAAAATTTTTCTATTGGAGGTAAAGGTATCAGTGATTGGAACAAATTACCAAGTGAACCAATGAATAATTTACAAAAAAACACTCCAGCTTTTCATTCATTTTACTTGTCACAGTTAAAATAAGGCACATAGTAGTTAATAATAATTGATAAAATTGCGATGCACCCCCTCCCTTTCCCCTTCCTACCTACTTTTGCCCTCTACTAATTTTTAATTTAAATTCTTTCAGTGTTTCTGGTAAGTTATTCATCACTTCTCTTGGTAATTTATTCCAGTCCCTCACTCCCTTTCCTATCAAAGAAAATTTTCCCACACCCTTATGCCTGAAATCAAGTGCCAGCTTGTGGTCATGGTCAGCCTTGTCCTTCCAAGCACCTCTCTTCATTTTCCCATCAATATCTTTCCACGCCTCATCACCAGTATAGGCCTTGTACACTCCCATGACTCTCTTCACCCTCCTTCTATCCTCCAATGAATCCTACTCCAGCTCCTTTATCAGATTAGTTACTGATTGTGTTCTGCGGTAATTTCCAAAGACAAATCTGGCAGCCCTCCTCTGTACCCCCTCCAACTCCTGTATTTGATACACATAATGTGAGTCCCAAACTACATCGCCATATTCCAGCAGTGGTCTCACCAGAGTTTTGTACCCCAATTCCCTTACTTCTCTAGTGCATCCCATCATCACTCTTTCCAACAGGTGAAGGATTTTGAACCCTTTTCCCTACCACCTGTCCAATATGTCCTGCACTGTTAAGTTTGCTATCAAATGTAATGCCAAGATATTTACATTTCAAGTCTTCAATAAGTAGCTCCTTTCCCACTTTATAATCGTAATCAACCTTTAGTTTTTTATCTGTGTACCTAATAAGCCGACTCTTCTCTTCATTTATCTTCATCCCATGTTGGCTCACCCAGCTAGTTATTCCAACTAGATCGCCCTGCAGCTGTTTACAGTCCTCTATTATTTGATAGTTTTTATATAACATTATGTCATCTGCAAACCATCTAACTTCTGACAGTGAACCATTAACACAAACATTCATTAGAATAACAAATATCACGGGTCCCAATACACTACCCTGTGGGACTCCCCATGTTTACTTCTACGTCTGTTGATATTGCATTTCCTACCCTAACTTTTTGCTTTTTAGCTTTTAGGAATTCTTCCACCCAGCAAATCGCCTTTTTTACCAGCTCCAATAGTTTTTGCATTATTTAACACCATTTTCTATAAAAGGCAAGAGCATGTAGACTTTTATTAACGTGATTTAGTTACCTTTGTATGTTACTTCGATATCTTATACACTAACAGTGCTGCGCATTCATGCCACTTGAAGTCATAGCGTTGCGCATTATGATCCGAAAAGCATTAGACACACCGTACCTAGACTGAAATTCACTTACTGATGTCACCTGGTGTTTTCCAAGGCAGGGATAATTCGTAATCTTTTGATGGTTTGAATGAAATAAACCTGTTTTGATTACATCACTCGCGTCTGACCACAGCGCTTCATAAAATAATTCTGATTTGGTACAGTGAAGTGAATTTCAGTGCAACTTTAATTATAATGCTCGCTGATGTGTTATTTCAAGGTTAAAGTGTGAAGTGACGTCCAGCTGTACAATAAACTTAACGAGGCTTATGTTTTTCCGAGTTTTCACTATCCAGTGAGTTACAGAAATCTTTTAAGCATGTCAAAGAATCATTCCCTGGTAATGTATAAGGAAAGGTGACAGAAAAAAAAATATATATATATGCAACTCTTAATTTTCTTACGCGGCAGGTGTAGTGTGATATATTTTATCAATTAATGAACAATGATGAATGAGATAAGGAGAATGTTTTTAGTAACACCTCTAGTAGAAAATGATCCCTGAAAGTACATGAGAAAGAAGTTTTTATAATAATTGATCATTTGGAGGAGTGGCAAGCGTCACCATTTCAATCAGAATATTTATAATTGCATAACACGTACATAATGAAAACATCAGCTGTGTTCATTACATAGGCCTAGGCCTACATAATAATTTTAATAATAATCTGTCAAGAGAAAATTTTATAAAATATCTTCTGCAATTGATAGGGAAAAAAGCCATGTCGGGGGTTCAAGGGAGGCCAAAATGGAGCCACGTAGTTTATGAACGCTCCCTAAGGGAATAACACTAAACACATATTAACCTATCACATTTGTTTTATTTCTATCAAATCGTTATTTTAATGTTTTAGAGTTATATTTCTGACAGAACGGAGCTCTTGAAAACATTTGGATAGATTCTTTTGACATTAGTTCGTATTTTATTAATTGTCTAACATCGTATAGTCTTTACTAGTAGGAAATAATATCTCAGAGACCGATCCTCTTTGAGATTTCAGTGGACCGCGAATTGATATATTGTCTCTGAAAATGACTGTTCCCAGGGCAAACTATGATATTATGAATTTGACAGTCTGCGTAGAAAAAACATGGTTAAGCAAGATTGATAGTTATATGTAGACATTTATCGTGTGGTTCATTGCTAGTGGAGTAGTTAGTAGTAATTGATAACAAAACCTGACTTCATGATGGAATGGATCTCAGCTAAGAGACTGGAATGTCACAGGGTGAAATGATGAATAATTTACCAAAAACATTGAAAGAATTTAAAGCTAAAATTTGTAGAGGGCAAAATGTAGGTGGATGCAGGAATATGAGAAGATAGGTGTGTAGGAAAATTGCCACTGGAGCGTGGGCTCCATGATATCCGATTATCGTTTACGCATAAACTGTGAACTAATTCCAGTGCTACCAACGAGTTTTCTGGAATGCTCCCGTGTATGGAAGCTAAGTTAAACACCTATCACTGAAAAAAAAAAAAAAAAAAAAAAAATTGCAGTAGTGACATGTCATCAATACAAAATATTATTTGTGGTCACAATGAAGATCGTTCATGTTACATTCGTTAAAATTTTCTGGACTCTTACAATAGGAGTTAGCAAATTGTTCCGATGGGATTCTTTAAAGAGTAGAGCGATATTTCTTTCTTGAGTTTGGTAATTGGTCATTAGAAACTTTCGAGTCTGATTGTTGTGAGTCTTTCCATGTGACTTGTTTGAGGTTATCCGTGTTTCTAACATCGCCTTCAGTGAGCCAAATTCTGCATTGTCTGCACTACACAATGGACTGGTCGTAATCCAGATCGATTCGCTGCTCGAGTAAGTCCTTCTTTGGCCGATTCTTATCGCTGTAACCGCAGGCGAAACGAAATACTCAGTGCCGATAGTAATGTACTTTGTGATTCGCACATGCGGCCGAATTAGTGACAACAATAAAGGAATCCTAACACCTTGTGCCATATTGATGATAACCTGCTGATATTTGGATTAACGCCTTCCTCATAATGTCCTCTTCACGTTTTTGCGATCTTATTTTACAGAAAAATCGCCATAAATTAAATTAAAGATGCCGATATATGAGGAGCGCGAACAATCGATAAATTTAATTTAATTGCTATTGAGCACACGATCCGGTGGCAATTCTCCTAGTCATCCAGTCACCCCTTTTTATTTTTGTTATTATCAACCCCATTTACATTTGTGATTTACAAATTTTCGGTAAATTATTAATCACTTCAGCGCTGCAAAATCAATGGCAATATCTTGAAACGTCGCTTAAACCCCGTTTTGTAATGTTTTCTTGTCGTTTCAGCTTCCCTCAGTTGTGAAAAGTCACACAAAATTTACAAATAGAAAATATTTGTCTTTCTCGCCATCTTATATCGATACAAGCAATCTGAGACAATCGATTGCTTCCGATGCAATCAAAACGCCATTTACGAGATGGAAGAGGCAGGACAAAATTTTCGATTCTGTTTTTTTTTTTTTTTTTCGTCCAGGCCGCATTTTAAACTAACCAGGATCTATGTGACAAAACTAAGCTGGTTAGGTTCATATGATCCCTGTAACGATAATCTTTGTGTGATTTTTGGTAGCAATCCGCAGTTGCGCAGCATCTCATATTTCGGCATTTTAATTTAATTTATAGCGTATTTCCGTAAAACAAGAGTGAAAAACTTGAAGAGGACATTTTAAGGAAGCAGTTAATCCAAATTTGAACAGGTTAGAACCAGATTCTGGTAGTTCCGAAAGTGGGGCAGTCAGCCAAAATTCCTTGTGCTTAATATTCTAACTAGGATTGTCAGATGCCATTCTGAACCAGACTACAATTCAAGCTAACCTCAATCTACACTAACACTGCCTCACGCACGCTGTGATCAAATATTTGTTTGAGACGTTCTTGAGAGTATGTTGGCAACATCACTGACGGGCGCTGTAGCTGTTCGGAAATTAAAAAAGAAATATAAATATAAAGATTATTAATATCAGGCCTTAATTGCTGTACACGTAAATTTATTTTGACTAATATATAAGATCAACAGTTTAGATTTCTAAGGTTTCCTTCGCCTATTAACTGATCCAGTAAGAGCAAAAGTCTGCAAGTTAATTTAGCAAAAGCTGTTTTTAGTTATTAATTAATTTAACCCAAATGGAACACGTACTCTAATGCGTCCTACTTTAGTTTCTCACCAAATTTTACTTAAAATTCTTTCACAACTCATCTTTATCTATTCAGTATCTGATTCGATTAACTAACATACATATATCTACAGGGAGAAAGAAGTTTACCTGAATTGTATTTCTAACTGACTTGAAATAATATTAATGTTCTTTGGTTATTATCAGAAATAATTTAGATTTCTGTCATTACTCTATGCAAACCTAAGGTATTAACCACAGTTCAAGCATATTCTGTATTTTTCTGATAAGTAGAGTAACTGGATTAGCTTCGCAAATATCGTCAAGCTTTCCTTCTTAGTAGCAATCTCGGGTGGGGTGGGACTTTCTCCACCAGCGAAATACTGGTACTGACCTTTTGAAATTTGGATTAACTACTTCCTTATAATGCCCTCTTCACGTTGAACACTCTCCTTTTCCGGAAAAGTCGCCACGAATTAAATTAAAAATGTCTAAATATGACACTGCAGCGCTGCTATTAGTTGCCGCCGGCGCTGCGAAATCAATGATAATCTCTTGAAATGTTGGTTTAATTCTTTGTTGTAATATTTTCTTGCCGTTTTAGCTTCACTCCGTTGCAAAACGTCGCATAAAATTAACAGATACAAAATTTCTATTCTAAATGCAGTACTATAAGGCTCACCATCTTGGAATCGATATAACCAGTCAGAGATAATCGATTGCTTCCGTTGTAAACAAATGCACAGTTTGTCTCTGGTTTGCGAGACATGGGCTGCCGCAGAACGAATTACCCGTAAAATTTTTACTCTTGGTTCAGGCCGAATTTCAACCTAACCATGATCACTATGACAAAACGAACCTACTTAGGTTGATATGATCCCTGTACCGATAAGTTTTTGTGTCATTTTTACAGTGCTGCTAACATTTCGCGGTTGCGGAGCATCCCATATTTCGGCATTTTTAATTTAATTCGTGGCGACTTTTCCAGAAAAGGAGAGTGCTAAACGTGAAGAGGACACTACAAGGAAGCAGTTAATCCAAATTTCAACAGGTCAGTAACAGTATTTCGCTGGTGGAGAAAGTCCCACCCCACCCGAAATCTCCTTTATGTATATATATATATATATATATATATATATATATTTAATGTTCAATTTTTTTAATTCTTGGTTTGCAATATTAATTTTAAATCAGTTCAGAAAGAAACATTATCCTGAATTCTTAGCTCGCTTCTATAGTCACGCAAATGTGACCCGCCGATGATGGCAGGCAGCATGACGTGATCGTGTGCGTAGCCGATGTCGCGATGACCCAGTAGCCGTTAATTAGCAATAACAGACGAAGATAGTCTGAGTTTGCATCCACGTTGAATAAGGGAAATTTTTATGAACATGTCCAAAGATACTATAGCAAAAAATATTTACGTGATTCATACAAAGATAGAAGTTATCTTTCAGAGTAACGTCAAGTAGTTGCGCAGTTATATGGTGTATTGTCACAAATAATCAAAGTGTGTATTATTGCGCTACTCAAATTTTAAAAAAAAAAAAAAAAAAAAAAAAAAAAAAAAAAAAAAGATTTAAAAGTGATTTTTGCTATAAATCTGGTACTAGTTATCAAACAAATAAATTCATCAAAAATAAAGAATATTGAATTGAAAAGTTGAGCTTTCTACAGTTTCTCGTTGCATCACTTATTAATTACGCAGAGGGGCATAGTTAGGTTAACAAGGGCTCCGGTGCAAAAACATATGGTTTGGGGGCCCCCTGAGTTTGGGGACCCCCATTGGTTGGGGACCCCGGTACAAGGCACCGCCTAGCCCTCCGATAGCTACGCCCCTGGCTCTAATATGAGATGGAGTATTTCAATCTGTCGCACGTTTCAAATACTGGTTTATCTTCCAAAGCGACGAATAATAGTTCTAATATTGTAGAAAGTAATGTAAGAAATAATTTGAAAGTCTGCTCTTATGAAATAGAAACATAAAGCTAAGATTTGTGCCGGGATGCTTCCTTCGAAAAGGCCATGGCCTAATTCCTTCCCGTTCCTTGTCCCCAGTCCCATCCCGCCTCTAATGACCTCGACGTCGACAAGGCGTAAGGCCATTAGGGAAAAAAAGCTATGATTTGTAGGTTATGAAATAAAAACATTGCATAGTTATTACACAGCTAAATATATTTTTTTATTTTAAAAATAAATTCAGCATTTTACATTTGTAAATACGTCCACATGCTAACTGGTTACATGTGACTGTGGCCGTATACCAGAGATGGCAGGTTCTACTTGTGGCAGAGACACGTTCCCAGCACACACTTCCCGCCTGCGTAGCCGTTAAGCTGAGCGAGGCAGTAAGCGTTGCAAGCCAGGTCGTTGACTGTTGCCACGCTGTTGTCGCAGGTTCCCCTTCTCATTCTGGTGTGCGCCTCGGGCCAATCTGTCAACAGCAAACACAACATTCAGGCTAACACAACACATCCAATATCATTAATGCCAGAGTAACTCTGTTTGTCACGTTTTCACTGCTAAGGGGGCGTCCATAAACTACGTGTCTCGGTGTAGGGGATGGAGTGGGGGGGGGGTCAGAGGACTCCGAACCAAGCCACGTAGCTTCCTCTTCATATTATTCGTCACAGTTAAAATAAGGTACATAACACACAGCAACATGTGGAGGTACATAACACGCAGCAACATGTGGAGGTACATAACTCACAGCAACATGTGGAGGTACATAACACACAGCAACATGTGGAGGTACGTAACACACAGCAACATGTGGAGGTACATAACACACAGCAACATGTGGAGGTACATAACACACAGCAACATGTGGAGGTACATAACACGCAGGAACATGTGGAGGTACATAACACACAGCAACATGTGGAGGTACATAACACGCAGCAACATGTGGAGCTAAATAACACACAGCAACATGTGGAGGTACATAACACACAGCAACATGTGGAGGTTCATAACACACAGCAACATGTGGAGGTTCATAACACACAGCAACATGTGGAGGTACATAACACACAGCAACATGTGAAGGTACAAAACACACAGCAACATGTGGAGGTACATAACACACAGCAACATGTGGAGGTACAAAACACACAGCAACATGTGGAGATATATAACACACAGCAACGTGTGGAGGTACATAACACACAGCAACATGTGGAGGTACAAAACACACAGCAACATGTGGACGTACATAACACAGCAACATGTGGAGGTAAATAACACACAGCGACATGTGGAGGTACATAACACACAGCAACATGTTGAGGTTCATAACACATAGCAACATGTGGAGGTACATAACACACAGCAACATGTGGAGGTACATAACACACAGCAACATGTGGAGGTGCATAACACACAGCAATATGTGGAGGTACATAACACACAGCAACATGTGGAGGTATATAACACACAGCAACATGTGGAGGTACATAACACACAGCAACATGTGGAGGTACATAACACACAGCAACATGTGGAGGTACATAACACACAGCAACATGTGGAGGTGCATAACACACAGCAATATGTGGAGGTACATAACACACAGCAACATGTGGAGGTATATAACACACAGCAACATGTGGAGGTACATAACACACAGCAACATGTGGAGGTGCATAACACACAGCAATATGTGGAGGTACATAACACACAGCAACATGTGGAGGTATATAACACACAGCAACATGTGGAGGTATATAACACACAGCAACATGTGGAGGTACATAACACACAGCAACATGTGGAGGGACATAACACACAGCAACATGTGGAGGTATATAACACACAGCAACATGTGGAGGTACATAACACACAGCAACATGTGGAGGTATATAACACACAGCAACATGTGGAGGTATATAACACACAGCAACATGTGGAGGTACATAACACACAGCAACATGTGGAGGTATATAACACACAGCAACATGTGGAGGTACAACACACAGCAACATGTGGAGGTATATAACACACAGCAACATGTGGAGGTACATAACACACAGCAACATGTGGAGGGACATAACACACAGCAACATGTGGAGGTTCACTCCTGTCATATAATTAGGGGAAATCCGTAAATTACGTGAGGTATTTTTCCGGATTTCCAAACCTCCCCCACCCCTCAGGTGAGATCTGGTCCAAGAGACTCCCTCTCCCCCCCTATAAATCGCCCTCACATCTTTTCGACGAAATACCCCCCTAATATTAACTCTTGCATCAATTGTAGATTTATTTTTAGCACTACAGTCCAACAAAAGAAATTCCAAACCTCACGTGAGATTTCCGTTGACCACCCCCTCCTACTTCGTGAGATTTCGCCGAAAGTCTCCCCCCCCCCCATTTTACCTCACGTAATTTATGGACGCCACCTTAACTCCGCTTGTAATTTAGATTTAAATTTTTTTAAATTGCACGCTCCGGTGGCAATTTCCCTGCACACCCATCTTACCCCTGTCCTGCAGCCACCTTCATTTCCCCTCTGTAAATTTTAGATTTAAATTCTTGCAATGTTTTGGGTAAATTATTCATCATTTCCCTTGGTAACTTATTCCAATCCATGACACCCTTATCTAAAATAGAGAATCTTCCCACACCCTTGTGCCTGAAATCGAGTACCAGCTTGTGGTCATGGTCATCTTTTCCCTTCCATGCACTACTTTTCATACCTGCACCAATATCTTTCCATGCCTCATCACCAGTATACGCCCTGTACACTCCCATGACCCTCCTCATCCTCCTCCTGTCTTGCAATGAATCCCATTCCAGCTCTTTTATCGTATCTGTTACTGATTGCATTCTGCGGTAAGTTCCAGAAACAAATCTAGCAGCCCTTTTTTGCACCCTCTCCAACTCCTGTGTTTGATACTCAAAATCTAGGTCCCATACTACACCATATTCGAACAATGGTCTGATCAAAGATGCTACGCATGCGTGTGACTTGTAGTCATAGCGTTGGGTTGCACGCGGCCGGCGCGTTTGAATTAACCGACAAGTGACGGCGCATCATGATTCGGAAAACATTAGACACGCCGTGCCTAGACTCAAATTGACTTTAAGATGTCACACGGGATTTTCCGAGGCAGTGAAAGTTCTTATTCTTTTGATTTTTTTTTTCAATTTATTCAAGTATGTCTGAGACATCTAAAACAATATTCTTTTTTCTTAAAACGTTTAAACAGAAAAAAAACTTATAAAATATCTTTTTTAAAATCATTATCATCATTTTTTCCTACATATTTAAAATGCACAATGGTCTCTTTAGGAGATTCACCTTCCATAAAACAATAATTTTAAAAGAAGTATAAATTAATTATACCAATTAAGATTTTTATAAGGGGTTTTTAACGTTCTAAGAAAAAAGGAACATTGTTTTAGATTACTCAAATATTTGAGTAAATTAAAAAAAAAAGGGTTCAAAAAGTCTTAATTTGTATAAATGGCATGGAATGAACTGAACAAAGTCACATGTTTAGAAAAAAAAAAATAATTTCTTGAAAATGACGAGACTTTTACTAAGATAACATCTTGTCATTTAGTAGGAAGTGACGTCACCTGTCCGTGATATCAGGATTATCCTTTTTTTTAACTGCTTAACGGCTCTCAACAGCGAGGTCTTTAGAGACGGGAAAGGATGTGGAGGGGGGAGGGCAAGGAGTGGGAAGGAATTAGGCCATGGCTTTTTGAAGGAAGCATCCCGGCATTCACCTGGAGTGATTTGGGGAAACCATGGAAAACCCAAATCTGGATGACCGGACGGGGATTCGAACCGCCGTCCTCCCGAATGCGAGGCCAGAACGCTAGCCGTTACACCACCACTCTCGGTGTCCTTTTATTCTTAGACTCCCTGTATATCTATTAAAAAAAAAGGCTGTTATGATCAGATGAACTCTAAAGATGATGATGTGTTCATTCATGAAATACCAATAATTCCGACAGATCTGCCGTTCCTGTTTAATAGTCTATGGTCTCCGCTAAAATTAGTCTTTGCGGTGACTCAAAGCTCAGCGACAGGCACTGAAAGTAGCAGGGGTGCACAATGAAAAGACGTGACTTTCCCATGGGCAGTTATACAGGGTGTTACAAAAAGATACGGCCAAACTTTCAGGAAACATTCCTCACACACAAACAAAGAAATTATGTTATGTGAACATCAGGGCCGGCGCCAGGATTCTCGGGCCCCAGGTAAGTGTTCTCGGGGCCCCCCCGCCTCTATTTTTTTTTACACTTTGATTTTTTGGATAAAGTCAGAAAATTTTAATCAAAAACAAAAAATCAAATACCACCTTTTTCAGATTTTTTTTAAATTTCTATTTAGCTAGACACGCTGGACGGAGGGCCCCCTTTGGGGCTTGGGCCCCGGGTACTTTTGCCCCGCTTACCCCTCCCTAACGCCGGCCCTGGTGGACATGTGTCCGGAAACGCTTACTTTCCATGTTAGAGCTCATTTTATTATTTCTCTTCAAATCACATTAAACATGGAATGGAAACACACAGCAACAGAACGTACCAGCGTGACTTCAAACACTTTGTTACAGGAAATGTTCAAAATGTCCTCCGTTAGCGAGGATACATGCATCCACCCTCCGTCGCATGGAATCCCTGATGCGCTGATGCAGCCCTGGAGAATGGCGTATTGTATCACAGCCGTCCACAATACGAGCTCTAACATGGAAAGTAAGCGTTTCCGGACACATGTCCACATAACATATTTTCTTTGTTTTTGTGTGAGGAATGTTTCCTGAAAGTTTGGCCGTACCTTTTTGTAACACCCTGTATTAGGATTACCAGACGTCCCCTTTTACCTGGGACAGTCCCCGTATTTAGCTCTCTGTCCCCGGACAAATTTCGTCCCCGCAATGTCCCCGGATTTTTACTGTTGTCATCAGAATTTTTTTTTTAAATCTTGCGATACTTTTTTAAAAGCCTTGATTTTCTAATGCATTAGTTTAAAGAAATAAATCAATGAAATTTCTTCTTTAAAGGAATTTATGTCAAAAGATAAAGTGTATGGATAAAATGAATCCAGTGTTCGTGTTCGCTCAAAATTGAATGAGGTTTATTCACATTTTTCTTAAAAAATGTTCCCATAGGTTCAGCTTCGCAAGTTAGTAGAACTGTCTTCGTGTCTTCCAGGGAGTAACACATCTGTAGAGAGAGTTTTCTCCTCAATGAACGTGATGGGGACATCACAGAGCGTCAGAATGAGTACAGAAACAGTTCACGCTACGCTAACTGTATTAACAAACTTTTCCATGAAGTGCCAAGAATTTTCGGGCAGACATTTTCTCAAGAAGGTTCATTCTTCTGAGAAATACCAATGACAACAAGATGGGGGTACCGTATCTTTTAAAATACAAAATATATAACTGATAAATATGTTTCTTTTAAGCTAACCCAACATTTAATCATATGACTTATAAAAGTGCACCGCATCATTAGGAAAAATGCCCAAAGCGTCCCCGGAGTTTGGTGAAAAAGTGCTGAAACATCCCCGGATTCGGAGAAAAAATTCTGGTAACCTTAAGTTATATGCAGCATGCTCAGCGGTTTACAATCCCCAAATGCTATGTATCTTATCTGAGGACAGAGAAACCAAGAACGTTGTGCACAAAACGGTATTGACATAAGACGTCTCCAGAAAGTGACTTAATTTTAAACCACAAACCTAAACCTGTCTAACGAACTGCGTTAGACAGTCTTCCCCCCCCCCCCCCGCTCCCCTCTCCACTTAGTTTGTTGTTGTTTTTAAACATGTTGGAGATTGGTTCTCTTCATGAGACATATTCAGTGGAAAATGGTAAATAATTTTTTTGCACCGGGGCCCTTGTTGACCTATCTACACCACTGGCCATAAGGCATGGAAAGATATTGGAGTAGGTACGAAAAGTAGTGCATGGAAGGGAAAAGATGACCATGACCACAAGCTGGCACTCGATTTCAGGCACAAGGGTGTGGGAAGATTCTCTTTTATATGTAAGGGTTTCAGGGATTGGAATGAATTACCTAGAGAAATGATGAATAATATACCGAAAACGTTGAAATAATTTAAAGATAAAACTTGTAGAGGGCAAATGTAGGTGGGTGCAGGATAGGGGGAAGATGGGGGTGTAGGGAAGTTGCCACCGGAGCCTGTGCTCCATTGCAATTAAATTAAATTTTAAAAAAAAAAAAAGTATCCAATTCTAGCAATAGAATTCTTAGTCCTACATACTGTAAGGTCGATTTTCAAGGCCTATCTCCGAATTAGTCAACGCTAATCTAAAATTTTCCATAGTGACCGTCGTGTGCTAAAGTGAGGTAATTATTACCTCATCAAGCCTCATTAACACAATCTCGACTTGCCGCGAACTAATTTAACACGTAATCCACGAGTCTACTTAGCGTCTTCAACGTAGTATTTTTAACGGGTCGGTGTAGTCTCGAAATTAAGAAAATAAAACATTATTTTTCCTTTCAATTTCGATTCTGTTCACGGTCAATATTGCCAGAAAAAATCGCCCGACCGGAATTCGTCTGCGAACGCGATTGATAGAGGACTGACATACGCGATCCAAATGTTCGCTCCAGCTCTGCTAATTAGGGTTCCACTGCCGATATTTCGACAGATATCATTTGCCCTTGCTCAGTGTAAAATACGTGAAAAAACTTCCGGATCTTGGCCATGAAATGCGTGAGACACTGTTTTGTTATCTCTATTGTTGATCCTTGTCGAGGCCAGTGTAGCAGTTGACTGATATCTCTGCGATACTTGGTGCTGCTATGTAGCGGCTTATGTCTGAACTGTTTCGTGCGCGCGACTTCCGCAGGTATTACGTTTGTCCTTCAAGCAGCGCCGGTTTAACGCTACCGCAGTCGCGGGGGGCATCCAAGCTAGAGGGGGCCCCCGCCACGATTCCTTCAAAATTTGTCCTTACTTAACGAACAATTTTCGTGCTAAAATGAATAATCTACAAATTCATAATGTTAACAAGCTGCGTTCACAATATATGTTTCCGAAGCGTGGAGATCCACGAGAAGTCCTTCATCAGATTCAGTTTTCAGAAAGTCGTATCTGATGTAATTACAATAGGCCTACGTATTTAAAGGCGTGTGTTGCTATGAACCTGTTTCAGCAATTTATGTAATTTCGTTCGAATAAACTCATTCATTTTTTGACGTTTCGTATAAAAAGTTATTGAATTAAAATGTGTATGCCTGCTCGCGTGTCTCCAGCCGCAAAAACCCGTATGTGGTACTAACAACGAAAGAAATGTCGTATACAAAAAGTGTATTATAAATATAACAGTTATAAAATTGAATACAAAAACAATTTCATTTGACACAAGGGGCAGCAGGGCTTAGCCAGGAATGGAAGTGACAGTAGTTGAGAGATCCATATGAGATGCATTGATAAAACACCAGATACTCGGCGAAGTTGGTCCCGTTCAGCTAATACTCAATAAACTGCTGGCCCGTTTGTACACACACACACACACACACACACACACACACACACACACATATATATATATATATATATACAGGGCGTTCGCCGGAAAATGCTACCCTCCCAGTCTGTTGCCGTCAGCAACTTGCTCGGTCAGTCGAGCCAGCAGCTCCCGCCACACGGCACCGTGAATCACCGCACTGTTTAACACCTCCGCTGCCCCAACAGTCCAGTGACGCAGTATAATGGGACCCTTACATTGTTAAGAACGGTTTCTTTGCATTGTAGCTAGTTTGTGACTTCAGTCTCTTATTAATCAGTGTTGTGAATAAACGTTTCTTTGCGGTTTGGCTGGTTTGGGGCTTCATACTCTTACTAATCTGTACCGTGTTTGAGTGTGAGTAAAATTATGGTACGTTACAGTTTGCAACAAAGAATATTTCTCTACGATACATATGTGAAGAAGAAGTCGTTTAAAAAGTGTCGCAGTAAATTTCGTCGCGAATTTCCTGGCGCTATACTGCCAGCTAAATCAACAATTCTGCGTCTGCTTAAAAAAGTAAGAGAAACAGGTTCATTTTTTAACAAAAAGAGACTGTCGGTCAACCGTATTCTCACAGAGGAGAAAATTGACGATATCGCTTTTCGACTAGAACAGTCACCCAAAAAATCATTAAGTCAGTTAGGGCAGCGTGTGTCTCGAAATATGTTTAGAAGATGTGAAATGTGAATTACACAAGAGTGTCAACACTTCCAGCATCTTTTATAAGGTAAGCTAATGAATTACGTCACATTTAAATGCTTAGCACATCCAAGTTTATGAAGTTTATGAAGCGTAATTATTATGAAATAGTCCGCGGCCGACGGTCGAACAATGCCGGAAGCTTACCGCTCGCTCGCCGGCAGCAGTTTCTTCCTTGTAGCGCTAACAGTGGGTTGCGTTTCCCGGCGAACGCCCTGTATATATATATGTGTGTGTGTGTGTGTGTCTGTCTGTCTGTCTGTCTGTCTGTGTGTGTGTTTGTGTGTCTATGTATGTGTATACAAAGTCACGAATATTATCAAAAGTGTAGGCAAAATTAAATGCAGAAAAGAAGTAGGGGGCCCCGAAATTCCTTAAGCCGACCCTGCCTTCAAGGGTCGAATTATGAAGAATTTCTTTCTTGATATACCATGTCACCAAAGCAGAGGCCTTAATCTTCAAAATCATATTCATTTATCGACTTCAATTAGTTATGAATGGAGATAATAGCTTGTGATAAAAAAAAAAAAACTTAATAATATAAATGATGAGTCAAAAAGAACTTTGGAATGGTATAGAAATTTACTGAGATAACTTAAAGAATCTTTAGATGTGTTATTTTGTAGCAAACAACCTCTAGTTTCACATAAAATTCTCAAGTGCCATTTTTGTTCGATGTGACTACCATTTGTCATGCGTTAACATCCAACCAATAATGAATGTCTCCCCACACTCGTTGCAGCAAATCGGGCTTAACTTGTGCATCGGCAGGGTAGATCCGATTTTTCATGTCGGCCAAACTGTTTGGTAGGGGAGGAACATACACACGATCTGTAATGAAACCCCAGAGAAAGAAATCCAGGGGTGTCAAGTCTGTGGAGCGAGGTGGCCATGTGATTAGCCAATCCACCGACCTGGGAAGCTATTATCGAGGAAACCTCGAACTCCCGTGAGGAAATGAGGTGGTGCACCGTCTTGCTGGTAGTAAACCATCCCATCTCCGTCATCTTCATCGATCTGTGGAATCAAAAAGTTCTCAAGCATTCCAGATACACAGTACCAGTGACAGTTTTCTCCATGAAGAAGAAAAGGCCGTACACTTTGAATTTGCAAAGACCAAACTTCTTGTGCCCACAGTAAATTGTAGGCCTGATTGGAGGTTCTTTAGTACATTCGGGGCGAAATTTACGCCGAACAGTTGTTGCAGAGTTCGTTTAATGAAACAAAAACACACAGCGAGCACGCTCCGCACCATTGAAAGCAGCCATTTTAACTGTGCACTACACTAGCGCTCCTGGTGGCGGAATGGCGCACTGATGCACTACCTGCATCAAACTTGTGGGTGTTTTCTACAACATGACACATCTATGGATTCTGTAAGTTATCTCAACAAAGTCCTTTTTGACTCGCCCTATACAGGGTGTTACAAAAAGGTACGGCCAAACTTTCAGGAAACATTCCTCACACACAAACAAAGAAAATATGTTATGTGGACATGTGTCCGGAAACGCTTACTTTCCATGTTAGAGCTCATATTGTGGACGGCTGTGATACAATACGCCATTCTCCAGGGCTGCATCAGCGCATCAGGGATTCCATGCGACGGAGGGTGGATACATGTATCCTCGCTAAAGGAGGACATTTTGAACATTTCCTGTAACAAAGTGTTTGAAGTCACGCTGGTACGTTCTGTTGCTGTGTGTTTCCATTCCATGTTTAATGTGATTTGAAGAGAAGTAATAAAATGAGCTCTAACATGGAAAGTAAGCGTTTCCGGACACATGTCCACATAACATATTTTCTTTGTTTGTGTGTGAGGAATGTTTCCTGAAAGTGTGGCCGTACCTTTTTGTAACACCCTGAATATGTCAGAAGGATATTTTTCTCTTGGTATTGTCTTTTGTTGCTAACGGAAAACAAAGACGAAGCGCTGCAAGAAGAGAGAGATCGAAAGTACGAAAGGTGAAACAAACACAACGAAACGAGGAGAACAAAAACCAAAAGGGACGAAAGAGGAATGAATGGCACTAACTGGTTCTTACCTGCAGCTGGTGACTGAGTGGAAACAGCCAGCATCATCAGCAGGACCACGCACACAGCCTTGTTGGACGCCATACTGCACCGCTCTGATCTGCATACGCGGTCAGGCGGGGCCTTATATAGTACCACACAGGGCTGCCAACTGCTGCCAATTAACATTGAGCTCCCTACGCAGTGATACACAAGGCTAAAACACTCCCGCAAAGAGAGGTTGCGTAAGCTACGTTGTTACATTTTACCCTCTCTAGACACCCGTCACCCCCCCCCCTCCCAATTCACGTAGACTGACGTGGTTTTTGCCTTTACACCCCTATCCCCCCCCCCCAAAATATCGGATGGAACGTAGTTTTTTTCTCCGTTAATTACACAAGACATTTTGTGCTGTTTTCTCTTACCAGGCTAGGATAGAAATCATTATTAACTATTAATGAACACGAATGATATTTTATTTATATACGGCTATATAATTATAAATATTCTGTATGAAATGGGGACACTAGGCACTCTTGCAAATTATCAGTTATTGGGAAACCTTCTATCTGAAGTACAGACCGTGTTGCTGAAAGCGTTCTCCGTATCTCATTTGTCATGTTTATTAATTGTTGAAATAGAACAAACTACACTTGACGCCAAAAAACAAACAAAAAACTGTGAACAACTACATATCCCCGTCCCGGTATCCAGATTTGGGTTTTCCATGGTTTCCCCAAATCACTCCAGGCGAATGCCGGGATGCTTCCTTCAAAAATGTCATGGCCGACAGAATTCCTTCCCGTTCCTTGGCCCCAGTCCCACCCCACCTCTAACGACCTTAGCCGTCGACGAGGCGTAAAGCAATAAGTAAAAAAAAAAAAGCTACATTTTTTTCTTTTCTTTTGCTCCAGGTATGTCACCTTTCTTTCTACATTACCAGGAAATGAAACTTTTCCTGATTAATTGATTTCCATACTCCACTGAGGCCGTTTTGAGTAGGTATTTAAAACTCAGTGGAAAACCTTGAAATAGCACTGCATCGAGCATTATAATTAAACTTGCACTGAAATTCACTCGACCACTCTACAGAGCAAAATTAGAATTGCTTTATCGACGAGTGAGTGTGGTCACACTAGGGCGATCCGAATCAAAACAGCTAATTAAAAAAAAACATAAGCTGTTACTGGCGTGTTAAATCCCTTGTGATACATGTAAGTGAATTTGAGTCTACGCACAGCGTTACTAATGTTTAACAGCTCGTAATGCGTCCCCTGTCGGTTAGTCCAACTGCGCAGGCTCCGTGCAACACAACGCTATGACTACAAGTCACACGCATGCGCAGCACTATATGTAAAACACGGAGATAATTAAATGGCAGAAACACGTATCTACACGCTGTGGTGTATTTTGTACTCTATTTTAACCCCCCCCCCTTTTCCCACGTAGCTAATGGATGCTCCAAAAGAGGTCACATGACACGATCTGAAAACTTTTCGTCCTTATTTGCAACATTATAATTATTATTGTGATGGCGCTTGCTTCCATGCACAACTGTTTTTCACTAAGCAAATGTTTGCTTTAAATTCGTCCTCTATTTCAGGTAAAGTATTCGGCACCGCTTTTAAGACAAATTACCGGATGACTGTAGACAAGATCGTATAGCATAACAGAGAATAACTATAGAGACCAGAGGTAACCACAGGATCAGGCGAGCGAGATGAAAAGTTTAGCTAGCGTTTTGAACTGAGTTGTAAAAGTTACTGTAAGCAAAGGACCGTTGTCTTATTCGGATAGTCACTAATTGAGTGAAACGAGAATAAAAGTTAATGAAATATATATCAAAGATTATTATTATTTGAATAGAAAGATAAATGAATAAGTGTGAAAGTTCAAGGACCGAACGAGGTAAGAACGGGACATTTGTCCCTGGCGACCTGAAACAAGACTACAGAAAAGAAACAATACGAAGACCGAGACCAACAAAAGTAGGAGGAATCACTTTTTACTAAATACAACATGACAACATCTTATAAAATACGATAATAGGCTATACGTCATCAACATGGCGACAGATATTGCTGAAAGGGGACATCCATAAATTACGTGAGATATTTTTCCGGATTTTCCGACCCCCCTCCCCCCCTCCCCCCCTCTGGTGAGATCTGGTCCCGTCAGACCCCCCCCCCTACAGATCGTCTTCTCAACGAAATAGCCCCCCCCCCTAAAAAATTCGACTTTCACGTCATTTGTAGAGTTTATAATATATATAAATATACAGGGTGTTACAAAAAGGTACTGTCAAACTTTCAGGAAACATTCCTCACACACACACAAACAAAGAAAATATGTTATGTGGACATGTGTCCGGAAACGCTTACTTTCCATGTTAGAGCTCATTTTATTACTTCTCTTCAAATCACATTAAACATTGAATGGAAACACACAGCAACAGAACGTACCAGCGTGACTTCAAACACTTTGTTACAGGAAATGTTCAAAATGTCCTCCGTTAGCGAGGAGACATGCATCCACCCTCCGTCGCATGGAATCCCTGATGCGCTGATGCAGCCCTGGAGAATGGCGTATTGTATCACAGCCGTCCACAATATGAGCTCTAACATGGAAAGTAAGCGTTTCCGGACACATGTCCACATAACATATTTTCTTTGTTTGTGTGTGAGGAATGTTTCCTGAAAGTTTGGCCGTACCTTTTTGTAACACCCTGTATATATAAAGCTCTACAGTCCTACCCAATTTTGAAAAATCTCACGTGAGATTTCCGTTGACCCCTCCCTTCCCCCTTGGCAGAGGAGTGGAAGAGGTGGAATGGTTCAAGCTGGAGAGGGCTGTGTTCCAGGCCAGACACTGGAAACTACCCAGGATTCCTCTCCCCCCCCCCCCCCTGAAGTTTCAGCTCCCTGCGGACCACGCTATTTCTTTCGTTGCACCTGGACTTAACTTTCCCGAATTCGAATTCCTCGCAGCTCCGTCCTCGCTTCAGCTCCCGTTTTTCTACTTTTTAGTTTCGGCTTTTCTTGGAACTCGTGCAGTTTTCTCCCCTAGCGTAATACGTTTCTGCATGTCCCCCTACGCTACCCCCACTTCTTTCTGTACCCCGGTGAATCACGTCACCTGGATATTTTCGTTGAGAAAGTTTTTAAGGGTCCTATTGCTCAGCCAGGCAGGATTCATACGGGAAATTTGGCTTTAGAAAACAATTATCCTTCTACCTACGATGTATGTGATCTTTCCTTAAAAGTGTGTAGAGTTCATAACTGCGTAGTCTTCTGAATTCACCCGTCAACTGTCCATGATGATGATATGAAATTTCCGTTACTTTAATAATGGAACAAGACTGGGTTCAAATTACAATAAACAAAGCCAAGTATGACATAAAAATAAAGCATGTAATTAAACAGCATAATTCTTGCTGGCGGTTCAAAAAAGGCAGCTAGATTGTATGTGAAAATTACCGCAGGACCCAGTCAGTAACAGATATGATAAAAGGAGCTGGATTGGGAGTCATTGGAGGAAGAGAGTGCTGGGAATGTACAGGGCATATGTTGGTGATGGGGCTTGGAGGGATACTGGTGGAAATCCTTAGAAGAGCGAAAAGTAGCTTCCGACTAGGTAACTCTGATTTTCAAGAAAGGTGATCGAAGTGCTCCTAAAAATTACCGTCCCATATTATATGCTCGAACATTATGAATTTTCTATATGAAAATAATTTGCTTACAACAAATCAACGCGGATTTCGGAAGAAAAGATCATGTGAAACACAGCTGGCCCAATTTACGCACGACGTAATGAAAGTTATTGATGCAGGTTCACAAGTAGATGCAATTTTTTTTAGATTTCCAGAAAGCCTTTGACTCTGTGCCACACAACCGCCTTTTAGCGAAGCTTCGAGCGTACGGTGTATCGGATCAGCTTTGTGAATGGATAAAGAATTTTCTAACCGGTCGGTCGCAGTATGTTGTCGTTGAATGAGAAAGTTCTTCTAATCTAGATGTTACATCGGGTGTACCTCAAGGAAGTGTAATAGGACCACTTCTTTCTTAATTTTTATAAACGATCTTGGAGACAAAGTGAAAAGCCTGTTTAGATAGTTTGCTGATGATGCGGTTATTTGTAGGGAAGTAAGGAATTCGACCGATTGTTGCAAATTCAGCGCGATCTGGATGTTATTTCGGTATGGTGCAATAAATGGCAAATTACACTAAATTGTAAAAAGTGCAAGACAATGAGCATAACTAACAAAAAGGATCCGATTGTTCAGGAATACGAGGTGAACAATACAGTTATTGATATGGTCGATTCTATGAAATATTTGGGAGTAACAGTACAAAGGAACATGAAATGGGACTTACACATTAATTCGTTAGTAGGTAGAGCTAATTCTAGGATGCGATTCATAGGTCGAATTTTGAAAAATTATAATGTACAAGCAAAGGAGATAGCGTACAAATCTCTTGTGCGTCCACATTTGGACTACTGTTGTGCCATTTGAGATCCGTTTCGTAAGGGGTTGATTGAGAGTATAGAGAAAGTACAGAGAAGAGCCGCTCGATTCGTGACCGCTTACTACAGTCCTTATGAAAGCGTCACAGAACTGATTAGTAGACTAGGCTGGGAGTCTCTGGTAGATAGACGACGCACGTTTCGTTTAAACTTATTGGTAAACATGTGTACTCCCACTTTCACTTACGAGTGTAGTGAAATACTTCGCCCACCAACCTATTTGAGCCGGAAGGACAGGAAAGAAGAGATTATGGAAATAAGGTGCCTCAATGATTCGTATATGAATTCTTTTTTCCCTCGTTCCATTCGGCATTGGAATGCTCAGCAAAGAGATGATTAGTTTTGGTGCTGAGCACCCTCTGCCACCCACAGTTTTGTGAATTGCAGTGTATATATGTAGATGTACTAGCAAGGGAAGACATGACCACAAGCTGACACTCGATTTCAGGTACAGGAGTGTTGAAAAGGTTTTACTTGAAAGTAGGAGAGTGGAGTAACCGTAGGCAATGAAAGAATTTCAGGTAAAAATGAACACAAGAGAGAGATAAATATGTAGGGAAAATGCCTCCAGTTCACAATATTAATTACGACAGTATTAATAACCATTTTCTCCTAGGTAAAGTACATGAGTAGTTTTATTTCCGGTCTTAATTCCTTTTTCCTCTCTCTGATTGTCGTGAGTTTGACACCAGTGACATTGTAAGGAGTGACTCTCACCCAGAAACGAATTACGCAGGCCTCGTCGGTGACGCCATCTTGTCAAACAGGACCCAATTGGGTAATGGGTCGGGTGAGCGGTTTTCCTATTGCTTCTAAGTGACCTCAACAGCCTACAGGAAAACACTGCGACTGCATCTTGCTGCGTCGCTCCAAAGATCACCAATCAGTGTTTCTCTACCGCGCGGTTAGTTATCAGTGTTATTGCAATGTTTAATTTAATTTAATTTAATTTAATTGCAATGGAGCACAGGCTCCGGTGGCAATTTCCCTACACACCCATCTTCCCCTATCCTGCACCTACCTACATTTGCCCTCTACAAATTTTATCTTTAAATTCTTTCAAAGTTTTCGGTAAATTATTCATCATTTCTCTTGGTAACTCATTCCAATCCCTGACACCCTTACCTAAAAAAGAGAATCTTCCCACACCCTTGTGCCTGAAATCGAGTGCCAGCTTGTGTTCATGGTTAGTCTTGGATGTAGTGGTTTGGTTAATGTTTCCTCTATACTCGCACTTACTATACTTCACAAACTAAAAAAAAAAAAGTAGTAAAAAATGTATATTGACAGAAGTCAAAGGGTGGAGTGTTTGTGTGTGTTGTAGCGTTATCTTTGGTTGGTATGTCGTGAAGGCGTGTTCATCTGTCATGCATTGTGATCTATGGCGCCTGTCTGTTCTTGCTCCGTTCTCCCGTCACGTTGGGTAGATTTTAAGTTAGACATAACCCCGTCCATTTGGGGTGGGTTGGTTACCACGTGATATCTGGACAAAGGGACTTGTAGTCGTACAGGTCACGCGTGTAATTACAAACACAACGAAAAAACTTTTCCATTTAGTGTCATTTGGTAATAAAGTTAACTAAAACAGTATGAATGTGTCAGATAATGTCCTTTTATTAATACCATGGCTCAGCGTTAAGGAAGTTATACAGTGTACATACAATTTTTAAAAAAAATAAAAAATTGGGCCAGGTAATTAATAAATTACAATTTTTCCCAAATTATTTGTTTGCTTCTCTGGAATTTCTGGAAAACTACTGCAGATATACGTCTGGGACTTGTTTTATTACATCCACCAGATCAATAGGAGCAAAATAAATGGAAATTGTGCTTTACTGTAACCTCGTACAGTTTTGCGATGGCTTCATATTAACGAGATTGCTAATAGAGCTGTAAAAGTAACGAGAAGTTCTGTACCCGTATGTATTCGTTACTAAACCAATCAGTGCCCGTTACTTTCGAATCGTTACTTTTGGTACAATCGAGCGCTAGTATGAAGCATTGTACCGAGTCTCGTCGCTTACGGGATAACTTCGTTACTATCGTATGTTTCGTTACTCGTTACTTACGGTACAATACAAACTAGCACCAAGAATCACATCTAGTCGGGTCGCATTCGTACTTGGTAAAATTGAAGTAAATTGTTTATTTAGTAAAATAAGTTTAGGTAAGTTATTCGTTTGAATAAAACTTAAAGTCAAGTAATTAGCACATGGATGTTACGGTAAACCTATGAATGTACACACTTTATGATTATTCTCGGCCGCCGCTGAAAAATTCTGTCAATCTTATCTTGCACAATCCTACATCAATGTCATCCTAAGAAACAGTAACGCAATTCTGCCTCGTCAGTATTGCATTACTGTTTCCTAGGATGACATTGATGTAGGATTTTGCAAGATAAGAGTGATAGAATTTTTCAGCGGCGGCCAGGAATAATAGTAATAATAATTATTATTATTACTCCGCGATTCACTAAAAATGTGTGGCGGAGGGTGCATTGCACCTATCGAAAAGGATAATAGTTTGGAAGGGTTATAAGGGATATGGCAGGTGGGGCCCATGGGCTATTGTGAGGAACCATCCCAGCATTCACCTGGAGTGATCTGGGAAAACCATGGAAAACCCAGATCAGGATGGCCGGAGAGCTTTATCGAAAGCTACTCCTGTCGGATTTTAAGTTTACTCGGCCGGTAAATCCTATCTATTCCATTCCCTAATCGCTCATGGGGAAAATGAGTACAGAAATGAATCGGTTCTGGCCCTGATTTCTCTTATCTTATTTTCGCGGTCATCTCGAGATATGAATGTTGCTGGTAGCAATATTTGCTGGCTGTCATTCCGAAATACGTCTGTCGTGAATTTTTTCAGTTAGCTTCCGTCGAGAGCAACGCCTTCGGTGTTCCAGGTCTTCCCAACCCAACTCCTTCAACATCGCACTTACGCTTTCCCTCCAATAATGATAAAGTGTGTACACTTGATTTACTGTAATGAATATTATATACGAAAGAATAATCTAATTTCGAAACAAACACCTGCTTGGAAAAAAAAAAAAAAAAAAATACTACCCTGGAGATAGTAAGACCTTCTAAGTGTTTTGTCACGAACCTGTTTCAGTTGACACACACACACTCGCTACTAACGAGTCGGCTCTTGTTTCATTCTACAGCAAACCACCGACCTCGCTGCTATTCATCGTATATGACTCGTGGAATTTTCGTACGTGTCACATCGTTATGTTTAATAGTGGTCTCACAAATTGTAGGCAGTAAAGCATCTCCTGGTTTCGAGTCGCCAACACCCTAGTACTTGTGATTTTGTGAAGGTCTTTTACGAGAAACGAGTGAGGTGATTTTGCGTAGACAGCCGCTTCACTATTTGCGAACGTCAGGGACTTTAAGACGCGACAGTTGGCAACAGTTGAGTTTAGTGTCTCCTAGTGAGACGTCGAAGCGGCAATACGGCTCCGTCGCGGCGCAGCTGGGGGCCGTGTTATCGGGGCTGTAAACCCCGGTTTGCTGTTCCAATACCCAGCGACGCCCATCAATCGCCATTTTGTGTCCCTCCGCAGCTGGAAACGTCTGCAAACACCATCGGTGTAAAGCTCCCGAAACAGTGAGGGAGTCAGCATCCATACAGGGGGAAAATCGAGGAAACTCGATAATAGCAACATAGGGGGACAGAGCTCCAAACCTATCGTCTGCATCTGTTTTTCTACCAGAAGCATAAGGAACAACGAATTAATTTCGGATATTGACGACCGTGACGTTTCGAACAGAATGTGAATTAATAAGCGCCAATTTGTTGCTGGATACCTAACGTTCCTTGATTACTTTTAGAGAGCCTTTTGAACGTTCTCTACTTTTTATTTACTTAATACGCTACATATACGTTATTACTCTAAATCAGGGGTGGCCAACCCACCACCCGTGGGCCACATGCGGCCCGCGAGATTCATCATATTTTTACAAAATATATTTATTTTATAATGGACAAAGTAGTGAAAACCAATGTATTAAAAAAATACATTATTTGTGCATCCATATCTTCAAAAAATAACTGTCGAAATCACGAGAAAAAATTAACTTTGATTTCAAAATAATTATCTCGCGAATATGGTGAAATGTGGTGCTACAGAAGAATGCTAAAAATTAGGTGGACAGACAAAGTAAGAACTGAACGAGTTTTGAAAATGATGGGGGAGAAAAAAAAGTTTATGCAAGAAGCTTACAGGAAGAAGAGACAGGCTTTTAGGTCATATTTTGAGACATGCTCGATTAGTTAATTTGTTAGTGGAGGGAACTGTAGAGGTAGACAGAGATTAGAATATATGAAGCAGATATATGAGGACGTGGGTTGTAAGGGGTATGTAGAAATGAAGAGGTTAGCACAGGATAGGAAGGGATGGAGGATTGCATCAAACAAGTCTAAAGACTGACGACAGCAAAACAAAAATATGGCAGATATTGCCTGTTTTATTTCTGAGTTTACAGTTATGAGTTCGCAGAATAATTAAATTATATTCACTCCAAAAAAAGTCTATATTGGTAGTAAATCTGATATGGGGATATATGATTTTATATGCGGCCCGCGGAGTTATGATGCACTTCCAAAGTGGCCCGCGAGACTATTTGGCTTGGCCACCCCTGTTCTAAACCGTGTTTTGCTGCAGTTACAGTTATTTAATATTACCTCTGATCTCCTATTACGTAACCTCTTACCAGAGACGATATTTTACTCCGTCTGTTATTCTTTATCCAGCGTCCACCGATACTATTTCCCTTTTAATACCTGAAAGAATCACACTCAACTCGTCCGCATAGAGAGGTTCATCCATTTGTTCACAAGCAGTAATCACTTCAATTTTCTCTAAATTTCACATTTATTTAACAACTTCCTATACAATTTCACAATTCCTCAATACAATTATACTTCTCGCGACTGTTGGAGCAATGAAATAAATGAAGTTACGAGAAGATTCCCGGTATAAGGAGTCACCCACTGCTTGCCAACGGCCTTCGAAACGAGGGCGGAAGAGCGGGGAGCGGTTCAGGGCACCCTCTTGCCCTTGGGGATGGAAACGGCCCCTAAAGGCGGATGAATCAGAAATGATCAACGGCATGGGGATGCAGAAGGCAACGGGAAACCACTGCATTAAAGAACCAAAGGGTATCCCGAGGACATGTAACCCTCTCAAATGGAGGATTGCATCAAACAGTCGAAAGACTGACGTCAGCAAAAAAAGAAAATAATAATAACGAGAAGTATAATTGTATTGAGGAATAAATGGGTGCAGTAAAATTGTATAAGAAGTTGTTGAATAAATGTGAAGTTTAGAGAAAATTGAAGTGATTACTGCTTGTGAAACGGTATCTCTCGCATCATTCTTTTTTCGTCCGTTATTTTCTTGTTACAATATACATCGCATCTCCTAGGGCCCGCTTGAGTCCTTGCCGGGTGCTCAAGAGACAATTATTGTTGCTATATATACAAAATTATACATACAATAAAAATCTGTATTTATATAGACGTGTGTGTTCCTATATTTGACCCTGCAGCACAACTACGTAGTGCAAACCACTGGTGTCTGTATGTGATAGTAGCATCGAGTCTCCCATCGCACGCTATGGTGGTTGTATGTCGGTAGCTATGGGGGTGTGCAAGATATTGTGGCTAAAAGTGGTTGACCGACGGTATTTTCACATTTCAACCAGATTATTCTAAAAAATCTTTGGAATCGTCTAGAATGAACTAGATGTTCTTTAATGTAGTAAAATGCTCTAGAATGTTCTTGAATACGCACCGTATTTTTCTAATTTATTCAGCTATCACGAAATATAAATAATTTATATTCAACATATTCGGCGTGTGAACCGATTTAGACGGGGTTGCTGATTTGGCAGTTCCTATTATCCCGGAAATACTTAAGATTTCGTTCAAAAACATAAAAACCTTCAAAATTCTTGACAAACGCGAACGAAGTCGTGGGAACCATCTAGTAAATAAATATTTACACATACACATTCCCGCTGTCGTGATGCGTGTTAGTTATGCATACATTTATTTTTTGTTTATTTTAGGGACTGTAAACTTGTGTTATGACAAAATTACGTCTAAGCCAAATACCACTTACGCTGCTGATTAATCACATAATTCATAAAAATCTTCTTTTTTTTAAAAAAAAAATGAATAGTGTAATTTTTATTTTTTCTTCTTTTTCCTTCGGGATTTGCGGCTCTTCGATATCGTGGTTATTAGAGCCGGGACAGAGGATCGGGAAGGAATTCGGCCGTGGTCTTTCCAAAGAACCATCCAGTCATTGGCCTGCAGTGATTTCGGGAAACTACGGAAAATGTATACCTGGATGCCCGGACGGGGATTCGAACCCGCGTCCTCCCGAATGAGAGGCCAGAGCGTTACCACTCATCCACTAAGCTAGTTGGTAAAATGAAGGGGGAAGAAGGCGTGATGATAATTTAAAAGTTTGCAAGAAAACGATGGAGAATTTTTCTGTTAAACGTAGACGAAACGAAGACCAAAAGCTAGTGTTCAGTGATAAGTAAATGAGTCTATTTCTTTCGCGCTTCTACGCGCTCTACCTCCATTCAAAACACGTTTTCAAATAAAAAGACTGCGGTAGTATTTCCAGTCGTACCGAGCATGATTTTCGTAAATACTCCATAAGCTACGTAGCTCCGTTTTGGCCTCCTCTGAAACCCCGTCCCCCCTCCCCCTCCCCCCCCACCTAGCCTGATGTGACTTTAGCGTGTAACCCCCCCCCCCTTCCGACACCCCGCTTCTCACGTAGCTTTTATTCCCTTTGTACTGTTTTTTCTTGTCAGTCTGTCGTAATTTACATACGGATATAATTAAATAACGGAAATAAATATCACACGTTGTTGTTGTGTTCTGTACTTATTTTAATTGTGACAAATAATATGAATGAAAAGCATCGTGGCCAGGCTCAGAACACCCCCCCCCCTCCTCCCCCATGTAGCTCAGCGTAGCTTTCTACCCAACACTTCCCCCCCTCCCCCTCTTAGACCAAGCTACGTAGTTTGTGGACGCTTCCTATTGGCGAGTTCAAAGCACTGTTCTGAAAAATCCATTTCTTACAGTAACTTAAGTGAGTAGAATTTTTATTAAATGACGCTGATAACCCTGATTTAATATTGCGCGCATTTCTCAGCTTGCTCCAACAGTCACATCTTTGGACAGATAATTCAACGAAAACATGTACTTCGACACAATATAAATAAAAAGTAACTAATAATTAATATGTTGATTTAAACGAAATACATACTTTCCATTAAGGTTGATTTACAGTTTAAAACATATTAAACTAATGCAGAAACAAAGAACGTCACCTTCATTCGTAGGTTGGTTAAACAGCGTTATCTATGGACAGAGAACGAGAATATCTCTGGAATATAACTGACCTGCCAAAGGAGGCCTTTTCTTAGAGTTAAATATGCTCATTAAATCTTCCATTTATTGTGCTGACGTATCTATTATCTTAGGTAGCGTATGCGAACAAAAACATTTACCATGCCAGTTTTTATCGAAATTATTCAAGTAGAATTCTCTTCTTAAATATGTAATTAATGCAGCGCGATGACGTAAACACTAAAATCTAAATGGATAATATACATATATATTTTTTTTTAAAGTGATTTTAAAATCAGAAGCAAGGCAACCAGACAAACAGAGAGAAGTGGGCTTTTATAACTTTCATGAATGCTGACGTATAAAAAATTTTCCATAATGTTGGGTGGGACAAGATGTTCAAAATTTTAAGCAGTAGGTCAAAAATATCGAGATAGAACAATACTTTATAATCTATGAGATAAAAATAAAATGGCTGTAATGAAAGTAGAGAATCATGAGAGACATGCATCGATTGAAAAGGTTGTAAGACACGGTTGTAGTGTATCCCCATTAATGCTCAACTTGTTTGTAGGCGAAGCCATAATGGAGTAAAAGAAAAATTTGAACGTAACATAAGATTTCAAGAAAAAAAATCAGTATGTTACGATTTGCTGATGACATTGTCAGGTTAGCGGAACAGACAGAAGATATTGTAGAAATTATTGAATGGCATGAACAAAATACTGAAGGAAGATTTTGAAAGGAATATAAATCAAAGTAAGAGAAAAGTCATGAAATGATTGCAATAATAGTATATTGAATATAATAATAAGACCGGAATCAATGGGAGAAAAAGTCAATTCTGCTACTTAGGAAGTAAAATGGCCGAAGCAGGAATTATGTTAAAGGCAGAATAGCGCTAGAAAAAAAAGAGCCTTCTTGAAAAAGATAAACTTTATTTTCAGTTATTGAACTAGGAATCAGGAATAACTTTCTAAAACTTTATGTGCGGAAATCAACACTTTATGGTAGCGTAGCATGGACTTTAGGAACACGAGAAAGTAGTAAAATTGAAGGATTTGAAATGTGGCATTATAGAAGGATGCTGAAAATTTAAGTGGACAGATAAAGTAAGAAATGAGAGTGATTTGGAAATGATGGGTGAGGAAGAAGTTTGTGGAAGAAGCTTACAGAAAGAAGAGACAGGCTGGTAGGTCATATTTTGAGACATGCGGGATTGGATACTTTCTTACTGGAGGGAACCCTGGAAAGAAAGAGATAGGCAGAGAGAAGAATATCTTCTTTTTCTCCGGTAGTCAATCCTGGGATTGGTCTGCGGCGGTCTTCCATTCAGCTCTTCTCTCTGTCCTCTTCATGTCTCCTGCAGCCAACATCTTCCATTATCTGCTGGATGTATTTTCAACGTGGTCTTCCTCTATATCTCTTCCCTTCTACCATTCCCTCCATTACTGTTTTTACTAAGCTCTCATGTCTTAAGATTTTTCCAATTAATATTGTCCTCCGCGTTTTTTATACTCTTCCATATGACATCTGCCTTCTTAAAAATTTCCTCATTAGTAATCTTGTCCCTCCGACTAATCTTTAACATCATTCTGTAGCGCTATTGCTCATACGAAATTAATCTTCTTTTCTCTTCTGTAGCAACTGTCCAGGTGTCACATCCATACAGGGCAATGCTCCAGATATAAGCTTTTAATAGTCTTTTCCTCGCTGTCCAGCTGATGTTATTTGTCGTAAAAATTCGTTTCTTTTTGTTGAACGCTATTTTTGCTTGCGCAATCCTGCATTTTATTTCATTCTTGCCTCTTCCATCTTTTATGATTTTGCTTCCTATGAGCACATCCTCCCATTTTCTCCATTAATTTTAATTTTCGAGTTTTATCTTAACCATATACCATGACATTTTTTTATTTTTTTTTTATTTAGGGCTTTACGCCTCGTCGACGGCTAAAGTCATTAGAGGCGCGATGGGACTGGGAAAAAGGAACGGGAAGGAATTGGCCATGGCATTTTTGAAGGAAGCATCCCGACATTCGCCTGGAGTGATTTGGGGAAACCATAAATCTGGATGCCCGGACGGGGATTAGAACCCGCGTCCTCCCGAATGCGAGGCCAGAGCGTTAACCGTTCATCCACCTCGCTCGGTATGACTTTCGTCTTCGCTTTATTAATTTTCATATTGCACTCATTCCCCATTGTTTCCTCCGTTGTTTCCAAAATTTTCTTAAGATCCTCTTCACTTTCTGTTACTATCACAATGTCATCTGCGAATCGAATCATATTTACAGATTAGAACATATGGAGCAGATAATTGAGGACGTGGGTTGTAAGGGGTATGTAGAGATGAAGAGGTTAACACAAGACAGGAAGGGATGGAGGATTGCATCAAACCTGTAACCCGCTGTAACATAACTAGCTGTTATCTTCGGCTTCGTACGCGTGAACTTAGAATTTTTATAGCTAGAACTGAATATAGATTTTTTTTTAGCTGCTTTACGTCTCTCAACAGCGAGGTCTTTAGAGACGGGAAAGGATGGGGGGGCAAGGAATGGGAAGGAATTCGGCCATGGCCTTTTGAAGGAAACGTCTCGGCATTTGCCTGGAGTGATTTGGGAAACCATGGAAAACCCAAATCTGGATGCCCGGACGGGGATTCGAACCGGGGACCTCCCGAATGCGAAGCCAGAACGAACTGAATAGAGAAAGCTTAAAGTTACCTAAGATATGTCCCATAAAAACACGGAGTCGGTATAGGAAGCCATTATAATAGTTTGTAAGGAAACATATAAATTTTAAGTTTCCTTGCTCTGCGCAACAGTATATTGTGTAAGAATATATATTGATTTTGTGGACGCCTGTCGGCTGTCTAGGATCGCAGCTGTGAGCCGGCAGGAAGTAACGCCTAGGTGTGACAGGGGCGGACAGTAGGCGACAGGCAATTTAAAACTACAGTAGTTAAAAGTACGGCTTTGTGGTGGCTCGCGAAGTTTTGTCATAAAAAGTATTGAATACAATTAAATAAATTAAATAAAATCATGGGAATTTTAATGTTTAAACCTCAAGAACTATCATCAAAATCCGTGTTTTTAGTTTGTTGAAAAAAAAAAAATAGGCACATTTATAATAAGACACAATCTTTAAATATTTAAAATATATATTTATTTAATTTGTTTTTTATGAGATACAAAATTTCTCATTCGAGTCTCTGTTTTATACGTCTTGACATATTTGATTTTTTAATGTTAATAATTCTGTTACATGCGTATCGAACACGCGTCCTACGAAACTGAACTACTTATATAATAATGTACGCAGCACTAACAACGCAACTTCCTCGGGCAACATTTCTGCAACAACTGACTAGTGTGTCTGCTAAATGTTCCGCGGCAGTGTTCCAAGGTGTTGTCCAGCGACATGTCGGCCGGCATGTCGCTCCATTTGTCCCCTAGTGTATCCGAGGCTTTACACACACTAGGGTGCGTGCATAAACCACGTAGCTCCATTTTGGCCTCCTGTCAACCCCCCTCCCCCCCAAGTAGTCCTACGTGGCTTTTGCCTCTACACCCCCCCCCCCTTTCCTCACGTAGCACGTAGCTTTTTTCGCTTTTGATTCCAGAAGACATTTTGTACTGTTTTCTCTTGTCAGAGTATAATTAACTGAGGGAAATAAATATTCACATGCTGTTGTGAGTTCTGTTCCTCATTTTAACTGTGAAAAATGTTATGAAAGGAAAGCTACGTGGCCTGGCTCGGAACCCCCCCTCCCCCCACGTAGCCCAACGTAGCCTTCCAGCCAACCCCTTCCCCCCCCGGCCGAGCCACGTAGTTTGTGCACGCTCCCCTATCCGTGTGTCTCTCACCGTTTGGTTAGTTTTCAAAATTTCGGGACAAAATATTTTATTTATCCCCAAAAGATATTCTGTGTCCTTTCTAATGATACATAGTACTTCTTTGTCAAATTTCTTCGAGATCGGTTGAGCCGTTTTGTCGTGAAAAGGTAACAAAGAGACAGAGAGACAGTTACTTTCACATTTATAATTCTAGTGTAGGTGTGTAACGCCTAGGATTTTTTTTTTTCTTTTTTTCCGTCATCAGTCTTTAGACTGGTTTGATGCAATCCTCCATCCCTTCCTATCCTGTGCTAACCTCTTCATTTCTACATACCCCTTACATCCCACGTCCTCAATTATCTGCTTCATATATTCTAATCTCTGTCTTCCTCTACAGCTTCTTACCTTCGACTGTTCCCTCCAGTAATAAATTAACCAATCCAGCATGTCTCAAAATATGACCTACCAGCCTGTCTCTTCTTGCTGTAAGCTTCTTCCACAATCTGCTTTCTTCACCCATCAATTCCAAAACTCGTTCATTTCTTACTTTGTCTGTCCACTTAATTTTCAGCATTCTTCTGTAGCACCACATTTCAAATGCTTCAATTTTCTTTCTTTCCGGTATTCCTAAAGTCAATGTTTCGCTACCATAAAGTGCTGTGCTCCACACATAGAGCTTTAAAAAGTTCTTTCTCTTAGATCAATATTTGAAACTAAAAGGTTTCTCTTTTTCATGAAGGCTCTTTTTGCTAGTGCTATTCTGCTTTTAACATCATTCTTGCTTCGACCATCGGTTGTAATTTTACTTCCCAAGTAACAGAAATTCACTTATTTCTCCTATTGCATCCGATCCTATTTTTATATTTAATCTGCTAGTATTGGTATCATTTCTGATACATTTCATAACTTTTGTCTTGCTTTGATTTATATTCAGTCCAAAATCTTCCTTCAGTATTTTGTTCATGCCATTCAATAATTTCTCATTATCCTCAGCCCGTTCTGCTAACAAGACAATGTCATCAGCAAATCGTAGCATCATGATTTTTTTCTCCCTGAACACTTATGCCGCATGGAAATTTTTCTTTTACTTTCTTTATTGCTTCTTCTACATACAAGCTGAATATTAACGGGGATAGACTACAACCTTGTCTCACACCCTTTTTAACTGATGCATGTCTCTCGTGATTCTCTACTTTTATTACAGCCACTTGATTCTTATATAGTTTATAGAGTATTCTTCTATCTCGATTCTTTAGACGTGACTTCTCTAAAATTTTGAACATCTTGCTCCACCTAACATTATCAAAAGATTTTTCTAAATCAACAAACGCCATAATAGTATCTTTGTTTTTCTTGATCTTAAAGACAGAATTGCTTCCCTTGTACCGCGATTTTTCCTGAACCCAAACTGATCTTCACCTACTATCTCTTCTACTACCCTTTCCATCCTTCTGTATATTATTCTAGTCAGTAATTTGGAAGCGTGTGATGTTAGACTAATGGCGCGATAATTCTCACATTTGTCGGCTTGTGCTTTCTTTGGAAGTGTGAAGATGATATTTCTATTAAAATCGGTTGGAATTTCTCCTGTTTCATAACTTTAGGTTTTAGGCTTTAGGTTTTATTGTATTCGAAAATTTGTAACAAATTTTACAAGTGGCTGTAATTATTTTACAAACAGGCCACTCAACGCCATATTGGTTACACAGTGTAATCACGTGACTAATCTTCGCGAGGTAATGACGGACGGGGACCTGGTGAAAGCAGTATCGCATTTCTCTCGACTCCCTAGCGGCCAGCCGACTTTGTTTACCGGGAAATAATATTTGATTGGCGGAGCGGGAGTCTCGGGCGGTTCCTAATTGGCGGGGGCACCCGGGGGAGAGGAAAGAGGCTTAGCTGCGACAAGACAGCGGCAACAAACACAACTCACAAACGCATTTCTCCCTTGCGCAGCCATATCTGCTATATGAACAGTGTGAGGTTTTTGTTTGTTTCTATTGTCGTTCTCCTTAGTAAATTGCACGTTTCGGGGAAAATCAATTCAGCACTACGGCCGCGAACGAACGCATTACGTAAATTTGGATATTTCTTTGTGATAGTAGCAGCGTGAATATGATTTAAAGGAGATAGTGCTTATGCGCTTATGATAATTTTCACTGATTAGAACTTTCAGATTTGGGTTTTCCATGGTTTCCCCAAATCACTCCAGTCAAATACCGGGATGCTTCCTTCAAAAGGCCATGGCCGAATTCCTTCCCATTCCTTGCCCCCATCGTTGCCCCCCATCCTTTCCCGTCTCTAAAGACCTCGATGTTAAAAAAAGACGTAAAGCAGTTACAAAAAAAAAAAAAACTTTCAGATTATTAGCTACAATAATTAGAGTTGCCACCCGTACTTTATATTTTTTAATTTAATTTAATTTAATTGCAATGGAGCACAGGCTCCGGTGGCAATTTCCCTACAAACCCATCTTCCCCCTATCCTGCACCCACCTACATTTGCCTTCTACAAATTTTATCTTTAAATTCCTTCAAAGTTTTCGGTAAATTATTCATCATTTCTCTTGGTAACTCATTCCAATCCCTGACACCCTTACCTAAAAACGAGAATCTTCCCACACCCTTGTGCCTGAAATCGAGTGCCAGCTTGTGGTCATGGTCATCTTTTCCCTTCCATGCACTACTTCTCATACCTATTGCAATATCTTTCCATGCCTCATCACCAGTATATGCCCTGTACACTCCCATGACCCTCCTCATCCTCCTCCTGTCTTGCAATGAATCCCATTCCAAGACAGGAGGAGGATGAGGAGGGTCATGGGAGTGTACAGGGCATATACTGGTGATGAGGCATGGAAAGATATTGCAATAGGTATGAAAAGTAGTGCATGGAAGGGAAAAGATGACCATGACCACAAGCTGGCACTCGATTTCAGGCACAAGGTTATAATAAAGTATTGTACGTTATTTCTGCTAATTGTACTCTATACTTTGTGAAAATAATAAAGTACGCGAAAATACTTTATTTAGCATGATTTGATTTCTCTGGGATTTAAAAATGGTTGTTCCTAAGCGTTTTGCGTAAAATGGTACGTTATCTATTGGTGCACAATTGATCGGTCCCCAGCGCTACTTGAACGCTAATTTTTGAACGCAACCTAACCTCAAATGTCAACATTATCAATGTCATTTTCGTGTCAAAACTTTTGTTTGTTTTGTGTAAAGCGGTTTGAGAGCAATTAGTATACGATTTATCAGTTTTATAAATTTATGTTATACTAAATTATAGACAACGTCAACTTCAGTAAACAAAGTACTCCACATACAAAACATAATTTTGATAGTGAAACGGATCAAGTACACAGAGAATATGTTACGCTGAATTTTTTTAAAAAAAATTATTTGTTTGCAAAGCCATAGAGTACCTAAATAAATGGTTTGATTTTAATGACACAAACTGCTTATTTACACTTGGCATTATAAATTTAAAGAGCAATGCTGAATTTGATAATATTGTTAACATAATAGAAAGTTTAAAATTGCAAAACCTTAATATAGATATGGATTATCTTTATGGAGAAATTTCTTTATTAAACAAACTTTATGATCTGACATATAGTTCTAAAGGTTGGCGGAATTATCTACTGCTCAAAAATAGCAGCAAGTATTTAATAAGACTGAAGATAATTTTGCAAGCTTGTATAAAGGAATCTCATTTTTACTATCTATTCCCCCCACGTCAGCATTCACAGAGAGAGTTTTTTTCTGTAATGAATTGCAAATGGCGAGACGAAAGAAACACAATGTCTCTGAATCCGATAAAAAACGAATTACTTATTTACTTTAATTAATATAGACTGTAAAGATGCTGTGCAATTGTTTAGCAGTGATAATAATTTGATTAAACTTGCGAAAAGCAATAAAAATATGTTTTTAAATATAGACTAATAATAAAAAAATTGTACTTTATTTTCCCACTATGTACTTTTTTTCCTTACCTTTAATAACCAATGTACTTTAATTTCAATAAAAAAAAGGTGGCAACCCAAACAATAATAGCCAACCAGTTGCTTAAATTTTTGATTTATTAATCTTAACTGCAGTTTCGACAAACATAAACTTGTCTTCTTCAGAAGTATCTGGACAAAAATCCAGATAAATATTATAAATTATAAAATTAATATAATCAAATATAAAACAACATTTGTCATTAGATCTACAAAAACAGTAGGGCCTATACATACTCTGAATAAGTGTTTTTGAACATTTGCAAATGTCAAATCACTCCGTGAGAGATTTAGACAGTACTATAATCTTACACAGAGTAGTAAAAGGGCGCAAATTAGATTTGCTAGAAGAACTGTAAATCTTCAAACACCTAATGAAAGGCGACGGCGACATGCTAAATGATCAACGCCAGCTCCCCAACAGAAAATTTTTCGAAGCCTTTAAGCCAATGATTCTAACCCAATGAGATGGTACAATGCGGTATTAATGTAATGTGCGGTTTCTCCTCAGAATTCTTATATATTCTGTGATTATTTGTATTCAGAGTAGATTTTAGTCTAATTTTAATACCTTAAATGTTATTTGTGGGATTACTTTACATTTAGTTGTTTTTAATTAATTGGTCATTGCTATGTTGCAATCGTGTTATATATTCATGTTTAATAGTGCGAACTTACACATATATCCCTGTGATCTCCCCCCCCCCCCCCTTTTTGCTCGCTGGGGTATTTATATCATTATTCATTAACTCAAGCACACGTTCCTCATGCGGTTTTGAGAATTTACCGTGCGGCGCCGTCTACCATGTTTACTTGGGTAGCAGTTTAATCAGTTGGCGGAAATCTCGCGCCCTATGCAGACAGTGGATGCAATGACGCAAGTAGTAATCCTGTTTGAAATTGTTGAAATGATGCAGGTTCGCACTAAAATGACAGAACTTTTATATTGCATCCGTCTATGAACCCCTAAATGTATGTATACTGTTTTTGTAGATCTAATGACAAATGTTGTTGTTTTTTTCCATCGTTGTGCCCAACTCAGGGGCGCGAGTGAACTTATCTAGCAGATGTGTTTTTCCTCTGTTCCCAAAACCTCTTCATCCTTTCGCTGTGTTCTTTCCTTCGTTCTTCCGTCCACGTGTTCCTTCTTCTAATATACTGGTGATTGTTGACCATGCTACTAAATCGGCATCTGTCCTGTATGATGTCGTCTGTTACTCCTATTTCCCGGAGATCCTTTTCAATTTCAATTAGCCAGTTGTCTTTAATTTTCATTGAAATGGCCAGGTTTAGAATTCTTTTTGTTATTCTGTTATTACTCATTCTGATAATATGGCCGTAGAATTTAATTCGTCTTTTCCTGAATGTGTCTGCAAATTTTTTCCGAATGCTGATATAGTTAGTTTGATTTCCTTTTCATCCAAATTCCTCCGGTACAAACAGGGCCAAAGATTTTTCTTAAAATTTTCCTTTCTTGGTTTTCAATATCTTTAATCAATGATCTGCCTCCAATAATCAAAGTTTCTGATGCGTATAATGCCTCCGGTTTGATTACAGTGTTATAGTGTCTTAACTTGGCATTTCGGGATATTGACTTTTTGTTGTATCTGTTCCAGGGGACTCTGTAGGCTTTTTGTAATTTAGTTATTCTCTCCTTGTTTGCTTCACGATTTAATCCTGCAGGTTGAATAATTTCTCCTAGATATCTGAATTTAGCTACTTGTGAGATATTGCCAAATCGCGTTTTTAAGGGTTGTCCATCTTGGTACCGTGATCATACTTCCATATATTGGGTTTGGAGACCACATTTAGCTGCAATTTCATGTAGTTTTTCAAGTGCGTAGACTGCCTCTTGCCTGTTGTTGGAGAGGATTGCCAGATCATCTGCAAAGGCCAAACACCGCAAGTGAAGTTTATTTCTGAGTAGCCTGCCCATGGTTATTCCTTTTACTTCATTCTCCCAGGTTTTTATTACTTTGTCCAGAACAAGACTGAATAAAAGAGGTGATAGTCCATCTCCTTGTCGAACTCCTGTCCTGATTTTAAAAGGTTCCGACACCTCACCTAAGAACCTTACTTTTGAAATGATATCCGTTAATGTCTGTTTGATTAATTCTCTGGTTTTTCTGTCTACTTTGTATTCTTCTAGCGTCTTAAAAAGTGTTTGTCTGTCAACAGAGTCATAAGCTTTTTTAAAGTCTACAAAGGTGATTACTGTTTGTCGGTTTTTACCGATTTGTAAGATGGTTTTGAGATTTAAAATTTGTTCTGCACATGACCTGCCTTTTCTAAATCCTGCCTGATACTCGCCAATAAGATGATCCATTTGTGTTTCAAGTCCCATGAGAAGTGCCTTGAATAGAATTTTGTAAGTAACTGGTAACAAGGAAATTACTCTGTAGTTATTAATGTCAGTTTTACCCCCTTTTTTGTGAAGTGGGTGAATTAGTGCACATTTACAGTCTTCAGGGATTTTTTCTTTGACCCAGATGTCTTCAATAATCATATGAATTTTTTGAGCAAGACTCGTACCACCTATTTTCCACATTTCAGAAATTGTGCCATATTCCCCTGGGGCTTTGTTATTCTTAAGGCCTCGGATTATTTGTTGGATTTCTTATAAAGTGGGAGGTTCTGAATCTGGATTTGGAGTGGATTTTTCAAAGGTAAGCTGTCCCTTAGGGTTTTCACAATTTAGAAGGTCTTTGAAGTAATTTGCTAGGAGCTTACAATTTTCCATATTATTTGTTTCTAGAGTTCCATCTGGACGTTTGAAACAGAGGCTAGGTGCCTAGTACTTTGACAATTCTTCCTTGAATGTTCTGTAGAAGTTCCTTGTGTTGTTTTTCTTAAACTCTTGACCAATTTCTGCTAGTTTCTGTCTGTCATAAATACGTTTCTCTAATCTAATGGTTTTTGAAGTTTGTTTCTGCGTATTAATGAATTCCTGCCAATTTTGAATGGTTTTGTGGAATTCCAATTTCGCCAGGCTTTAAGTTCTACAGCTTTGTCACAGGTTTCATTCCACCACCTTTGTTTGCGTTTTCTGGGATGTGAGCCGATGCTTTGAGCAGCTTTGAGGAGTGCGTCTTTAAGTTCTGGCCAATTGGTAGGATGTTGGCTGGATATATTGGCAAGAAAAGTTTCAGATTCTTGTTCCAAAAATTCAGGGTTGATTCGCGCATTTTGTCGTATTCTGGTTTTGACTCTATTTGGTTGAAATTTTACTTTAATTAGAGACAAATGGTGATCAGAGTCAATCTTTTTTTGACCTTAACGTTCATAATTTCCTTCTGATTTTTCTTGGAGATGACAACATGGTCTAGTTGAAATTCTCCTAAATGATAATTTGGGGATCTCCATGTTTTTTTCTTGTGTCGAAGTGCCAGAAAATCAGTTGACATTAATTTTAAATCAAAATTGTTACAGAAGGCAATTAGTCACTCTCCATTTTTATTGGTTCTTTTATGTGCAGGATAGTCCTACAGTGGCTCTGAATTTCTTTTCTCTGCCAATCTGCGCATTTTAATATGCTGCAGCGGAATTTCGTTTGCCGTTTCTTCTAACAGTTCCCAGAAGTCCTCCACTTTTTGCGGATCTTTTTGATTATAGTTGTTTGTAGGTGCATGTGCATTTATTATTGAATACGCCTTATTTCCTGATTTGACTGACAGTACTGAGATTCTTTCAGAAGGAGATGTGAAGTTTAATATTGAGTTTGTAATATTTCTTTTGACTACAAATCCAGTGCCAAATTGTGTTGGTTTGTTAGGGATTGAGATTGCTGGTTTGCCTTTTTAGATTCTGTAATTTCCTGATTCAAAATGATTTTCATCTGTGTATCTTGTTTTATGAAGGGCTAGAATTTGTGTGTCGAATTTGTCTAATGTTTCTGTTAGCTCCTTAAGTTTGCCAACTTTGAGAAGTGTACTGATATTCAAAGTGCCAAGAAAATATTTGCATTTCGGACGACGAGATTTGGGAAGCTCCGATACATTCCCGCATGTTGTTTTATATTTGATTATATTAATTTTATAATTTATAATATGAATTTATCAGAATTTTTGTCCAGGTACTTCTGAAGAAGACAAGCTTATGTTTGTCGAAACTGCAGTTAAGATTAATAAATCAAAAATTCAAGCAGCTGGTTGGCTATTATTGTACTTAATACGAGTCTCACCGTTGCTGTAACGCAGCCATGCTCAAGACTTTCAGATTATATTTCATTTTACTCACATTATAAACAACGGATCAGATTTATGCAGTATGATACACAATTTGTTGACCATGTGCGGCAGCCGCCCTCAATGCTATACCACCTGCTGCCGACTACTCCCTATTCGAGAATCCCTTCTCTCTGTCGAGCAGAGGCCGGCCACCGACCCGACTGACCATGCCTCCACGTGACTCCCACAATCAAGATACTCCGCTATGGGAACCTCACATACAAAATTATGCAAAGTTGTACATAAATCTTATACACCTGTATATATCTACCATATAATTTCCTAAGCTCACTCATTCACTCGCCTCTATAGCTATTGGCTGGAGAACGGTGTCACGTGACAGCCAGCGCCAGCAAAACAGCGACCAGAGATACTATTAAAAGAAATTCGTGCTAATATCCACAGTTTAATAGCTAACCAACTACTACCAGATTAATTGCCATAATACATTCATTAAGTTAGCTTTTCGCAGCGTGTCTTACTTAAAAAAATATTGATAAATTTTGCGACTGAAACAGTGTGGATCTGTTTTTAGTAACATGTTGCTAATAAAAGCAACTTTAAAAAAACGTTAAAAAACTTAAATTACTCGTGGTCTCTGCTGTAACCACGAATGCCAATTGTCATTCTGGTTTAGGATAAATTTCGATTTAATTAACACTTTCACTAATGATGTTGCTTGACCAAAGTTTATGCATTACGGTTTATTTGCTTTTTACGTATTTTAGTGACCACTTTTACTAATAGTCTTTGTACATGTTCGCTGTAGGTGAGTTGTTTGGTTATTTCAAGTGGACATCAGACCAAATATGTCACCGGATCGACTATTCTGGCAATTCATTTCTTCGGAGTTGCTCAACTGTTTAATAATATGGAAGTTCTCTTGCCGTCACAGATACCATGACCAATGGTTACATTAGTGTTTGGCCAGTCTCAATAAAAAAAATTTAAAAAAATACGTGATGTTTCGAAGCAAACAGGATTTTTTTAATTTTGCAGAGTGGACTTTAACGGTCAAATGTAAGTCAGGTTTGTATTTAAGCAATTATACGATTGCGCTATCGTCCCTGTCCGTGTTTAATACCTACCTCTATTAATGCTTCTGAGTTCTTCAAACTCAGGTGATTTTATTCACTCTGAAACACAGGTCAAGTTCATATTTGGTTAAAGCAGGT
>CM061918.1:148965210-149238256 GCA_031002005.1 Vandiemenella viatica
AATAAAACTTCTCACTTCATACCACTATCTTCAATTAATATTAGCAACAATATAATATATGGTAGTGTAGTGCAGTGGTTTTACTGACCGTGGGAATCCACTCGCGATCCCACAGCGACAGGAGCATCTCCTTCTGAAAGAGCTTCATCACTTCTGCATACAGCTCCTCACACTGCGCACTCAGCTTGGCAACCACCGCGTCCTTCATGCGGTCTGAATTAACACAGTGAGAACGCAATGAAAAGACGGAAATACAAGGACGGTAAACAC
Organism: Vandiemenella viatica; assembly: GCA_031002005.1. NCBI lineage: Eukaryota > Metazoa > Arthropoda > Insecta > Orthoptera > Morabidae > Vandiemenella > Vandiemenella viatica. The sequence continues at coordinate 148,965,481 of CM061918.1, forward strand.
TACAGTTACCAGAGGACAGCCAATGAACTATTTTCGTCATTTGTATGAATAAGGTTGACACAAAAACGTTGTAAAATGTGTTCGTCAATGCACTCTTTCCTTCATTTCTAAGTAACGGGTGTAGGATCACTATCCTTCCTTGTGTGCAAATTAGGCTTTAGAATATTAGAAGCTTATTAACATTTTAATAGCACATTAATAAAAGAATAGCAATGACATAAGCTGTAAAATTATATAACTGGACAATCCAATTGTCGTCTAGGAGTATAGGCAAACACTAAACAGAATATGGTAAATTGAAAAATATGGCACTTTTCTGTTGAACTGTAAAGACACATTGGTAATATGAATGAATCCAAAGTGGATTGAAAAATTCCCCCTTCACTGTATAAAAATTCAGATTTTTACCAGTAAAATAAAAACTTCCTATACCATACCTAAAAAATTTCAATAGTTAGCCACGCAAGTTGATTAGTTGTGTGAATGATATTATTAATTGTGATGGAGCTAATACTCCCCTCCCCCAACCACACACACTTTTTCATTAGTTTAAATTCTTTCAATGTTTAAGATAAACTGTTCAACTCCTCCTTTTTAAATTATTATTATTATTTGAGACGATTCTGAATGATATGAAACAGTTTTATCAACTCTTTTCAGTAAGCCAAAATTTGTATTTTTAAATATTTTTCTTTAAAGGCATTATGGCTCACTGACTAGTAGATCAGAGTCAAAGACAAGAAATGGGCAGAAAATCATCCTACATTTGCCTGCAGCTATTTTAGAAAAACATTAAATCAAAATACTCAGGTGGGATCTACACTGTGTACTCCCAAATTTCAGACCTAAACATTAACCAATAAAGCACCAGGCACAGTTTTCAAAATTGACAGACAAGCTCATTAGAAAATATATTATTGCAGACAGATGTTAATACTTGAGGTATGTGCAGTCCGTACCGTGTATGGCTTTGTGTACGAAGATCTCCTGTGCCTGGGCCAGCATGAGCGCCGACAGAGCACCCAGAGTCTCGGGGTTGAGGTCGGGAGTCGGTTCCTGCTGTATCGCCAGCATCACGTTTGCCTTCAGGTGATTAAATATACCCGCCGCTTGCTGTTAACATAAAACAGTACAGCTTATTACCGACATTATATATGATGGCAGTCTGGAACGTAGCAGTCACTGAATAATTAAATACAATAGTCTCGCTTAACCGACCTTCGCTCATCCGACATTCTGTGTTATCCTACTCTTAAGACACACACAGCCACACACACACACTGTAAATCCCTGGATGTGTAGATGCAACTGATGAGGACCTTAATGAGTGGCTTGCCCTTGATGACCTGTATGAAGTCACTGACGAAGACATTGTCAGCATTTTTAACAACAGTGGAAAGGAAACAGAAGAGGAATAGGATGAAAATGTAGTTGATAAAGGTAGTGCCAAAATAACACACAATGAATGATCCAAAGCCCTTGAAAGAGTGCTGAAATACATGGAGCAACAAGAAGTGTTATTTCTACAGAGAATTTGCGACATGGCGGCGAGAAAAAGACACTCGGCAGGCAAGCAAAAGTCTATTACAAAACTTTTTAAACAAGATTGAATATATATCAACCTCTTTTAATGCTTTTTAACTGTATTACACAATGAAAGTAATTACTGTACTGTATCAGCTTTATCAATTATAAGACACCAGCAACCATTTACGATATTATTGTTTCTTCTTTCCCTGTTAACAGACATTCCAGGTAAACCGACATTCTCGCGGCACCTTTGTGTTGGATAAGCGAGACTCTACTGTATTTTTAAAAGAAACTTTTTATTTTACATAAACATAACTTACACAGTTTTTCTACAAAGTCACTGTGTAAATTCATTTTTTATGGATTTACACCTTATCAATGTCAAGGTCATTAAAATCAGGAAAGAACTGGGAGCTGGGCATGGGTAGGAATTCAGCCAGATCCTTTTGAAGGAACAGTACAGACATTTGCCTGGAGCGATTTCAAGAAACCGTGGAAAACTGAAATCTGAATGGGCAGACGGGGATTTGAACGTGCGTCCATCCGAATGCGAGGCCAGAGCATTACTGCTTGCCCACCACACAATGTAAATTCAAACAGTTTGTGACAAACACACACATATATTATAGGTTATTCCAAGGAATGCAAGCATACTTATGTACTGTACATATAGATTCCTTGAGAATTGGTTATGTTCATGCGGTTGTTGTTTTAGATGTGGTTGCTAGGAGCGACAAATGAGTGACGACATAGTTGAGCCATTATCTTAAGTTCATAAATTCGATATACAAACTGGGAAATATCAAGAAGAAGTCCGATATAGAAGTAACGGTTTTTTAGTTTCTGCTGGTGTTGGTGGAATATGTGATATAATTAACTGTTTGAATAAACTTATTACATAGAGATGAAAATTGTTTATGCATCTTTTCATAGTTAGATGCTTTCATGAAAAGTAAACTAAAGAAGAAGGGAGGTCGTATTCAAAGATAATAAAGTTGTTTTCCACAATGATTTATGAAGTTACGTAAATCATTGGCACCAGGCTGAAACGATATATGAACAAATCTAACACAAGTTGTCATACAGGGAAATGAGTTTTTGCATATCTGCCTTATTTGTTGAGAAAAGTGATGATTCCTCCTTTCAGGTTTTCATTACTTTAAAAACATGCTCTTTCCACAAAGCCTTTCAATTTTGTAAAAAGAAGTAAATTAAGAGCCAGATCTGAGCTGTAGGGGAGAGGGGCTGGAAACTTCCCATCTCAACGTGTCCAGCAGTTGTGTTTTTCCAGCAGTGCGAAGTCCGGAGAACAGACCTAGCCACTAATTTTGAATTGCTTGTTGTAATTTCTCTAAAATTTAACAATATGCATAAGTACTAATAATGGCTCCTCAAAGAATCAATGATCAAAACACCATTTCAGTACCAGAAGACACTCTCCACAAGTCATCGAGTAGATGGTTATGACTGGAACTTTACATGTTAGGTTGCTGAACTTGTGTGATGTCACTCCATTGACCAAATGTTTGCTCTGAAGTATTTAATAAATAAATAAATAAATAAAAATAATAATAAAAAAACATGTTTCATCCCCAGTAACAAAATGTGTGAGGAAGAAAAGTCCTTATATATATATATATATATATATATATAGAAACAAGCTTCGGCTGGAGTGATTTAAGGAAACTAAAGTAAATTTAAAGAAAACAAAAATTTGGATGGCTGCACGGGGATTCGAACCCGTGTCCTTCGGAATGCGAGGACAGAGCTTTACCAGTCACCCAACACAGTCAGTATTACTTTCCAGATGGCCCTCGTACAAAAAATAGTGTGGTGAATTTGGACACCATCTGTTTCACATTAGCAGGATCACTACGAAAACTGTCTGGTAAAAGACAGGAAATGAAATGTCCAACTATACAAGAACTGTAAGAAACCACAGGATAAAACAGAAGTTACAACTAGGTAGCTAGACCACCACTTAATCTAGTGTCCACATGCTGTTGCTCATCTGGGAAGCCTGGGCTGGACACCCACAAAGATTGTAACATTGAAATAATTTAAAGTGAAAACTTGTGTAGCAAATACCAATTTGGGTTTATTGGCATTGGGACATACACATTGTGATTAATTATTAATACAGTAGAATTCCAACCATCCGAACTCCGATTATCCAAATCGCTTTTTAGATATTGGAGAGTGGGTGGTGTGTGATTCGTCAGACCCTGGGTATGAAAATCTAAATGATGATGAACTTATTGGAAGTGTGAGAGAAGAAAGTGTCGAGGAAGATGACCATAATGTCAAAGTTGAAGCAGACACGGGACCATCGGCTAGTCAAGCATTTGCCGGCCTTGAAACTGCGTTGAAGTGGATGGAGCGTCAGCCCGAGTGTGACCACATGCAACTTCTCACTGTCAAGCGGACGAGTACAGTCAAACAGCTTACTATGACAGAGATGTTCAGCAGGCAATGACTTATTTACAGTAAGGTACGTACATACTGTACTAATGTACAGCATGTAGCATAACCGATAGTATAATAACATCCTTGAAGTAGGAGCTCCATGTCACGGGCTGGTTAATACTCTTTTGAGGAGGTTTCCATAGCAACGAGAAGATACACAGATACTAAGAGATTGCTTAGAGCAGCGGCTAAGGAGAGCTTGCTAGGAAGAAGTCCGATAATGTATTTAAAACGATGTATTGAAATAAAAGTGTGATTATATTGTGAAGGAAAACGACTAAAGATTAATTATTTACCAATGTCGCACAAAAGTCATACTATGATAAGTTAATCTGAAGATAAAGTACAAAGAGAATCACATCGTAAATGCAACACGGCACATTTCTTAATGAATAATCAAGAGAAACTGCTTATAAGAAATACGACAAGCACTTGTAAGTACGCTAACATGTAAAAGTGTTGCTTTTTCCATTTCATTAATTAGAAGCTCTTTTTCTTTAAAAATAGTTTTTTCTCCCATTTTCAACATGCATACAGTAATTAATTAAAACAGAACCTTTTTCAGAAAAATCCAATTATCCAATTTTTTTATTATCCGAATGGTATCCGGTCCCAATTGATTCGGATAATTGGAGTTCTACTGTATAATTAAAATGTAGAATTTGTTCCCAACTTTTGTTTACTATTCTCTCACTGCAAATTTAATTTATTCTTACTTTCCCTGCCCACCAAAAAATTTAAACATGATTTGATCAAAGTATTTGGAATTTCTAAGTAATAAAATTTCCGAAAAATATTTTCTCTGTAGACCAAATCCCTCAGTGTTGCTTCAAGTATAATAGTATATTTATCTTCAGACTGGCATTATTTAATGCCAGATCAGCTTCTGCACATTTTTATTTCTTTCCTGCAACTTTGTTTTATTATTTACCTGCATTATTGTTAACACATTTGCAGGATGGAAGAATTGTAGTATCTGCAGAGATCAACAGCAAAAAGAAGAATTTTGAATGCATTTTTTAAAACATACAGATGATTCTTAGAGATGATACGATGTAGGGTTACATGGCCGGTATTAACTTCACTCATAATTTCCGGGCTGGGGTCTTCCGCAGTTGAAGACGAAACGTCAGGGGAAAGTTTTACTTAACGACCACGGCCTTTCAGCCCGGAAATTATGAGTGAAGATTCTTAGAGAGTTAATCTTAATTTTACAGACAAGACTGAAAATATATTTCCCAAATCAGTCCTAAAGCCGATAAGGTGGTAGTAGATTACCTGCAGAAGCTTAGCGGCCAGTTTGAGTCCATCGTCATTCTCCAGGCTCTGGCTGGCAGCGACGGCACTTTGCAGGGCGGCAATATTGAACAGTACGCACACCTTCTCGTACGCAAAGGACGACACAGCTGTCAAAAGATTCACGTAAGAAAGCTGGCAGTATTTAAAAACAAAAACGTGTTACGACATGGTCTTAAGCTAGACAGTATCAGTGATATGAAGTCAAGACAACTAAATTCTACTGTCTTTGTCTTAGGGAGTAGTAGTCCCAAAGAAGTGGAGCAATTTAACTTATTTAATTGCGATGGAGTGAATACTCCGGTGGTAATTTCACTAGTCATCTATTTACCCGTTTCTAATTATTATTCTTTTTTATCATCTTATATTGTTTGAGTGTGGAGCCTATTATAACTTAGCGTGATAAAGACTGTGAAGCTATTTCTCAATACATTGCATTTCGAATAAATTGTCTGGCTACCACCCGTACAAGACCTCTGCCATATTGGAACACCACAAAAGCATCCATTAATCACAAAAATATCTTATTTGCAGTGAAAATTGAAATATTTGTCTAATGCTAACTGATATGGGCTGCACAAACAAAAACACAGTGCACTGGAAGACTCTCAGTTATGAATCTGCCAACCACGTGTACATGACTTCCTGTGAGAAAGCCAAAGACGATATCGTACAGAAATCTGCACGGGTAAGGAATAAATACTAAAGGAATACAATTTATACACACTTCTCTCAGAGACCTCGTATCGATAAAGGTAACGTTGCAGGAAGGCATCACAAAATTTAACTCTAAGAATCTTGTCCTCAGAAGTAACAAAAATAGAAAACAAACATTACAATGATCACTATGAAAATGCCTTTTGGCAATGGAAAAAAAGTAAGGATAGATAAAATAAATCCATCACTTACCACAGGTGAATGAGGGGGGGCAGTGACAAACAACAAAGAGTAACACACTATACAATATTTAGGCATAAAACCTCATGTTTAAGGATGAGACATGTGGCAAGTGGATCAGACATGTACGGTCAGCATGGCATTGGTGGCAGGGACAAGCGTACAACCAATAAAGAAAAGGCAGTACAAATACTTATCCTTAGACATTTTTGTGGGTCGTCCAGCACATCCTATATCGAGTCTGACAATCATTCCAAGATTACTCCTCATCTCCAAACGACTCTTCACCTCTACATCCTACTTCACCATCCCTAGCATTCACCTGGAGTTATTTTGGGAAAACCAAAACCTGGATGGTCAGAGGGATTAGAACCCGTGTTCTCTTGAATGCCAAGCCACGGGATTAGGAATGAATGGGTATCCACATCCAAAAGTGTTGACCTTTCACTTGAAATCCTACATCCGCTTTCACATCCCCAATTTTTAATGCGGATGTTTTGCTTACATTGTAAAATGTATTATATTTCTCTCTTCACACAAGATTCTGCCCATTGTTGCTTAGCTAAAAAACATCATCATTAGTTTTCTGCCCTCGGGCAGGTTTTCACTTGGCTGCTCTCCATGATAGCTAAAAACAAAGTGGTTGTTTTTTTCCCCGACAATTTTGCAATAAAAGTAACAATGAACTGAACTGTGTTATTATCTAAGTGATGATTTAAAAGTTTGAACTTGCATGTAAAGTAAAGCAACCTATTTGTGGTCCAACTTATAGGACATCTGTGTAGAACTACCGTAGTAGGTGCTCCCCCATTCACGCTACTAGAAGGGTTCCAACAAAAATGTCCCAAGCAATCCTTTCCACTCATACTTTCTTGCGCCACACCAAGTGTTCTTATTGCACACTCATAGGATGTTTCTTCCAATAGTTTCCTCCAATATCCATAGCTTGTTGGACAGCAATGATCCATGTTGGTTGTCTGGGAGTCCAACAACATGCAATACGTTCTGTAACCCCTTTCACGATCCATAAACAGTTCTTTATCGAAAATTGGATCATCGTACGTCCTACAAGTTGTAACATTTGGGAGAATGCAGCTTCAAATCCACGCCCGGGCATCCAAATTTGGGTTTTCCATGGTTTCCCCAAATCACTCCAGGTGAATGCTTACTTTAAAAAGCCATGGCCAAATTCCTTCCCATTCCTAGCCACAATTCTTTCATGCGACTAATGACCTTAAAGTCGACGATGCATATATTCATAAACGGAAAAATAAATAAATAAAAAATAAGCGGGCATGAAGATATGCGAAGGGATGGTCTTGTGCTTGATACCCAAATTAGTTGAGCCACGAACTCTGCAAAATTTATATGATAAAGATTGATTTTTTAGATGTGTGCGTAGTTATGTAAATAATTTAATTTACCTGTAAAATCATCCCACATGTTTTGTTGTTGAAAGACGAGGCAAAAATAAATCAATATGGCAGTATTTTATAGAAACAGACTTTACTCATGAAAAAATATATAAAATATATGCTTATTTTGATTTTAAATTTATTATTGATAAAATATTCCAACCTAAATATTTATAAATTACCTTTCCACCTCCACATCTGCACCTGCGGATGTCAAGCACTGAACAACTGCATCCGCAAACATGACCTCCATTACAACCCTACCACTTTCCCACCAGATTCCGTCTTTGTCGACATGAAATTGAATGGGAAATTTTTATTTTGCGTCATTTATACTCGCTAGGCCATGCAGCCATTGGAGACTTGGTGGTACCAGTGATGAAATCAGCCAGGTTGTGTTATAAAAACACAACATTTAAACAATTAGCTCCTCCATCTTCTTCAGGTGTAAAACCATCTTTACTTGTCAACGGATCTATTGAGTCTGCTCTGACACAGCGTCCATGTCCATTATGGTCATCCCCTCCACCACACTCTGCATACAGTTCTGTCCAATGCCCGCACCCAAGCAATGAAATCACGAAAGATTACACCTGAAGGAAACGGCAGAGCTATCTGTCAAAATACGTCTTTACAACACAATTCAGAGGGACGCATATGAAGACTTAATCTCGGAAATTTGTCATATCTGAGGTTGCATACATGAGACAATGAAAAACTTTAGCACATTTATACAACTTAAAAATTGACCTATGGCAAAATTTATTAAGATAAACTATAACACTGAAAATAAATATACATTCTGGAGAACAATATTAGACAACACGGATATGGTTGTATTATTTTTTAATTATTTCAATACCTTTCCTTCGAAAGATGGAGTTGCAAGAATTAGAACCATACCAAAACTCCTTTCAGCCTAATAAAATGTGAGACAAAACAAGCACTTACTCAGACTTATCCTGCCTCCAAATATGGATCCCTTGTCAAATGCGTCCTTCCACTTGAATGGAACTTGGATTTCATGGAATGGAATTTTCCCCTCAAGTGCACACAACTGGTCATAGTAGCTGAAACAATAATAATTGACTCACATTTCGCGAAGTTAACACTGGTAAAAGGTAGCCAAATGCTCTTTGAACCTCCTTGCATATAATTACGTAGCAGAAATGACATTTCAACTTTATTACACTGAAAAAAGAGGATGTGAAAACTTCAACAGCCAAAGGTGGAAGCAGAAACATTGAAACACTAGTCTGACCATAGTTTATTAAAAACAATGTTGATACAAGATGTTTCACACCTTCTTGTGTTTAATGAATTGAAGCTGCAGGATTCTGATTACTAAATCTTGAATAGTTGATAAAGGATAAATGAAGTTAGGTTATCAATTAACAGGTCATTTCAGCAATGATTCAGTTCCTATGCAATGAAGTTTACTAGCCACAAACTGTTTTTACTAAAGCCACATTTTGTAAATTTTATGAGTAATTGATGAAAAGACTATTAATTATGCTGTGGAAATGAACTCCAGCAAATGCACAAAATGAATATTCTACAAACTATTCTTTTGACACGTGTAACATGACATCAACGAAGTAAGTAAAAACCAAATTACCTGTAAACAACTTCTAGAGAACTTTCATATTTTTCAAACGCACGCCACACTGCGTTATTTCTCAGTTTAGCAAATTCGTTAATAGCGTCATTATAATCTTCTGGTTTATCTGACGTACTAAAGGAAGCCGATATCAAGTTCTTTAATGGCTTTACCAAATCTACATCTGAAGGTTTCTTCAGTGGAACAACCAACAAATCTGCCATTTTACTCACAAATCCAAATAGACTTTAATTACTCACACTCTTCGTTTCCGACACCGCCTTTTGTTGTCTAACCTGTACCTAAACGTCAGCTGACAAATTATCTTTGGAACTGACACATTCCCGTGACTCAGCTGCAGGAAATTATGTATTCTGAGCTATGGGAGAAAATTTTTGTTTTATATCAACCCATATTTACGACGGTTAATAGAAAACAACATTCTAAATACAGCTAAGGACTTTGAAAATATGGGAGGCCGCCTCTTATTTGACACAATTTTTACTTTTAAGCCTAAGAAATGTAGTTGCTTTAACTAGATTGGTATAACTGGTTGGCTAAAGAAGCTCTGTTTTTGAATTTAAGGCGGGGTGAGTGACGTATCAAGTTTATTATACCTAAAGTACGTTCATATACCATAAAAAACAAGCAGTGTTAACCAAATGATGGATAACTGTAGAAAATGGTTCGTTGCCCCATGACCATAAATAGTTTTGGGGGTAAAGTCTAGGTTAAAGCATGGCGTGCTAGGAAAATAGGTTTTCTCCGACGGTTATAGATTGTACAGCATAGATAGAGGAGGACCAACTGGGGCTGTTGAAAAGACTGCTAAAGTTCGCCGATATTCACAGATCATGGACATGAGTTACTGAGAGAGAATAACGATCTTGGCTGCTTATTAAATCGGGAAAATGAATTACCAAGATCAGGTTCTTACAGAAAAAATAAATTAATTTTCATAGATGACGGTAGGATCAGGGCGCAGCTACCATAGGGCTAGTAGTTCTACCGTCGTCTAAGGGGGCTCCTGAGACATAGGGAGCCCCTCACTAAGGGTCCTCACTGCTTGGGGAGCCCCCAACCACTACTCAGGGGGCCCCCCAAGCACAACTCAGGAGCCCCCAGGCCCCAGCCTCAGCTAAGGGGCCCCTACCAGCAACACAAAACAGAAAAAAGGTCACCCAACTGGCCTGAGGGTCAAAAATAAACATTTTTTCACCAGGGCCCTTGTTGACCTAGGTACACCACTGGGTAGGATGATCATTATTTGGAGGGAGGCTGGAAGGAAATGGGATTAATGATGATTTGTGGGTCTCAAAATACTGAAAGAATCGGTGAGCATGAAGCAGTTCTGATGGAAGTAAGATGGTTCAATAACTAGTGGCCAAATGAGTATGCTTATAGGTACAATTACAAAAAGAACTGAAGAGATATTTTAGGGAAGGTCCAGTTTGTGGAGAAGAGGTTTTAAGAGTTCAAATGGATGATAAAATTGGAGGAAGAAATGTTTGTTCCAAAACAGAAAATAAATAAAAATACAGGACTTACACTATAATAAAATTAAACTAAGGAAAAAATAAACTGCTTTAGGCAATATAATTGTAAGGAAAGGGAAAATGACTCATCACTCACCAAAGTTGAAGGCAGCGACGAGAGAAGAACATATATTACAAACACACAAATAAACTCAATACCTCCCAGCCTCATGACTCATTTTCTCCGTCATGAATAAGGTTTATAACCGAAATATTGAGTTTATTGTGTGTTCGTAATATATGTTCTTCTCTCGTCACTGCCTTCAACTTTGGTGAGTGATGAGTCATTTTCTTTCCTTACAATTATACTATAATAAAATTGTGAGAAGGCTCAAATGGTTAATAAGAAGAAGTAACAGCAAGTGGAAACAACTAAGTGGGGCAAGGAGCAAGGAGAGAAGCTACAGATGGGTTTATGAAGGAAATTATGGGTGCAGTAGGATCACAGATTTGCGCTTCCTAGACATGGTAGTAGCTTGGGTGGGACCTCACTCTTGTTGTCAAGCAAAAAAATATGAAAATAAAAATTCCAACTTTTAATATTGAAAAATAAATTTTGTTAAAATTTGGCCAGAACCCCTTACAAACTAACACTTAAATAAGTTAAAGGAGTGTTTATTTTTTCAAGTAAAACCACTTTCAACAGGGATTTTTATAGTTTTCTTGTTTCCCCCCTCCCCTGAAGCAATCCTGGTTATGCCCTTGCTTCTAGAAGTTTGTATAGAAAACTGAAAAAAGCTGCTAAGATTTGAAAAATATCAAAGGTATTAAGCAAGTGTTCAGCGACAGGATAGTGGAAACCAAAATAGGATCTCCTCTTCATACAGAAATGAGAAGACATAAAATTGGAGACTGGTTCTGAGTATATCAGGAGTGAACTAAGAAAGCTGTATAAAGAGTAAACAGGCTGGTGTGGATATATTAAAACCAAAGGATAGGAATATTTAGCATATCTTGTAATATTTAGATTGTGTCTGAATATGTGCTCTGAAAAAGTGTGATAGCAGTACCCATACACAAAGGAAGAGAAATAAATAGGTTGAAAAAATGCAGGGCTATTAGCTTGATATCAGAGATAAGTACTGTAAGTTGTTGATGTGTAACTATGTCAGAAATGCACGTGTTTTGATAATAGCAACTTGGATTCAGCTAATGATATACATGTGAATCTTAGTTAGTGGGCTATGTGAAAGATATTTTGGATGGGATGGACAGGGGAGGCTAGGTTGATAGTGTACTCTAGATCTCTCCAAGTATTTGATGGAGTGAGCTATGAAATGATAGTAAGTAGGTAAAAACTATTGGAGTGGTTGCAAAAGGTAGAACATCAAAAGATAAGAAATAGTAGTAGTAGTATTTTATTTGTCCTCTAAATCATATACATGTACAATATACATAATGATATCAGACACATAAATCATAAATTAAGATATTTACATTAAATTATTTCATATAATTCAAATATTCTTTTACAGAGTGAAAGGAGTGGTATTGAAGATATGATGTCAATAATTTCTAAAAATTTCCCCTTTCTGGTGTTGCTTTTATATTATGCTGTAATTTATTTAAAAGCTTAATTTCTATGTGAAATGTTCCATTTTGATGCATTTTTGTTTTTGTATGCATAATATGCAAGTCTAATTGTTTCCTTGTGAAATGTTCATGTACCTCATTATTTGTTTTTAGAGCTGCATTTTTTCTTAAAGACGGAATGGTTTCAAAGATGTAAATGCTTGGTAGTGGAAGATATTCATATATATTTAAATAAGGGTCTACAAGATTCCCATGAATTGTGATTCATCATTATTCTTATTTCTCTCTTCTGAATTTTGAAAGTATTAGTTCATTGATGATAAACCACAGAATATAATTCCATACTTTATTTGTGTATTAAAATGGGAAAAATATGCATTTTTAAAAGTTTCTTTACTTGTGGTTAATTTTAAAATACGTAATGCATAACAGGTTTGATTTAATTAGGAGTTCAAATATTGAATATGTCTATTCCATTTAAGATCACATTGAATACATAAACCTAAAAATTTTGAGTCTAATATGTTTGCTAAAGTCTGATTGTTCAAAATAGTATTTGGGTTGGCAGGGTTCCTGTTTTGAGCAGTACGGAAATTTACTGCAATGGTTTTATCACAATTGCAATATCAAAAGAGAAGAAAGTGTAAATTGAAATACTACAGAATAAGTAATTAAGGTAATTGCTGTACACTATACTTATGAATGAGTGTGCTAATGATTCACAGTCATAAGTTGGATTGTTTACTGAAGACACAATGTTATACAACAGGACTAAAACAGGAGAGGACTTTAAACTGCTACAGGGGTATCTAGTAGTCCAGCATGGAGTTAAGATAAATGACAAAAGGGGTCAGCATATAAAGCACACTAATAAAAAAAAATATTTTTCTATTATTATAGGGCGGGAAAGGAATTGTTTGTTAAACACACCAAGTGTAAATATCTTTGCATTTGGTAGTCAACTCAATAGCAGGACATTTTCTTGAAATGTAAATATCTTGGCATTACATTTGATAACAAGTTTAACTGGGCAGAACACATTGGACAGGTGGTAGGAAAAGGTTTCAAAGTTCTGCACTTGTTGGAGACAGTGATGAGGGGATGCACCAGAGAAGTAAAGGAATGGGTTACAAAACTTTGGTCAGACCATTGCTTGATATGGTAGTGTAGTATGGGACCCACATTTCAACTATCAAATACAGGAGTTGGAGAGGTGCAAAGAAGGGCTGCTAGATTTGTTTTTGGAAATTATCACAGAACACAATCAGTAACAGATATGATAAATGGGACTCATTGGAAGACAGAAGGAGGGTAAAGAAGGTCATGGGAGTATACAAGGCATATATTGGGGACAAGGCATGGAAAGATATTGGTGTAAGAATTGAAAGTAATGCATGGAAGGGAAAATATGACCATGACCACAAGCTGGCACTCGATTTCAGGCACAAGGATGTAGGAAAATTCTCTTTTTTAGGTAAATGTGTCAGGGATTGGAATAAGTTACCAAGAGAAATGTTGAATAATTTTCAAAAACTTTGATAGAATCTAAAGTTAAAATTTGTTAAGGTAAAATGCAGAATAAGGGGAAGATGGGTTTATGGAAATTGCCACCAGAGCATGTGCTCCTTTGCAATTTAATTTATTATTATTATTATTACTTTAAACAAGAGGAACAAAGATGTATTAAAATTCGTCATTTAATAAAAAGGGTGATGATGAAGAAGTTAGTCTCTGGGTGAAAAAAACCTTGTTGACACTATCACTTGAATATGGGAGCATAGTATTTGACTCGTGTTTTGGGGATCAAATACTTTAGTTGGATGGTATACAAAACAAGAAAGGTTGATTTGTTTGTTAAAATTACTGCTGAAAACAATCAGTAAATGATATTATGAAGGAGCTGAGTTTGGACTCATTGAAATACAGAAGGTTGGTGAAGAGGGTGCTAATGTGGAAGGGATTATATAACCATGGCCACAAGCTGTCTCTTGATTTTAGACACAAGAGGAGAGTTTTCTTTAATAGTTGTGAAGGGAAGAGCTGAACCAGTTACCAAAAAAAAAAAAAAAAAAAAAAAAAACTGAAAGAATTTAATATTAAAGGGCAAAAATGGGCGAATGGAAAAATCACACTGATTGAATTTAAGATAAAAACAACGAAGGTTGACTGTAGGTTTGTTGGGTAATTTACCAATGGGTCATATGCTCCATTTTAATGGATTAAATTAAAAGGAACATGTTGTTATTTCATTTGAATATGATGGGTTGTGTCTAGTACTATTAAATATATAAGAGCTTATTATTGTCTTGAAGTTGCTGTTGAATCTAATTGATTTTTAGTTGTGTCAGTAACTTTTCAATCATACTTCTTAGTAAATTTATGAAAATCTAGACTCTTCAAATTTCTAAAATATCCATTGAATTTCCTTTGCACCCATAATATTCTTAATGAACCTACCAATAGCTTCTATCTTTGGTACTATTAATTCCTTGTTTAAATAACAAAGGATGAGGAAAATAACCCATCATTCGCCAAAGTTGCATGCTGCGACCAATGAAAAACACGGGGTAAACTTCAGCATATGCACATCTCCAGATCCAAATCGCTCATTCCCTACCGCATGAACAGTGGTCGGATCCAGGATTTTGGTTTGGGGGGGGAGGCTAGGAATTTGGTTTGTTTGGTTTGGGGGGGGGCTTGACTCGGGCGAAGGAGAGAATTTTTCCAGAATCCCGCCCTTATAAAAACAGTA
This sequence comes from Vandiemenella viatica, assembly GCA_031002005.1. Lineage (NCBI taxonomy): Eukaryota > Metazoa > Arthropoda > Insecta > Orthoptera > Morabidae > Vandiemenella > Vandiemenella viatica. Next base: position 148,980,505 of record CM061918.1, read on the forward strand.
GAGCAAAAAAAAAAAAAAGAAACAAAGGTCCCCAAAATCCATGTCGTCGGGGGTGGCCTTGGTGCTTTTGGGGGGGGGAGCTTCAGCCCCCTAGCCCCCCCCCTGGATCAGCCACGGCGCATGAATGAGGGTTAAACCAGTAATTTCAGTGAACTGGGTTGTGAAGAGAAAAAGGATATTGCAGTACAGGAAGCACGCTAAAAAAATGTTCATGTGTTAGAGTTTTTTCTAATTTCCCGCTCTCTTCACGTGAAAGCGTTTCAAATTACACGTGCTAAATAACACGTCATAAATTTCCCGCGCCCCACAGCCTAGCAACCTCACAAATGCTTGGAACGCTCGCGTACATTTCGCCAAAGATGTTCGAGCTCTCACTACATTTTCTCTGGTGTGTTTGCAATCGGTAGTAGCCATCTTGATTTATGTGCGACATCGACAGTCTACGACATATGCATGGGATGGAAAACGACTTGCGACAAATCGCAGTGAATACACGACGTTATTTGGAATAACTCGCAACTTCTTTAAGAATGTTGCTGGCCCAAAGACCCTATCGCCTGTGGAACATAGGCCTACAATAGGTTATGATCCTTAGACGAATAACATACATATAGCGCTCCCGAAATAATGACAGTAATTCTGTATGCATGGCGCGATTTCTGTGAAGCGGCAGGCTGAAATATGGAATTGCGATAAAATCTTGAAGTTAGCACTAAATTAAGGTGGTTACTGTGCAATACTCTGCTTTGTACTTTAGAATTTGTTTCGATTGTTCTTTCCTACATGTTTTGTGATCCTGTGCAATTTTTTTGTTTTGTTTTTTGAAGAATAAACTTAAGGGACACTTTCTGAAATTCCAGACTAAGCATAACTGAGGCAAAATTACCGTAATTTTTTGTGTGGAAGAGGTATGCGACTGCGTTATATTCGGTTTTAGTTTCACGTAAGAAAAAACATTTTTGTTAATGTTTCCGATTAACAACAAATAATTACTAAGAATCATTTGTTTAGCGGATTCGATCTTAATAGAACACATCGTTTCTGCCGTATCCCTACTACTTATGTAATAGTGTTGTAGAAAATTTGTGTCTACACGTGCAATTTATTTGAAAAATAGCACGCTACTGGTAGTAGAGAGGTCAAACCATACAATTTTGAATATTTGTCTGTCTGTCTGAGGCCAAAACAGTTTTTTTTCCTGTCCTTTTTTTTTCCTGTCCTTTTTTTTCCTGTCCTTTTTTTTTTTTTTTTTTTCTCTCTCTGTCAACATTTCACGCAAAAAGTATATAATGGATTTTAACGAAAGATCACGTAGTAGTACGTTATATCACCGGTTGTTATGAAAGATACGTTTAATCAAGATTATTAACATAGTTCTCCATGTGCAAAGACAAAACTGAAAAATTTAGAAACTTTGTATATTCGAGTACGCATCAAGCAAAAATTAATGAACGCATTTAAACGATAGGGTCTGTCTCTTTTCTCCCCGATTACTAACATGATTACCGAAGATACAAGGGCGGAAATCGTAAATTCTGAAATATTTGCATGTCTGTGCGCGGACAAGCAAAAACTAACGAACATATTTAGACGAAAGTACAAGCTCTGTAACGTTACTGATAGTATATGTTGTTTTTTGATGTGACGTCAGCAAACTGAGAAATTAAAATAATGGATTATTTAAATTCTATTTTCAAACCCTTTATTATTGATTTTATGCCCGATGCAGATTCATCAAATTATTCATACCAATTGTTAATATATTAATGATGATAATTTATTATAAGTCGAAAGGGCGTTATGGCCAACGTGGACGATCTGTCTCGGAAAAAACTCTTTGTCATAATAACTCCGTGGTTTATGTTAGAAACATCACTAAACCGCAGCTTTCAATCCGCATTTTATTGTGTACAACAGCACTAACACGTGTTTTAATGGGTTAATGGCTTACTTAGCTTATAAACACTAATTATTACGCCGATAAGTGCATAGGGTAAAGATATAATTGATGTACTTTCTCTGTTTAAGCAAATTTATGCTAAACAAAATAATTTAATCTCTTAACATTGAAGCGTATGCTCTGGTGGCATTGAGGTGTGTTCAAGAAGTGACGGAAATTTTTAAATTTCGCGGGTTATATTAGACCCATTGACACGATTTTTTTGTTGTTGTGTTGGCAAACATGTCTTAAAAGTTTCTATTCATTTTGACCTATATTGGATGTTTAGTGTCTTTTCAGTTGTTTAAAGGATAACACTTGTTTTGTGTAGTCTGCGATTTTTTCATTTATATAAATAATGGATCAGAGAGTTTGCGCTAATTTCGCTATAAAAATGGAATAAAGTGCAGCAAGTTTTAGAAATGTTAAATACTTCCTTTTGGTGAATCTACTATGAGTAAAACAAGGTTTACGAATGGTATATAATATTATCAATTATTATTAGTAATATTGACATTACTAATAAGTGTATGTACTGTTCCACATCCCCGAGATTATTCTCACATGGGAATCAAAGGGAACATATCTATCTATCTATATAAACGTTTTCAAGATGACCATGAAGACGAGCGTACCGGTTGTCCTAACACAACCATAACTGATGAAAACATGGAAAAAGTGAAATAAATGATTATGAACGATCGCCGAATAACAATTAGAGAAGTTGCTAATGATGTTGGCACTTCACTTGGCTCATGCCATAAAAAGTTTTAATCTGTTTTGAGCAGGGGCGCATCCAGAATTTGGTTTGGGGGGGGGGGTGTGGCTTGAGCGGATTTTTGGTTTTAGGGGGGCTTGGCTTGAGTAAATTTTGTTTTTTTTTTTGGGGGGGGGCGGCTCGAGTCGGCCATGGGGTAGTCTTTTATAGCCTCTACGGGCCTCGAATCCGTAGAACTAAAAAAAAAAGGGTCTCCAAAATCACAATGTCGGGGGTGGATCTAGATACTTTGGGGGGGGGCTTGAGCCTCCTAGCCTCCCCCCTTGGATCCGCCTCTGGTTTTTTTGGTAAAAAACATGTAAAAAAATTGTTCGAAAGTGTTGAGTTTCGAACAAAAACTGCGGCGAATGGAAGTTGCTCAGGAATCGCTAAATGACGTCAGCAACGATGCAGAACTATTGAAACATGTCGTAACAGGTGTTGAAGCATGGTTTATGGGTATGATGTCGAACTAAGGCTCAACCGTCCCAGTGGAGGCATTCTGGATCGCCAAAGCTCGACAAGTTCGGTTACATGTGAAAGTTATGCTCACTGTGTTCTTCGATTTTAGTCCTATTATGCTTCATAAGTACTTGCCATAACTTCCATAAGGCAAACAATCAATAAGGAATACTACCTTCAAGTTCCACGCCGTTTGCGTGAAGCAGTCCAAAGATGACGCCCGGATTTGTAGCGAAACAATCCATTGTTTTGCGTCACAATAATGCACCTGCCCACACATCGTTGTTTATTCGTGAATTTTCGACTAAAAGACAACAGTGTTATGATGCCCCAGCCTCCATATTCGGCAGACATGTTCGCAAAAATAAAGATAACCTTGAAGGGGCGTTGTTTTAAAAGTATAGATGATATTAAAAGTGCATCGCTGAAAGAGCTCGAAGCCATCCCATTGACTGAGTTCCAGAAGCTTTTTGGGGATTGGAAGAAGCGCTGGAATAAGTGTATAAATCTAATGGAGACTATTTTGAAGGTGATAACATCGATGTAGACGAATAAATAATAATAAAAAAATTATGAAAATTTCGAGTTTTTTTTTTTTAACACACTTTGTATACACCTACTTTGTTATTTTTTATCTTAAATTCTTTGAGTGATATTTCTCCATACACCTACTTTTCTCTTTTACTAATATTCATCAAAACATCACTGCCAATGTAAGGCCCGTTTACACCCGTTCATCCTCTTCCTGTCTTCTGATGACTCCCAACCCAGCTCCTTTATAATATCAGTTACAGATTGTATTCTGCTGCTAATTTACAAGTCTAGCTATCCTCCATTCCACCCATTCCAACTGCTGGATTTTATTTTTTTTTATTATTTATTTATCTATTGGCATTCGAATTTTCTCCATACAGCCAGCAAACTACATGAGGATAACATCAGTATATATGTATATATACGTATATCAGTAACAAAATACATTAAACTAATAACAATGTTTTGATTCAATAGGTACATGAATTAACAACAACATGAAATGAAGCGGAAGTTGAGGTTACCTCATCATTGACAATGACTTCAAAATTTAGCACGACTTTACAACGTAATGATTCATTGTTTCTTCAGAGATACAACTTTCACGCTTTGCCACAAGGTGTCAGTTTGCATTTTATCCTAATATTGTTTTCTTCCATGAATTTAACTATTGCTTGATAGACGGCGACGTCTTCCAAGGCCAGGAGGTGGGTCACATTTAGTGGTAGCTGTAACCCTAGTCTCACAAGTTCCTGTATAAACAGCGTGCACTTCCGCCATTTCTCCTTACAAGCAAATAGGAGCTGATTCGGTTCACATTCTCTGATTCCATCACAGTTGCAACTTGATCTGTTCCGTAAATTGATGTAATACAGGTGTTTGGGGGAAATATTCATTATTATAATGAATAATTGTGTTGATTGTTTACTGTCTGAAATAAGATTGTTTGCAGATGCCATAATGCTGTAAAAAAGGACCAAAACGATAGAGGACTGAAAACAGTTGCAGGGTGATCTGGACAGGATATCTAGTTGGGTTGGTAAACATGGGATGAAGATAAATGCAAAGAAGAGTCAGCTAATTAGATACACAAATAAAAAACAAAAGGTTAATTATCAATATAAGGTGGGTGAAGAATTGCTTGCTGAAGACTTGAAATGTAAATATCTTGGCATTACATTTGATAACAAGCTTAAGTGGGCAGGACACATTGGACAGGTGGTAGGAAAAGGTTTCAAAGTTCTGCACTTGTTGGAGAGAGTGATGGGGGGATGTACGGGAGAAGTAAAGGAATTGGGTTACAAAACTTTGGTGAGACCATTGCTCGAATATGGTAGTGTAGTATGGGACCCACATTTTGAGTATCAAATACAGGAGTTGGAGAAGGTGCAAAGAAGGGCTGCTAGATTTGTTTCTGGAAATTATAGGAAAATGCAATCAGTGACAGATATGATAAAGGAGCTGGAATGGGATTCATTGCAAGACAGGAGGAGGATGAGGAGGGTAATGGGAGTATATAGGGCGTTATACTGGCGATGAGGCATGGAAAGATATTGCAGTAGGTATGAAAAGTAGTGAATTAGTGAATGGAAGGGAAAAGATGACCATGACCACAAGCTGGCACTCGATTTCAGGCACAGGGGTGGGGGAAGATTTTCTTTTTTAGGTAAGGGTGTCAGGGATTGGAATGAGTTACCAAGGGGAATGATGAATAACCTACCGAAAACGTTAAAAGAATTTAAAGTTAAAATTTGTAGAGGGCAAATGTAGGTGAGTGAAGGATAGCGGGAAGTTGGGTGTGTAGGGAAATTGCCACCGGAGCCTGTGCTCCATTGCAATTAAATTAAACTCCGTGGTTAAATTTCAGTCTCGTGATGGTATCGATCATTTTCCTGGATGTGTATTTTGTCTGGAGTCACTGCGCCTTAGGGATGGTCGGGTGAATGGTACCGTAGGGCCTTCCTTTTGTTTTTATGGTGTCTTGCCACGATGTGTTCCACATTTGTTTTGCTTTATTGCGCAGACTGGAGAGGAGGTCTGTCGCCTTAATGAGTGGGAATGTCGAGATGTGGGTCCCACACTGCACCACCATATTGAAGCAGTGGTCAACCAGTTGATCGATCCGAGACGAACTGATTGGGCTGACGAGAGAGGTCGGAGGGAGCGAGCTGTCCTGGGAAGGAAGCCGCCGCTCCAAATGCGGGCGGCGGAGGTATTTTGGGACGAGGACGAACTACTCTCGCTCCCAGACAATTGAACGGCCAGAAGCGCCGCCACCGCAGGCCACAGAGTTTTAAGTTTCATCGCGACCAGCAGGACCGATAAACACACTCACACCGTAGTTACGTTCTTTAGCTCGCGGGGATTTCAGATCGAAATTGTAATTTAGCAGCTCCACCCTAGTTTCCCTCGCCATGTTAGGAGTGTGTTGAATCCATACTGTTTTCGTGAGGCAAATGGTGATGTTTGTACCTATAGCGAATCATACACTATTAGATAATGAAGACGGTGTCTGTCTCTAACCACGATACCTACCTTCAACCTAAACAGACATTCTTTAAATTTTACAGAACTTTTTGTTTTGTTTCTTTAAGGAAATTTCAATGGCTGAACGGGGATTCGAATCCACGTCCTCCCGAATGCGAGGCCATTAGTGTTAGGGAGCGTCCATTAACTATGTGAGGTGAAATGGGGAGGGAGGGTTCAGGCGAAATCTCAGCAAGGGGGCGAGGGCGGCAGTAATCTCACGTCATCTTTTTAATTCCTTAAAAAGCAATAGAGCTTGAAAACCTACGACATCGGTAGCGAGAGGCGTACCAAATATCATCACGGGGGGGGGGGGGGGGAGGTATGGATTTTCCGAAAAAAACACCTTACGTAATTGCCGCTCGGTTTGCAGATCGAACCGTATGGGTAAAATACAGCATGAGTCAGCCAGGTCTTATGAATGGATCATCATCTTTGGTTGTTTATTATTGGACACGCGCTCGGACTGGCAGCGACCAAAGATGTGTACAACAAAATCGAGGTCACAAGGAAATTAATAGCCGGATTCTTTAATTAAATTTGCTTTTCGTAGCATTTCATTTTCAATAAAATACGTCAATTTTGTTGAAGATATGTGGAATTATTATTAATTTAATTGCGTTGGGCCAAAGAATTCCCTGTCAACTAATTGCCCCTTTTTTATTTTAATTTTTAATTGCATTATACAATTTCAGTGTTAAATTCCCCCCACATCTACTTTTGCCATTTAAAAATTTTAGTTTTAAATTCCTTCAGCGTTTTTGGTAAATTATTCGTCACTTGGCAATTTGTTCCAATCCTTGACACCCTTAGCCACAAAGAACATTTTCCAACTCCTTTATACATGAAATCGAATGCCAGTTTGTGGTGGTGATCATCTTTCCTATTCCTTACGTTACTCATAATTCTTAAGCCAATATCTCACCAAGCCCCATCACCAACATATGCCTTGTACATTTCCAGCACTCTCTTCATCATCCTCCTCTCTTTCAATGACTGCCAATCCAGTTCCTTTATCATATCTGATTGTGTTCTGCTGTAATTTACCACAGACAAATCTAGTTGCTCTTCTTTGCCCTCGTTCCACGTCCTGTATTTGATACCCAAACTGTGGGTCCCAAACTACACCATCATATTCAAACCGAGCGTGCTGGGTGAGCGGTTAGCGTTCTGGCCTCGCATTCGGGAGTACGCGGGTTCGAATCCCCGTCCGGGCATCCAGATTTGGGTTTTCTATGGTTTCGCAAATTACTCCAGAGAAATGCCGAGATACTTCCTTCAATAGATCATGGCCGAATTCGTTCCCATTCCTTGGCCCCCAATCCTTTCCCTTGTCTAAAGACCTCGCTGTTAAAAAACGTTACGCAGTCAAAAAAAAAAAAAAAATAAAAAAAAAAAATGGATTGTCCTGGCACATCAGTAACTGATGAAAACGTGAAAAACTGAAAGAAATGATTATGAACGATCGCCGAACCACAATTAGAGAAGTTGCTGATGATGTTGGCGTATCAATTGGCTCATGCTATGAAATGTTTTCATCTGTTTTGGGTATGAAACGTGTTGCAGCAAAATTTGTTCCAAAAGTGTTAAGTTTCGAACAAAAACAGCGGCGAATGGAGGTTGCTCAGGAATCGCTAAATGACGTCAACAACGATGCAGAAGTATTGAAACGTGTCATAGCAGGTGATGAAACATGGGTTTATGGGTATGATGTCGAAACTAAGGCTCAACCGTCCCAGTGGAGGCATTCTGGATCGACAAAGCACGACAAGTTCGGTCAAATGTGAAGGTTATGCTCACTGTGTTCTTCGATACTAATGGCATAGCGCACCGCCGTCCTCCCGAATGCGAGGCCAGAACGCTCGGTGAACAGGTCATTGCCGCCCAGTGTATTTGTGCAGATGTTCTCTAGTAGACGGAAGGAAGAATCGTGACGATGTGCAACTTTCGCACGAAAGTGACTGAATTGTGACAATGCTTCCGCCTATGTAATTTTAACGTGTCATACTTCTGAAAAAGACAAACCTGTATTTGTCGAAACTGCAGTAAAGTTTTAAAGAATAAAAAACTTTTAAGCAACTGGTGGCGTTTTCGTGGCTTTATGCTAATATAAATTTTTTTTACCGTTGCTGACACGCAGCTATGCTCAAGATTTCAATATTTAATATTTATAAAATTTTGTTGCCCTTAATACCATTTTTATAGCAAAATTTAATGCAAATTCTCTGATCCATGATTTATACAAATGTTATCCTTTTAACAGCTAACAAGAGAATAAAAAACTGAGCGTAGTGGGTGAATGGTTAACGCTCTGGCCCCGCATTCTGGAGGACGCTGGTTCGAATCCCTGTCCGGGCATCCAGATGTAAGTTTTCCATGGTTTTCCAAAATCACCTCAGGTGAAAGTCGGGACGCTTCCTTCAAAAGACCATGGCCGAATTCCTTCCCGTTCCTTGTCCAGAATCCCATCCAGGCTCTAATAACCTCGACGTCGACGAGGGGTAATGCCATAAGTAAAAACGAGAGAGAGAGAAAGAGAGACTAAACATCCAATATACCTCAAAATGTATATATACTTTTAAGAATTTTTGGGGGGACTGCACCACTTTAGGAACTTCGCGAAACTGGTACTAACCTGTTGAAATTTACATCAGTCGCTTTGTCAACACGTCGTCTTCACGTTTTGCGTTCATAATTTGGCGGAAAAATTGCCAGGAATTTAATTAGAAATGCCAAAATATAACATGACGTACAGCCGTTCGATGCCGCCAACGTTGAAAAAATCAGTGACAGACTCTTAAAATGTTGAATTAATCCTTTGTTGTAATGTTTTTCTGCCTTTTCATTTCTTCTCCGTTGTAAAACGTCGCACAAAATTCACAATATTTATCCGAGTTATAATACGGTGATGCCCGCCATCTTACATAGCAACAAGCAACCAGAGATAATCGATTGCTTCCTTTCTTTTTTTTTTTTTTTTTTTTTTTTTAACGTCCCTTTTTAACAACGTGGTCTTTAGAGACGGGAAAGGATGGGGGCAAGGAATGGGAAGGAATTCGGCCATGGCCTTTTGAAGGAAGCATCCCGGCATTCACCTGGAGTGATTTGGGGAAACCATGGAAAACCCAAATCTGGATGCCCGGACGGGGATTCGAACCGCCGTCCTCCCGAATGCGAAGCCAGAACGCTATCCGTTACACCACCACGCTCGGTCGATTGCTTCCATTGTAAACAAATACGCCATTTCCGTGATGGATGCCGCATAGCGAAAATTTCCTAAATTTTTTCACTTGGTCCAGGCCGTATTTCAACCCAGCCACGATTTCTATGACAAAACGAAACTGTTTAGGTTGATATGAACCCTGTACCGATAATTTTTATGTTATTTTTGCAGTGCTGATAGCATTTACCAGTTGCTCAGCCTTTCATATTTCGGTATTTTTAAATTAAATTTCTAGCGACTTTTCCGCAAAGTATGAACGCAAAACGTGAAGAGGACATTTTGACGAAGCGACTGATGTAAATTTCAAGATGTTAGTATCAGTTTCGAGAAGGTTTCTTAAATGGTGCAGTCCCCTTTTTGCCAACACAACGACGAAAAAATGTTTTAATCGGACTTTTTAAGGAAGCATCCCGGCATTTGCCTGGAGTGATTTGGGAAACCATGTAAAACCCAAATCTGGATGCCCGGACGGGGATTCGAACCTCCCGGATGCGAGGCCAGAACGCTAACCGTTACACCACCACGCTCGGTATCGTATCCTGTTGACATTGTGTTGATGATGACTTAACTCTCTGCAGTGTTGTACAGAGAGCCACGCTATTTGTTTGTTGTCGTGTTGGTACCGCCCCTGGCTGTGGCCAGGTCAGTATGTTCTCCAGTGGCCGTGTTGGAGCAGAGAGTCTGTTTGGCAGCGCCGCCGAGGGAACTATTTTTGTCGCGACATACCTCGCGTCCTCTCTACCCCGGCCGCACGCAGCATCAAGTGACGCCCCCATCAAAAATCAACATCTCTCACCTCACGACTCCACTTCACTTTTACGGCGATTATTTCTCTGTATTAGTTGCGGATTTGATGTTTAGTGTACTACCACATCTAGGCTTCCGCACTGTAACGTGACTATTGCAAATCACCTTATCTGCAGTAGCATTTACCGCCTGATTCACCCGCGTAATTTGCAGACTTTTTTTATATAATAAAAAACAACAGTTTCGTGGAGCCCACGTATGATCGACGATATCAGTTTTTAATAAGTTAAATTGCCTTCACAAGCGCCATTTCACTAAATAACCAGAGATACCTAGTCAAAACAATATTAAAAATTCATAGAATTTATGCAGTGTGATCTTTAGCGCATATCTAGTCAGGTTACGAAAGGAGTATTCATTTTTGATGAAGTTTATCTTTGGCGTCTGTCTCAAATAATCAAAAATACCTAGTCAACAACAATATTAAAAGTTCAAAGAGCTTATCTCTGATGTAATGGTACATGCATATATGGTCAGGTTATGAAAGGGGTATTCATTACTTTGGTGTCCATCTCTTCAGTTTACGAACAGTTCAGGTTCTAGGGGGGGGGGGGGGGAGGGAAACCGTTGTGCTTGCCCCGGGCGGTTAGTTTAGGGGGGGGGGGCAAGTTTAGGGGGGGCGTGTACAAAGAAAACCTACGGAAACGCAATTAAATAGTTATAGTTTTCAGAATGAGGCAAATAGGTTAATAATATCTTGGAAAGTAAATGGCAATTGTTGTGAACGATCTCTGGTTGTTGTACGACAGAGAAGAGGAATTAGCGGCGACTTGGAATAATTTTCGGAAATACAAAAAGTGCCGGTTAAACATCAATACTGAAGTAAAGTGCAGATTTGTTGTAGATGTATTAACTGCTGGTATAGTTTTAGAATTAATAAAAGAATTTATCTAATCGACGGGAGAGTTATCTATGTTTCCAAAGATAATGAACGAAAATAACTCAAGAGGGAAGCTACTTCTTAGTAATAAACGGAGAAATGTATTGAAACTCGACAAAGATAATTGAGTCAGAAATATCTATTCATTTACTAAGTCGTTATAAACGGTTAGATTATATTTGTAATACGGATATTTTTATTGCTTTTAGTTGCTTAGAACAAAACAAAGAAAAAAGGGTGCAAGAAGATTGACCGAAAGTAAATAAAGGTGAGTCGAGCGCAAGGAAACGAGAAGTAGAATAAAAATAAAGAAAACGAAAGAAGATCAAAACCGAATCCCACAGAATCCAAGGGGAAAACGGAGTCCTATTGCATTGTTGTCAAGCGATGTGAGCTGGAGTCTTCAAATTTGCACATGTTATGTGCTTAAATGGCCCAAAACTACATTTAAAATTTGGTAAAATTATATTCAGAGACTTTATATATATATATATACAACTTACCGTGTGAGGTATAGATGTTCAGAGCTTGTTAAATAGAGAAGTAGGATTTTTTTTTAATCATATGAAATTAAAGATATGAGTGTCCGCCAAAGTTGTAGATTTTAGGGTCTGTTACTGAAACGATATTACCCACGAACTGGAAATTTTTCCCAAATGTCAACGATGTCATGTAATAAAAATTTCCAGAAACACTAGTATCTAATACAGTTTGAAAGTTGCGGACAAAATAAATAAAAGTTATTATTTTCGGTTTCCTTCCTCATAAATTACCACAGTTTTATTGATAAATGTTCTTAATTGAGAATTAATTGCATATCGAAATGCCTATAATGAGTTTTACTTGAACCGAGCGGTTTGAGAGGCAGAAGCAAAGTTGACTGCCTATCCTGGAAACGAGTTAAGAACTTATTTTTCTGCCAAGTGACTACCTCCTGACCAATCAGGTACGAGAATGAACAGAATGCGACGCCATTCATCAGCAGTCCAGTGAATCGCGGTTCTGCTCAACCTGGGATGACCATCGTCGGCGGGTATACTGGTGACCTGGCGTGATGTCCCACTCTTCCAGTGTTTTGTAGAGGCACAGTGGTGTTACTACTGACGTCACGGTGTGGGGAGCCATCGGGTGTGACTCTAGGTCACGGCTGGTAGTGATTGAGGGAACTGTGACGGCACAACGGAACGTCACGGACATCCTGCGTCCTCATGTGTTACCTCTCAACAGGACAATGCTCGTCCACACACGGCACGTGTCTCTATGAACTGTCTGCGTGGTGTTGAGGTACTCCCGTGGCCAGCAAGATCCCCAGATCCGTCCCCGATAGAACATGTGTGGTACCAGCTTTGACGTCAACTCCGTCCCAGTGCCAGTATCCAGGATATCAAGGACCAGTTACAACAGTTGTGGCCAGCTTGCCTCAGGAGAGGACACAACGGCTTCATGACAGCCTTCACAACCGAATCAGTGCATGCATCCAGGACAGAGGTGGTGCAACGCCATACTGATAAGTGGGCTCTTCGTAAATTTAACTCGATTTTGTAATCACTGAAATAACGTCATATACCCTCTCAATCTGTGAAGTTTCATTTCGATTACTGATCCTCTTCTGCGTGCTTTACTTTTATGTCAGGGAGTTTATACAGGCCCGCTGTAAGCGGGCGTGCAAGGCGTGCACCGCACGCGGGCGGCACGTCGAGGGGGGCGGCAAATCGAGGGATTTAGGGGGCGGCGAATTCATGGAGCGGCGACCTTTCTTTTTTTTTTGTTTAAGCTTACCTGTTGCTTCAGGGGCGACAATGGGGGGCTAAATAATGTTCGAAGGGGCTGAAATTTCAAAGTTTTTTGACAAGGTTCGGAAAATTCCTAGATCCACCACTGGCTGTAGTTAGACAGGGGGCGGCGTAATCGGTATTTCACGCAGGCGCTCAAACAGCTAGCGGCGGACCTGGGTGTATTTGCCCCCACAGGCTACGGTAGAAAATGTGTTACGACCCACTTTATTTCAATAGTAAAATTTTAAATACAATATTTGATTTTGGGCCGACGAAACAAATAAATTGGGAAAATTTGAAGCTTATTCCGTTTTCAAGCTAGCGGAGCTTCACTAATAGGGCCCCATGTCTTAGTGGGTTGCGAAACCCTTGCGGATGTGCAGTACACTGAGATGTGGATCGTTTAATTTAGAGTGGACGCAATATCTGCAGACCGTGAAGCGCTGCCGCAGGCCAGACGCAAATAGCCGCCTGACTCAGATCACAGCAACCTGCCGCCTGACGTAATACGCGAAGCACCGCCACCGCTGTTCCCATTCCACTCCACCTGCTGTCCGCAACCTCCATCACTACAGCAACGAGAGGACAACCAAAAAAAACAGGAAGTATTATTTAAAAGCTATATCTTTACAAAACAACCGTATCCCCTTCAAAATATTCTACATTACAAATAATACATTTGTGCCACCGGTGCTTCCACTGTTCGAAACATTTTCTGTAGTCGTCTTTAGAAATATCCAGTGGCGGATCCATGGGGGAGGGGCTAGGGGGCTGAAGCCCCCCTCCCAAAAGCACCAAGGTCACCCCTAACGACATGTATTTTGGGGACCTTTTTTTTTTCTTTTGCTCTACAGTTTTAATAAGGGCGGCAATCTGGAATAATGATATCTCTGTCGGTGAACCCCTCCTACCCCTCCTTCCCCTGGTCAGGCCCCCCCCCCCCCAAACCAAATCCTAGCCCCCCAAAAACAAAATCCTGGATCCGCCACTGGAAATGGCTGACAGATCCTCCCTCGTTTTCCTCTTGACCTCTTCAATGTTGTCTAATCGGTGTTCTTTCATGCCCCTTTTCATGCGTGGAAATAAGAAAAAGTCGCAGGGAGCCAGGTCTGGCGAGTAAGGTGCGTGAGGCAGCGGAACCATGCCATTTAAACTGCCTAACAGAGACAGCTGTGTGTGCAGGTGCATTGTCGTGGTGGAAGAACCAGTCTCCTGTCTGTAAGAAAAAGTCGCACGGAGCAAGGTCTGGCGAGTAAGGTGCGTGGGGCAGCGGAACCATGCCATTTAAACTGCCTAACAGAGACAGCTGTGTGTGCAGGGGCATTGTCGTGGTGGAAGAACCAGTCTCCTGTCTGTAAGAAAAAGTCTCACGGAGTCAGGTCAGGCGAGGAAGGTGCGTGGGGCAGCGGAACCATGCCATTTAAACTGCCTAACAGAGACAGCTGTGTGTGCAGGGGCATTGTCGTGGTGGAAGAACCAGTCTCCTGTCTGTAAGAAAAAGTCGCACGGAGCCAGGTCTGGCGAGTAAGGTGCGTGGGGCAGCGGAACCATGCCATTTAAACTGCCTAACAGAGACAGCTGTGTGTGCAGGGAGAACCAGTCTCCTGTCTGTAAGAAAAAGTCGCACGGAGCCAGATCTGGCGAGTAAGGTGCGTGGGGCAGCGGAACCATGCCATTTAAACTGCCTAACAGAGACAGCTGTGTGTGCAGGGGCATTGTCGTGGTGGAAGAACCAGTCTCCTGTCTGTAAGAAAAAGTCGCACGGAGCCAGGTCTGGCGAGTAAGGTGCGTGGGGCAGCGGAACCATGCCATTTAAAACAGCCTAACAGAGACAGCTGTGTGTGCAGGGGCATTGTCGTGGTGGAAGAACCAGTCTCCTGTCTGTAAGAAAAAGTCGCACGGAGCCAGGTCTGGCGAGTAAGGTGCGTGGGGCAGCGGAACCATGCCATTTAAACTGCCTAACAGAGACAGCTGTGTGTGCAGGTGCATTGTCGTGGTGGAAGAACCAGTCTCCTGTCTGTAAGAAAAAGTCGCACGGAGCAAGGTCTGGCGAGTAAGGTGCGTGGGGCAGCGGAATCATGCCATTTAAACTGCCTAACAGAGACAGCTGTGTGTGCAGGGGCATTGTCGTGGTGGAAGAACCAGTCTCCTGTCTGTAAGAAAAAGTCTCACGGAGTCAGGTCAGGCGAGTAAGGTGCGTGGGGCAGCGGAACCATGCCATTTAAACTGCCTAACAGAGACAGCTGTGTGTGCAGGGGCATTGTCGTGGTGGAAGAACCAGTCTCCTGTCTGTAAGAAAAAGTCTCACGGAGTCAGGTCAGGCGAGTAAGGTTCGTGGGGCAGCGGAACCATGCCATTTAAACTGCCTAACAGAGACAGCTGTGTGTGCAGGGGCATTGTCGTGGTGGAAGAACCAGTCTCCTGTCTGTAAGAAAAAGTCTCACGGAGTCAGGTCAGGCGAGTAAGGTGCGTGGGGCAGCGGAACCATGCCATTTAAACTGCCTAACAGAGACAGCTGTGTGTGCAGGGGCATTGTCGTGGTGGAAGAACCAGTCTCCTGTCTGTAAGAAAAAGTCTCACGGAGTCAGGTCTGGCGAGTAAGGTGCGTGGGGCAGCGGAACCATGCCATTTAAACTGCCTAACAGAGACAGCTGTGTGTGCAGGGGCATTGTCGTGGTGGAAGAACCAGTCTCCTGTCTGACACAGATCGGGTCTTTTTTGACGAACACTGTTGCGTAATCTTCTTAAAACTTCCAAATGAAAGGTTTGATTGACGGTCTGATGTGGGGGAACAAACTCTGAATGAACTACGCCCTTGGCATGGAAAAAGCAAATGAGTGTTGTTTTGATGTTTCATTTGACGACATTTATGTTTTCTGGACGGGGTGACAATGATGTCTTCCATTAGCTTGACTGTTGCATTGTTGGGTCTTAACCATAGCACCATGAAACATCGCCAGTAATGACCTTTGACAGAAAATCTGGATCAATTTCAAACTGTTGTTTCAAAGCATGACATCTTTCAACTCGATGTTCTTTTTTATTGTCAGTCAGAGCCCGAGGAACAAACTTGGCCGCATCACTTTTCATTCCAAATCTTCGGTTAAAATTCGCCGAGCCGAGCTCCAAGATTACCCAGTTGATCAATTGTCTGTCAACGTTCTGAGAACACAACCTAGTGATTAGGAATCGAGCACCACCACCTCTGCTACCCTGCCGGCCAAGTACCACCACGCGGACTGGAACCAGCTAACCCCGTGTCAGCGCCGGACACCATCACGGCGCCACAACCAACTGAGACAGCGGGACGGGCTATTAAAAAATTAGTATCCATTTAAAGGTAAATTATATCCGGGAATGCGTTCCAATAAAATCGTATTACTCCGAATCGAAACTGATATTCACCTTGTAAGTTACATAATCCTTTGTATAAAAGTAAAGTCGCAGAGTGTAGGATTAACCTCACCAGTTTATCTGATATATCAAATAAATCGATAGTGGTGGTATACTGGAATATCTTTGATAGACAAATGAAGAGAGGTTTAATGGAAGCATGAACATGCGACGATTTATACGAAGCAGAAGGCTTTAAGAAAAGAAGCTAAAAAATGAAATTGTTTCTCCCCTTGTAGTTTATGAATAATTGTTAAAGAATTGTATACTGCCTCAGGACACAAAGACAAACAAATTGTATGTATATGACCTGTGAATATTGTGTGTCACTAGGAAATGATGTATCTTTAAATGCACGGAAGATGAGTTTTAGTTGTATATTCTATAGTTGATGTAAGATACAAAAGTAAATTGTATATTTGGTGATTTAAGGGAAGTTGATTGAAATTATTCGAGAAAATATGTAAGTAATTTAATCATATTATGATTAGGATTTTTCAGATATTGAGGTGCTGGATGGGTACCAGATATTGTGAGCCAGAAAAAATAAATTATGATAAATTGCTGGTAAGTGTACAAAGGAAAAGGTAAAAGTCCGTCACGTACACTAAAAAGGGACAACTTCTGCAATGCTCCATGATTCGAGTTCCACGTTAAGCTTTAGGTCCCCGATACCTGAGGTATTTTAGATGGCTATGGCAAAAGTGGATTGCACTGGTAACAAACTCTGTTAGGAGGTACTAATAGCACAGGAAGTTATTATTTTTATTTAGTTCGGCTATACTAAAAAGCTATCAGCAATATAAAGGCTGCTGTTTGTTAAAGGTTGGTAAAACAACGCTTCTATCGATGTTTATACGTGGCACTGACTTCTGATTTTTGTTAGTTCTGTCCTTAGATTTAATTTAATTTAATTACAATAGAGCATCACAATCGGTCGTTTAACTCACGTCTGAGAATCTAGATTCGATATCTGGATTTCGCAGTGGGTTTGCAGACAAGGTCACTTCGTCCGTGCTGTAGCAGATATGCTAAGGGTACACGAACTTATATGCATCAGAGCCTGAATGAAAGGTGATGTGACTTTAGCTACGAGTGGTAGGGCAGATCACTCTGACATGGCGACCGTGACAGGAAACGTGTATGGTTCAGAGCCTGGACCAAGAGTGATATGACATTGGCTACCACTCACAGGACAGGTCAAACTGACTGATCTGTCAACTTGACTAGTTCTTAGTGAGCAGTAGGCAACGATCTGAGAGTAAAAGGGACGATGACTTATAATAATCTGCCATTCAACGTGGAATGACTTTTTCAGACCACGCCTTTCCCTTGGAGAGTGGCCTGAATGCGGGAGATAGGGCGAGTTTGTTGGAACAGTTTGACCTGCGCGACGCTTCTATTTCTGCCTGGGAGACCTGTGACATACATTCACCGCGGCCTTGGTGGAGAAACTTGTTTAGCACGTCTTATACCCTAGAACATTTCAGTTCTATGCTTCATCTAATTTGTCTTTCTCTTCAACTTTCATTTACCAAATAGGCTAAACATATTAAAAGGAACTTCACATGAGAGAAAAATTTGCAGAGTATGTGATCTAAGATACACAGACGGAAAAAAAAATCCCAACACCAAGAAAAAATTATTGTAGAGTAATGAAATTTGGACAATGCATTTGTCAAGTTAACATGTTTAATTGATTAAATTTTCAAGATCACAGGTTAATTTAAGCTCAAGAAAATGCATTTCAAATGTGAAATACTGTTAAATTAATAGCCGGTGTAACCTCCAGAATTTTGAATGCAAGCCTGCAAACGTGAATGCATTGTGTCATACAGGTTTCGAATGTCACTTTGTGGTATGGAGTTCCATGCTTGTTGTACTTGTGCTGTCAATACTGGGACGGTCAGTGCTGGCTGTGGATGATGCTGGAGTTGTCGTCCAATGATATCCCATACGTGTTCAATTGGAGACAGATCTGGTGATCTCGCAGGCCAAGGTAACATGTCGACACTCTGTAGAGCACGTTGCGAGACAACAGCGGTATGAGGGCGAGCGTTATCCTGTTGAAAAACTCCCCCTTGAATGCTGTTCATGAATGGCAGCACTACAGAAATTCGAGCTGCAGTTGGTACCACAGTGACACAACGAACTGTTAGAAATCGGTTACTTCAAGGACAGCTCCGAGCCAGGCGCCCTGTAGCGTGCATTCCACTGACTACAAGCCATCGCCGTTTGCGACTCCAGTGGTGTCAAGCCAGAGCTCATTGGAGGACGGAGTGGAGATCTGTTGTGTTTTCTGATGAAAGCAGGTTCTGCCTTGGTGCCAGTGATGGCCGAGTGTTGGTCAGAAGGAGGCCAGGGGAACGCCTGCAACCAAACTGTCTGCGGCCTAGACACACTGGACCTACACCTGGAGTCATGGTCTGGGGAGCAATTTCCTATGACAGCAGGAGCACTCTTGTGGTTATACCAAACACACTGACTGCAAATTTGTACGTCAGTCTGGTAATTCAACCTGTAGTGCTGCCATTCATGAACAGCATTCAAGGGGGAGTTTTTCAACAGGATAACGCTCGCCCTCATACCGCTGTTGTCTCGCAACGTGCTCTACAGAGTGTCGACATGTTACCTTGGCCTGCGAGATCACCAGATCTGTCTCCAATTGAACACGTATGGGATATCATTGGACGACAACTCCAGCATCATCCACAGCCAGCACTGACCGTCCCAGTATTGACAGCACAAGTACAACAAGCATGGAACTCCATACCACAAAGTGACATTCGAAACCTGTATGACACAATGCATTCACGTTTGCAGGCTTGCATTCAAAATTC
This sequence comes from Vandiemenella viatica, assembly GCA_031002005.1. Taxonomy (NCBI): domain Eukaryota; kingdom Metazoa; phylum Arthropoda; class Insecta; order Orthoptera; family Morabidae; genus Vandiemenella; species Vandiemenella viatica. The sequence goes on from CM061918.1 coordinate 148,999,641, forward strand.
TGGAGGTTACACCGGCTATTAATTTAACAGTATTTCACATTTGAAATGCATTTTCTTGAGCTTAAATTAACCTGTGATCTTGAAAATTTAATCAATTAAACATGTTAACTTGACAAATGCATTGTCCAAATTTCATTACTCTACAATAATTTTTTCTTGGTGTTGGGATTTTTTTTTCCGTCTGTGTATAATTGAATTGTGAACGAAATTCAGCCAAAGAAAATGGATTGAAGTAAGAGATAGTGAAAGTTGACAAAAAGCCGTCGTAAAGCCCTGTACCCAATAAGAAATTTTAAATAGGATGGATCGAAGACGACCACAAAAATACTAAAAATTAACCCGGAAGATAGCAGTGCAGATGTTTCACAAATGTTTTACAAATGAGATAAACAGGAAATGCAAAAAATCAAACAAAATTAGTTACGAGAAAAAAGAAGTTGACAAAGAAATGATTGTAGCTAAACTACATGCGACCTAAAGGAGTATCAATCAGAAGATTCAAGAAATGAAGAACAGATTCATAAACATTAAAGCTATTGATGGGAAACCTTTTTGAAGCTCAGAAGATTAAACTAACCGATGAGAAGGAACACACTTTTTTTTTTTTTTTTTTTTTTTTTTTTTTTTTTTTTTTTTTTTTTTTTTTTTTTTTACAGAAATTATAGCCATAATACGATTTATCCTGACTTGTCAAAACCGAAAGTGGTGCGATGGAAATCTTGGCTTTTGTATATTTGTGAGATTGATAACGCAGCACTATTAAGCTATTTACGTAGGTAGAAGCTTTTCTATCTATTTTACTGAAACGTGACATGCACACGCACCAAGTCACCAGATTATTTTTAAACTCTTCTCGGGCATTTTATTTATATTTTAAATAAACGGTCCATAACACCGAGAAAAATTGTTCTGTTTTAGAAGAGCGCAACAGACTTGACTCAGTATAACGTCTCATAAGGTCTTGTCACCAAACAACTACAAGACTGCAGTGAATTGTTCACAGGAGTTCAGCCGGATAGTGTTGAAAAACCACAACGTTTTGACAATCGGCTCGGGTGTCTTCATCAGGTCTACTGCTTCAGATATTATTACCTGATGAAGACAATCGAGCCGTTTGTCGAAACGTTGTCGTTGTTCAACACTATCGGGCTGAACTCCTGTGAACAATTCATTGCATCAATACAAATACACCGGGAAAGTCTCCACTAACTACAAGACTTCTACTATGTTGTTGTTGTTGTTGTTGTTGTTGTTGTTGTTGTGTGTTTTTTTTTTTTTTTTTTTTTAGGGACCTCATTTGTTTTTGTAAGTTGATGGCTTGTTTTGAATAGTCACAAAAATGTTACGGTTCCGATTTGAAAATCCATCGTTAAGGACTTTTCAGAATATCAATATACTTGTATCCGATATAAACAATTCGCACATTCTTTGCAAACAATGGGTGTCCTGGGCGAGCGATGTAGGTTTAATCCTCAGCCAAAACAAATCCTGAGTAACTTTCAAACTAAACATAAGAATAAAGTAAAATTTAATGTGTTAGTTAAGCTTGATGATCGCTGTGGATATTCAAAATTTGAGGCAGAGCCAAACAATTAACCAGGAAACATGCGCTGAAATGTTTCAGGTTTCAGGTTGCCTTTGAATAAAATCATAAATAATGGACTTTTCTTATGACATGGGGGCGATACTATAGATGAGAATCAAATTACCAGTTTCTAGGACGACGGAAAGTACAGTGGAATTACGATGTCGCTGTCGGTTAAAAATTTTGAATGTCTTCAACTTCGAAAAGTATGAAGAGTAACACAAATTAGCTAAACCTAGTATACTCCACTTATAATGAAAATGTGAGGCATATAACGACATCTGTAGAAATGTTTTTACTTATGGCTTTACGCCTCGTCGACGTCGGGGTTATTAGAGGCGGGATGGGACCGGGGACAAGGAACGGCAAGGAATTCGGCCATGGCCTTTTGAAGGAAGCATCCCTGATTTTACCTGGAGTGATTTGGGGAAACCATGGATAATCCAAATCTGGATACCCGGACGCTGATTCGAACCGGCGTTCTCCCGAATGCGAGGCCAGAACGTTAACCGTTCACCCACCACGCTCGGTTTGGCGTTTGTGGTAGATGACGGGTACATATAAAGAAATTCAACATTTTTTAGACTTTCCTTGTGATTTGGCGCTAAAACTGTATCTGAGTACGAAATTTCAGTGTTCTACGACTACGGAAGTACCTTATAGTAGTGATGATCATCAGCCAGTCAATGAAACAGAGAGCGACAAAATCAGTGAGTGGAATTTGACATGAATAATTTCCAAACTATAAACAATAACGAAACAAAGTTGAATTAGTTCATTCAGTTAGCTCATATAGATCGATATAGAAATTTGAGATATATGTAGCGTCATCCACATCGAAGATATTAAAGAACCGAAATGGCTCGAATCGCTTCGAGAGAAGGGTAGGCAGTGTAGCGGTAGACTCGACGTCCATCCAGATAGGGACTGGCAGAGAACATTCCATTCTATCGTTGTAGCAATCAATGTTCTGGAAGGGGAAACTTCTCCTGTGCTTACTTCACTCTCTCCAATAAATGGGGATTTTGAAACTTTTTCCTGCCACCTGGCCAATGTGTTCTTCCCAATTGGGTTTACTATTAAATGTTATAGCGAGGTATTTACGCTTAAGTCATTCGACAAGAAATTTGTTTCCCGCCTTACAATCAACATCAACCTTTTGTGTTTTTATCTGTGTACCTGATAAGCTGACTCTTCTTTGAATTTATCTTCATCCCATCAAGATACCCTTTCCAGATCACCCTGCAGCTGTTTATACTCTTGTTCCATTTTGATACTCTTATATACAGAGCACAGGAACCTCTCCTCCCTCGGCTGGTAGCCTGAAAGGGGGAAGTGTCAGAACAGAATAAACAGCTGGCACCTTCATGAATGGAGGATTTCTCGGTGTATCAACTTTTTACGGACAAGCTATCTTCTAAGGCTAGAATACCATAGGGAAGAACCGTACTTAAGGAGGTAATACAATCACCGGCGGCTAATCGGTTGGAGAGGGGCGCCCAGATCCATCCCTAAGGGGTTATCAGTGGACATAGCTGCCTTATAAGGCAACGCTTGTTGCCACAAGGAGTCATGGTCACTGGTTCTTGACTGGTATTAAATGCCGGGGAGTTGTTCAGTCAGTTCGAATTCGATTTAGTTTCGAGTTACGTTCGAGTTCGAATTCGAGTTACGTTCGAGTTCGAGTTACGTTCGAGTTCGAGTTACGTTAGAGTTACGTTCGAGTTCGAGTTAAGTTGAGTTCGAGTTACATTCGAGTTCGAGTTACGTTCGAGTTCGTTTTACGCGAGTTACGTTCGAGTTACGTTTTAGTTCGAGTTCGAGTTACGTTCGAATTCGAGTTACGTTCGAGTTCGAGTTACGTCGAGTTCAAGTTACGTTCGAGTTACGTTTTATGTTCGAGTTCGAGTTACGTGCGAGTTACGTTCGAGTTCGAGTTGCGTTCGAGTTCGTTTATGTTCGAGTTCGAGTTATGTTCGAGTTACGTTCGAGTTCGATTACGTTCGAGTTCGAATTACGTTCGAGTTAAGTTCGACGTTCGAATTCGAGTTACGTTCGAGTTCGAGTTACATTCGAGTTACGTTCGAGTTCGAGTTATGTTAGAGTTCGAGTTACGTTCGAGTTCGTTTTATGTTCGAATTCAAGTTACGTTCGAGTTCGTTTTATGTTCGAGTTCGAGTTACGTTCGAATTCGAGTTACGTTCGAGTTCAAGTTACGTTCGAGTTCGAGTTACGTTCGAGTTCGTTTTATGTTCGAGTTCGTTTTATGTTCGAGTTCGGGTTACGTTCGAGTTCGAGTTACGTTCGAGTTCGAGTTACGTTCGAGTTCGATTACGTTCGAATTAGGTGCGAGTTACGTTCGAGTTCGAGTTACGTTCGAGTTCGAGTTCGAGTTACGTTCGAATTCGAGTTACGTTCGAATTCGAGTTACGTTCGAATTCGAGTTACGTTCGAATTCGAGTTATGTTAGAGTTCGAGTTACATTCGAGTTCGAGTTACGTTCGAGTTATGTTAGAGTTCGAGTTCGAGTTCGAGTTAAGTTCTAGTTCAAGTTACGTTCGATTCAGTTAGAGTGAAGTTCTAGTTCAGTTGAAGATTCGGGAGTCACTTTGGCCCCTCCATCCTCCGCATCCCTCTGCCGTCACCAGTTTACGCACACCATCCAGATGTAACGGGCAGAGTCTATTATGAAGATCTATTATGTAACCTATCTGACCATATGCTATTACTCTCTGTGGCAACACTTGTAAATACACTTTAAGCTGAACCATGTCTTATCATTACACTGGTGGGAATTAAATGTGCAACATTCATGGAGAATGGAAACTTTGTAAATATATCCAGAAGAAATTGAATTCAAATGCATAAGGCTAAGTTTATTATCTTTAGATACAGTTGTGAGTATGAAGTGCGCCCACTTTGAGCACCTACACAATCGTTGATCTTTGCCGACATTGAATCAATGAGTTTTCGGGTGTCTTCTTGGGGTATGTCTCTCTACACTTGCATGTCTTGTGCAGTCAGTTGTAGCGCAGTTTGTGCTGGGTGACCATGTGATCTAACGTGTCTTCTCAGACAAACTGTACTGGGGAAAAATCTGGGGAATGTGCGGTCCAAATTGCGATCGCAACCACTTGCAAGGCTTGTATTGTAATGGCCACGGTAGGAGGACTGGAATTATACTGTTTGTAGATGCGATTTGGGTAGTGGACTTGAGGGGCAACACAATAGGGAGCAAGCAGCACCGCGTCCACATAGTGGTGGACTGCCATGGTGCCTGATACTGGCAATGAAATCAGGTTAATGGAACACATTGCATAGGAGTCAGAGAGCGTAACCCAGCTTCAAGCAATTGGTTTACAATCATCCTGGGGGTGACTGTCTCTGTAACCACTGCTTTGATCTGCCCTGCAGTCACCCGTCTGCCACCCACACAATTTGTCCTCCTGTATTGACCTGAGCCTGCTCTAGGAGTACTAGAGCCTTCTTTCATCCACTGGGTAACAAGTCTGTATACTGACATCGCACTACGGCCAATTCTTCGGGAGGTTTCACGATATGATGCACCCATTTCAAACACGCCAATTCTCCGACCTCTCTCACAGTTAGACATTTGGGTGAACAGGGTCGTTACTCTTCGCCTTGGTCAACAAGAACTACTGGTCAAAAAAGTTTCATGTTACACTATACTGCTCACCAATTATACGCTAAAAAAACATACCAATTTTGCATAGCAAATAGTCCCATAATTCACATACTATTACATGAAAATTTTTGAATTTTCAATCATTTAATACCCTTCATATAGGGATACTTGGGGCTACATTTCATTCATCGTAACTCCATGAGGGCATCGCACTTTAATTTCAGCCAATTTATTCATTTTGTAGTAACTATTAGCGTCACGAGAGAGAGCTTGTTTTTCTGAGCCTAGCCGACATTACGCCAGTGTTTCAAAACAACGTGATTCCGGCTCCTAGGACAAGACCGTGTAACGCGCAGAGAGCATGTAAGGTCAACACATTTTTCTCCTGACAAACAAGTGAATGTCACACCACTAGACTGAGAGAAGTCAGTTTGAAACAAAGTCTTGAGAGCGGTTGGTAATGTGGGATTTTATTGATTATATCAGCCATCATGGTTGAATGATGGTATTGGACAAATTGTATCATTTTCCATCATCCTCTGGATCAGAAATGCAACTACCGCACTATTTTACACAAATGGAGTACTTCTGACACGTGTAATATTTTTCTATAGCCTATATACCAACCTTGTACTAAATTTTTTTTGTCAAGATTTCTACAATAAATCCAACTCTACATCTCATTGCACTCATTGAAAAGCGATAACCAACGTGACCGTTGTTAAGTCATTGCCAACTCTCTTCTTCCATAGGTAAGTGCTTACAGATGTCGACTGGCATTGCTGCAACCTCAGCCGACAGTAGGCCGAATTAGGCGGACTTATCCTCCGTAAGCTGTGTCACCTTGCTCAGTCAACCACAAGATCTGTACAGGTCACATCGGAGAGTAGAAACAGCTGTCACTAGGAAGAAAGGAGGGCTTTTCCGGAGTATCAACTATATAAAAAGTACTCGGCACGCCTACGGGGGGAGTTCGTCAAACTGATACAATGTTGCATTCCGGTTCCAGAAGTGGCTGCCCTTATATAGCCCGCCCCGGTGACGTCACAGTCACGTGAGCCGAGCGCCTCTCCGTGCGGATGTCGTGTGGTCAGAGGCATTGTGGGGCTAGTAAGGCAGAAGAGGGGGAGGCATGGTGGGGATACAGGCGTTGAAGGGGGTTGGTCTGAGGTCGGAGCGCATTCTGGTACGATATTCATGCGTCTGTGTCTGCCCTCTTAACTGACTAATAACTGGGTTATATGGTGGGATTAGTTTATACCCCGTCTCTCTGTTTACAATTTGTTCCGATAGTCGAATCTCTACAGGTGTCTTAATCAACCTGTCCCAGTATCCTATCACTTGAACCCGAGAATAATGAGACAGCTAACTGAGTTTGGAAGTCGAATTTTTTAATTTGATTAATTTTAATTCTGAAGGAACGCTTCCTCCTGCCATCTCCCCCATTTCCCCCCTTTCCTTTTCTCACCTGCTTCTAATTTCAACTTTAAATTCTCTTCGTTATTTGTTCTACTCCCTCCCAACCTTACCTACCAAAAAAAACCCTTCCCACACCCTTCTGCCTGAAATCGACTACCAATTTGTGGTGCTAATCATCTTTTCTCTTCCATTCACGTCTCCTAATTCTTCCACCAATATCACTAATATGTCTCATCACAAAAATACGCACTATACACTCCCATGATTCTCTTCACCATCCTCCTGTCTTTCAGTGATTCCGATTCCAGCTCCTTTATCATATCGGTTACTGGCTGTGTTCTGTGATAATTTCCAAAAACAAATCTAGCAGCCGTTCTCTGCACCCTCTCCATCTCCTGTATTTGATACCCAAAATTTGGGTCCCATACTACACCACCCTATTGAAGCAATGGTCTGACCAACATTTTGTCACTCAATTCCCTAAACTTCTCTAGTCCTTCCCCTCATCACTCTCTTCAACAAGAGAAAGGTTTTGAAACCTTTTCCTACTACCTGAAAAATGTGTCCTACCCTTTTGAGTTTGGTATCATAAGTTATTCCAAGGTATTTTTATTTCAAATCCTCAACAAGAAATTCTTTCCATACATTATAACTATAATCAACCTTTAGGTTTTTTTTCTCTGTGTTCTTAATAAGCTGACTCTTCTTTGGATTTATCTCCATCCCATGATTTTGTCAGTAAATTGACAACTTTCCATATCCCACAGAGCCAGTCTCTTATATCGGGATCAGTGGAAAATGAATGTATTTTATTGTATTGACCTCCCCAGCTAGATATCCTGTCCAGACCTCCCTGCAGCCGTTCACAGTCCTCTACCGTTTTGATCCTCTTATGTTGCATTATTTCAAATGCAAACAACCTAACGTCTGATAGTAATCCACCAACAAAATCATTAATTAGAATGACGAATAGCAATGGTCCCAATACGCTACCTTATGGCACTCCCATTTTCACCTTCACTTGCTTTAATTTAATTTAATTTAATTTAATTGCAATGGAGCACAGGCTCCGGTGGCAATTTCCCTACACAGCTATCTTCCCCCTATCCTGCACCCACCTACATTTGCCCTCTACAAATTTTTTCTTTAAATTCCTTCAAAGTTTTCGGTAAATTATTCATCGTTTCTCTTGGTAACTCATTCCAATCCCTGACACCCTTACCTAAAAAAGAGAATCTTCCTACACCCTTGTGCCTGAAATCGAGTGCCAGCTTGTGGTCATGGTCATCTTTTCCCTTCCATGCACTACTTTTCATACCTACTGCAATATCTTTCCATGCCTCATCACCAGTATATGCCCTGTACACTCCCATGACCCTCCTCATCCTCCTCCTGTCTTGCAATGAATCCCATTCCAGCTCCTTTATCATATCCGTCACTGATTGCATTCTGCGATAATTTCCAGAAACAAATCTAGCAGCCCTTCTTTGCACCCTCTCCAACTCCTGTATTTGATACGTAAAATGAGGGTCCCATACTACACTACCATATTCGAGCAATGGTCTGACCAAAGTTTTGTAACCCAATTCCTTGACTTCTCTCGTACATCCCCTCATAACTCTCTCCAACAAGTGCAGAACTCTGAAACCTTTTCCTACCACCTGTCCTATGTGTCCTGCCCAGTTAAGTTTGTTATCAAAAGTAATTCCAAGATATTTGCATTTCAAGTCTTCAGCAAGCAATTCTTTCCCCACCTTATATTCATAATTAACCTTTTGTTTTTTATTTGTGTATCTAATAAGCTGACTCTTCTTTGCATTTATCTTCATTCCATGTTTACTAACCCAATTAGATATCCTGTCCAGATCACCCTGCAACTGTTTACAATCCTCTATCGTTTTGATTCTTTTATACAGCATTATGTCATCTGCAAACAATCTAATTTCAGATAGTAAACAGGCAACACAATTATTCATTAGAATAATGAATAGCAATGGTCCCAATACGCTACCCTGTGGCACACCCATTTTTACTTCCACTTCTTTTGATACTACATTTCCTACTGCATATCGTACCATAACTTTTTTGTTTTCTACCTTTTAAGAATTGTTTTACCCAGTAAATCACTTATTAGCCCACTCTAATAGTTTTTACCTTATTCAATACTATTTTATGGCCCCTTCAGGAAAGATCGCTCTCTTGTTCTTCATTCTCCATCTACACTGAAGAGCCAAAGAAACTGGTATAGGCATGCGTATGCAAACACAGAGATATGTAAACACTCAGAGAACGGCGCTGTGGACGGCAACGCTTATATAAGACAACAGGTGTCTGGCGCAGGCATTAGATCTGTTGCCGCTGCTACAGTGGCAGGTTATCACGATTTAAGTGACTCTGAATGTGGTGTTATAGTCGGCGCACGAGAGATGGGACACAGCATCTCCGAGGTAGCGATGAGGTGGGGATTTTCCCGTACGACCATATCACGAGTGCACCGTGAATATCGGGAATCTGGTAAAACATCAAATCTCAGACATCGCTGTGGCCGGAAAATGATCCTGCAAGAACGGAACCAACGACGACTGAAGAGAATCGTTCAACGTGACAGAAGTGCAGCCCTTCCGCAAATTGCTGCGGATTTGAATGCTGGGCCATCAACAAGTGTCAGCGCGCGAACTATTCAACGAAACATCATCGATATGGGCTTTCTGAGCCGAAGGCCCACTCCTGTACCCTGGCTGAGTGCACGACACAAAGCTTTACGCCTGGCCTGGTCCCGTCAACACCGACATTGGACTGTTGATGATTGGGAACATGTTGCCTGGTCTGACGAGTCTCCTTTCCAATTCTATCGAGTGGATGGACGTGTACGGGTATTGAGACCACTTGATGAATTCATGGACCCTGCATGTCAGAAACGGACTGTTCAAGCTGGTGGAGGTTCTGTAATAGTGTGGGGTGTGTGCAGTTGGAGTGACATGGGACCCCTGATACGTCTAGATACGATTCTGACAGGTGACACGTACGTACGCATCCTGGCTGATCACCTGCATCCATTCATGTCCGTTGTGCATTCCGACTCACTTTGGCAATTCCAGCAGGACAATGCGACACGTCCAGAATTGCTACAGAGTGGCTATAGGAACACTCTTCTGAGTTTAAACATCTCCTCTGGCCACCAAACTCCCCAGACAAGAACATTATTGAGCATATCTGATATGCCTTGCAACGTGCCGTTCAGAAGATATCTCCACCCCCTCGTACTCTTACGGATTTATGGACATCCCTGGAGGATGCATGGTGTGAATTCCCTCCAGCACTACTTCAGACAGTCCACGTCGTGTTGCGGCACTTCTGCGTGCTCGCGGGGGCCCTACACGATATTAGGCAGGTGTGCCAGTTTCTTTGGCTCTTCAGACATTAGTAGAGTCCATGCCACGTCGTGTTGCGGCACTTCTGCGTGCTCGCGGGGGCCCTACACGATATTAGGCAGGTGTGCCAGTTTCTTTGGCTCTTCAGACATTAGTCGAGTCCATGCCACGTCGTGTTGCGGCACTTCTGCGTGCTCGCGGGGACCCTACACGATATTAGGCAGGTGTACCACTTTCTTTGGCTCTTCGATTTATATTCGCTATAACTTTTTATTTCTCAGGGCTGAATTTTAGATATTTTTTTATTGGTAATAGTTTTAAGGGTATCAAGAAGTACGGTAGTAGTACCCAATATCCAACATTATTTAGGTAGCTATCAATTCGCTCGGGAAGCATCCAGCCAACTGATTGTATTGCTGTTATCTCGGTTGCCCGGGTTGAACCAAATCAGTTTATGAAAACCTGACGTTTCGGCCATCATTTTGCGGCCATCTTCAGAGGACTGTCCAAGAAGGCAGCAAAAGGATGGTCAAAACGTCAGGTTTTCATAAATTGACGCGGTGCTCCCCAGACAACGATAACATCGACAGCGACCGCGGAAGTCTGCGCACGCACTTGACTGTATTGCTGTTTTAATGTGAGACTCGCCTAGCACTGCCGTGCAGGCCTTCGAGCCCAGCAACTTCTTCCGCTGCCAGCGGCCCTTCCTGTCAGGGTGAAGGGCGGCGATTCGCTGAGCGCTTGCTGGTCGTGGTGGTCGTGGTGGTCGTAGCAGGCGTGTTCGATACTCCGTACCCCGCCACTTTGCCGCCCTCGTCTCTGAGCAGGAGCATCTCCCTCGCGTCCAGATACAGCAGCGAAGAGGTGACGTTCTGGTTCCACTGCCAGGGCGCATCCGTGAAGCAGATCAGAGGCAAACCGACATCTTTTGTCGGGTACGCGATGCAGCTGCAAAAATAAAATCGTAAATCAGCACTTTAAAAAACACGTATCAAGGAGCAAAGGGTCCATCCATAAATTACGTCTCGCATTGAGGGGGAAGGAGGGGGTCAACACAGTAAGATATCGTGTGACAAGGGGAGGGTGGGAATTCATAAGCTTCGTGACGTCACATGTATAATTTGTATCACTTTTTGTCTGTTTACTTTTAAATAACTGTGTTTTTAGGATGGGCATAATATTTTCAGCAGCGTGAAGTAATTACGTCACTAAAAAGACTTTCATGAAATCAATATAAATAAAAAAATGATACTATCATATCATGCTTTATGGTCAACCGTGGAATATGAGATTGTGTTTCTGTCCAGGCTGTATTACAACTTAACCTCAGTATCCGATATTAATACGTCTTCAAAAACAATGATAAGAAAGTAATTTGCTGGGTAGAAGAATTTTTAAAAGGTAGAAAACAGAAAGTTAGGGTAGGAAATGTAGTATCAAAAGAAGTGGAAGTAAAAATGGGTGTGCCACAGGGTAGCGTATTGGGACCATTGCTATTCATTATTCTAATGAATAATTGTGTTGATTGTTTACTATCTGAAATTAGATTGTTTGCAGATGATATAATGCTGTATAAAAGAATCAAAACGATAGATGATTGTAAACAGTTGCAGGGTGATCTGGACAGGATATCTAATTGGGTTGGTAAACATGGAATTAAGATAAATGCAAAGAAGAGTCAGCTTATTAGATACACAAATAAAAAACAAAAGCTTAATTATGAATATAAGGTGGGGAAAGAATTGCTTGCTGAAGACTTGAAATGTAAATATCTTGGAATTACTTTTGATAACAAACTTAACTGGGCAGGACACATAGGACAGGTGGTAGGAAAAGGTTTCAAAGTTCTGCACTTGTTGGAGAGAGCGATGAGGGGATGTACGAGAGAAGTCAAGGAATTGGGCTACAAAACTTTGGTCAGACCATTGCTCGAATATGGTAGTGTAGTATGGGACCCTCATTTTACGTATCAAATACAGGAGTTGGAGACGGTGCAAAGAAGGGCTGCTAGATTTGTTTCGGGAAATTATCGCAGAATGCAATCAATGACGGATATGATAAAGGAGCTGGAATGGGATTCATTGCAAGACAGGAGGAGGATGAGGAGGGTCATGGGAGTGTACAGGGCATATACTGGCGATGAGGCATGGAAAGATATTGCAATAGGTATGAAAAGTAGTGCATGGAAGGGAAAAGATGACCAAAACCACAAGCTGGCACTCGATTTCAGGCACAAGGGTGTGGCAAGATTCTCCTTTTTAGGTAAGGTTGTCAGGGATTGGAATGAGTTAACAAGAAAAATTATGAATAATTTACCGAAAACTTTGAAGGAATTTAAAGATAAAATTTGTAGAGGGCTAATGTAGGTAGGTGCAGGATAGGGGGAAGATGGGTGTGTAGGGAAATTGCCACCGGAGCCTGTGCTCCATTGCAATTAAATTAAATATTAAATATTAATGTCTTTACCGTAGAAAAACATATCGTTCATTAATATCTCTGGTAACACGTGACAACCTGTGACGTCACTAACATCGGCTTATATTATTCATTCAGCCATGGAGTATTCAAATGTACAAAAGGCTACGTCAGATGAAAAACACATGGTATGGTATTTATTACGTATTAAGTTATAATGTTGTGATATTAAATACTGAAGAAGTTTAATATAAACTATGGGATATAGACTACATGCCAAGTTTTGGCACGTCTAAGATAATTTGGTGAAGAATTCTTACGAAACTTGACGAGACAACTCGAAAGTGAAGAATAAAATTTTGGATCATGTTTATGTTGCGATAGATGACGTCTCTAACATAGGAACAGTGATTGTATCAAGAAGCGGCTATTTCGTAGCGGCAATATTATCAGAGACTGTGGTTAGGTTTAAATACAGCCTGGACCAGAATGACAATTGAATCATTTTGTTACGGCACGAGAATTCAGTTAATTTTAACTGCTTTTATGGGTGCCATGTGATGTGTATCGCGATGTTAACTATTACCAAAATTTTTTGATCTCTCGCTTAGTTCCCTTAGTAGGCTACTTGAGATATTGAATGAAAAAAATTATTTACAGGTAAATTTTCTTGTGACTTTAGCGACGTTTTGGCTCCACTCCAATAAGTCGAAACCTACAAATATTGTCCTGTCGGTCTTAAATTTGGTACGTTTTTCTTCTGGTCCTATCCGCATTTCAACCTAACCATCTCAATTTTGAGATATAACATCTCGAGAACAAAGCCAGACAACCAAAAAAATTATTCTTCACTTTCGATTTGTCTAGTCGAATTACTTTGCGGCGCCACGGTTATCGTAGAATCTGCAAAATTTTAGTTGGTAATTTCATTTACAGTAAGATCATAAGATCAGATTTAATCAAAGGATTATTAAGAGAAATATAGTTGTCTAATGACTATAATTTGCGAAATCCTCGATTTATTAGGTTTATTTTTTAATATATTATCCCTACGTCTTTAATAACACGATGTAGGACTGCGTGATTTGTAGGTTCACCTGTTATTTTATCGACATGTGCGATTACCTAGCTATAAAACCGTACATTGTGCCTGGAAAAATGTTGCCGCAACTACCCTCAGTTAGTGATATTTAAAACAATTATTGTTATTAATTTATTTTAGATTCTACGATATACGTGGTGCCGAAATTTGATGATGGATTCTTATGTAACTCGACGAGACAAATTGAAAGTAAGGAATAAAATGTTCTGGCATCTCGCTTTGTTCTCGAGATTCGTATCTCAAAACTGACGTGGTTAAGTTGAAATGTGGCCTGGACCAGAAGAAAAATTTCGCCATAACCAAATTTGATGATAAATACGTACGCATCTCAAGGACACAAATCGAAAACAAATAAGTATATATATATATATATATATTTGGCTTAGTTTTTGAGATATTTTATCTCAAAAGTGAGGAGGTTAGGAGCATCCATAAATCACGTAGCTCCATTTTGGCCTCCTGTGAACTCCCCCCCCCCCCTCACGTAGCCCGACGTGGCTTTTGCCTCTAACCCCCCCCCCCTTTTCCCAAGTAGCACGTAGCCCTTTTTCCTCTTGATTCCAGAAGACATTTTGTACTGTTTTCTCTTGTCAGACTATTGTAAATTACGTACGGAGGTAATTAACTGAGGGAAATAAATTTTTACATGCTGTTGTGTGTTCCGTTCCTCATTTTAACTGTGAAAAATGTTATGAAAGGAAAGCTACGTGGCCTGGCTTGGAACCCCCTCCCCCAGCCACCACCCACGTAGCCCTCCTCCCCCTCTCCCGAGCCACGTATTTTATGGACGCTCCCTTAGGGTTAGATCCGGCTTGGACCAGAAAAAAAAATCCGCCAAAACCACTATGTCTACACTGTGGAAATGCACTATAGATGTTTTATTTTCTTTTTAGTTGTTGTTGTTGGGTTGAAATACGGCCTGGACCGGAAGACAAGCATAAGAAACTACACCTAAAACTGATTTTTGACGTGCTATATCTCGAAAACCAAGCGAGATATCAAAAAATTTATTCATTATTTTCGACTTGAGTAGGTATATACTTTTCATCCTCAACTGGTGGTTCCCTTACCCTTCAAGCAGACCGCTGCTGTGTCGAGTCTGGCGAGTGTGAAGTTTGTCAGCGGGCACACTTTCCACTTCGCATGTGGGGAACAGGGCAGCGGAGTGGGGATGGAGTCGCCTCTGCTAGCTGAGCGGGACAATACTACACTATCCGAGCCACTCAAATCTGACGAATTTATTAGTTGATTCCTACACATCTCGACGAGAGAAATCTAAACTAAATAATATATTTTTTTGATATCTTGCTTAGTTCTAGAGATATTGACTGTTAAGTATCAGTTACAGGCATAGTATATCTTGTGGTTTTTGTGACGTTTTTCGTCTGGTCCAGGCCGTATTTAAACGTAACCGCCACAGCTAGGAAGAAAACAAAACACACATTGTGCGGGTTCACTGTGTAATTCCTAGTAACATCGGCGATTTTTTTGGTCCAGGCAGCATTTCCACATGTATTTCGAGAACTAAGGGAGGTATCTTTACTTTCAACTTTTCTCGTCCAGTAACAGATGAATTCATTTTTATTATTATTATTTTAGTATGTCCCAATAATGGAGAACGATAATCAATTCTAACTGGATGTGTTCAGTTCCTCCTTGGGATGTTCTTCATTATTAAATATGCCTTTGGCGAAATTTTTCCATTCCACTTTTCAACCTAATCACGCCAATTTTGACAAACGGTATCTCGAGAACTAAGCGAGATACGAAAAAAATCTATTCTTTAATTTCGATTTGACTCGTCGAGATGACATACACGAATCAACTATAAAATTTACCAAACTTCAGTGGCTCAGGTATCGTAGAATCACCCGGATCGGAGTAATTTACTGTAGCTTTCATGAAACCAAACATATTCGTCCTTGTAGAGAACAGATGGGCAGTTCTATAATTACCGTGGCGCCACAGTCTGATGATGAATTCTTGTAGAACTCGACGAAACAAATTGAAAATAAAGAATAAGATTTTTTGATATCTCTCTTGGTTTTCGAGATATAACATTTTTTAAAATAGTTATAGGTATAGTTCCTTGTGCTTTTGGTGGCGTTTCTTCGGATCCATGCCGTGTTTCAAACTAACTAGTACCACTAGGAAGAAAATAAAACACCTGCAGTGCATTTTCACCGTGTAGACATAGTTGTTTTGGTGATTTTTTTCTGGTCCAGGTCGGATCTCACGTAACATCATCACTTTTGAGATATAATACCTCGAGAACTAAGTGAAATATCAAAAAATTCTATTCTTTATTTTCGATTTGTCTCGTCGAGTTACATACGAATTCCTCATCAAATTAGGCTATGGTGAAATTTTTCTTCTGGTGCAGGCCGCATTTAACCTAACCACGTCAGTTTTGAGATGCAATATCTCTAGAACTAAGCGAAATATCAAAAAATGTTATTCTTTACTTTCAATTTGTCTCGTCGAGTTACATACGAATTCGTCATCAAAGTTTGCTATGGCGAAATTTTTTCTTCTGGTCCAGGCCGCATTTAACCTAACCACGTCAGTTTTGAGATGCAATATCTCTAGAACTAAGTGAGATATCAAAAGATTTTATTCTTTACTTTCAATTTGTGTTGTCGAGTTACATACGAATCCATCATCAAATTGTGTGGCACCAGGGTTATCTAGAATCCCCAACAGATGAAAGTAGAGACCTCGTGCTAACCTGTGTAGTTTCCTCCTCTGGACTTGTTCCTCTGCGTCCATGTTGCCACTCTCACAGTCACTATGTGTGAGCACTGCAGTGGGTGACACTATGCTCCCTGTACACACTCCCGCGGGACTGCGAATTGAAACTCTCCGTGCAGTATGAAGTGCGAACTATTGGACAGAGCCAACACGCGTTTCGCTTGGGACAGACACTCCATCCCGCCTGCGAGTAACCACATGCTAAACCAAATCTCACAACTCACGGAGTAGCAACGCTTGCAAGGAATAAATATTGTCAGCAGAGAAAGGAACATCACTTCCCTTATTTTTATTTATTTTATTTTTTTATTTATTTGACCTTAGGTCTTGAATAGACCAAACAGTCAGCCTGGTGAAGTTACAAACGTCGGAACCTACAAAAATTGTCCTAGCCGTCTTAAGTTTAGTACATACATTCCTTAGGCGATAATATTTGATTTAAAGTGTATAACGTAAGCTTCGAATGCGTGAAAATGAGGAAAAATGTGGGTAGATGCACATATGTTATTAAGCAAGAAATACAAGTTATTACATGTCGATATTCATTCTGCGTGTTTCTTACTCTTGATTCATGGTACAGGCTGCATTTCAACCTAACCACAACTGCTATTAGCAAAATATAAAACCAACTTAAATGCTGTGTATTAAACATTCGTTACGGTAGACGCCATGTTTTTCCCTGTGAGGTAGGCTGCCATGCAATATATCTTAGCACTGAAAAACAATATGTTAGCCTGCACAGAGAAATATTAAATGTTACATGATTCTCTACTTATTACATATCTACAATTTGCATGTGGAAAGAAGTTTATATTCAATAATGAAGACTTAAAAACACGTGGAATAAATGCCAACAGCTATTAACGTGTATTTCTTGCGTAATAACATGTATGCATCTACCCACATTTCGAGTGCTTTTTCCTCATTTCTACATATTCGAAGCTTACGTTATACACTTTAAATCAAATATTATCGCCTAAGGAATGTGGGTACCAAATTTAAGCCCGACAGGACAATATTTGTAGGTTCCGACGTATTGACGTGGAGCCGATTTTGTTGCTATTTGTAACGAGTTGTACTGCAATGCTGGTTGGAAGTGGTTGCTGTGCTCGCACAAGAGACTTGATGAATGTTGCTTGCTGTTGCTGAAAATTAGAGCAGTTTAATAATAAGTGATTAAGGTCCTGTAGTGCCCGTCCGTTGCATGTGCAGTAAGGTGTGTTTACCGGCTTGATGCGATACAGGTGACTACGGAAGGCGCCGTGGTGGAATCTCATACGAATAATAGAAGTGATGCATCGTCGTTGAGAGTTCCATCTTAATACCAAGGTCTTCGTGGAGGGTATGTCTGAACTAGAGCGTACTGTCGGCCTCTGTGTTGTTTAGATTCATTCCAGCTCCCCGTCCATTGCTGGAATGCATTATTGGCTGTAGGATTCTTGCGCAAACAGGTAATCTATATATCTTGTTTACATTGTGTGTTTATAAATAATAATGTTTTACTACACTCTAACACATAAATCAGAATACAATTTAATTTAGGTTAGTTTAGTTACGAAATTTGCCTACACACACCTTTTCCCCCTTTCATGTAGCCGCCTACATTTTCCTCTGTGAACGAGCGTGGTGGGTGAGCGGTTAACGCTCTGGCCTCGCATTCGGGAGGACACGGGTTCGAATTCCCGTCCGGGCATGCGGATTTAGGTTTTCCATGGTTTTCCCAAATCACTCCAGGCGAATGCCGGGATGCTTCTTTTAAAGCCCAAGGCCGAATTCCTTCCCGTTCCTTGTCCCCAGTCCCATCCCGCCTCTAATGACCTCGACGTCGACGAGGCGTAAAGCCATAAGTAAAAAAAAAAAAAAAAAAAAAAAAAAAAAAAATTCTCTGCGAATGTTAATGTCATGGTCTTTCAGCGTTTTAAAATAAATTATTCATCATTTCTCTTGGTAATTTATTGCCATCACTACCCCTTAAGTAAGCAACAACATTTTACCACACCCTTGTGCCTGAAATCGAGTGCCAGCTTGTGGTCACGATCATCTTTTCCCTTCCTGGTACCACTGTTAATTGTTTCACTATTATCTTTCCACGCCTCATCGCCAATATACGCCCTGTATACACTCCCTTCACTCTCCTCCTGTCTTCTATTGAATCACAAACCAGCTCCTTTGTAATATCATTTAAATTTTTTTAACTTACTTATGGCTTTACGCCTCGTCGACGTCGAGGTCATTAGAGGCTGGATGGGGCTGGGGACAAGGAACGGGAAGGAATTCGGTCATGGCCTTTTGAAGAAAGCATCCCGGTATTCGCCTCGAGTGATTTGGGGAAACCATGGAAAACCCAAATCTGGATGCCCGGACGGGGATTCGAACCCGCGTCCTCCCGAATGCGAGGCCAGAGCGTTAACCCCCCCCGACATAGGAGACGATTCTCAAAGTTCAGGAAGCGAATCGTGAAGATCGTCATTCGAAAAATGTTGTGTAGATTATAGAATAATAGAGCCGTCTGCCTGGAGTTGAAAAGGCCCCGGTTCGAATCCCTGTCTCGGCGGGGATTTTCATAGACCTTTAACCCGAGCTTCACCTCCGTCACAGCTTGTGAAATACGCCGTGGTTCGTATTCCAGGCTAGTAAGCCTGTTTTGAAGAGAAACACGCTTAGCTCGTGGAGCGCATCCTGATACTTGAGTCTCCACACAACAGCTTTTGTCGAAAAATTCCAGTAGTGTGACCTCCGACATTGAGCTGTACCTTCATATAAAGATGGAAGTTACTGGGTCAGAGGTTCAATGTCACGCTGGAGGTTTAACGTTCTACCAGTGGAAAAAAACGGTGGTACTGTGGGAGTCACGATATAAAATAATAATTAACCGTATTTCAATCTAGCTATTTCCCGCAACTAACTTCGTTTAGGCTGGATACACCAGACAAAAAATAAATAAATAAATAAATAAAAATAAATTATAAAAAAAAAATAATAAATAAATAAACAATAAGTATTAAATAAATAAATAATAATAAATTCATTTTTTGGTCTAATATCACGCCGGTCATACGCTGAAATAACAAAGCATTTCGGCTGCAAGGATTAACTAAATCCGACCCGTAGTTCTTCGCATTCAACGAATATTGGGTATTTATTCATGGACCTTCTCATTTTAAATTTCTCAGCTTTGCGATACCCACTTATTTTAACATGTTGATATTTAGGCCTTTTTTCCTTAGCTTCTTCACTAACAAAGGGTTTCCAGTGTTTTTTTTTCCCGTCTAGTGCAGCTATAGTCAGAACTTTGTTTATGGTACACGCGTCTCGATTTAATTAAATCATTATCGGTGCCCTAGAATGAGTTATGTTTTGATATTGTCATAATATGTTTGTGTAAATAATAATAATAATCCGTTATTAAATATTAGTTATAACTATTTCATTCCACTCTTCTTAACGTAACAAAAACTGTGAGTAGAGTGATTAGTTATAACTAATATTCATAACAGATTATTAGTCACATTATTATTATTTCCATAAACATACCATAAACGGTATCAAAACATGAACATAATTTTTTCTAGGGCACCGGTGATGATTTAATAAAATCGAAAGAAACTTTTCATTTTGCCTCCACTAGATGAAAAATACAACTTGAAACCCTTTATAAATTATTTTATCGTCAAGACCAGACGCTCTACATTATCCGAAACCCCATCAACATTCGACCATTGGTTTTTGTGAGAATCCAAACAGGTAGACCGACTAGTGTTGCAAATTGAAAAAAAAAGTTATTTTTTTCAGCCTTGTGAAAAAAAAAATGAAAAAAACTTAGCACCCTTGATTTTTTTCTAATTTGGTTTTTTTTTTCGGAAAACAATATCTTATATATAAAAATCAATGTTTGTGGGTTTGTTCGTCTTCTATGGATTCCTATACCATTTGTCAGATTGCAATGAAACTTTGGAGAGTTTTCGAGTGTGCATCTGCGAAGGTTCCTGTGAAAATTTTTTTCCAAAAAGTCACCCCCTATTCCCCATAACACCCCATAATTTAGGCAAAACCACATTTTTTATCAGATTTAGATAGGACTTTGTACACTTATACTTTAAAACAAACATAAAAATACTGCCTACATACGGTTTCCGAATATTAATCCCCTCGTCCCCTTTCCACCCCCATAATTTTTTCACCCCATAATTTAGGCAATACCACATTTTTGATCCGATTTAGATAGGAATTTGTACACTTGTACTTTAAAACAAACAGAAAAATACTGCCAACATATGGTTTTGAATATTCATCCTCTCTCTCCCTTTCTGCCCCCATTACGTTTTTATCCCATAATTTAGGCAAACCACATTTTTTATCCGATTTAGATAAGAATTTGTACACTTATACTTTAAAAAAGAGATAGAAATACTGTACACATTAATTTCACAAAACACAATCCCTCTCATCTCTTTCCACCACCTTAATTACCCCCTCTTCCCCATAACACCCCATAATTTAAACAA
The DNA here is from genome assembly GCA_031002005.1 of Vandiemenella viatica. NCBI lineage: Eukaryota > Metazoa > Arthropoda > Insecta > Orthoptera > Morabidae > Vandiemenella > Vandiemenella viatica. The sequence goes on from CM061918.1 coordinate 149,020,435, forward strand.
ACCCGCAAACCGTTCGTCCGTTTACGGTGAAGCTTTGGTGAGTTGTCGACGGGCTGACGGAGAAGGTTCCTGTCAAAAAAAATTAAAAAACCCACCCCTCCTCCCCATAATTTAGACAAAACCACATATTTCATCAGATTTCAATGGGAATTTGCACTCTTATACTTTGAAACAAACAGAAAAATACTGCCAGCATATGTTTTCCAAAGCACATCCCCTCTCACCCTTTCCAACTGAAAATGAATTAAACAGCAGTTTAAAATTTATATGTAAATATTTTTTCATTTAATCTATGCGCCTACTCAAGTCCAGCAATAGTGAAGCATTGCCGGGTCAGCTAGTATTTGATAAATTATAGTTTCATTTACGGAACTTAAATTTTACAACTGTGTTTTAAATCTTACTGAATCATATAATGTTTTACATAATGATGCATAAATGTATATATGTAGGTAACATAATTTTATTCATCCTCTGTCAGTACCACATTCACTAGTATCAGCATTACCAACACTAGTTCAGTCGGTGTCGGAATTTTCTGTTTCTTCTTCTGTCTCCTCTAGATCCATAACTTCAGAAGTAGTTACATTTTGTTTTACTGGTTGTTCTTGTACTGTACACAAAAGAATTTGAGATTGCAATTTTAAATTGTGAGCAAAGTACACACTGTGCTTAAAGACTGGGCTGATAATTCTGTATTACGGTTTTTTAAGTTTGAATTTTAATCTATTATCATACAAAACAGGAGCTTTATTTCTTTTCAATCGTTGGTTTACGCCAACAGTTGCAAGGAAACGATTCATAATTACTGACAATAACTCAGTATCACTATACGCTGCGAGTTTAACAAGTATACGATTATAAGGATAGCACAATAAGTAATAAAAAGTGGCAAAAAACCGTATACCAATTTAAAATTCCTAATTTTTTGAAAACATCCATAGGTCTACAGATAAATTCATAGGGCTAGCAGCACTAGTTCAAATAACGAGTATCAAACCAAACAACGGGGAACGGGGATTCATTCTCGCGCAACCTAGCCTCTTCGGGAAGTCCCGGTACATAAAAGAAAATTTCAGTCAATGTTGCTAATATTTTCATATGTTTTTTTCCACTGAACCAGAAAAATATATTAGATTTAAAAATTAAGAAAAATACGTAGAATAAACACTAAAACAGTCATTTTAAACAATAAATGCCTTACAAATTTAAGATTTAGTAGTTATGAAAAAAAAAGTGTCCCAGAAAAAAAACACGTTTTTTAAAGTTTTTTTCGTGTTTTTCTTTAAGCCAGAAAAACAAGACCGACGGAATTTTTAAAAACATTTGATTCATTTTCTATAAGTCATTAAAATGCCCCAAATTTTTTTTTTCTTTATTTTTTTTAGTTTGTTTCTTATTATGTGTTGAGATTTTGTAGTTTTTGGATTTCGTATTTCGCGGCGGCCTGTCCCGGTGTTGGCCCTTCCCTTTATATCCGACACCTGAGCTGGCGGCGACCGACCTGCCCTCTGGCCGACGCCCGATAAAAACTAGCCGCCGCTCGCCGCACGGACCCCACTTCTAGTCCAGACTTCGGGAGTAGCAGTCCACGCAGCCTTCTCGATAAAACATGGTGAGTACGCAGTATACAGTGACCACAAGTACCGTCAAGTATGCTCTAGTATCTCTGGCAGCGGTGTCAAGCAATGCGATCAAACATCGAAGTGTACTCGGAACTTTTATTTGTTTTTCCTACCATCAGTCATCCAATCATCCATCTCTTCAAATCTTGAGTTAATCCATTCATCTCGACAGACCGATGACAACCTATGACTTCAATTATCTTCTTCAAATATTATAATCTTCGTCCCTTTCTCTCTTCAGTTCTTCCGTTCAACTGTTCACTCCCCTAACGAATCGACCAATCCCTCGTGACTAATTATCTAATCCTCTTTCTGTCATATTTTGCCATAAACTTCTTTCGTCATCTATTTTCGTACTTTGCCTGTACATTTCGCATATACTTTTTCTTATTTACTGTTCATTATACAGTCAATGTAACGATAAAGTAGGTATGTGGTATAATGAGACTTTACTGAAGTTAGTTGGTAAATACTGGCACGACAAATTCAATTATCTTCTTCACATATTATAATCTTTGCTCCTTGCCCTCTTCAGTTCTTCCGTTCAACTGTTCACTTCACTAACGAATCGACCGATCCCTCATGACTAATTATCTAATCCTCTTTCTGTCATATTTTGCCATAAACTTCTTTCGTCATCTATTTTCGTACTTTGCCTGTACATTTCGCATATACTTTTTCTTATTTACTGGTTCATTATACAGTCAATGTAACGATAAAGAAGGTATATGGTATAATGAGACTTTACTAAAGTTAGTCGGCAAATACTGGCACGACAAAGGCCTTCAGCTTTCAGATACATTAATGCAATATAATGAATATTTTACGGACATTATTTTTCGTGTCATCAGTCCCTCGACTGGTTTGATACAGTCCTTCGTTTCCTCCTATCTTCCGTTACCCTCTTCATCACAACACACCCCTTGTAGCCTACGTTTTCAGTTATTTGCTTCATATATTCTAATTTTTGTCTTCTTTCGAGTGTTCCCTCCACCAATAAATTAACGCAATCCAAATGTCTTAAAATTTGATCCTCCATCTTGTCTCTTCTTTCTGTCAGACTCTTCCACAAACTTCTTTCTTCACCCGTCAATTCCAAAACGTTCATTATCTGTCCACTTCATTTTCACTTCTTGTGTAGCACCACATTTCAGAATTTTACTTCTTGCCGGTATTCCTAAATTCCACGCTTCAGTCTATAAAGAGATTTATAAAACTATTTCTAATTAATTTACTGTAATGATTTCAAAAATAGCAGCAGTATAAATTATCAGCCAGCGATTTTTTTCCCCCTTTAAGGACTACAGAAAAACATTATCAATACCTTTTAGAAGCAGTTTTACAGCTTTCCGTCCAATTTTCTTTTCTCTAAAACGTCGGAAAGTTTGGGACTGTATGGTCTGTCCCAGAATCAAAGCGCATTTATTGGCATATTCGTGTCTGCGGGCCCTTATGAAAAATCCTTCAGCCGTAAAATTAACAGGCGAAAAATAGAAACTAAGAAGTAAAATTAGCTCCTCTGGAATCACGTGGTCTGGCATCTGCAGGGACGCGGGGTCGATCTCTGTCCGGACATTTAGATTATTTCTATTTTTCCGCTGTTTCGCAGAGTCACTGAGCGACTCTTTCATTCTTCTTGCATTCCAACAATTTACGCAACTACTCGCGTCAGCGTATTTTCTGTATTTCGTACACTCTCAGCGAAACTAACTTTTTGAGCGTAACTGAGTTAGTAGAAAATAACCTTTACCGATTTTCTTCGGAATGACAAACAGCAGAGGAATATCTGGAATGTCCGATGGCGCAGTGCCTTGTATCATGTTTAAATTAGTCACTGCAAGAGGAGAAACTCTAACCAGTTGGCTGTCTGTACTGAAAATTAAACTCGAATTGTTTCTCACGTAATCACAATTTACTGTTTCTAATTTTGAAAAGTTATCACCAGTAGATGGCGGTTTCAGAAACAAACAAATGCGTTTAGGCTACACGAAACACAAAGTGTTCAAAGTGGACTAAGACGAGTGGAATATAGGGAAGAATGGAAACAAGTGACACGCGAGCTACCTGAGAGGTAATGAGAGTTGGAGACTAGGAACAAACCGTCCCTACATTCGCCTGCTGCGATCTCTGGATTTTTTTTTAAATTATTTATTGCTTTTCGCTTTGTCGACGGCTAAGGTCATTAGAGGCGGGATTCCTGTTTGAAGGAAGCATCCCGGCATTCGCCTGGAGTGATTTGGGGAAACTATGGAAAACCCAAATCTGGATGCCAGGACGGGGATTCGAACCCGCGTCCTCTCGAATGCGAGGCCAGAACGTTAACCGTTCACCCGCCACGCTCGGTGCGATCTCTGGAAACCATAGAAGGATAATAAATAAATCATCAGACCTGGTGTTGAACCCTAACGTTAACCGTATAATCTACTAGGCACGGTACGAACTACCGCAGTCTACGATATCTCGATTTAAAATTGATTATCAAGACAAAAAATAATTGGTCCAGGAACGTTTATCTAGTAAATTACATTTGAAGATATTTAGCTACGACGGCGTTGTGTTTAGAAGCCAGGTGCATTGGCGATTAGAAACTTAGCTGTGATTCCGTCTTAAACTGCGCCAATTTAGTGAGCTACTGCATTTTACAGATGGTAATTTGAGGGGATGTTACAAAACCAGCGATATTAATGATTCGAGTTCTTCTGCTAATAGTGTGAATCGCTGGAAGATGTAAAAATTGAAGGAGGTCCGATATCCAAAGATGCGAAAAAGCTAAACGCTCCGCAATTCGTATCAACTGGTAAAACCTTCTCAAAGAAGAATGAGGAATTTTAGAGTAGTGGTAACATAAGGTTTGGTAGGATATACTGGAATATTTCTTTAATAGCGCCTAAAAAATTAAATTAAAGTACCAGAAGATGAATTAAAAATCGTCTCCCCTCTTCATAACATGCGGCCGAAGTGGTGGTATTGTGTTATGGACTGACAGGAATGCAGACATGAAAGAAAACTTTTGTGTGATTTCATCGACCTCCTGAAAGAGGTTTAACTTTCAGCCCCTTTCGCCTCCGTCTTGGATGGATCTAACGCACCAATCTGACGTCAGAAGAAGACGTAGAACTTTTTATGGAGCCAGAGTCATGGGACGTTCAAAGCGTAGTTACGTCCAGAAAATAAGGGCTGCCAGAAACTAGTTGCAGGATATGATATCGAGGAATTTCTATTCGAAGCGAGGATGATTCAAAATCGACGTTGAAACCTCTAGACGGATCAAGAAGTAGCGTTCCTTTCATGCTGATAATTTTATAAATTCTCAAACAGTCAGATAACGGTCAATACATTCACTTACTCACTGTCTGATGCTTGCTGATAAAAAACAAAAAAAATCAAATAATTAATTTCGACGTTGAGTCTATTTACCTCCGCTGGTGAATTACAGATACCATTTATGCAATTATGTTTATCAGCTACCTGTTGCCCCTACTTTCGTTCAAATGTTTTTTTATTTTATTTTATTATATTAAAGGTTAAAAGATGAAGCCAGGACTTCTACCTAAGAAGCTGTTAGCACTATTGATTCGACCTCTCTACCCGCAGTCAACGTATAGTTAAGAATGTCACAAATTCAATGATTAATGCAGGTAAATGACTGATGCTGATTTTCAGTTACAATAAAAATCATCTAAAGCTGTAGAAAGCGGTGACAGATAATTCTTTTTCTAACAACGTCCTATATCTGCAAATACGCCGGCGTGTACTCATAGGTTTTTGGTATTAATGTAACTAAAAAATAATAATTTTGCGTGGCCTTAATGATTTAGTAGCACCTGTTCAATCCACCTCTGTCTAAACTACAACGGAGTGTGCCGAAGTTTAATATCAGTGTCTGCACTGAATAATATAATCTCGATTACTGATTCGATGTGTCCCCCGGAATACATTTAGACTGCAAGAAATAATTTACCTTTTAAATCGATACCAATTTGCACACACTTTTATGTTAATGAAACATATTTTATTTTACTCCTCGGTACGCTATATACACATTGTTCAAAGCTCCATTAAAATATGTCCAGTAGTTTTTTAATGAATTGCGTTCAACCAAAGAGACAGACAAAGTTTTCAAAAACTGTTTATTCCTTCCTCTGTATCTTATCGAAAATATCTTAAATGCTGCGACTTTTTCCCGGTTACTGTTTTATTATTATATATATAGCGGCACGTACGTGACTGCGGTGACGCAGTTGTTTGTTCAGAGAGTTTGTGTTACGGTTGAGTAAGACCTTCCCACGCATCCGGTGTGCTCGACCAAAATAATACGCCTCCGGTTACTGCGCCGCGGGCTGCCAGCGCTGCTAGGGGCCAGCCTGCTACGTCACCGCGCTAGGCTTCCCGCTCGACGTCCTATCTTAATTCCGGCGACCTTCTTCTCTTCACATCAAGGACGTTAGGTGCCCTTTTTAGTAGTTTTTATCTTACAGTGTTGAAACACATAAAGTTTTATTCCACACTAACCTCAGAAGAACCAACACGCGAACCGCTTTCTTGGTAGGGACTCGACATACATTTGATTTCGTTGTCGCTGTGTTTTATTTGTTCCTTGTGCTCGAATTCCAGACTAATACAGTCTCTGGTTTCGTTCGTCATCTGTTCATTTGCTCGTTTCATCTGTTTATTTGTTCGTTCTGTTGGCATTTCCATTTGATTTCGTTGTTGCTGTGTTTCATTTAGTCGTTGTGCTCGCATTCCAGACTAATACAATCTCTGGTTTCGTTAGTCATCTGTTCATTTGCTCGTTTCATCTGTTTGTTTTTTCGTTCTGTTCGCATTCCCGTTTGATTTCCGAAGGAACTATTCGTTTATCTTGGATGAAAAGTATGCCTTGTACCAATGGAGACTAAATTGTAACACCATTTAGCCGTTACGGAATGAGTAGCAAATATATACAAACTTTCTCGTTAGTGAAATAAGCTGTCTGGTGCCTGTGTTGTTAAGACTGTTAACTTTTTTTTAAAAATCCCGACGGGACTAGGAATTTTTAAGAGTTGCGATTGACGATGTGGACTACATCAGGACGTTCCGTTGTTTGGATTAGACGGCAAACTGATCCAAGTCACGACAGAGGTGGACTGCGCGGCCAGACGGCCGAAAAATCGTTCGGGCCAACAATTCCATACTTTAATTTTTTACATTTGTGATATGACTGGCTTAGATGAGGCTGCTTATAGGCTCGTCCAGCCAGTTTGGCTACACTTGTTAGGCCATTGTTGTCCGTTTTCTTCGAAAAGCATTGCTCATGGTTTCCAGCCCCTACAGCTACTTGTGAAGGTACGGTTAGGGCATCATGATTCATCGACGTCTGCGTTATTAGAGCCGGAAGAGTATTTCAGCACAAGGAATGGTGAGGGTAGGCCTCGACCTTTTGAAGGTATTATTCCATCATTCTTCAGCAGTGCATTCGGAAAACGGTGGAAAATCACAACCTGGATTGTAGGTCTAGGCATGAAGCCGCATCCAGATCCGCATGGCATTTTAAGGAGGAACCTAGACTAGGTTGAGTTCAGCGAGGGATGGATACGATTGTAGTTGAGGCAGAATCCAGTCTTCTCTAAGTAGTCATAGATTTCGTTGGGACTAGTTTTACCATAGTTCGTATCTTTTGGATGTAGATGCTAGGTCAGATTCACAGAGAGGAATTAAACTTTTTCGTCAACGAGACGAAAATCCGAGAATCACATTGTAACGGGTTAATTGTCTCTTCTTATCATCACATACTTATCCGTAATTATGATTTTCACACTAGAATTAGATATTATAAAAATTATATTTATTCTCTAATTTCTAATATCGAATCGGTACCATAGAACATTTACACTGGACCCATTACCACAGCTGAAAATAAATTATCTTTTAAATGAAGTGCAATTACTTTTCAAACACCAACTAGAATGGTTTATTAAACTTTCACAATAACGATAATCATCTACTTTTCTTTTGGTATCCTTTTAATACACATTATTCTATTTTTTTTTCTCTTCGCACCTAACTCTTAACCAAAGATCTTCTTTCTCTCTGGCTTGACGTTATCTGATCCTGAAAACATAAATACCAAAGTTACTCGATATAATCAAAATTATTTAATGACAAAGTATGAACGTCACATCACACATACATTCTTCTTCCTTTCCAGCTAATCAACTGAAGTAATCAGTGAGTTTTGTCAGGATGTTTAGTTAAAGTATTACGAACGACTCTCAACTTAATAGGACCACGAGGCTATAGAAAATTAAAACAAACCATTCATAAAGCCCAGTGGGTGAGCGATAACGCTCATATGGAAGGACGCGGGTTCGAATCACCATCCGGGCAGCCAGATTTCTGTTTTCAGTGATTTCTCCGATTACTCCAGCGGATACCGGGATGGTTCCACCAAACAGCATGGCCGAATTCCTGCCCATTACTTACTCCCCCCCCCCCTCTGATCACCTGAACGTCGACGAGGCGTAAATCCATAAGCAAAAATGACGAATCTGTGATTACGTGAATCAGACCCGATGCATCTGAACATAGGAGTACATCTCTTCCTTCTGTTTTGTTTGTTTTTAGTGTGATTTTAAAAAGTGTAAAATTATGCGGTTGTTTTCAGATATTCATTTAATGTAATGACCCGCCTATCAGTGTATTCTGCACTTAAACAGACTTACCAACCCAAAGACAAGATGCGGAACTGGAGTGAACAGTTCGTTGCTGATAGTGAAATGAAGGCGAGGTGAAGACTGCGCGAAGAAACGATAAAAATGGCGGCGTTACCGGAATTTAAGCCTCATAAATCTTGTCTCTGCCAGATGTATGTATACAAAACCTACAGAAACAGGGCAGATAATACTCTCCACAGCAAACCACATTTCATTCCATTTCATTGCAACAGAGCGCACGCTCCGGTGGCAATTTCATCAGACACCTACATTTCCTCTTTCTTGTTCCCACCTACTTTTGCTCTCTACGAATTTCAACTTTAAATTTTTTCAGTGTTTTTGGTAAATTATTCATCATTTCCATTGGAATTTTATTCCATCCCCTGATCCCTTTACCTATTTTCCACTCCCTTATGTCTGAAATCGAGTGCCAGCATGTGGTCATGGTCACCTTTTTCCTTCCATTCTTCTCTCACACTTCTTCCAGTACCTCTCCACGCCTCATCACCAGTATATCGTATTTGCGTGTGTACTAATTTATTTAACGGTTTTTTGATTTACAATACCCAATGGTCGATGAATTTCGACGAAATTTTGTAATACACTGGTATAACAGAGTTTTTTAATTCTGGTAGAAATTCTTTGCCATAGGTCAAGAAAGAATCCGGATTACTGGAAAGATTTTTTTATAGGTTCTCCCGAAACTGCTACCATAATCTCAGGAATTAGCTTACTATTAAGTCTACTGATACTGTGAGATTATCGACGTTTCCATTACGTATCCACCATGGTTCAACCTTTCTTGCTGTCTGAAACGTGTACTTCATTAAAAAAAACTGCATGAAATTACCAAGAGCTTTAAAGCTGGAATTACTAAAAATGGAGAAGTCGTTAGGGTAGCCAAAAAAATGTAAAAGTAAATATAAATTTGAACATCAGATTTGTTCTCGTTTGAATTCTTTATTATTTATTTTGTTTCTCGCTTTGATTCCTTCACCTCGGCTTCACGTGTTTTCTGCCTCTGCTTACAGCGCTTTATCTTTGGTTTTAGTCAACAATCAAATGCAATCACAACAGAAAAGTATACTTTTAAAAACACAATCTCACCGTTTATAACGACTTAGTAAATTAATAGAATATTCACTTATTTCTGAACTGTTGCAATACACTTCACAGGTTTTTTAAAAAATTAACAAGAAGCTCAACTCTTGATCCAGATTCGTTTATTATCTTTGTAAACATTGATAATTATTCTCCAGTTAATTTAATTTAATTTTAATTGCGATGAAGCGCAAGTTCAGGTGGCTATTTCCACACACACCCCTTTCTCTTCTTTCCTGTATCCACCTACTTTTGCCCTCTACAAATTGCAAGTTTAAATTGTTTCGCCGTTTTTGGTAAATTATTCAATTCTCTTGGTAACTTTTTGCAATCCCTGACCGCTTTACTACCATCACAATTTAAATTATTATAAATGTATGCAAGCAGTTAATACATTTACTACAAATCTCTAGTCTCACACTTTCCTTCATATTGTTCATTTACAGATATTTTTTGTTGCTTGGTTAAATTCTTTGAAACCACCGGTAACGATAATAGTCACCAAAGATACTCCTCTCTCATGCACGACCAGAGATCGACTGCACTACCATCTCGATTCACTATACTCGATATTATTATCTGTGAGACGCTGAAAAACTTCGAATGCTAATTTATTATGGTAAGAAAATGTCATAACAACGAAGGAAAGGTTTTGTTTTAGATTTTGTGTGCTAATAGATTGATCTAACGCAATGGCGTGATTCATGTATCACTTATTTTCTTCCCGCTGTTTCAATGCGTCATTGCGTACGTGGTAAGAGAACGTCTAATTCTGATTTCGTTTACTTAGTGCGAATTACACTATAAAAGTAAGAGATAGAAAGTTTGACAAATGGTTTCAGTTTGAATCTGATAAAGTAGGGTACCATGCAATAGAATAATAATATTAAAATATTCACAGATGATTATCGTCTCTGGCTGATAGTTTCTCACGTGCATTTAGATTATCAAAACCTTAAATGACTGTCGTTATGCTTACGGTCATGCGAAGAATCATTATTTTTGAAGCAGTGGTATGTCAAACGACTTAAATTGTTAAAAACTTGGTTTTACTGTAATGTTAAAATTTACAATTTCGTCTACTGTTCAAGACATGCAAAACTAAATTATTACTAGTTTTATCTTCTAATTTATTATTCATATTTAAGGAGAAAATGGTTTCTACGAACATTTGGTTAATACCAGACTGAACACTACTATGCAAAGGATGTATTTTTTATAAACTTATTTACTTTCTCTGAATTCGGTAATGAGAGCGCAATAAGCACTTATAAATTGTAAAATAAACCTTTGTTACGTAACCTGAAAATAATAGCAATTTGTTACGAAGGTTTTATGTTAAATAAAAGATCTATTTATTGTTCGTGAGAAAAACTCTAGTTGCCGAAGAAAAGGCATATATTTGGAAACAATTTAACTTCCTTCACACAATTTGCTTTGAAATCGATGAACTGGTGATGTCAAAACAGTATTTTTCCTGTTATGAAGCGCGACACTTTCGTGGAAACATTTTTTCCCGGTTAAAAGACATTCACATCTCCTTACAACAACCACACCCTTCTCCGAACCTGATAGGTATTTCGGTATTTCTACCATTTGTTCTGGTGCTCTAACAAGCTTTGTGACACAACAGAAATAGTTTTTTTGAAAAAAAATTATATATTTTGTTCTTTGGGCATAGATGAAATTGAAATAATGATTGCTCTTAGAGAAATGGGAAAAGAAGAAAGTTTGGGTTACTATGGTGAAATAACAGAAGAGAGAATCTAGCGGAGGTTTTGTACGGCAAAGATCGGATGAGTTGCTACGAATATTAGTCATTGTGGAAAATTAATCTTGCATTTTAGGGTACGTCATACCTCAGATGTAGTTCCTTGAGCAGACAAAAAAAAAAAAAAAAAAAAAAAAAAAACCGGCAGTAATAAACATTGAAACTTTTGGAAATAAAAAAGAAAAAAGACTGAATTCTTTATAGTTACACGACAAATAAAGCAACGGCTATGCAACAGCTTCTACCGTTGAGATATGGCTATCACCGCAGTCTCAATATGCTGCACTGTAATTCAAATGCTTGTGTGACACCTAATTTACAATTACATATTTTGTTTAAACTGTCGCAAGTCTATTTATTATTACTAGAGAACTCGTACGAAAATTTAGTGAATATAATACGATGAATAGTGTCGTTGGTGTTTTGTAGCAGGGCGAAAGAAGAACCGACTCGTTGGTAGCAATATCTTTGTGTTTTCCCCTGATGTATGCTACCCTGCAGACCTCTCCTTCGACGTAGCCACCAGCAATTACACCTTCCCGGAAGCCGAAGTTTCACAGTCCTCCCCGGAACACAACTAAACTGAACGAAACACTCACAGTATATCCAGATCTCTGTGATATGAGATTCTTCGATCTAGCGGTAACGCGATTAATCTTTATTGACGCTCTGAACTATCTTATACGCGTGACCTTGATAGTTAATACTTTTGCGCCTTAGGTGCCGAATTTCGAAAAATTCCTTCCTTGATATATAATGTAAACAAAGTCGAAACCTTAGTCTTTAAAATGATACCTCATTTATCGATTTCGGTTAGGTATGAAGCGAGATAAATGTCTCCTAGAAAAATAACATCTTTAAGGAATAATATATAAGATTTTTAAATGCCTTGGCGATGATACCCTGACGACAAATTTCCTACACATCTACATTATAATTACACAATTTTTAAATGTAAATGCTGTAAATAATTTTAATGTTAGATCGAATGTTTCAGTACCTCCCTCATAATTTGTTAGAGTCCCTGATTACGTTAGTTAAAAATGAAAACTTTCGAGTTATATATGGCCGAAATGAAAGGACAGATTGTGGTCATGGCCATCTTTTCCCCTCCATTTACTACACATAATTTTTCTTCCATGACTTACCGCCACTCCACATGCTAACTTACACAACATGAATCTCGGTAAATTCATGGTGGTTCTTAAATCCGGGTAGTACTGCTTAGGAAGACTAAAAGTAAAAACACTCCGAGAAGGTCGCTATGAAGACGTCGAGGTATAGCTGTTAGCATTTATCACAGTTTGCAAACCTTCGTAGGAACCATATGATTTAAATTGTGCACACTTTGTGTTTACGTTGAGTACAATTTACTTGGTGTAGCATGCAATGATTCCAGGAATTGGTGGCTACTTTCTACAACTAGTAAAAAGAGACAAACGCTTGTTCAACATCACCATCTGTATCACGAACTGAAAAATAACCCAGAGAGATTCAAACATACCTACGAACGACACCAGACAGTATTCAATACGTTTTCAACAAAATCCTCGACAAACTGGAGAAGTCGAACGTTTTCTAACAATTACCACACCATAACAATGTATGCGGAGGAAATACTCACCACAACCATAAGCTAATGATAATTATTGTAAGTAAATTAATTTCCAAATCAAAATCAAAATTTTTCAATTCATTATCAGAATTTTCCAATCCAATATGAGAATCTCCATTTAGATTTCAGAATTTTCCATTTCAGATTCAGTATACATTTTATTTGAAAGAATCATTAACACAAGAACTAAATGTTTACATTCTTGAAATTTAAAATGATTAATTTCTGATTGATCTGTCCTTCTGAGGTTCCATTTCGGTCAGTGTATGAGGCTGTGCAAAGGTGCAAAGCTTGTTGGAACTGATCCTGTATTTGAGTTTGTACTTCGTGCGACACGAAAGCCGCTTCCAGGGGGCATCATGGTCAAGTACAGAAGTCGGATCACGTGACCTAGCCCAACCAATCAGAGGCGAGCAGGCCTCCACTATCACCATGGCCGCGATGCGAAAAAACGAAATACAGTACTTTGTTCTGTCACCGACCCTTACACATCTCTTTCGATGCTTTTGTTTCACATGTATCAAACATCCACCTTCGCGACAACCTGCTCGCCATGTTTTTTTTCCATTTTGTTAGTTTCCTGACCATCCGTAAAAAAAAAAAAAAGTTAAGCGTAGTCTACGTCTTTGGATTGTGTGTGGTAGAGGGTGCTAATAAATCGTCTGTGCATTCCTCGCCACAAGGGTAGTAAGGATACATATGAGCTTCATTTCCCTGATTTTCTGTAGTGGCAATTCCAAGTCGCAGACTTGACGGGTGCCAATTGAAGTTCAGATTCAACGGTCGGCAGAGAGTGGTTGAAACCAGCAACTTAATATTTTCCGACTGTTTTCAAAATTTTTATACTGTTTCCCCTTCTAAAGACTTCACGATTCAAAGTAACAAGACACAAATAGTTTATATATATACATATATATGTATATATATATATGTGTGTGTGTGGGTATGTGTGTGTGTGGGTATGTGTGTGTGTCTTTTAGTGATCCAGTGGCGCAACTGTACTGTTGAGATCTGTGTGCCGGATTTAGGGAGGAGGGGGGGACAAGGGGCAAACTGAGGCTTCCCATTTACGGCCGACCTTCTTTTCTCTTTTAGTTCTATTACTGCGCCGGACTGTTGAAAGTGGCGGGAGGCCCTCTCGGTGGGAACCGGGGTCCCCTTCCCGGCTGGGGGCCCCTGGCATTTTGCCCGTCCTGCCACCATACTGTTACGCCACTGTCGGTATCGGAAAGCATAGCACACAGTAGATTACGTGTGAAAGTTGCACTTGAGCCGGCTAAAGAGAAAATAAATCGAACTATCTGAAATGGAAAATCAGAGGTGACGGTGTTTTATTCGTGGAAAAGGTACCAAATTTAAATTAGAATTTAGCGTCCATTAAAAGTAGAATACGCTGTAGTTGGCAACACTGTAAGTGGCTGGAATAGGAAGAGATCAGATCGGGAAAAACAGACTCTGTGAGATCATGATTTATCCTTACCAGCTCATGTGATAAAGAACTACTGAAGGTAGTCGGCATTCTCCAACATGATGCTCTGCCAGACCTGGAAGAGAATCTTCAGTACGCCAAACAATGACACTGTTGGGTGCGTAGACTTCAGCGGTCGTTGTCGATGTTATCTTGGTTGTCTGGGTTGATTTTGCGGCCTACTAGTCCTCTGAAGAAGGCTGCAAAATGATGGCCGAAACGTCAGGTTTTCACAAATTGACGCGGTTCGACCCAGACAACCAATATAACAACAATGAAACTGTTGTTCGGGTTCTCTTTACTTCACCAAACAATTTATTCAGCTTTACGAAACACAGTTTTACTACAATGGACTGTCTTGGCATGCAGGTATTGTGTTTTCACTTGTTACCTCAATAGTAATTATCTTATTTACTTTCCCGATACTATACTATAGGTATTTCTGCAATGTCTTTACGAACAATCACTGAAATTAACAACCTTACACCACGCTACACTATTATATTCAAATGTGACAAAGTTTTGCAACCCAATTCCTTTCCTTCTCTGGTACATCGCCTGCTCCCCACCACATTCTCCAATAAATCGAGGATCCTAAGTACTGACCGTCATGGTCTTCTCTTCCCTTCCATGCACAGTACCACTCTTAATTCTTCCACAAAACTCTTTCCAATCCTCGTCGCCAATGACAACACTACAAATGGTCTGATGCTACATTCCTACATCACTCTCTCTTCTTACTACGTGACAAATTGAATTTACTGTAAAATCCTTCACACAAATCTCTTTCTTAGCTCTCCAGTATCTCAACACAGAGATATCCTTTTTTTAGCACCGCATCTCAATGGCTTCAAAATTCCTTTTTGTATTATACTCAAAATGCTTTCATTACTTCCACTTACGAAATCCTCTATGACGCTTCAATCAAAAGTCTACACTGAAATCTTTGGAATTAAATGTTCTTTTTGTGAGCTCTTAACCTGCTTTCTTTAAAATCGGTAGTGTCTATATTCTGTAACGTTTTGTCGTTCGCCTGGTCGTATTTTGTTGATTGCTTTATCGTTGTTTTTTTTTTATCATTTCCACTGCGTATCATGAAATACTCTTGCTTACACCAGCGCCTGTCATCCGAAAACAAGTAATAGACTCCCTGAAAAATCTCGCATCAACTCGCATCATTATTCGAGGGAATAGCAGCCAGACTAGGGACTTACTGTCCCAAGCCCACAACACAACCCACACGGCTGTGTTTGGAGTGGTGCCCTGGCAGGGTAACGTGGACTGCTCATGAATGGCGTCGCGTTGTGCTCAGTGATGAACCCTGGTTCTGCACTGTCTGGGATGACCATCGTCGGCGAGTATGGTGGAGAGGTCCCACTCTCCCAGTGTCGTGGAGAGGCACAGCGGTGTTACTCCTGGAGTCATGGTGTGGGGAGCCATCGGGTGTGACTCCAGGTCACGGCTGGTAGTGATTGAGGGATCTCTGACGGCACAACGGTACGTCACGGACATCCTGTGTCCTCATGTGTTACCTCTCACGCGACAGTACCAACAGGACAGTGCTCGTCCACACACGGCACGTGTCTCTATGAACTGTCTGCGTGGTGTTGAGGTACTCCCGTGACCAGCAAGATCCCCAGATCCGTCCCCGATAGAACGTGTGTGGGACCAGCTCTGACGTCAACTCCGTCCCAGTGCCAGTATCCAGGATATCAAGGACCAGTTACAACAGTTGTGGCCAGCTTGCCTCAGGAGAGGACACAACGGCTTCATGACAGCCTTCACAACAGAATCAGTGCATGCATCCAGGACAGAGGGGGTGCAACGTCATAAGTGGACTAATATTACCAAATATGTCTCGGTTTTGTGATCACTGGAATAACATTACATACCCTATCAACCCGTGAAGTTTCATTTAGTTTCATCCTTTCCTTCTGGTTCTTTCATTTTTTGTCAAGCAGTGTATATTTGAGTACTTTAGGGAAATATGTTCACAGCAGACTGTTTATGGTATATACAGTGCATGTGGCTAACCATTTATGCTGCCGGCAGGAATAATTTCGTGTTCTCTCGAAGACGTGATAATTAGTTCTTTTCCCCCCTGACTTTACCCATCGTCGATATATGAAGTCAAGAGGTGGAAAAGGAAATTGGGCGAGGAACGGGAAGGAATTCGACCATGGCCTTTTCTGAATGTACCACCCGGGCTAGAGTTTCTTACCGCCTGCGCCGTAGCCACCTAACTTAATCCGGAAATTCTACAACAGAAAGGAAGCGTACAGGCTAGCGAGGACCCCAGACCAGGTGTACTGCACATTCAGACAGATAGGCTTTGTCAGAGGTGAAGGTGATTCAAGACCGGGCTCTGAACCGCTATCTCTCGATTCCCAATCAACTGCTTGAACGTGTGTATATAAAGCCGACATCTTATTTGCCCGGAGAGGGTAAAAGAGGGTTTTTAGGCTACCTGGTGACAGGTTTTTGATTTCCCGGGTCTTCCGCTTCTTATTAAGCACTATCCTAACTGAACAAATTAAGTGTCACCATTTCTTGTGGAGCGTATTATCTGTGTGGTAAGTGTGTTTTTTGTTTGTGAGATGTGTAGTTTATGAGTTGGAGGTTGCGACAGTCCCACTATTCGCGTAGGTTAGTACGGAAAACCGCCTAAAACCCGCCTAAAACCTGCCGGTACGAGGGGACCAGGACTCGACCCTTGTTTTTTTTTTTTTTACTTAGGGCTTTACGCCTTGTCAACGGCTAAGGTCATTAGAGGCGGGATGGGACTGGGGACAAGGAACGGGAAGGAATACGGCCATGACCTTTTTAAGGAAGCATCCCGGCATTTGCCTGGAGTGATTTGGGAAACCATGGAAAACCTAAATCTGGATGCCTGGACGGGGATTCGAACTGCCGTCCTCCCGAATGCGAGGCCAGAACGCTATCCGTTACACCCCTATAAAAAAGTCGTTCCTTATATGAATAATAGCATTAACTGTTATAGCAGATTGCTAGCATTAGCTTTCCCCAGCGTAATTAGCGTTGAAATTGATTAACTTCACCGAAATGTCGAATGTAGGAAAATTAGAGGTTACAATAAATGTTGTCCGTATTCTTACTGTTTCTGGGCTAGCGTCGGGTCGACTGAATGGTCTGTGCTATTAGCCAGTTCAAATATACTCCGAACTAAATTGGCCTGCATTACATGAAAGTACTTGTTGTGTTTAACAGAGTGTCTAATTATTCTGTCTTTTCTTTCTTTTGCAGACGGACCTGAGCGCCAGGGATATTGAGAGTGAGTATTTATGTCCTCACTATTTAAAACAAGTTCGCGGCAGTGCACCTTTTAGTAAATCAATATGGTTGCTTCCTTTTTTTTTTAACACCTGTTGGAGTACCAAACATAATACTGCCATTTCAGCATGTCCTCTAGCGGTATACAGGCACGAATTTTTACTCTATGCAGGGAAACACAATTCGGTAAACATTTGATCACATTGACGAAATATTTTTCTTCATTCTAAATAACCACAATAATTTAATTAAGTTATGTTTGCAAATATGTTAATGTTTGTATTATTGTAATCGCATGGCCCATGTGTTGAGTTCGTTTATATTGGCTACGCTATCGGCTGTCCTTTGCGTTATCGTAGCTGCTTCGAATAGAATGGCCCTCTAGATGTTTAGTGACGGTCGAGTTATTTTTTTCAGTATTCTGCCAGTATTTAATATAATGCAACTTGGTTCTGAGTGTTGCGGATTTGTAAAGGGCTTTGTAGCTGAAGATTTCGCAATGAATGCGTGGGTGACAATATCCACGACAGTAGGGGAACCCGGTGCAGAACGGGGTACAAAGTTTAAAATATCTTTTAAAAATACAAAAGGGTTAATTAATAGCGCTGCAAATGTTTCTACGAACACATTATGATACATTAATTACAAAAATACTATAATATTGTGAGAAAACTAAACAACAATATATAGACTATTTTTTTCAAAAACATTAATTTGTGTCATTCGCCCCGTTCTTCCCCACACCAGCAGCAGAACGGGGTGGTAAGACCAAGTAATTATAAAAAAATATAAAACTAGTGGAAATGCAGAAAATAGTCTACATATTGCCGCTCGCCGGCAATATCTCCTTGACATCGGAAAACATTGAATTTCATTCTGCCCCGGTACCCTGTATTACCCCGGGTACCCCCCCTTTTTTCCTGTATCTATACTAATAAAACGCTAAGTTTGGTCATCGTGAAGTCATGTGCGAAACGCTGACGCAACGAACCCGGCTTCGTTGCTGGACTAACAATGGCTCTGTAGTAGAGCTTATGAACGTTGTTAAATGACAGTTGTATACAGTTAAACATCTACGAAAATATGAATTGCCAAAACACTGAAATAAAAGTATGCATCACGTTTAAATTAGCATATTAATTATTTGTTCCCTTTCATTTATTTATATATGTTCGATGTAGATATTTTCGGTAAATTCTTTGCTCATAGATATGTAAGATAAATGCTTTAATTTTCGAGCAGTCATGTTAGCGCCAGTTTTGATTAGATTGAGTTTTAGCCTGGGTCAGAAAGACTACTGGCATTTAACGTTGCATCAGGGGGCATGAGTAATTTAAGATTTTTAAGAGAATTATTTAAGTTGTCTTCATCAGCCTTATGTCACTTTTGAATGAAATCAGTTCCACATTGTCCACGATCCACGCGGCATGTCGTAAGTTTCTAAGATCTGTTTATAATTTCGTTTGTTTACCTGACGCCATATTTCAGTCGCTTTTAACTGTGTCAGCCGTTAAAACGTAATATCTGTCTGTATCACGAAAAATAAAGATGTATGAATCCTTGAAGATTCTGCATCTAGTTTATATCACTATGCATGCTGTCATTAACATGCGATGCAGTGAATGGATTAAAGTGATTGAAGCTTTGATTTTCTAGTGGTAATTTTAGCGGAGTTTGTGGTTAGACTGAAATACTACTGAAACTTCATGTTGCAGCGTAAGGCACGAGGCTTTGTAATGAGTTTTATCTCATAACAAATCAGTGGATTACTTAAATGTTTACTTTCTGCCCCGCTAGATGGCTCATGCTGTCTATAAGTAGCTGCCACGTGGATGGACCGCTCTCTTAAACTGATTCTTCAAACTCTGACATAGCACTAAGTTGGATACAGTGTACATTTTTTTTCGGCAGGAGCAGAAAGTTGGAAAAGATAACAACAGACACTGTTTGGAAGATTTATTTGTAAACAATGTTTCCAACTTTTCTGCCAGTAGCAAAAACGATCAGATTTACAAGAAGCCGACGCGAGATGGTTTTTCAGGTCACAGGCAGCTGCGCGGAACTTGATCGTCACCGTGAAGCAAACGCTCTCTGCAAGCTACAGCCTATGAAATATTTGGGAGTAACAGTACAAAGGAACATGAAATCTGACTTACATGTTAATTCGTTAGTAGACAGAGCTAATTCTAGGCTGCGATTCATAGGTCGAATCTTGAAAAATTGTAATGAACAAACAAAGGAGATAGCGTACAAATCTCTTGTGCGTCCACATTTGGATTATTGTTGTGCCATTTGGGACCCGTTTCGTAAGGGATTGATCGAAAGTATAGAGAAAGTACAGAGAAGAGCCGCTCGATTCGTGACCGCTTGCTACAGTCCTTATGAAAGCGTCACAGAACTGATTAGTAGATTAGGTTGGGAGTCTCTGGTAGATAGACGACATACGTTTCGTTTAAACTTATTGGAAAAGATGCGTACTCCAACTTTCACTCATGAGTGTAGTGAAATACTTCTTCCACCAACCTATTTGAGTCGGAAGGACAGGAAAGATAAGATTAGAGAAATAAGGTGCCGGACTGATTCTTATATGAATTTTTTTTTCCCTCGTACCATTAGGGACTGGAATGCGCAACAAAGAGATTAAGTTGGGTGCTGACCACCCTCTGCCACCCACAATTTTGTGAATTGCGGAGTTTATATGTAGATGTAGAAGTAATAAGACTGTAACCGGGCCCAAGTCTGTCTCTGCATTTAACACAGTTCCGAAAAAAAAAAAAAAATGAGTTTGTGCTGTTGTTAATGACCTTAAGAAAAGGAAACAACTTCTTTCAAAATTTATGGCTGTCTTTCTGGACGAAGGGCGTTCAGCTCACTATCTGCTCCTTCTTTTCCAAACATTTGGGCTCAGCGGCCTCTCATGAGTCGCAAGCATAGTCGAGTATGTAGCTCACGGCCTGATGCTCTTGCTGACGCCAAACATTTCACACCTACTTCCAGGTCGTACTTATGGAGGAAGTGAAGAGTTGGCATCTGTACCATATATGAGACGTGTAACTACACTGAAGAGCCAAAGAAACTGGTATAGGCATGCGTATGCAAACACAGAGGTATGTAGACACTCAGAGTACGGCGCTGCGGTCGGCAACGCCTACATAAGTAAACATGTGTGTGGCGCAGGCGTTAGATCGGTTACTGCTGCTACAATGGCAGGTTATCACGATTTAAGTGAGTTTGAACGTGGTGTTATAGTCGGTGCACGAGAGATAGGACACAGCATCTCCGAGGTAGCGATTAGGTGGGATTTTCCCGTACGACCATTTCACGAGTGCACCGTGAATATCGGGAATCCAGCAAAACATCAAATCTCCGACATCGCTGCGTCCAGAAAAAGATCCTGCAAGAACGGGAACGTCGACTGAAGAGAATCGTTCAACTTGATAAAAGTGCAACCCTTTCGCAAATTGCTGCGGATTTCAATGCTGGGCCATCAACAAGTGTCAGCGTGCCAACCATTCGACGAAACATCATCGATATGGGCTTTCGGAACCGAAGGCCCACTCGTGTACCCTTGCTGAGTGCACGACACAAAGCTTTACGCCTCGCCTGGGCCCGTCAACACTGACATTGGACTGTTGATGATTGGAAACATGTTTCCTGGTCTGAAAGTCTCGTTTCCAATTGTATCGAGCGGATATACGTGTACGGGTATGGAGACAGCTAATATATGGGCCCTGCATGTCACCAGGGGACTGTTCAAGCTGGTGGAGGCTCTGTAATTGTGTGGAGCGTGTGTAGTTGGAGTGACATGGGACCCGTGATACGTCTAGATACGACTCTGACAGGTGACACGTACGTACGCATCCTGGCTGATCACCTGCATCCATTCATGTCCATTGTGCATTCCGACGGACTTGGGCAGTTCCAGCAGAACAATGCGACACCCCATACGTCCAGAGTGGCTCCAGGAACACTCTTCTGAGTTTAAACACCTCCGCTGGCCACCAAACTCCCCAGACATGAACATTATTGAGCGTATCTGGGATGCCTTGCAACGTGCCGTTCAGAACAGATCTCCACCCCCTCGTACCCTTGCGGATTTATGGACAGTCCTGCAGGATGCATGGTGTCAGTTCCCTCCAGCACTACTTGAGACATTAGTGGAGTCCATGCCACGTCGTGTTGCGACACTTCTGCGTGCTCGCGTGGGCCCTACACGATATTAGGCAGGTACACCAGTTTCTTTGGCTCTTCAGTGTACGTTGAGCGTGTGACAAGTGTATTTTTGTTTCTGAAATGTTCAACACCAGCAGATTCGTAAAAGTAATTACTATTTCGCTGCAAGTTGTGGAGAAAAGTATATTCTGAATTTGCAGTCACTCCCCACAGTGCAGTCTGTTGTTCTTCTGTTAATTCTATTTCACAATTTGGAAAGATCAACATACGGAGGAAGGAAAATTGGACGGTTAAGTCAACTGACTGTCATTTAGGGTTAAATCTGGCAGAGTACTCCTCTGTACCTCACCTCCGTATGTGTAAGAAAATGTCACGCAGACTGCTAATGTCATTTTGTTGGAGGTTTGATCAGAAAGTGAAACAGCATTTCGTGTCGTAGTAATGGCGGAGGCACAATGAAGAGGCATAACCGTGGCGCCGCAGTATCATGACGGACTTTTATGTCACTCGAAGAGACAAATCGAAAGTGAAGAATATTTTTTTTTTTAGATTTCTTTTAGCTGTCGAGATATGGACGGTCAGAATTTAATAATAGGTACAGCTCCTTGTGCGTTTGGCACATTTTTTCTTCTGGTCGAGGCCGCATTTCAACCTAGTCAAATACGTTAGGAAGGAAACAACACCCATTGTGTACGTCCAACGTGTGGGCTGCTTGTGGCTTTGACGAATGTTTTTTTTCTGGTCCAGGCAACATTTCAACCCAGCAACCTCAATTTGAAGATGTCTGAAACTAAGCGAGATATCGAAAAAATTTACGTCTTACTTTCCATTGTCGACTTACATCATCGAATTGGGTCGCCACAGGTACTGTAGGATTCCGAGTGAAGACGTTCGAGCAAACGTTGACGGGGAGTTTCGAGCCAAACGCCCTGATTACAGGGGTGTAGCGCACACTGCGATGCGCAGACCCTTGCAGGCTCTTGGTGGAACAGGGACACCGCATTCTCGAGAGTGAATCACGTCTGAACGGAAATAGCGAGCGCTCACATCAAACCAACTCTGCCCGCACCTCGGCCAACTTGGATGTCGCACCCACGCCGTGCTAAATTTACACCTTACACATCAGCCGCGCACACTCATTACAATATACAGGCTGTATTTCGTAGGGGATGATCTGTTTCATGAAAAAAGTTACAAGATTCGCTAAGAGATGGCAGCAGTCGCTATGTCCCTTTCATTACTGTGTGCTTAATGACCCAAATGTCGAATTAGAAAAAAAATTCATCAAGTGGACGTTACCTCAAGAAAGAATCATTTTGTTAAAAAATTAAAAAAAAAAATTGTAGGTAATTAGAAATTTTTAAAATTTTTAAAATTTTAACAAAAAATACACTGACTACATATATTTATTACACGATTAACGATTTTTTGTGCTATATCTATAAATTTTTTCGAAAACATTATTTATTGACGAATCAAATTTCCTAATACAATACAATACGATACGACGGATTCATTTACCATTGATTCCAATTTAAGAAACTGGTTCTAATGGATGTGGAAAAGTTGTCAATTTACAGATAAACAATTGCATAACAACATAATACATACACCAGAAGATGTACAGTTATATCAAATATAGCACTTATATCAACTAAATTTACAAAAACTACTGGAAATTATTTTGTAAATACCTTAGAAATAAATTCTTCGACGGAACAGAAGAAGTTGTCAGTTAAAACATTTTATAATTTTTTCTAGGATTTAATCTTAACATCTGCTAGACATTTAAGTGTTGCTAGCTTACTGAAGATATTTATGCTCGAATGTCGGACCCCCGTTTGAACAACGTTACAACATTTCTTCGTAATAAATAATTAATCAGTGGAAAACTGCATTTTTCTGTAGATATGGTACAATAAAATATAATTGATTCATTTTCCAAAAATCCCAATATAAGATTTTTATTTTAACTGCTTTACGTCTCTCAACAGCGAGGTCTTTAGAGACGGGAAAGGATGGGGGCAACGAATGGGAAGAAATTCGGCCATGGCCTTTTCAAGGAAGCATCCCGGCATTTGCCTGGAGTGATTTGGGAAACAATGGAAAACCCAAATCTGGATGCCCGGACGGGGATTCGAACCACCGTCCTCCCCAATATAAGAGACTGGCTCTGTGTGATGTGGAAAGTTGTCAGTTTACAGATAAACAATTGGATAACAAAATAATACGTACACCAGAAGATGTACACTCATTGAATACATGGTACATTAATTATGTCAACAACATTTACACAAACTACTGGCAGTTCTTTTGTAGATACCTTAATTGTAATTTTTATTATTGACCCTGATTAGAATATTTTTGTTTGTGCGATCTGTAGTTCGTCAGTTCTGTTCCAACCCCCCCCCCCCTCTAAAAAGACGTGAGACTTTGACGGAGACACCTCCCCTCCCCCCCTACCAATCGATTTCCTAAGTTTTTGGAACTTTTTTTTTAGGTCTCATTCTTCCAGGGGTGATTATACACCCCCCAAGGTCGGTTTTAGGATCAAATACTCCCCTAAAGTGGACTTTCGTATCATTTGTAAACTTTTTTTTAGGTCTACCATACTTTGAGCATTTCAAAATCTCATGTGAGATTTCCGTTGACCCCCTCCCGCTTGGTGATGTTTCGTGAGATTTCGCGCCCCCCCCCCCCTCCTATTACACCTCACGTAATTAATGGATGCCCCTTAACGCGCTGGTGGGTAGTTTTTGTTATTGTTTATCATTAGGGCCATTTCAGGCTACCATTAATTACGTGAGCAGTTTTTTTAAAAAAAATTTTGGTGAGATTTGGTGATATCTGTAGTTATGAACGCCCCCTTACTTGGTTGGTTGTTGACGTTCCTTCCTTTACCGCCAGTACTCATTCATTCTCTCGCTCATTCCTTGTCGTTACTAGTTAGAGAAAAATCGTCTTGCTTGCTCTTCGTTTTTCTGCAGACGAATCTATCACCTCCGCGTTTTTCCACCTAAACACTTTCTTGTAGTGTACGAGCCAGCTGCACGATTTCTACGTCGATCTGTTATTTTAATTTAAATGTAATTTTTATGGATAGCTATTAATAGCAGGATACAGTTCTGCCAGATTGCCTATCAAAATATGGCCGCAAGTACTTTTAATTCAAATTTCGAAAATCATTTTTTTTACAAAAAAAAAAAAATCGTTCACTTGTTTTTTTTTTTGTTTTTTTTTTGTTTTTTGTTTTTTTTGTTTTTTTTTTAATAGATTGATTAATTTCGAAGACAGACATGTTAAAAAAAGTTTGGAATGCCTTTGTAAAAGTGGCCGTAAGTAGGGGTTGCCAGTTATTAAAGTTAGCTTCCTCTTCCTCTTACAGCTGACAACCCCTACTTACGGCCACTTTTACAAAGGCAGCCCAAACTTTTTTTAACATGTCTGTCTTCGAAATTAATCAATTTATTTAAAAAACAAGGGAACGAAATTTGTTGAAATTTTAATTAAAAGTACTTGTGGCCATATTTTGATAGGCAACCCTGCAGAGCCTTATACGGCTACCAATAACTATACATAAAAATTGTATTTCAATAAAAAATAAATATATAAATTAAAAAATAAAAAAATAATTAAAAAACCCAGATGGATGTAGAAACCATACAGCCGGAGCTCGGGCTATTGTTAGTTTATTCATTGTCTGTAGCTCCTGTTATTTCAATTATTCCTTTCAACAGGAATCGCGATTGGAAGTAATTTCTGTTGTCATAAATGTCGTCGGGGACATGTCTGTTTGTACCGGCCTCAGCATATTCTGATGGAATTTCCAGGATCTGACATAGGAGCATGGCGCCTGAGCAAGAAATATTTCGAGTGTGTCCCAAAAGTCTCTTCGGTAAGACAGCCGTCCAAGGCTGCAGCCGCGGTATAACCGAGACCGAGCCTTGGGCAAGCCGCCATCTTTTAATAGCCAGCCGTGAGTGGCTGACGTCACGGCTCGGCCCCGCGGCCATATAGGAGCACGCCATTCAGTCCACCCACTAAGTGAATAGCTTCACGCAAAAAGGGACTCAGGCCCATCTCGACGCATATTGAGATAAACGAAAAAAAAAAAAGAAAAAGAAATACACACAACCATAAAACGAGATACCTTCTATAGCCACTACGCGGCGCTAGAGTCGCATAACGAACTGCTGCCAGGAAGATAGTCGACAACTCATAGTTTCTCCTCGAAGCAACATTTTAATTGGATTGCTGTCAAACTAGTATCATGTTCACGATTTATAGCTTTACGGGCTATATGCCGCGTCGTTTTATTGGATTATCTAAGCTTTCAGCTGTTATACTCCAGCCTTCTTCAGAGATACTGTTTATTTTTATGTTCACATAGAAACAGTCGCCAAGCATCGCAGAGGAAAAGGCCGCTATCTTCCTTGAAGAAGGCTGGATTATTATAATCCAATAAACGACGCGGCATAGCCCGTAAAGCTATAAATCATGTACAAAGACGGCGGCGGAAGTCAAGAATCATTTAGTATCATGTTCCACAATGCAAATTAGGGTAACAGGCAACGATTGACAACAGGCATGAAAATAACAATAATTATTGTCTTATTGTATTGAAGTTGTTTATTTTTTGCTAGATAATTTTTTTACAATAATTATGACCAGCGTGATTTAGTTATTAATTGATATGTCTCAATCGCTATCGCTGGTATCTAAAAAATTCACTATCGTGACTGTTTTCATAGAAACACCTGAAATAAACAAAAAGATTAATTTCCGGAACTTTATTATGGTATATCCATGTTTAATCCTATACATTCAGTAAAAAATAACATCCATCAGACAAAGTAAAGCATTTTTTTTCTGAGTTATAATTTTTATTATACCAAAAAAATTTACTCAAGCTTAGGCTAACAAAAACGACTCTGGCATCCCTAAAATTTATGTGTCGCGACAACTACTGGCATTTGTATATTATTTAATGGGACTAATACTTTTTTATTTTTATGCTCCAATTCGCAACTTTTTTTCACTTTGAGGATCATTTCACGCGCCATAATTACTCTAATTTCGTGACCTATAGTCTCCACGCACACAGTAAGATGGCGGTGCTGTGAAAGATAGTTTAAGTTTCAGTCGCAGCACTTCAGGGGAATCGGCGGACGAATCAAAAAATAAAATTAAAAGAAAATTATAAATTGTGAAATCATAAATGGAGGCGTGGTAATACGCCAACTCCGGCTCATGACAAACATGACAACACTTTTTAGAAATAATCATACTTTTTTGCCTTTTAAGGATGGAATTCGGAAAAAAATCCTTTCTTAAAATATGATGGGATCAGACTCGAGGCCTGAATCTTTAAAATCATTTAGCGATTTCGGTTTGGTATGAAGGTAGTTATTATTAGTGGTTAATTTTGCCAATAAATGGAAGACGTTGAGCAAATGACCCAATCAAGTTTTTCTTTGGGCTCTTCTTGTTGTTCCAGTAGGCTTTCTTTCTTTGCGAGAAAGCTTGTCTGCGTTCTTCCCACCTGTTTGGTCTGTAATGCTTATGTTTTGGTTGCTCAGTTGCAACTTCCCGTTTGTCTACTTTGTGTCTCTTTCTAAAATGTCCGTTTTTTAAAAAAAATATATATATGTATATATATATATCTGCTTAACGTCTCTCTAACAGCGAGGTCTTTAGAGACGGGAAAGGATGGGGGGCAAGGAATGGGAAGGAATTCGGCCATGACCTTTTGAAGGAAGCATCCCGGCATTTGCCTGGAGTGATTTGGGAAACCTCAGAATTTCGATCAGTCAAGTTGTTGAATTTTTAAGTGAGTTACATAATCTATTGCATTATTATTGTTATTGCGTCCGTGGGGATCATAATCTAATATTTAAGTGGTGGAAAAAGGTTGGTAAGACTGTTCTAGAGGATCAGGTGTGGATTGCAGAAGGTCATGTTTAGCCCAGATAGACGTAAACACCTTCCAAAACCTAATATCCATCTTTAACTAATAAATATCCCAACGATGGACTCAAGTGCCTTCTTGTAAGAATCAATACAACTGTTTTTGAAGGAAATTTTCCTTCCGTGTCGGCCCTGGCGGACCAATAGACACCGGCCTCTGTGTTCAGGCGTCCAGTGTGTAATCATGAGGTGGGAGGTCACGTGACAGAACCGGAGTCGCCATTACATTACTGGAGGGAAGTTGCGTCGCCATCTCTTTGTGAATCGTCTAACTATGTTCTGTGTGTGATAAGTGCGTATTTGTTTGTGTAATGTGTAGATTGGGAACCGTTCCAGCATTCCCCTTACTGTTTACGGAAAACCACCTGAAAACAGCAATTAAGAAGGCCGGTGTAATAATTAACGTGCTTCGATTGTTATCTTCGTTGATTGTTGGATTGGAACCTGTGCGAGATAGAATAAGATATCACTGGAATGAGGACGTGAAAAGGGCTGGTGATGAAAGGGATGACAAAGAACACGTGTGATATGAAATTTAAAGCGAAGAGGTATGGCGGATTAAATGAACAGAAAAGAGGTGCAAGAGAGGACAGCAGTGGAAGACGGAAACAGGAAACTCTGGAGAAGTCTGCAGTCAGGATGATAATCATTACGCTAATGATTTTCGAATTAAAAGTTTTTTTAAAAAAACTTTTGTCTGTAAATTCGGCGTACATACATAAAAACATAGATATATGTTTGTATTTATTGAATTTCAAACAATTACTGGAGTAAGCGAGATGGAATTTCGAGTAATAAAAAATTCTGGCAAATGTAACTCTTTTTGTAGTTTAATTTATTAAAAAAAGTACACTGGAACAAATTTGATGAATTTTAAATGCGACTAATTCAAAAATACACTTTTTTAACAATAAAGAAAACATTCACTCAAATCGATAGTGTAGTTTTGTGAGTACTCACTAAACAAACATTACATCATGTATTTCTTTTAGAGAGTACAAAAAAAAAGTACTAGACGTAATATAATTAAATTTAACAGGGACCAATGCGAATCAATGTTAATTACATCTATAATTTTCAAAATCCCAGGAAACCACTGTCAATTTCAATTCCTCTGATTTAAGGGACAAAAGCTCAAACTGTTTGCACATTCCATCCTCCCGCTGCGAGCACGGCATGCTTGGCTTGGCCTCTTGGCCACCGTGTGAATTGAGTTTGAGGGGGAAAAAAAACCTAGTATACGGGAATTCCAGGACAGTAACTCATAATTACTGGATACGGGACCAGACACAAAATTCCGGGACATTTCCGGATTTACCGGCCATCTGGCAACCCTAACTGCAATGTATAAACAGAATATTAGAAACCTTTGTGTAGCGGACCCGGTTCGAATCCCCGTCCGGGCATCCAGATTTGGGTTTTCCATGGTTTCCCAAATCACTCCAGGCAAATGCCGGGATGCTACCTTCAAAAGGCCATGGCCGAATTCCTTCCCATTCCTTGCCCCCATCCTTTCCCTTCTCTAAAGACCTCGCTGTTAAGAGACGTTAAGCAGATAAAAAAAAAAAAAAGAAGTGAAGTGGACGTCCTGAAGGTTCAAGTGTTTGGGGAGAGATGTCGCTGAAGACCAGACCGTTCGACTTGGGGTTCGTCGCAAATTCAAAGTTCTTCTTGCTGATTTGTCATTTTACTGAAAAACCACTGCCGGCTAACATTGACGAACTAAAAAACTAGAACAACTGCATTGAATATTGCCGCCACATTTTTTGATTTCTACTTTTTATGATTTTACAGAAAACTAAATATTGTAAAATGCCGAGCGCTTACCAGTAGAAAAGTAGGTTGATCAATACCTGGTCAATGGTTGTGCACTGTATTCATGCTATGGGGCGTAGGTTCGGCACCTCATAAAGATTATTATAAAAATTAAATGTGGCAAAAATTCACCAGATCAAACTTCAAGTTTACGTTATAATAATTTGTTTTGTTTTACTCCTTCTATTGGTTTTGAATTATTTTAGCTAGCAGGGAAAAACTTCTGATTTGACAGAGTTGTGATACTTTTATTTGTTTCGACAGCTGTCAATGCGCCGAGTCTATGATTTTTGCTACTTGTGGATTTGCGTTATTTCCCCTGCTCTCACATCACAAAAAAACCACAATAAGGCCACCGAAGTTTTATTATTATTTATCTATATATTTATCAACAGTCTTATCACTTCCTAATGTTTGTTAATTCTTAAGCAATCCTCAAGAAAGAAATTATTTTTATCAATTAATTTCGATCATAGATATAATGTGGTCGTATTTCTCCAGTATGAATAATTTTACATTACACAAATATTCACTTTAAATTCTCCCAGTAGTATTCAGCATGTCCATGCACTGATAAAGAAAGGATAACATACCCATTTTTCCACGCCATGTGGATTTACAGATAGATCCGTTACGAATAGAGATACTGCAGGTATCATAAAGCAATTATAATTCCTGAAAAGAGGGAAAGCACCGGGTACGGATGGAATACTAGTAAGAGTGCATTTCTGTCTGATACGTTCTGTAAATCCTAAGAAGATAAAAACAATACCTTCCGACTAGAAAATCGCGCAGGTATTTCCCATTTTCAAGATCGAAAAGATTCTAGGAATTACCTACTCATATCTCTGATATCTATTAGTAGCGGAATTCTGGAGAGTGTTAAATATACTGGAACATTATCGAATTTCTAGACGAAAATGAAATGCATGCACCGAATACAGATTTCGCAAGGAAAGATCGTGTAAAATACAGCTGGCCCTATTTACACATGACGTAATGAAAACTATTGATACAGGATCACAGGTTGATGCATTTTTAATTTTTTAATTTTTATTTTCAGAAAGCCTTTGACTTTGCGCCACACAAACTACTTTTAACAACGATTCGAGCTTACGGTATATCGGATCAGCTTTGTGAATTTTCCAGATGGTCGGTCGCAGTATGCTGTTGTTTATAGGGAAACCTCTTCTAATCTGCGTGTTACTCAAGGCATCCCACAAGGAAGTGTACTAATACCGATTCATTTCTTAATTTTTACAAACGATCACGGAGACAGTGTTAATAGCAGTTTGAGATTCTTAGATGTTGGGAGGTAAAGGAATTCGGTCGATTGCTCCGAAATTCAGTGTGATCTGGATGTTATTTCGGAAGGGTGCTTTGAATAGCAACTGACACTCAATTGCAAAAGTGCAAAGCAATGTACATAACTAACGAGAAGAAAATCTGTTTCTTCACGAATACAAAGCAAACGGGTCGGTCATTTGCGGATGATATATACATATTTTATAAGATCAAATCTAACTATCAATAAAATCGTTAATTATAATAATGAAAAGCTATAATACTTTACGATGAGACACTCTGATGTTCTATCACTTTTGTTACTGCGTGTCCTATCCTAATTTAATGTCTTTGCCGAGGAGGTAAATCTTTGGTCCGTCCCTGCTTCATATATCTTAAAATTTTGTGCTTCCATCAAGTCAGTTTATTTAACTCGTGTATTTTGTACCAGTTCGAATTTCGAAGGGCAGGAATATTAGCGGGGAGAGTCGTGTGGAACATGTTTGGCGCTGGCAGAGGCAACAATGCGGCGGGTTGCGGGCGCGCGCCATGTTGGGCGCTGGTAACAGTAGAAGCTCGCGGCGCGCATTGTCGGTCGTTTTCGCGCCGTCGCACATTCCACGGCAGGGGCGCCAGGAATAGACTCGTCCGCCGGCTCAGGAATAGTCGCGGCCAGGCTTATAAGGCTGCCCCAGGAATAGGCCCGTCGCCCGGCCAAACACTGCATCGCTAACCACATTCAATAGGCCGTCTTTTCTATTAATCCTCACCATGTACCAGAGAACGGAGGGAATTGGGTTACAAAATGTTAGTCTGACAATTGATTGAATATGGTGGTGTAGTATTGGACCCACATTTTGGTTAGTGTGCACCGGAGATCTGCTAGATTTGTCTCTGGAAATTGACGCAAAACACAATCAGTAACTGATACGATAAAGGATCTGGAATGGGATTGAGTGAAAGACAGGAGGAGGGTGAAGAGAGTGCTGGGAATGTACAGGGCATATGTTGGTGATGGGGCGTGTAGAGATATTGGTGTGAGAATTAGGAGAAGTGCATGGAAGGGGAAGGATGACCATGACCACAAGCTGGCACTCAATTTCAGGCACAAGGGTGTGGGAATATTCTCTTTTTAGGTAAGGGTGTCAGGGATTGGAATCAGTTACCAAGAGAACTAATGCATAATTTACCAAACATCTTGAAGAATTAAAATTCGCAGAAGGCAATAATAGTAGGAAGGTACAAGAAAACAAAAAACTGGGTGTGTAGGAAAAATGTCACTCGAACATTCCCTGCGTTGAATTTAAATGAAATTAAATTTCTCCCAAGTTATTCTATGACATCGTAGTGACTTTTGCATCGGTAGTATTATCAGGAACTAATTCTGGAATGCAGCTTGCCGAAATGACCTGGAACTGTGGACGAACTGAAAATACCAACGGAGAAACAAACCCAGTATACAGGGTGTTACAAAAAGGTACGGCCAAACTTTCAGGAAACATTCCTCACACACAAACAAAGAAAATATGTTATGTGGACATGTGTCCGGAAACGCTTACTTTCCATGTTAGAGCTCATTTTATTACTTCTCTTCAAATCACATTAAACATGGAATGGAAACACACAGCAACAGAACGTACCAGCGTGACTTCAAACACTTTGTTACAGGAAATGTTCAAAATGTCCTCCGTTAGCGAGGATACATGCATCCACCCTCCGTCGCATGGAATCCCTGATGCGCTGATGCAGCCCTGGAGAATGGCGTATTGTATCACAGCCGTCCACAATATGAGCTCTAACATGGAAAGTAAGCGTTTCCCGACACATGTCCACATAACATATTTTCTTTGTTTGTGTGTGAGGAATGTTTCTTGAAAGTTTGGCTGTACCTTTTTGTAACACCCTGTATATGTTCGCCGCGATGGTATGGTACCTGTACCTATAATTACTCAATTATACCAGTAACTTCATGTGCCGAGTCCAATTTTAATGAAGAAGTTTACTTACATGCAGAACTAAACTATAATGAAGATATCAGAGGAGAATCAATTAGTCTGCTATAGTTGGGTCTGATGGAAAACACGTCTTTCGATTATTTTGGTACAATCGTCAACCCTTTACAGTTTTGGTTTCTACGTCTCCAAATATCAACCCAGCGTACATTCCGCATCGTATACCGACACATTCGCTTTCTTCCACATTTCATTCCTCAAGATGTTGCTTCCAACTACAGTTAACATTAAGGATGGGACGGGGGAAATAAATGGGAAGGAATTCGACCATGACCTTTTAAACTAACCATCTTAGAATTTACCTCTAGTGATTTGTGGAAACCATGTAAAACCCAAATCTGGATGCCCTGACGGGGATTCGAACCAGCGTCCTCCCGATTGTGAGGCCAGAGCGTTACCGCTCACCCACCACGCTCGGAAATTCGATTTAAGAAAATCTTTCTTCTCAATTAAGTTTATTTTTGTCTCTTCCTTGGCTGTTTGTTCCGCTTGATGGTAGACGAGCTGTTGCTTCACATTGTCTTTTAGCATTGGTTCTCTGTCTCCGTAGGGAGCGTCCATTAATTACGTGAGGTGCTTTCCGGAAATCTGACCTCTGCCCCCCTGAGAGGTCTGGTGACGACCCTGTAGTGTAACAGACTATTCAGAGAATAATTACTGTTGGGAAAAATCGGTTGTTATAGAGACCAGAGAAAAAACAACAAGAGTTTTTTTTTCTGGCGAGTGACTATACAAGATTAGTTAGCATTTTGGCGATGTGTTGTCAGCTAAGGACCTGAGCAATTCTTCGGTTTGTTAGTAAATGAAATAAGGCGAAATAAATGTCAAGTGAAAAATAAGAAAGATTATTATTATTATTATTATTATTCGCTACAAGAACTAAAAAAATGATTCTGTACTCCTGACGATATATCCATCCACATTACTTATAAAACAAAAGGAACTTAATAAAATATAACATCGGCGACTTAATAATAATAATATACGACATGGCGACCGTGACAGGACAGAAAAGTGTCTCATGTTTTCTTTTTAGATCATTGTTACTTAGAAAAATTATATATACACTGTAACAGAAACAAAGCGAACAGTACAAAGGTCTTCAGTGAAAAAGTTTACCATAATATTTTTTAAAATAAATATAAGGTAAACTTTGGGGGGGGGGGCTATAGTGTAACAGACTATTCAGAGAATAATTACTCTTAGGAAAAATCGGTTGTTTTAGAGACCAGAAAAAAATAGCAAGAGGTTTTTTTTCAGGCGAGCGACTAGACAAGATTAGTTAGCATTTTGGCGATGAGTTGAAATAAAAGTTACTGTCAGCTAAGGACTTGAGTAATTTTTCGGTTTGTTTACAAATGAAATAAGGCGAAATAAACGTCAAGTGAAAAATAAAAAAGACTATTATTATTATTCGCCACAAGAACTTAAAAATGATTCTGTACTCCTGATTACTTATAAAACAAAAGGAAGTTAATAAAATATAACATCGGCGACTTAATAATAATAATAGGGTCTATACGACAACCCTTTCCCCCTATTGTGAGGTCAGCTCTCGGGGGTCGCCCCCTCCCCCCAGCTGTCGACGACGTAAGTTCTGGAGACTTTTTTTTAATTTTTCTATTTCACGGGCGGTTAGTCCCTCCCCACCCCTAACGTTGGGATCGACGTCGTTTGTACTTGTTTTTAGCTCTAGTGTTCTTCAAGGAGTTAAAAAGATGAGATATCTGTCAACCCCTCCCCCCCCCCCATTTGGTGTGATTTAACCCGATACCTCCCCTTTATTTCATCACACGTAATTAATGAACGCCCCATTACTCATTACTCATATTTCTCCCCTCACTTTCGGCGAAAAAGTTTTAGATGAGTTCTCGCTATCCGATCGGCAAGGAAGATAGAGAAGAGAGACGTGTTCGTATCCGACTAAGTATATACCAGGGGTGATCAGAAAGACAGACCACAAGGCCGACATTCCTGGAGTGTCGTCCGTTGAAGACAAATTACTAGTGTGCGGTAATTCTAAGACGTGCGGTTGGCAACAGTGCTGAGTTTCGACCACCCGCCACCTACGGCGCTAGTTGTAGGTAAACACAAAAGGCGACTCGATGGGAAAGTCGGCTCAGTTTTTCGATTTCTGCGGCTGAAACATGTAACCGCTACTGAAATTCACCGGCAGCTGGCAGAGGTTTACGGTGAGACTAATGTCTCTACAGCATGTCGCAGAATGGCGTCGAGAGTTTGTGACCGGTAGAGAAAACGTCACCGACGACGATCATCGACCACCCTCCCTACAGCCCCGACCTCGCTCCAAGCGAATTTCTCCTTTTTACTCACTTGAAGGGTCACCTGTAGGCCGACGATTAGCTTCACACGAGGCGACGATAACTTGGCTGAACACACAAGGGTAGGATTTTTACCAGGGAGGAATATTCAATGCCTAAACCGATATGTCGAAAAATAACCTAATGACTGCACTATCAGTTGGCTGTATTGGTTGTATGAAATACAGTATACACGTCTCACTGCAGATTTTGTGACCTTGGTTTCTGATCACCCCTGGTAACAACTATGATACTGGATAGCGTCTACAGGAACCTGTGAAGTAGCTCAGTGTACAGCTGCTGATTAATCACTTCTGCAGTCGCTGCGGTTCATCCCATTACCTGTCACAAGTCTGCTAATCCGGTGACGGTGTCGATAGTAAGCGGCGTGTTTGTGTGTTGCAGGAGCGACCTTCGCCTTCTCGATCTACGACTTCGATGGCAGCGGCTCAGTGGACGCTATCTACCTGGGGGACGTCCTGCGCGCGCTCAACCTCAACCCCACGCTCGCCATCATCGAGAAGATGGGCGGCACCAAGAAGAAGAGTCAGTACCACGCACTCCCATTCAAAAGTTCATCTGTCATGTAGTGGTTTCACTAACATATTACGATTATTTTAATTTACTACATTTCAGAAAACTGAAGAAGTAAATAACCAAAGTAAAAAAAAAAAAAGTATAAATAGTAACCAGAGAGTAGTTGAGTCATGTTAGGTCAGTTTAAAGATGTTTACAGCATATCGAATATTGCAGGGTTTCTCAAACTTGAACCTCCACGTACCCCTGTTAAGTTTCTCAGACAATGGAATGGCGAACCCCCTTAAAAAAATGATTTATTATTTCTTTTAAGGAGCATTTGCTTATTTTCAGTTTCAATTCAACATCGAGCTTGTTGCACCTTGTAGATAGCCAGTCAGCCGCCATAACGTAAATCTAGTCCCGAACCCCCTACGATGAATAGCGAACCCCTAGGGGTTCACGTACCACACTTTCAGAAACCCTGGAATATTGGATATGCTTAGTACGTTTTATTCACGTATTCAGTTTATTTTAATTTACTGCGGTTTCGAAAAGTGAAGAAATAAACAACCGAAGTAAAAATAAATAAAACGAATCCAAAGAGTAGCAGCGTGAACTTTCTTGAAAGGAGTGCTCATCTCAAATACAGAGTGATCTGTGGAGCAGGTTTGTCCCGTCTCGGAATGATTTCTCTCTCCTTCCCTCGATCAAACGGAGTCATAACATATTCTCGTGGATTTTAACTTAAACAATAACTCCTCAGTATTTTCAAACACCATCCAGACTGCTGCAATATTTTTTTCGCGATGCCGTTTCAAACATACAGACACATGCCGATGGTGTACAGATTTATAGTGATATGTAAACAGATTAGCATGAAAATTCTTGGTTACTTCTCTGTGTAATTTTGCTCCAAATCTGGCTTTTCACAATCTCAATCCAATTGTGTATTTTACTACCTAAACTTTTCGATTTCTGCCTTTTAAGAATTTCTCTAACCATCAAGTCATGTTTTTATCTAATCCCATAGTTGTAATACTTCGGGTTTCACAAATCTGCTGTAGAGATATCTGACTGTGATACTGGATACAGTTTTCTAAAATCCTGTTTGAACTTCTGTACAGACCTCTATTAACGACTAATGTAATGAGGTAATAAAATAAGGCCGAGTCGCCAGGTGGAGCAGCGATCGGTTGCTACCCCGTGCTGTAGTAATAACGATAACCTCGTAGATGGAGCCATGGGCAAAGAACAGGAAATGCTGCCACCTGTAGGAGCTCCTCTCAACTAACAACAGCTTGATAGAAAACTGTACCAGAGCTTCGAATTATAAACAAACGATACAATGTGTAATTTCAGATTAGCCATTCATCAAAAACGGAGAACTTAATCATTAAAACGGTGCCTTCTTTATGGATTTTGGTTACGTAGGGAGGGAGACAAAGGGCTCGTGACGAAAAGTCACCTAGTCTAGAAATGATGTATAGCGATTGTGTAATGTTCAGTTGTACGAGGGGAGTGTTTGGTGTTGCAGACGAGAAGAAGCTGAAGATCGAGGACTTCCTGCCTATCTACTCGCAGGTGAAGAAAGAGAAGGAGGTGGGCTCCTACGAGGACTTCCTCGAGTGTCTCAAGCTGTACGACAAGGCTGAGGACGGCAAGATGCTGTCTGCGGAGCTCTCGCACACACTGCTGTCGCTAGGTCAGTCACACTCTCTCTTAAACTAACCATTACTAATTTGCTTTTACCTTAGTGTGTCTGTTTTGCTGTTTCCAGCCAGAACGAGAACATCTTAACTCTCCTTTTAAACATCGTTGACTTGTGGTGTTAAACTCTCGGGTCACAATGCCCAAAAACAAAAAAAACTCCTCGTTTAATCCTCTCATAATATCTGAAAGAGAATATTTATACTACCTTGTTTTCTTTTTCAGTCCTTTACTTCCGAATATTCGCCGATTAAGTTTTCATAAATAACTTTACAAATTAAATCAAATGAATTTTTATTTCACAACTTTTGATTACAGCTTCTACTTCTGCCTGATGTATTCTTTCGCCACTATTATAAGCTTTATACGATTGAACTGGTTTTCCCTTTACAGCCCAACCAATTGCTCTATGATATCTGCAGCTTCATCCAGGTTGCTCCCGTATTCTTTCGCCATCGTCTTATCTTCTCCATTCCTTTCCCTCTACAATAAATCTACCAGATTCTCCTCGCTTTCAGAGATACTCATAAAATAGGATTAATATTATAGTTGATAGTATTGTGCGTAATCCAAATAAATAAATACTTTATTCCATATTTATAATTATTAAAATATGGGTTTGATGTAAACAGCTATAACCTCAACATTTAACGTTATTTTTTTTTTTAAGTTTTTGATATAATTGGTTTATATCGCCTTGGGGTACATTATATATGACACCGGTTGGATTTGCATGCCGATACCGACACCTGGCATCCATAGAACATATATGGATGAATTACCATTCTGAAAATTCGTGGTTTGGTTTCCGTCCTCTAGTCGATAATTCACATTATTTGGCCCAAGTTTTGGTCTTCTTCTCCTGGTAATTAGACGTTCCAAATATCTCAATTTGGTGTCGAGTGGGAACTACAGGTACCGAAATTGGTACGCAGGGCACGGAGAGCCCCAAATGACATTATATGAAGACGTTCTGCGTTGGTATGATGATGACGATGATGGTATGATGAATTTAGCTGTGAAGGTTTCCGTCTTTAATCTTTGTTTACGATGTACAAATTATTCTAATATTATTGACAATTCTTGTCTGGCCAAAAGCGAACTATTTAATTTGCTTGTGCTTTAAAAGTGCTGAAGATCAACTTAACATCCCACATCTGTCAAAAACAAAATCATTCCAGGTGAATGCCGGGGTCCTTCCTTCAAAAGGCTATGGCCGAATTCATTCCCGTTCCTTATCTGCAGTCCCACCACACCTCTAATGACCTCGACGTTGACAAGGCGTGAAGCCATAAAAAAAATCAAGTCAGACGATAACTGTGCTATGTTATGACAATATCTCGATCATAGTTGACGTCAACGATACCTAAGATCAACCTGCGACTGCTCTAGCAGCAACTCTGGAAATGATCTGTCAACCCTGACTTCTCCTCGAGAATCCAATCCTTGCTTCCGTTTAAACCTTTCGCAATAAATGTGTTTTCGGGTGACAAATCCCTTTCTCGAGGCGTCTTATAGCCGATCAGGTAACTTTTATAAGTTATGAACTACGGAGATTCCTCTAACAAGCCTCCCCTCACAATGACTCCAATACAATACATTCATTATGCATAGATTCCAGTATGAGAGACTATGGGATGTGAAAAGTTGACAGTTTACCGATAAACAATTGCATAGCAAAATAGATAATTTCATCAGGAGAAGTACAGTCACAGCCTACATGGCACATTAATTACGTCAACTCCTTTTACAAAAACTACTGACAATTATTTTGTAGATACCTTAAAAATAAATTCTTTGACGGAGCAGAAGAGGTTGTCAATTAAAAATTCTTTTAATTTTTTACTGAATTTAACCTTATCATCCGCTAGATATTTAAGTTGTGTTGGTAGCTTATCGAAGATATGTATGTCCGAATATCGGACCCCGTTTTGAACAATCTAACAACATTTCCTCCAAATAAAGAACTAAACAATTTATCAGTGCAAAACTACATTTTTATAAAATTATGTTTTATAAGCAATGACGTAAAGTAGACGTTTTACTGGAAAATAATGTTAACTTAGATATGTTTTCACTTGTAAGGTTACGAAACGATCAGTTTCAGTTTGTAGGGATATTTTCTACTGCTTTGATTCCTTGTTTGTCGATAGCATTTGCTAAACCACTCTCCCCCCTATTAGGACGAGATGACTTGGGTTGCTTATTACTGTACCGATAATACTACCTTGAAGTCGCAATCACTGCTTTAGAAATTACTACAACCTGCTTCCTCATTTTCTCAGATTTTCTTTCAACTTTTATCTTGATTATTTTACTTTTATTTTAGTTGTGTTATCTGGTTGCTCCCAACAGGAATGAATACGTTTCATGTCATCCTGTACGCTTGAAATTTTTAACTTTCGCCTTTCGGTTATATTGTATCTTTTGTGTTTCTTCTTTTTATCTGAAAGGAAGACGTATTCTATATTTCAAATTAATTCCTTCGATTCCACAGTCAACATTAAACTTTATTATGTGGAATCAATCATACATTTATTACACGATTCTGCTGCACGTTGCAGTTAACTCAACACGACTTTTACAAGAACATATTTTTCCTCGGACGCAGCCGTAACTATTTTTATATAAATTAACTTCCACATATTTGAATTCAAGCTGTTTACTTAATACTTTAGCAGCTTTCTCTTAGCCGCCACCAATCTAATCAGCCTTTGTCATGACTCTCTGGGCATTTTAATTATCATTCTTCTTAATACGTCCGTTACAATCGTTTCTCATTAAACCACGATGCTCATCTCAGTCCAGAGACAATGTTTTCATTCCTCCTCTGTTCAGCAAACTTCTCTGGTTCCTCCTTGGCGTCGGGTTTTCTCCCTGCTATCAAAGATGCTCCTGAGAAGCAATTTGTATTTAATACTTGTAATGTTAATATCAATAATCATATTATCTTTATTGTACATAAACTGTAATTGCAATCTGATATGACGCATATCCTTTACATGTTTTTATTTTGATCCTCCGTTGTTCACCCTCAGTGAATCATACTAGTGGTTTTAACAGTACAATATGTTTGTCTCGTTGATGTTCGCATTGTTTTTACCCACTATTTAACATTACAAATGGTACTCGCGTATGTCTCTCTACTGTTTCGGAGTGTTACCAACCTTACATACACCTTACATCACCGACAACACGACAAACGTGAAATAGCCTAATGTACAAACTGCATAAACATATTATAAAATAAAGGAGTTACGGAATGTGTATGTATTGTCTCTCTCTTTACAGACTCTAGATATAATGCCAGCCGTGCGGGTCCCACTTTATACGACTGTCTGAAACAAGCGCCTGGACGATCCGTTGACATTATTGTTGTAATGTTTCAGGAGAGAGGCTGACAGACGACGAATGCGACGCTATCCTGAAGGAATGCCTGGACCCTGAGGATGACGACGGCTTCGTGCCTTATGCCCGTACGTAACACTACATTAATCCTGACAGTTACATTACTCAATCTTAATCTGTCCTGTACACTTCATCTACCAGCACAATTTCAAAAAATTATTATTTTACGAACTAAAATTTTCATCTTTAATAGAAAATATTCGATTCCTTTTATCGTTTAATCCATAGGGGCAATTTTCACAATTTGTTGGATTAATATTCATTTTTTTTTGTACCAATCTTGCTCTTTGATCATCTTACCTCAACGACAAGGGCGTATCCACGATCAGAACTGGGGAAGGGGGGGGGGAGCTAGATCTGAGGTAGGGGGGGGGGACTCGTATTTTTTTCGAAGAAGTGGGGTAGGGGACTGAAACATGACGATTTTTTACAAAATGAAACTCAAACCTATTGAGGAAACTATAGTAATCCAACCACTTAATCCAAGGATCTACTATGTAGTTAATTAAGATCGTAACTCAATTATGCTTTCATGTAAACAATCGTCTCGGATTCTCAGAAAATGTTTAAGTAACTTTATTTGTCAATATCTCACGTTGTTCTTTCACGAAATTTCGATGCTCACTCATCAGGCATCATCCAGCCAATCTTTCCTCTCACAAAGTGCTCCTTAGCCAGTTCTTCACTCGCCGAAGCGTACTGAAGGCTACTAGATTTTTCTTCTAGAGGGGGGGGGGGGGAGGAGGGGCAGCAGCTTAATACGCCCATGCTCAACGAAATGCACTATGTTGTTGTAGTTTCTAAGTTATTAATTGTGTCACGTCCTTTTCACTAACTGTGGTCAAATTCCGGTATCTACTTGATGTTTTCAACATTCATATGTCGATCGTCCATTAAATGACTTCCATCACTTTGACCACCAGTGGAGAGGATGAAGGCAAAGACAACTAATATATTCGATTTTTTTCAGCACTCTGGGTAAACTACATCCCGCGCCTTCCCTATTTTCCGTTGCTCAACCTCCAGATATGACAAAGGAGTGAGGGAATCTGACAGACTCAGTTTATTGTTAGTTGCAGTTTTTTTTTTGTTTAAGTAACTATCGCAGGAGATCCAAGAATCGATTTTTCCTGTTTTACTTTTTTGTTTTTTATATTCTTAACAGCTCCAACCATGATGTTGGAGTTATCAAACAGACATCAAAAAGAATGATTGTCGCTGGAAATATGTTTTAATAACAATATAAATGCCGATTATATTTCTTATGGTTTATTTTTGTTTTTCTTTTTGCATCAACATTAAGCCACACAAAAATGGCTCTTTTTAGAAACTAAATTAATATCTTCTTAACCATAGAATTTTAAAAAATTGATAGTCCAATCGTAAAAAGCAAATATTTGTGTAACATAGCGCTACAGAATAGAAAGAAAATCGCACTTCTTGGAATCGTCTATTAAAACATCCGAGTCATAAAATGGCGTTACACCATTTTTATCTTTTTTTGAAGGCATATATGAAATCAAATGCAGTTTATTGACCTGGAGGATAAGAATGTTTAGAGCATAAAGTAATTTTGTCATTTGTATGATAAAGCTTAGTTGTTAAATACATCAGTTGACAGGAATATTCTGCATAGCATTCTTTATGAAATCAGAATTTGAGCAAAAGGAGCTATCGCTTCTATTAATTAATAATACAGTGTGAAACGTTATTGTAGGCATAGAAATTCTCTGGAGCCAACGAGTTACTATAAAAAATATATAAATTTTTTAATTTCGGTAAAGAGGATAGTGATCTTAGCTAAAACAATATTAGAAATACCTAACAAAAATAAAGTGCTCAAAAGTAACTGCGTATACAACTGCAGTTTTAAGTTAAATTATGATTTCTTCTAATAATTAGATTAATATATTAATGTAATGCTGCAGTGCAGCTGATGCAATATCTTTGACCGCTCTGATGTAACAGATTGCGAGATTGTGTTGTCATTCGCATGTACTAACGGAGCTGGGGCATTGTTCAAAATACATACTCACAAAGGAAGCAAATGAAAAATTTTATATATTAATATTTCGACGAAATTTCCAGAGATACGATGAAAAACCTTTT
This sequence comes from Vandiemenella viatica, assembly GCA_031002005.1. Lineage (NCBI taxonomy): Eukaryota > Metazoa > Arthropoda > Insecta > Orthoptera > Morabidae > Vandiemenella > Vandiemenella viatica. The sequence goes on from CM061918.1 coordinate 149,063,313, forward strand.
GTCCATTACCTGTAAATGTGAATAAAGGATCTGCAAAACATACTGGACAGCTAAACCCAAGATAAAATTAATAGTTTTCAGAGAATTTTAGTGCCATTTTCATGTTTTTAATTAGGCTGATTTTTTTGATAAAGTATCATTACAATGATTTGCCATGAGAGAGTTTGATCTCTATAGCAACCGTTTGTAGTTGTAATTACATACGCCAACCGTGTAAATGTTATCAAGAAAATTAGCAGCAAATAAGATTATACCAACGCTAGAGGGAATTTCTTCTGGGTGTTGGTTATTTTTATAATATTCTCGGGAAACTAGTCGACTTTGAAATTGTTATATCGGATAATACATTCTTTAATGCCATCGTGCGCATGACCCGTTGAACGGAGACTGATTTATTTCTCTGAACGCTGCTAGATGTCACTAACCTCTATGTCAGTACTACGCAGTCAAAACAACTACTGAATTCATACCCACGTTAATTCAGAAAATAAAAAAGTCTACTATTGGGCTCCATGATTGGGATTATACATGAACTTTTGTTGGTCGTAGCTGATTTTTGATTCATAATAGTTATTCAATTAATCTAGCTAAATATCATAGTGTTGGCATAGTTGATGCCGGTTATTTATTTCAGAAATAGTTTTCATATCTTTTACTTTTTTTGTTGAGAATGTACTTGAAGCTGTAATGTCAACAAATGGACGTTATTTAATCTATGAAAAGAGATTTATAAGAATATAAAATGATGAAATTCAATCGAAACAATAAAACTTTATGGGCAAGTTGTAAGCAATAGTCGATGTTATCATAACAATTTCTTATAGAATAACGGATTGACGATCAAAATTTAGTGTAACTTTTTCATTTTTAGTCACAAATGGCATTGTGACGTCCCCGTTCAGTATTTATGTTCAAGTAAGACAGATTTAGCATGATTTAGGTACAATGTGCAAGTTTACTCAGAAATCAGGTGCTTGGGCAGCAACAACTGTTTTTGAAAACAAACATTTGTGGTTTTTCATTAAAGGTCATATTCCCTGTCACTGTGGTATATTTTGATGAGCCTCTGAAGTATGTGTTGGACGATGCCCCGGGCCTGTTAAACCTTTCTGTGCCGTGTGACTTGATTGTGTTTGTGCCGTGTTTTCAGCATTCCTCAAACGGCTGATGTCATAGGCCGCCACTACTTGCAGGTCAAACATTACTATAAGTGTAACACAAATTTAATGTCCATCGTAAGTACTGCGCCGACCTGTGTTTTGTGTCTTGTGTTTTGTGTTAACACTGTCTGTGGCTACCTTATGTTACGGCGCATAACAACACATCTGCTGAACCTCCACCTGTGCTGTAGGGGCTGTTTCTGATCAAAAGGGTCCATAAAAAGATTGTCTTTTTAATATCTCAAATTTAAAATGTTATAATCTCCACATGATCTATGCTACTAATTTTTTTTAGCACACACTGATGGCAAAAATTACTGCATAACTTACTCTATCTATTTTACATTCATATCAAAAATAAAATACAAAAAGCACGCAACTGATAACTGTAATTCATTTGCTTCAGATTATATGGAAATACAAACAAACTTGTAACATAACAACACAGCATATTCTTTTACACTTTGCTCTGCATAAATGTTACTATGTTTTTTTTTTTATTATTCTCGTACATAATACTACTAATAAAATCTAAACGAGAGACTGTTTTCAGAACTCTGGCAAAATTTAACAAAATCATGTTTTTTTAATTACTCACAAGTATTTAATATTGTTCCCACATGTTATCACAACTGTGACACTAATATAATGTTAAGTTACAATTACGATACACAGTAAATCAGTTTGTCAGAATTATCAGTTCAGAAAAACAAATAGTAAAATTTTACAACACTGGAATGTGGAAACATCTGAAATTATAAAACCATACTGGAAAAAAAATCCTGGACTTGATATCGGCCATCTAAGGACCACAAAAAGTAATCCTGTGCATTCATTTCGGTCCTTCTGTTCTTGACTTCCGATACTTCTTCGTCCTATCATTTTGCTGTTTCCTCCCATCTTCTGTCCATATGTTACTACATTTTCTCTTCTCCTTCTCATGGAAACCTTTGAAATTATGAATCAATCTCCTGAGAGTTGCTCTATCTTGTATTAAATCTTCTGTTATTCCGATCTCAATCATATCTTTCTTTACTCCTTGGATCCACTGGTTGCCCTTCTTACTCTTGTAAACATGGTTGAAAATTCTTTTTGCAAGTCGGTTGTTATCCATTGTCACGATGTGACTAAAAACACTGATTCTCCTCTTTCTGATCGTGTCTGACATCCTTTCAATTTCTTCTTCTTTGTATAGACATTTATTTCTCCGGTGTCAAAACTCACCATTTTCAATTTTTATTAGTCCCCAAATTTTTCTCAAGGTTTGCTTTCCCTTTTCTCTATCTCTTCTATTTCTCCAGTTTTCATAGAGAAGAAACAATCTGAAGCGTATAGACCGTCTAAATACTGGACTATTATTAGTAATTTTAAAAAATATGCAAAGTTATCTGAACGATATTTTTAGTGGTACAATTTTTAAGTAATGGTTTAGAATATTCAAGCCCTTCCACGTTTAATAAAATAGTAACCTGTATTCACTTAAACCACAAAAGTGTAGCATGTGTTTCGGAAAATTTTGAATTGTGTTGCTGTAGAAACCATTCTACATATCACCAAATTCACATTCAGATAATGTGCTTACGAAAGGACTTTCTACTAGGGATGGTGAGGACACGGGGAAATAAGCACATTAGATTGCGATGTATATCAGTTAAGCAAACACTGATTACTATACCAAACAATGTTTTATCAAATTGAACTCTGGTCTCGAGGAAAATTGAATCAGGAACATTTTTCACAGCGTGGTTTGTATTAATTGTGTTTCCACATCGCCTTTGCCAAGAACAGATTTCTGTTACGACCCTTTTCATTTGTTTGTTTCATTAGATGTTAAGTTTTGTATCAGCTGTTATTCTGCTACCCTCAGCGTCAGAACTTTGGCCTAACTTCACTTCTCAAGAAATATGGCGTCATAGTTTACAAGAACTACATAGGGAGATAACATGTGTCGCCATTTTTTTCACTGGAGTTTTTTTTTTAAACCCTTGATTACTTGTAGTCTTCACGGGTGTGCAGGCGGATGGTGTTTTGAAAACACAACGTGTCGACAACCAGCTCGGCTGTCTTCATCAGGTGTCCGGTGTCTACGCGGTGACTGCCAGCTTTCGTCAGCCTGTAGACACCGGACACCTGATGAAGACAGCCGAGCTGGTTGTCGAAACGTTGTGTTTTCAAAACACCATCCGGCTGCACACCCGTGAAGACTACATTGCTTCAGTACGCCGGGAAAGTCTCCACGCACACATCCTTGATTACTTATTAATTTCACATTCAGCGCGTTTGGTTTTTTTTTTTGTTAAATAATTCGGGGATTAACAGACTTCATATGAACGATGTATATTTCGATAAAATTTATACAAACAAGGTGAGAAGAAGAAAATAAAATAAACATCTTAGAGATCTTTTCCTATCGTAATAACGAATTGTAACTATACTAGGTTTGAGAGAACTTCTGCGCAGCCGAAACATTTGCCGGTTGTGAACGAGCAGTAAGCTGTCCAACTGTTCCGAAACGTTGAGCATTGTTTTAAATCGACTGAACTTTTTTTTTACAGTTCCGGAACCTGTTCTTATATATTTTTCGCATTTTTTTAATGCTCGAGCAAAACTAAAATACATTTTGATATAGTATCAGAACTCAGAAGTCTACGACACATTTTACCGATTATATTGAATAGTACACAGCTATCGGTATATTGCATTTTACTACACGATTATCAATTTCGAATTAAGTTTAGATTTTTAATATATTTTTTCTCACAGTAATCTATATTCCATCTTTATGTAATTAAGTCACATTTCGCGATCCATTTTTGTGATCTATGGCGGTGTTGAAGTGGGCAACTATATTCAGTTGTAATCGTGATATCAAATACTAATTACTGGCATAAGTTATGCGTTTGTTACGATGTTTTTCATTTTTTTGCGAATTTAAATGATCAGTTGCTAATAAATATAATTATTTTATAATTTAACAAACACTGTGAATTCTGTTTTCTTATATCGTAGTCAGGAGGATATTTACATTAAAAGTTACGCTAGTTTGTGACGCAAGGTTGGTAGTACTGTAGGCGGCGTTCGAAGCATTGCGCATGCGCAGACGCTACGCCCTGATTGGTCAAACTTCTGGCGCTCTTGGTGGCAGAGTTGCAGCGACAGTAATCAGAGTGTGACCTTCTCGTTTTTTCTTGTGCCGTTCAGCTTTCCTCAAGAAGCTCATCGCAGGACCACCAGAAGACAAACCCGCAGAGGCCAAGTAGAGGACCTGACAACCACCAACCGTCCAACCACCGGCCGCCTACCCCCAGGGGGCAGTGGGGCTACCACAAACCACGGGGTCCACCAACATCCAACCTTCTAGAAGTGTGGACAAGAAGTCAGACAGTCAGTTGTCGGTAGAGTTTCAGAACTGTTCAACACATCCTCTGGGGGATCGGTGGTCCTGCACATTAAACAAAAATATTCTTATCTCATTATTTTTTTTTAGCTCATCATCGATATCAAGCAAAATAAACTTCATGCTCTTTTTTTTTCGCTGAACAAATCTGTATATTGTAAATAACATGCGGCTTAAAATAAGAAATGATTTGTTTCTGGAAAAGAAAATTGACAAAGGAAAACTGAAATAAAGGATAAACTTACAGCTATCTGTTCTTTATGTGATGTGTGTGTTCTTATTTTGTGTAACTGAGTGTACTCATGAACAAGAATATATATATATATATATATCTATATTCCTCCCGACATTTTTAAATCTGAAAAAGACATTACACAATAAAACGACTGTTATAAAAACACTGCAGCTTTTAACATTTTTGCAACATTCCCCTGAATTTGTATTTATTTTGTAACATATATGTTTGCTCGATATATTTTATTTTTTATTTTTGAACTTAAAATAGAGAAAATTAGAAAGAAGGGAACACATATACCCTTGGTGTATATATTCGAAGATCGTGGATTGCTGACATATAGTAATGTGAATTTTTATCAGTTTTTAAAAGTAATGTTTATTATTTGCGTCCATGAGAGATTATATTAAAATTTTGTGGACTTACGAATGTTGCTTCGGCCTTCGACCCATGCATGTATAGGCAAATAAAGTCATAGGTGGGCTTAAATAAGAAGAAAATTTCCATTACATTACATAACTAAGTTGTCCAAAAAAGAAAGTGGGAGAGAACATGAAACAAATTGGTGCGTAAATATTCATTCTATGAAAGTTCCTTTCTTCTGAAGTGTTGTAAAAGAACAAACAGGCATCTCTGTCGTAACGCTTGCAACATCTGTGGTAAAAATCTAAACAAGTCCGGAGAAAAGGTAAGTATGCTATAAAGTATTCTGTCATTGTGAACAAAAATAATTTTCACTACTTCTTTGATTTTTTCTCATTTATCCAATCACAAGAATCATTGCTTCAAAACATTGTCTAACTTCATTAATTGTTTCTACCACAATCTACTCTACTAATTGTGTTTATATTAATATGATAATAAGTAGACTTAATTTTATATTACTGTATAGTGTATACATAAAACAAAATTATTTATGTGTTACATGAAGCGATAATAAAATTAAGTCGACCGACTGAGAGTGAAATGATCATCTCTGGCATTGATGAATGAAGCAAGGAGTTTGCAGAAATAAGATAATAGATTCGTTACAGATAGAAGAACTGTAGAGAGAGTATTAGAAACAAATAATTGATGACTTTTTTTTGTTGTTGTAAGGATTATGTTAAGGAAAAGAGGGTAGCTCAGGCCAGGAAGAAATAGAGGACAGCATCAAACAAGTCGAGAAACTCATATCAAAAAGAAACATTTTATGAAGCAAGCGTTGAAAACAAAATAAATTATTCTTGTGTGGTGGTAATTTTTCATCGTGATATATGATTACATTTGTTCATTTGCACCGACTGCTATCGACGATAGTATTCTATGTTACTAATTTGTTCAGAACACACTGTGGAGTACCTATTAATGTGTAGATGGTTTTCCTGATGCACTTATTTGTAGGTTGGCAACTTAAACTGAATAGTCATAATCACAGGTTGTAAACTTATAACTTATGGTACTATATCTGCGGTAGCTGATCTAAAACCAAGAAACATGTTATGTTCTTTATTTTCCGCGTCATTTGGGCGTCTTCTGCCAAGTATAGAAAGTATTTAAATAATAGAAATGTGTTCTCAGTAACATACGGTGACCATACCAACCACTCTCTTGCACCAGCTAAAACAGTATATTTATTTACAATGCTAGTGAAATATATATAAATTTTTATTTTTGTTTTGGAAATTTTAAACCTCTATGTCTTAATGTGGACATACATACAAACTACACTACGAACTGATGTTATAATGAATTCTGATTATTTCTCATGTGTTAAAAACATAAAATTGGATGCATACAAATTCTTTAATGTTTCTATTTAAAACTAATCCTAATTTGAAACACAGATTTCAAGACAGACTTTTAAAATTAAATCCAGCTGGGAAAGTTACGTAGGTTTGCCGCTGAAAGCAAACAGTCCTCTTGCTCATATAAGATGGTAGAATGGAAGTTACATAGAAAATTCGGATGATAAAACTGGATTAACTAGCAATGATGTTATTTTTTAAAAGACAACTTAATACCTTTTTTCCGTTAAAGAAACCGTTGTTATTTGAGATCAAAGGGAAGATATGAATTCTGTTCTGTTCAGCTATTTCCGAAGAATTTTTTAAAAAAATTGTATCTCAAAGCACATTATTTACTCTTTTTGTTATTCTGATGATAATTCAAATAAAAATAATTCAGTGAGAAAAAAATCTTATACAAAAATAAGAGTTATAATAACAATCTAGTAATATAAAGTTAAATTTTTTTTTAACATTAGTTCTTCACAAGTTATGTTGCAGACATACTTATAGATTGCATCACTTATTGAGTTTCAAATACATGTAAACAAGTGTTATAGAACTGAAAAATTCATATAATTTCTAATCATTTGGTTTGTTAATGCATTGCTTATGTCATTATAAATATACCACACAAAATGTGAAAACATTGTCACATTGGGGTTCGTTATTTCGTCTTTGTGGCCAGACGGAGCTGTTGCTCTAATGTGGACTCAAACAGTACATAAAAAACTATTAAAACTTCTCTTTCCTTTGGATCGATTTAGAGATACTGTTTAAAAAGAATGTCCTGTATTTCCGACCAGGAATCAGAAACTAGGGTTTTCAAGAACAATTACCATCCTCTGAACAGTACAGTTAGCTTTAATATGACCACAAGGGCATGTTGGGAATTCTCTAGATGTAAAGCAATAATACTTTGAAGTTCACAATTACGACCCCATCTTTGAACTAATGATAGCGCAGCCAATGTAATGCTCGAAGTCGGCAATGAAAGGTCACGTGAACAAACCATTTGATTTCTTGCTTCCAGTCTTCAGGGGATCACCAAAAGACTTCACAGACATTTCAAGTGAAGCATTTCATTGGCTGCGCTATGTCGACTTTCAATTGTTAGTATAATTTTGGTATGGACTTTTAAATGTAAAATTTTATTTGTGTGTGAATGCAGTAATACAATTATATATATTGTATCACTGATTATATGATATGGTCAAAGGATAAATAAATAAATAAACTAATGATGGATGTACAAGTACAATGTAAGAGTAAGAACACAAATTGAATGAAGATATTCATCTCAAGACTGGCTGGAATTTCAGTACTAAGCGTTCAAATGGAAAGTAACTGAAAATACATATTGCTATATAACTAGATTCAATACACGATAGTTATAATATTTTTTAGAAATGAACGTTTAGTATAAGAGAAAAAGATATTTAATTCATTAATTCGTTCAGTTTGTTGCTTGGAAGAATTATAGTAGAAAACAGCAATATGCTGCAGTGTAAGGATTATTCCAGATACATGATTAACTATCATTGTTGTTACGTTTGAGATGACTGGTGTTAGTAAATGAGGAATAGATAAAACCCTAATAAAATATAGCATCATTTAAGTGCTGTTTGGTTAATGGTTTTTGGTAAATTGCAAATTTTAGTGTTTGTGTTGCCGTTTTCTGTCTCATTTTGACTAATGTAAGTTCTGTTATGCTATTAAAATTTTGATATAGATTCTTAATTTTAATCAGAGTTATATATTTTTATAAATAGTTTATATTTGTTTTTCGTACTTAAGGTAGCGAAAATATTATGAAATTTTATCACACCGTTTAGTCTATAACGCAAAACAAAACTGCACGATCATAAGAATAGATGAACACAGTTTCGCATTATCTACTTGAACATCATAATTCTTAAACAAAAGTAAAAATACAGAGTTAATTATTCCACCATCGCGCGTGTGTCCTTTTAAACTGCTTACTTTATTATTTTCGCTGGCCATTGATTTAATCCGTCCTATCTTGCAGAGACACACAAACATTTAAAAGGCTGACACTTTCCTAGAACGAAGACATCTTACTGTGTATTAAATTTATCGGCAAATGACATATCCCCGAATGCAATATTTAAATGACTAGATAGCAGATTACGTAAAGACTATTAGTATACCAATATGTCAGATTTATAGTTGCAACTGAACAAATGACGAGATTGTGGAGGCAGAAAATATTTATTATTCATTATATTTTATCACTATTTGAAAAAAATCATTTCTTTAAATACAATAGTTATAAATGTTTATTTGTTCCAGTGTCAATTCATGGACGTTCTCTTCCACGTAACTGATAAACTTTTTTATATTATTCGATTTTACAATTGCGACATGCGTCGGTTAAAGAATTACTCTGTACATTGGTATCAGTATCAGATGTATAAGTTTTTGTAACATAATTTAGCAACAAATTTAGCTGCCCTTAACTACATTCCATACAAGGTGAGTCTCGTACTGGAATTTCTAAATTTCTCCTCGTTTTTCCTCCAGGCAATGCACAATTCAGCAGCAATCAAGCGAAATTTCAACGTGCGTCTTTCTAACTCTTCCAATTTTTACTACTCATTAGCGTTCTGGTAGCTCAGTGCTTAGGCGCTTGCTTACAAAAACGTTCGCTGCTCCTGCCCCGGGCACGAATCCCGGTAGGCGCCAGAATTTTGAGAGTTGTGTTCAATCATATGAGCTATGCCCGGACGCTCCGTGGTTTGGATTCCACGTTAAACTTTCCCAGAGGAAAGGAACTGGCCGTCCTACCTCTGACACAATGGCTTAGGCTATTTCGCGCGAAGGAGAAGTGGTGCAAGCGCATTCGCGCGAACATAGTCGCCGGAAGAAGTGGTCACGCGATTCAAAGCGGTTTTTAGAAGCTAAGTAAAATTTATCATATCATACTCGACTGGCGAAAATTCAAGACTATGAATATTGAAGAAGAATTTTATTTTGCTGAAAACCCATTTTTGAAACTCTTTGCATCTGAAAGGAGGAAGAGGCAATTCTGGGTTAATTAAATATTCTTGAATCACCATTTGAGTGAATATTTTAAACTTTTCGATGAATTAAAGAACCAGCCACTAAAGTTTTATGAATATCATCGTATGACTTATGACACATACTCATATATATTGAATGCAATAGAGGAACATATAACAAGGCAGTGTTACTTCAGAGAATGTATTTCACCATCTGAAAAACTGTCAAATTTTCAGAGGAAAAGTAATTCCAAAACGCGGATGACTAATAGGTCTACCAATATGGCATATGATGTACGATTAACTCTTAAAGTATGTTATAATAGTGATGTTGATGCCATACCACAACAGTATAATATTTAATGTGAGTTGTATTAATACTTTACTATGCATTTAGACAATGTACTGCATGTAACAATAAAAGAAGTTTACATAAAAATCGCTAACTTACTGCCAACATTTAATTCAGCTGCTATTTCTTCCCATAACTTCCTTGATTTATCACGGTTATGATATCCTTTATGATTCTGATCCCACAATATTCTTCTTTCAAACACCAAACATATCATTTTTTCACAATCCATAATAATACGTAAAACAACTGAAATAACCAAAGGATGGATTCACGCGAAATAAAACCTTTTCCAACTATACGAAGTCTACAGCACTTGCCTCAGCCTACAATGGAATCGCTCCATTCGCGCGAAAAAAAACAAACCCGTTTGAACTTCCTAGCGACAACAAGCGATTCGCTCGACCAATTCGCTTTTACTGTAACCACCTGCCTTTGTTTGTATGTGTTTGTTTATAATAGAGATTTCGCGCGAAATCGCGCTATTTCGCGCGAAGGATTGTTCGCGCGAATTCGCTTGCAGTGTAACCACAGCCTTAGTATACCTCCTTCGGGAGGATCCAACCAACCTTCGGGTTGTGTACTAAGTTAAGTTATCTATCTCTACAGATAATACATCGCCCTTTCTTCTCGTTGCCGACCAAAGTAATTTAAATTTTGAGAATATTAGCATACTGGTTCTGTGCTAACGTATAATAATAATAATTGATAAAATTGCACGCTACGGTGGAAATCTCCCTACACATCCGCCTTTCTTCTTCCCTCTTCCAACCTACTTTTGTCTTCAATTAATTTTTACTTTAAGTTCTTTCCGAGTTTCTGGTAAATTATTCATCGCTTCTCTTGACAATTTATTCAAATCCCTTACAGCCTTTCCTACGACAGAAAATTTTCCCACACCCTTATGCCTGAAATCAAGTGCCAGCTTGTGGTCATGGTCATCTTTACCCTTCCAAGCACCTCTCTTAATTTTCCCACCAATATCTTTCCATGCTTCATCACCAGTATAGGCTTTGTACACTCCCATGACTCTCTTCACCCTCCTTCTATCCTCCAATGAATCCCACTCCAGCTTCTTTATCATATTATTTACCGATTGTGTTCTGCGGTAATTTCCAAAGACAAATCTGGCAGCCCTCCTCTGCACCCCCTCCAACTGCTGTACTTGATACCCAAAATGAGGGTCCCAAATTACACCACCACATTCCAGCAGTGGTCTGGCCAAAGTTTTGTACCCCAGTTCCCTTACTTCTTTAGTGCATCCCCTCATTACTCTTTCCAACAGGTGAAGGGTTTTGAACCATTTCCCTACTACCTTTCTAATGTGTCCTGCCCATTTAAAAAATTTTTTTTTTGCTTTACGCCTCGTCGACGGCTAAGGTCATTAGAGGCGGGATGGGACTGGGGACAAGAAACGGGAAGAAATTCTGTCATAGCATTTTTGAAGGAAGCATCCTGGCACATGCTTGGAGTGATTTGGGGAAACTATGGAAAACCCAAATCAAGATGCCCGGACGGGGATTCGTACTTGCGTCCTCCCGAATGCGAGGCCAGAGCGCTAACCGTTCACCCACCACGCTCAGTGTGTCCTGCCCAGTTAAGATTACTATCAAATGTTATGCCGAGGTATTTAAATTTCGAGTCTTCAATAATTAGCTCCTTCGCCACTTTATAATCGTAATCAACCTTTAGATTTTTATCTTTGTACCTAATAAGCTGGCTCTTCTTTGCATTTATCTTCATCCCATGTTGACTCACCCAGCTAGTTAACCCATCTAGATCACCCTGCAGCTGTCTACAGCCTTGTCATCTGCAAACAATCTAACTTCTGACAGTAAACCATTAACACAATCATTCATTACAATAACAATAGTCCCAGAACACTCCCCTGTGAGACTCCCATGTTCGCTCCTACTTCTTTTGATTCTGCGTTTCCTACCCTTACCTACCATAACGTTTTGCTAAAATGTTGTCTCCATTAGTTAATTGAATTATTATGGATGAATAAGACGCTGGAGTAGTTTTGATTTGCAAAAGTTATATATTAGCATTGCTTCATCATTTAGTTGCCTCCCCAACATTTCACATTATACACAGCAAGGTCTTTCTTTTCTTAAGTTTATTGTGAAGCACTATCTACAATTATAGAACATTTAATATCATCGATGTATGTCAAAGAAATAATTATTATTAAGTTTCAGCTGTTTATTTAATACAATAAAAATCTTATTAATTTAAGGATTTTTTTTTATTTGTTCCATTCACAATTTCATCAAGAAAAGTTAATAATGTAAGGATAGTAATTAATCAAGTGGTGACTACCTTAATGTTTGCCATCTGAATCGTTACTAAATTTGTTGTCTCCTGATATTATACTTTTACATCAACAATGATTAAAATATAAATAAAGAGACTATAACCAATATATTCAGAGATATGAACAAGTTTTGTATGCAGTTCATGATGTTATAACTATTCATTCTCTAGATTTTAATTTCAAACAGCCAAAAGATCTCTGAAAACTAAAAAGTCGTTTTGTATACTTCATATTGACACGTAAAACTGAAAACATCTTAATAGACCAACGGTCAACTTGGAATTAGTATTTAATACGATACATTTTAAAATTACTCTTAGTGCATTAGGAAAGACAGTTGTATAGCAAACAAAGCTTTATTCTAATAACTGTGAGGATAATGCTTTCTGACAATTATAACAAGTTAAGATGCTATCCCATTGTTTGGTAAATAATTTTGATTGCCGTTGAAAGAGAAGTACATATTTTTGAAATCTCAGGCAGACTTAGTAAAATAGTTTTTAAATCAATTAGTGCCTATTTTATGCAGAGAACATAGAAAATCCTGAAGGGTTATTAACATTTCTGTGTAAGTAATTTTGACAATAAGTCCTCGTTTGGGAAATCTCAAGGTTTCTTGTCCCATGCAAATGAATTAAATTGTAATGTCGCATTGGTATTAATAAATTACTGTTTGCTTAAACTAAATCTCGAGGTGTTATTGGGCATGATACATCTTGAATCATGGGATAATTATGAGTGATTACTGGGAATAAAAGAGATAGCAAGCAGAAACAAGTATGGCATAGCTGAAAGTTACAATATTTATTGATCAATTAGAATTGATTTCATTTCACACAGTCTAATTACAATAAAATGTGGAAAAACAGCAAAATTCATTGATGAAGAAGATGAGATATCTCCAACAGGCTAGTGAGTTATTGTTGTTGAAAGCGGAGCAGGTGATGTCCATCATGGCGGGTAGTTGGTCGTACATCCCAGTACCCAGATGCTTAGTCGCCAGTGACCTCGACAGGTTTGCTGCGAGGGGTATCACCCTGCTACCAACAAAGCGACTTTTTTTTTTATTGACCCTTTATTTATACAGCCTAATATCTTAGTGACTAAATTAGGCCCTACATGTTAATTTTCACATTGTTGATTTACATAGTGTTTTGTACAAAATATTTACATGCAAGGAATTTGGCATACAGTTCCGTTACACTTTGACTTACTGTCTAATTAATTCTATAATACTACATTTGGTCTTGCTTACAGTAATAACAGTTACAGCTGCTATTGCAAATTTTAATGTTATATTGAACCACAAATATCACTTATTGTTGTTATAGTGCTAGTGGTTTTTATTGACATATTCCAGTTATTCTTAGAGTATCCCATATTCAGTTAGTTGCAGTTAACCCAGTTTGTACATATCTTTCTGTAATCTATCAATTAGTTATACCGGATTACTGGGTAATAACAATTGCTTTTAAGTAACATTCACTTAATTATATGTTCCCAGCCACTACAGTCCTGAGCCAGTTCAAATTTGCAGCATCCTGGCTTACCATTAATATGGAAATTAACTCCCAAATATTGTTATGATTCATCGTGTATTTGTGCAAAAGTCAATGATCATTCCCTCTACATTACAAACAAGACTGTTTTGGCCGTGGTAGAAGCGCTTTGTTTGCTGTAAGTGGTATGCTGACGTTTGCTCACTCTGCCACGCCATCGTTCTGACTCAGGCCTGCAGTAGGCTTGGTTCTGTTTTCACAATGGTAGGATTACTTAATTTAATAGTTATACATTTGATTTTTTTTTCTTTTTCAATAATCACCTCTGGTATTATAATCTACTTTTCCCCTATAAGGCCTTATCCATTTCTATGTTACAATTTTTTTTCTTTTTATGTACTACGTCTATTCTAATCTACCTTGAAACCTATACTACTCTATCAACACTAATCTACCCACCACTATCATCCCGGGATAGTCTGCCAGCCATGCCCCTCTGGATTTCCAGTGGGACAGGATCGACCGACACATCGGGACAAAACTTCCGGCTCCCGGAAGTTTCTGAAGAATACTGTTTACTCTTGTTCGTGAATAATTTTCTATGCCTGTATGTTTGGCCGTGCGACTTCCCGAGGCCGGTCCCCATGCCCGACTGCCGCTCGGTCCAGATATCTTTTTTTGTGTAGTTGAGATACTTTGTTCGCCAGATTATCGAGAATAATCCATGATCGCTGATCTAGAATTATGTCTCGCGTTGATCTACTCCGTATTATGTTGATATCCGGCGTCCTTACTTCTTCTGCTATCGGACAGGACCACACTACATGTTCGGGGGTTCCTTCTGCCCCACACTCACATAAGCTCGTTTCTTTCAGCCCTCTTTGATACAGTAGGCTGTTATATGGGCCGTGCCCCGTGAGATAATGTATAAGGCCTGGTGTGGGATGAAAGTATTCAAGTTGCAGCCGTTCTTGTATGTTCGGAAACACACTGTATAATCTTCTGCCTGTGGCACTATTGTCCCACCGCTCCTGCCATTCAGCGAGAAGTGCGGCGCTGACTTCTGCCGCATTTTGTGCAACTGTTCCCACAATCTCTTGCACCCTGGTCTGATTTCCTTTTCGTAACCAGTATATGGCCCCTCTTCTTCTGATTTCGAGGTCCAACGGCCATACACCTATGACAATTGGTAGGGCATTTGTGGAGGTAGTACTGTAGGCTCCACTCAATCGCAGCAACACACTTCTCTGCACTCTTAGGACCTCCTCCCTAGGTTTCACCAGTCGAAGTCTGTGCGCCCAGACACTGGACGCGTACCCTACCAGAGATGCTAGGATAGCATCGTGGTATCTTCTTATCGTAGTGTTAGAAAGGTGAAATCTCCTTTGGCCTATACTGATAAATTTGTTGAGCACAGCCTTTGCCCTTTCGCACGTCTCAGTAATATGTGATGCAAAGTTCAGAGACTCATCCAGGGTGTCGCCAAGATATTTGGTTGTCCGTGTTCTTTTTATGTTAATGTTATTCATTTTGATAGTAGGGTTACGTTCCAGTTTTCCCTTGAATACCATCATCTGAGTTTTCTTTGGAGCGAGACTAAGCTTTGCCTCTGAGCACCATGCTTGGAGTTTTTCAATCACCACTTTAGCTATATTCTCTATAGCTTGTCTGGACCGACCCTCAATCAATAACAGCAAGTCGTCTGCATAGGCAACCAGTCCCAGTAAGCCATCCAGCCCCTCCAGTAGATTAATCAATTCTTCGAAAACTATGTCCCAAAAAACCGGTCCACTGACCGACCCCTGAGGGCATCCCTTAGTTAAATGTTTATCTACCTTCCCTCGTGGGCATCTCCGTGTGGCATAACGATTTTTACAATAGTCTCTCAGCGTGTTATAAAGACTGCTTGGACACTTCATTTCTCTTAGGCGCCGGAACAATATCGGCCACCAAAGATTATCAAAAGCGCCACAAATATCAATATAAATTCCTATAACACATTTCTTACAGCTGCTTTTAACTAAGTCTACCGCTCTGTTAATTGTATCTTCGGTCGACCTGCCTGCTCTGAAGCCGTATTAGTTCATGTTCATACCCATATTACTTCTGTGATGTTGCAATTTAGCGATCAGTACTTTTTCTTGAACCTTTCCCAGCACATTGGGCAGGCAGATCGGCCGATAAGATTTTGGATTGGCCAGATCCCTGTCACCCCCTTTGGTTAGTATTACCACTTCACTTTGTTTCCACACGTTGGGAACTCTGCCTTGCAGCAGACATTTGTTTAGTAAGTTACATAAGGGAGGAGCTAACTGAACCACCAGAGCCTGCAAAACTTCAGCCACAATTCCGTCCGGACCTGGGGCTTTATGTTTCGCCATACTGTTTATGGCTCTGATCACCTCATCTATTGTTATGTTTTCCCCTTCCGATGTGACTGTATACAACTGTAATTGATCACTGCGCATTTTTCTATGGGTATCGCTTTCATTGTCTTCTACGTCGTCAGGCAACAAAGCGACTGAACGCTAACCTCGGTCTCCGAATCACAAGTTAATACGTTTGGCAGCAGGATCGAACCAGCAGTCCTCGAAGGTAAAACAGAGTTGCCCTCTTCCTTTCCAACAGTTGCCGCGCCTCTACAAGGTCTCAACACCATTTCTCGCGGGATTGGTTGTTCATGGAACGTAATGCGCTATCATTAATACCAGTTATATCGGATCTTGCGGTTGGCTGCTGCATCACCCGTTCAGTCCTCACTACCGCCCAATATCGCGAAACTCTTTCCTTTGGTCGGCGCCTGACTTTGGGCGAGTTTTACCGGTTTTCACTCAGTCCAGACAAACACTCCATAATCAATTTTCTCGTCTTCATCGAAAGCGTTCATTGACCGACCAGACCAATACTAACTAGAATTCTCTTATTCGGTCCGCATAATCCCTCATAACCGAAGCAAGTCGGGTACTACAAGTTTCAACATTCTGCAGTATAAACTAAATTGTGATTTAACCTAATCATTATTTAGTATTAGTGTTTTAGATTACAACTCAGTTCTGCATTACTTGCTCCATTACTGACACATGTGAGGTTCAGTGATCTGACTTGGGTTCGGAAGGTCCTCGGTTCGAATCCCTGTCTCAGCGGGGATTTTCATAGGCACAGCTTGCGGTGTAATGTGAAGTACGCCAGGACGCTTGCGTGGTTAAACTATAGATGTCTGTACTCGGTAGGATAACCGGGTTAGGTTAAGGGTAGTCGTGACAAAGGCTAGCGCGGCAAGTAGAAACTCTGTCAAACCAGTGGCCAACAATATCACGCGTCCTTCCTTTTAATGATATATAAGACATACAACTTGCAATACTACTAACTTTGTGTTTGACTTTCTTCGGTAGTTTATAAAAAATTGTGCAATAGCGTCCAATGAACGAGCTTAAGTGCCAAAAACCACAATCTGCTATATGTGCATTTCTGATGACGTATTTGAGCAATCAGCCTACCGTCCTACTTAGTTGGGAACCATCAGACATGTTAAGAACAGATTTCAGTCTCCATACTGAAGTGTACACGTCTTATATGTCTGTCGCGTAGTCATTTCTCCAAATGCATCCCAGTTTTTTAGATATTCGCATGCAAAGGAACCAAAAATCTTAATTCAAATAGCGTATAAGCATATATGCGGAAGAGTACTTGCCTTAAACTGTATGTCTGCGCTCCAAAAGCATCCCAATTTTTGAGATATTCGTATGCAAAAAAAAGAGAAAAAAATACAAATAGCGTATAAATGCAATAATTAATGTCATGAATTCTTAATGGCAGCGTTGTATATGTGAATTGACTGTGGCTTTAAAATTTTCCGATTTGGGTTCAAATCTCCTCAATATCAATTTTTGTATTTCTTTTTTATTCCTTCCGAAATTGTCAAGCGTGATTTTTTATTTAATTTAATACTTTAATTGCTTGAAATTATATTTAAAAGAAATCTATTACCAACAATACAGTGTCATGTTTTCCTGAAAATCTTTTTGTCGTAACGAAGTCTACACCGATCTACCGCCGCATTGTCTAGTCACTGCAATCAAACGTCAGGAAAGTCTTCATCCTCACACTATTTTATCACTTTTTGTTAATAAGTTTATTGTTCCGGTGCGCTATTAACTGAAATAGGTATTATTATCTTATTTATTTCATCTTCGTCGTTTCTGTACTTGTATATCGTCGAGTATTTTAAACGAATACGTAACATCGGGAAGATAGTTCTTTCCTTATTTCTACAGTCGATATGCTTAATTCCAAGAGCGGTTGCGAGTAAATGGTTGAAAATAAAATAATATCCGTGACGAAAAATGGAAACAAAATGGAGTACGGCAAGGAAATGGAAGAACAAGTGACAAACGCTAATAAATATTGCAAAATGCTTCACTCTTGACAATTTCTGAAGGTAAAAATAAATAAAAATATTTCATATTGCATCAGAAATTCAAGCAGCCGACATCTACATCTTATCACATAGACCACATCGTCATTTACCAGGACTGACATTTATTATAATATTTATAAGTTATTTGTATTTTATTATTATTATTATTATTATTATTATTATTGCATTCAAATATGTCAAAAACTGGGGAGAAATTGGAAAACTGGAGCGCCGATTAAGCCACAGACATGCTTGATCCGTCCGATCTACTTTTACAGCTGACTACACACCAGCGATATATAGTAGTTACTCTGAATGCCACTAGGTAGCATTACTGTCGACTGAACTAGCAAGGAAGCCGCAAGAGAAGTAGCTTCCCAGAAAAAAAAAAAAATTGCATATTTAGCAAACTCCTCACATGCCGGCAACCTGAAAGTGTTTATTATTATATTTTCAATTTATTTTGTGTATATTATCAATTTTTTTTTGTTTATGTTGTAATGAAGTAACACACAGTAACACCGACAGACTGGGCGATTTATAAGGAATCCACGTTTCGTGTGTGTACAGTTAGGTTATACAATGGCCCAGGGCTCATTTTCCACACAAAGCGATTCAGATTCCGTATTTTTTTTAAATGTATGTTTTTTCAAAAAAAATTGCAGTTTTAACAAATTACCACATGCCAGCAACGCAGTTTTAGCAAACTGATCACATGCCAACATTCGAAAAGTATTTATTACTAATTTTTTCACGGCCAAGTAGAAAATTGATTAAATTCATTCATAATGTCTCTAGTTGTTTAAACTGTACATCGCTAGTGTACATTCAGCTTTCCAAAAGACAGTAAAAGTAGACCAGGCGGATCGATCAACATAAGAAAAGTGTTAGAGTAGGAAATACATTATCAAAAGAGGTGGAAGTAAATATGGGACTGCCACAGGGTAGAGTATTGGGACCGTTGCTGTTCATTATTCTAATCAATTATAAGATCAAGACAGGTGAACAGCTGCAGGGTGACCTGGATAGAATATCTAAATGGGTAGGTCAGCATGGAATGAAGATAAATGCCAAGAAGAGTCAGCTTATTAGGTACACAGGTAAAAAACTCAAGGTTGATTGTGATTATAGGGTGGGGTCAGAATTGCTTGTTGAAGGCTTGAAGTGTAGATATCTTGTCATAACGTCTGATAACAAACTCAAGTGGGCACAGCATATTGGGCAGGGGGGTAGGAAAAGGTTAAAAAATCCTTTATTTACTGTAGAGGGTGATGAGAGGATGTACCAGAGAGGTTAGGAAACTCGGTTACAAAATCTTGTCAGGCCATTAGTTGAATATGGTGGTGTAGTTTGGGATCCACATTTTCGTTATCAGATACTGGATTCGGAGGGTATGCAAAGAAGAGCAGCTAGATTTGTTTGTAGAAATTATCGCAGGACCCAGTCAGTAAGTGATATGATAAAGAAACTGGATTGGGAGCCACTGGAGGAAAGGAAGAATGTGAAGAGATTGCTGGGGATGTACAGGGCATATGTTGTTGATAGGGCTTGGAGGGATATTGATCAAAGAATTAGGAATAGTGCATGGAAGGGGAAAGGCGACCATGACCACAAGCTGGCTCCGGATTTCATGCATAAGGGCGTGAGAAAATTTTCTTCTATTAGTAAGCGTGTCAGGGATTGGAACAAATTACCAAGTGAAATTATGAATAGTTAACCAAAAACGCTTAAAGAATTTAACATTACAATTTGTAAATTGGAAAAGTGAAAGGGTGAGGAATTTAACACAGCGACAATAAAAGAAAATTTTAAAAATAATATAAAATGGGTCAATTAATGACTAGGGGAATTGCCACCGGATCTTTAGCTCTGTAGTGGCTGCCCAGGGAATTTTGGGCTATAGTTACTAAAACTAGGCAAGAGTTGATTGCATATAGCAACCACTGTATTCAGGGCAGTTACAGCAGAGAGTAAAAACAGTTAGAAACAATGGAAAGTGGCTATACAGACAGCAACGACATTAAAGCAGATCAGACAGTGAGCATGACGACACTGGGAGGAAAATGGTAGGGAAGGAATCATCACTACTGGCTAGAGTTACTATCTACTATATGGTGCTAAAGAGGGGGGGGACTCTAACAAAACTCAGGTGCACGAGGAGGGAGATGTTATCATCTATCGATAGGCCATCGGTCGTCATCGGTCGACTGCTGAAGGACGGTATTTTGGGCAGCTATGGAGTAAGATGTAGTGAGGCGAGTGACAGTCTGCAGGAGAAGCATCTGGTCACTACGACAGCCATTATAACAGGTGGGAGAAAACCACTGAAATACGAGTAATGTGGGAGGCAGCTAATAGAATAAAGTGATGATAGTTATAGGCTATGAACGAGGAAGGGGAGTTAGGAGTGTCATTATTGTACAGAACTGATGGAAACAAATTGTACATATGTGAATATCCTTGCTGAGGGTTTCATTAACAGTACTATTGCTCACATGACTGGAGTGTCTTACCCACAATTTATATGTTCCTCTCGGGAGTGGCAGAGCGAATAGAAAAAAAAAGTTCGCCCGACCAGCACAGCTCCTTCGAAATTAAATTAATAATAATGACAGTGCTGCCATTTCTACGGATTTATCCGTAGATCTACGGATTTTTATGAAAAGTTAGGATTTTCGGAATTTGTTCGAATATCTACGTATTATTGACACTTTTTAACATTTGTTGATTTTTCCTTATATTGGTGTTTTATGAAACTTTGAGCGTATAGTGTTAATGCATTACAGACTTGTTAATAACTGTGAATTGTTTTCTTGCAACCGCTTGTTTGAACCAATGATTGGAAAAAAGCTGATATTTTGTTTGGTTACAATTTTTATAGATCCTAAAAGACCGTAACACAAAACTATCGGCGCACTCTTTATGCACGGTGACACGATCGTTGGCACGGCTTACAAAGCAGTGCCTTCCCAGAAGGATTAACCAATATCAGAGAATGAAGGGGGTCGCAGTTTTTAACATTTCCTGTTACAGAAGATATGCTAAATTTAGTGTCACCAAAGAAAATGTATGGTTACTAGGGGGGAAAAGAACTACTAGCGATAGTAGCAGCAGTGATGAAAATGACGATGTATAAAATATGTTCAGAGATATTTCTTAGATTCAATGTAGAATATTATTTTTGTAATTTTAAAGGCTGGGGACAAAAATCATTCTTAATTTTGACTCTCTCTTCAAATAATTATTGTTTCAGTTAGCGAGCTTCCGGATTTTTGTACCAAATTTACAGAAATTTTAGCGGTCTTCTACGGATATTTAAAGCCAAGTGGCTGGCAGCAGGGGCGAATCTAGGGGGGGGAGGGCCAGGGGGCTCAAGCCCCCCCCAAAGGGTCTAGGTTCACCCCGAACATTGTGAATTTGAAGACTTTTTTTTTTTAGCTCTACGGATTTAAAGCCCCAGGAAACTATAAAAACTACCCCTTCCCCATCAAGCCCCCCCGAAACCCTAAAACCATCGAGGGCAAGCCCTCCCCAACCAAAATCCACTCAAGCCAAGCCCCCCCCCCCAAACCGAAATCCCGTTCAAGCCCCTCCCAAACCAAAATCCTGGATCCGCTCCTGGCTGGCGGCACTGAATAATGATTATAATAATATATGCAGGAGATCGAAATCTGTTATTAACATGTCTGATGGTTCCCAAGTGATACAAATTCAATTGTATAGATGCACAACTAATGTAAAGAAGAGATTAACTAACGAAATGAAAGATTTTGTTATTAAGTGCAAACAAAAGGCTGTGGTATGTGACCTTGGGGCAGGTAGCCAAAGGGACAAAAGCGTGGCCGGTAGGGTGTGAATATTTGGCATATGCTTGGCTCCTAGCTCGCACAGTTAGGGTCAGCACGGAAAGTGATGACCGCGAGGGCGTAAGTGGTGGAGATGGAGATGAGGGTGGGGAGCAGTCTCCAGTCCACTGTGACGACCCCGAACAGGCGCACGGCTGCTCGGCGGTAGCGCACCAGCTGCGCGAACTGCCGCAGCGCTTCCTGCTCTGCAGGGCACTCCACCAGGCGACGCAAGACCGCCTTCAGCGTGCCGTCGGCGGCAGCAGAGGTCACGTGGGACGGCAGCACGATCAGCAGGGTGGTGAGTGCCGTGATCACTGCGCTCGCTACGTCCAGCGGAATCACTGCTTCAGCCTCAGCTACTGCCGAGGAGACGTGGTAGGTGACCGCAATGACGGTGAAGAAGTCGCACACGAGAACAACAGTCAGGAAGAGTTGGTGGGTGTCCGTCGCGATGTCCACGGCGTCGCTCAGAGCGACGTAGACCTTCATGAGCGACCGCAGGGACGGATAGCCCTGCTCGCTGTCGACGTCACAAGCAGTCGTGACGTGGCGCGGTTCTCCTGCTTCAGAAACAAGGCGAGGCAGTGACCACTTGTTGCTGCCACTCCGGAGAGCACGCGTTGTCTCCCACTGACCCACAACGCACGCCAGTCGCGACAGTCTGGCCTCGACGCAAAACACGAGAGTCACGAACTTGAGCATACTCATTACAATTAGCTGCATGCTGAAAACTGCACAGACAACTGTTAAAATGGAACCCAAAGACCCACTATATATTATCCATAACATGGGGTTTGAAAGGTGTGAGATGAATATTACTATCACATTTATCTTCAGAAGACGTTTCGCGTTCTCCGACAAATCAAATCCTTGACGAAACAGTACGGAATCGCAATAATGAATAAGGGATAACATTTCTTTGTACTTTTTTAAGTTGCAGTGACAGTCAGAAAGTAAATTCACTAGGACTATGAAACAGGTGCAGACAGAGATTCCCCAGCTGAGGGAAGCGTAGAAAGGAAACAACGCGTTCACGCAGTTATTGAGGAGGACGCACATGGCGGCCAGCTGGGTGGCCGCCGCTGCAGCGGCGACAGTCCTGTCCAGGGTCGTGGTCCTCATGGAATACGACTTCCAGTCCACGGTGACTGGAGTGAGCCCCACCAGCTTGCACGCCCACATGAACACCGCCGGCCAGACACGGGTGGCAGCCATCAGCCCCTGACATCAAAAACACACATCACAACACTCACCGTCACTCACTTACGAGTATTATTGACCAATCATCATCAGAGGGGACTAATTTGAATAGAAGACTGTTATAATGTATCGCTACGCTACATGAAAATATGTGCCATACGCTTGACTCCTAGGTGGACAGTGCAAGCAAAAGGCTGTGGTATGCGACCTTGGTGCAGGTAGCCGAAGGGACAAAAGCGTTGAGGGGAGAAATTACAGTAGACTGCCAGCTGTGCGGTGGTGTGTGTCGCCAGCCAACAAGTGTGAACCTGATGTGCGGTGACTACCGTTAGCACGGTCTGTGGTGGTGCTCTATGTTCATGTCGTCATCGGAGTGGATGACGCTGTCCGACGGCCAGCTGATGGGTCATCGCCTGGGATTACTACTGGAAGCAGACTTGGCGCCTTCTGCAAAATGGTAACTGCACAGAGATGTTGATAACCACCGCAAAGAGTTGTCGTATCGATAAACCCCGTGTCGCCCAAGACATATAACAAAACCCCTGACAGCTGATAGATATTGAATCTATTGCATTACAAGATGATTGTTTAATTGTGATTGAAAAGTAAGTTTTGTCATAAATGTAAATTTAGAACGCTCGTGAAACAGTGTTGCCAACATGTAAAGTAACATCCCAATTCCCCTTCTCATTTTTTTCATTCAGTAATAATATTGTTGATAAAATAATTAAAATAAAAAGTAATTTAATTTTTAATAGAGGAAGTACGCGTGTAGGTTTTTATTGAGTGTAATACCGACGTTATTAAAGTTTTTGCAGTATGTTTCGTGGATTGGACACGCAAAAAAAGTACTTGTTTCCTATACAGGGTGATTCAAAAAGGACATTACAACTTCAGAATGATATTCAAATTTATTGAGAGAACTTACAGAAGCAAGAGAGTAATTGATCACACATACTATGTGCCTATCTTGACATAGGCTACTGAGACATTGACAATGAAGAAGGGTACAAGCAAGCGAAATGAAGTGTTTAAGAGATAGAATGGGAGTCACTAAAACAGACAGGATAAGGAATGAAGTGATTACACACACCATAAAAGAGGAACACCTACAAGAAATGATAGAGAGGACCAGACTGAGATGGTATGGACATGTAAAGAGAATGGAGGTTCAAAGCACGGCAAGAAATATCCAATAATTAAGATGCATTGTAAACGACCCAGAGGAAGACCAAGAGATGGATGGCTGAAGAGCTTGTACGGAAGAGAAGGGAAGACTGGAATAAGGTGGTGACTGAGTGGTGGTGGGAAGAAAGAAGGAAATTGAAAGGCTAAGCAGACCCGGCCAGAGGCTGGAAACTGTTGAAGATGATAATTAGAGACCGGATTATATGCAACACAAAAAGATAGAATTATGCATGCAAATATGCATGAAAAGTGTTCAAAATATGCAACATTATATCAAATAAAAATAGTATTTTTTATTTCAAAATCAGCATGCAATTAATAATTAGTTGAATGACATTTATAAATTCGATAGTTAATAATTATTTAACGTTTTTTTACTTAAAAATGTAAACATCGGGAACTGTTCCAAATATTTTCGATGTTTACACAATGGCAATGAGAATTTTATTCATTAACTGAATAGAGTCAGTCAACGTCAAACCTTGGGTTTCAAGCTTTTTAATACTCGCAGGTATGTGGGAAAAACGAATGCTAATCACAGCTATGGTTTTAATAGTAGAATATAAATGCTTCCTTGTACTGACAAACTGTCATAGCCTCTCCACTATCAAAGTCGTTTACTACATCTTTAATGGCCTCGAAATGTTCATTGTAAAACAGTACAGCTTCAACCCACGTCGCCCATCGAGTTACCACAGTTCCGGAGGTAAAGGCATATTTGGCAATTTTTTTATAAACATTTTTACGAGAACGTGCCTTAAGAATTTCTTTGTTGATGAAATCAATTTATTTACGTTCGGACACGTGGGTCGTAGTTCTTCAGGGAGTCGTCGTAGACTAAGAGCTGTGCTGCTAGTAGGTTTTTCAGACTACAAAGGAAGATTTGATCTATTAACTAGGTACACTATCGAAAAATATTGTAAATACAGCGAAAATATGCATCATCACCAGGTTTTCGGTAAAATATGCAATAACTGGTGAAAATGGGCTTAATATCCAAATGTATGCATATAATCCGATCTCTAATGATAATGAACTTACAGACTTGATAGATGTGTCATTTTGAAGCAAACAATCTCAACTTTCACATAAAAGTGTCAAGTGTCATTTTGGTTCTATGTGACTACCATTTGTCATGTGGCAAACTTCCCACCGGTAATCAATTTCTTCCGACACTCGTTGCAGCAAATCAGACGTAACTTGTACAGCGGCAGCGTAGATTCGATTTTTCAGGTCGCCCAAACTTTTTGGTAGGGGAGGAACATGTGTAGATTACAGGAGATATTGGTTATACTAATGGGTTGTTGCTAACTTGTTGTCATTATATAATAATATTATCAAATATATAGTAATATTGACATTACTAATAAGTGTATGTACTGTTCCACATCCCCGAGATTATTCTCACATGGGCTCAAGGTGAACATATCTATCTATATATATATCTATCTATCTATAGACGAAGGGGCATACTGGGCAGCAAACAAGTAATGTATATGAACCGTTTTTTATGTTGCGGAACGTCCATAAACTACGTGGTTCGGTCCAGGGAGGGAGCGGTGGACTACGTGGGGAGGGGGAGGAGGAAGGGGGGGTGTCTAAGCCAAGGCACGTAGCTTTTCATTGATATTACAGTAGTCATCAGAGTTAAAATAAGGTGCACAACACACAACAGCACGAGGAAACTTAGTTCCGTTATTTAATTATCCCCGTATGTAATTTAGATACTCTATGTACTGACAGTGTAGCGGATGCGTGTGACTTGTAGTCATAGCGTTGGGCTGCACGCGTAGGGCGCATTTGAACTAACCGACAGGCGACGGCACATTACGATTCGAAAAACATTAAACACTCTGTACCTAGACTCAATTTCGCTTACAGATGTCACCAGGGATTAGCCAAGGCAGTGGCAGTTCTTCTTGTTTTGATGGTTTGAAATAAAACTGTTTTTATTAGGATCTCCCGCGTATGACCACACTGCTCCTTTATAAAATAGTTCTAGTTTTGTTCTGTGATGTAAATTTGAGTGAAACGTCAATTATAGTGCTCGCTGAAATGTTATTTAAAATTCAAAATGTGCTCTAAAGCAGCGCAGTACAATAATTTTCAGGAGGCCTATCGAAAATGTTCTTGCAAAGAGTTTTCACTATCCAGTGAGTTATAGAACTCATTTAAGCAGATCACAGAATCATTACCTGGTAATATAGAAAGAAAGGCGACACAACTGCAGCAAAAGAAAACAAAAACACGCAGCTTTTCTCAGGTTTTTTTACGTGACAGATATAATTTGTTCTATTTTATCAATTGATGAGCAATGATGAATGAGAAAAGGAGAATGTTCTGTTCTTAGTAACACCTAAAGAAGAAAGGGATCTGTGACCTCTGTTCCAAAAAGAGGTTTTCGTCACTGATTGATAATTTATAGGAGTTCCTAGTGTCAACATTTTATTTACAACTAGCTTCGTATCACCTACCTCACATATGCATAACGTATTGTTACCAGAACGACCTGATGACTGTACAATAGTGTCTCCCGAATCCCGGGCATCCAGATTTGGGTTTTCCATGGTTTCCCAAATCACTCCAGGCAAATGCCGGGATGCTTCCTTTAAAAGGCCATGGCCGAATTCCTTCCCATTCCTTGCCCCCATCCTTGCCCCCCATCCTTGCCCCCCATCCTTGCCCCCCATCCTTGCCCCCCCATCCTAAAGACCTCGCTGTTGAGAGACGTAAAGCAGTTAAAAAAAAATAGTGTCTCTTTTGTGCAAAAAGTGGATTGAGCAGCAGGACAACCGACGTTCATGTCGTAGTTGTTATAACATTTTGTTACGTTGTGACGAATGTAAAACAATAATAGTTGTGGATATATGTTAAAGCGCTTGCGTCAAAATGTGATCGCTGTGAACGGAGCGCATTACTGAGTAATCGACACTGAGATACGGAATACTGGTAATGTTCTAAACAAGACTGAAGCTATGTGTCGTTAAAATAAAACACAATATCGTCTTAGATAGTGTTGACAGTCAATTGTTAAGGCATGCAGCGTGGCCAGAGAACAGTTTGTGTTGGAAAAGAGCAGCTGACATCAGGTCAGGTACGAAGGTCACAGATATCTTAGTGGTAATCGGCTGGCTATATTGCGCGGAGAAAGGTCCAAAGATGGGCAAAAACAGTATTAGAATGGAGTGCAGAAGATCACCACAAACCGAGAGGCAGGCCGATGGGTTAAAGACATTCGCAGGGCTTTAGGAATTAACTGGCAGAAGATCACCCAAGATCGCAATACTTGCTATTGCTAGACTTGAGTACACATATAGATTAAATGAACAAATTTGAAAGTTTGTATTTAAATTTTAATTACTGTTTCATTCAATTTCTACAACGATCTTGGATATGCAATGTTTTTGATGATTCCAGGTACACTGGCAAAAATTAAGGGGGTTGAAAAGTGGAAGGGGGTTTACATGTTTGGAAACAATATTTACTGAAGTATTTTTCTGTATATTTTATAGTATTTTATTTTATAGTATACGTGTGCAAATTTCCATTAAAATCGGATAAAATCTGTGGGTTTATCTAAATTAGGGGGATGTGTAGGGGATAAGGGGTTGCCTTTTTCGAAACCATATATAGGTAATATTTTTCAATTTGTTTTTAAGTATACGTTTGCAAATTTTGGTGTAAATCGGACAAAATCTGTTGGGCTATTTAAATTATGGGGTGTTATGGGCAAGAGGGGGTGTATTTTTTGGAAATTTTATTTCTTAGGAACCACCTCCGAAAAGCTCTCGACAACACTCCAAAGTTTCACCGTAATCGGACAAACGGTTTAGGAGCGCATGGAGGACAAACAAACACACATCGATTTTTATATATAAGATTAAATTGCCATTTTCAGTATTTTCCTCACAATTTTTCCATTTTTTCTCACCGTTTAAACCTTCCCTGAACTTCCAAAAATATTTCAAGGTCAAAATTATCCAAATCGGTACAGCCGTTCCCGAGTTTTAGCGAGATAAACGAACAGCAATTCATTTTTATATATCAAGATATTTATAATTATAAAAGATATATAAAGCAAATAATGGTCGTGCTCATTGCATGTGCAATAATCTTAACGGTAGTCTGTTAAGAGAAAACCGTTCAAAATCTCTTCTCGTATTAATGCGGAAAAAGCTGCGTGCCACACGGGGTGGGGGGGGGGGCAAGGTAAAAACACAGTCAGGTTTCGGGGGGGGGTGGGGGGGGGTTTCAAGAGAGGCCGATAAGGAGCCACATAGTTTAAGCACGCTCTCTTTTTTGTTCGAGTTAAAAGGGACTAAGACAATGTGCATAAGGCTGTTCAATGGAAACGAATCTAAGAATGTAAAACAACAGTGATAATGGCGAATGAGTATCTGCAAGCTATATATGTATGACGTAAGAATATATCAGAATCTGTACTTACAACAAATTTTACAGTTTTCTGCTACGGAGCTCTTGAAACGCACTTTCAAGAGGACTGCTCTGCTCTGCGTCTACACTACACAGCACCACTCCAGTAATTGCGTTTATTGACTGGTGTATTAAGTTCCAGCAATTAGCTAAGTGCTGCCAGCGATATTGCACAGCGAGGTAAACCTGTCGTTTCTGACACATCTTGCAACCGTGTCATCACCTTATTTCCGCCGTCAGTTTTACGATAAACAGAATTTGAAGTTGACAATGTCGCGTTAAGGTGTGTAATGGAAAATATGACCATGACTTCAAGCTGGCATTCGATTTCTGGAGGAAAGATGTGGGAAGATTTAAAAAAAAAAAAAAATGTAAGTACGTCAGCAATTGGAATAAGGTACCAAGAGAAATGACGAATAATTTAACAAAAATGTTGGAAGAATTTAAAGTAGAAAATTGCATGTGTTAAGGTAGGTGTGTGCAGGAAAGGGGAAAAGTTGGAGTGCAGGGAAATTGCCACTGGAGCGTGTCTGCAGCTTTTGTTTTTGTAGTGTCGTTAAACATTAACAGGCAAACACCACGACACTTCGTAAATAACTAGCAGACTTCTGTGATCACTGCTCTGAATGTTGGTATCGTTAATAGTATACAGGGTGATTCACGAAGATAGGCAAATATTTGAATATGTTTTTCTACAAGTAAAACTAAAGAAAAGGCTTACATAAACATAGGTCCGCAAATGTTTAGTTACGGAGTTACGGCTAATAAAACATTTTGCCTGAAATTTAGCAATCTCGTTAATGTGAAGCCATCGCAAAACTGTACGAGGTTACAGTGAAGCACGATACCCATTTTATTTTGTTGTTATTGATCTCGTGAATGTAATAAAACAAGTCCCAGACGTGTATGTGCAGTAGTTTTCCAGAAATTCCAGAGAAGCAAAGAAATAATTTGGAAAAATTTGTAATTTATTAACTACTTGGCCCAATTTTGTTTATTTTTAAATTCCAGACAATTGTACCAAATTTTCAACAGAAGTTGTAGAGAATTTAATTTTGGAAAATGATGATAATAGAGTTAACTAAAACAATATGAATCTGTCAGATAATCTGCTTTTATTAATACCATAGCTCAGTATTAAGGAAGTTGTTCAGTGTACATACAATTTCACAATACATTCACAATAAATGTTTAAAAATGTCTCCACCGAGTTCAATGCATTTAGCTGCACGTCTATGAATAGATTTTGTTGCTCATTTCTGGGACTTGTTTTATTACATTCACCAGATCAACAGCAACGAAATAAATGGAAATTGTGCTTTACTGTAAACTCGTACAGTTTAGCGATGGCTTCATATTAGCGAGGTTGCTAAATTTCAGGCAAAATCTTTTATTAGCCATAACTCCGTAACTAAACATTTGCGGACCTATGTTTCTATGAACGGTTTTCTTTAGTTTTACTTGCAGAATAAAATATTTGTATATCTTAGTGAATCACCCTGTACATCGACTAATTTGCGGATGGCTGTATGTGTGTGTGTGTTTGTGTGTGTTTGTGTGTGTGTGTGTGTGTATGTTTTTTATGTTTGGCCTTCGGTCTTTGCGACCATTTAGACAGCTCCAATTTGTTTTTGTACCCACTGTTGTATCAGGCTTCCATCATGATATTGTATATACTATAGTAGGACAGCACAAGACGAAGACAACACTTAATTAGAACCATCCATGCCCGAGGCCGGTCTTGAACCGTCGACCCTTGTAATGCGAGGCCTGCGCGCTAGACACTACACTGACAGGGCCGGCTGATGGCAGTGTTGGAAAAATTTTATTTCCTAACTGTCCTACTGAGCTGACTTTTTTAAAAATAAATAAATAAAAAATAACCTGGCACTTAAGTGTGTGCTAGCGAATTCTTAAAGACATGAGCGGATTCTTATAAGGAATGGTTGCATAGTAGTATGATTTTGTTATACTGGAAATCTACGTTTATTCTTCAAAGAGTATGAAATCCATAGTACAAACGTTTACAGTTGATAAGTGGCAAGGCATGTGTGACATATACTGTACGACTCCGAGTGAATATTAAGTAGTTTGTCTTTGTAATTATTATCTCTTCGTAAATCACTGAACAATGTAATAATTTTAATACATGTACTCCCTCACTAATTCCACAGACTGTTCATATTGTAATGTCATTGGATAGTATTAAGTTATGATAATCTTTGGTCCGCGGGCGCGGCCAGAGAGAAGAGAGGAAAAAGTCACGCAGTGTGTGTGCATGGAGGAAGGAATAATATGGAGACGACGCAAGAGACCTTTGCCACGCATGGAAGTGAAGCAGGCCGGCGGAGGAGTGGGGGGGCATGGCCGGAGTGGTGGGGACTTGACCGCTTCCCAACAAACACGGGGAGTATGGTTAAACACCTCAAGGGGACTCTAGGATAAACGTGACGCCGCAATCTGGTGATGGATTATTATGTAACTCGATGAGACAAATAAAAATGAAGAATAAAATTTTTTGATATCCTGCTTAGTTTTCGAGATATTCTGTCTCAAATGTGAAATGGTTTTGGTTGAAATTCAGAAGAAAAAATTATTCAAAGTCAAATTTTATGATGAATTTTTATTTAAAAAGACGAGACAAATAAAAAATAAAGAGTAAAATTTTTCGATATTTCACCTAGTTCTCGAGATATACTGTCTCAAAAGTGAGGTGTCTTGAGTTGAAATGCAGAAGAAAAATTTCGCAAAAGTCAAATTTAATGATGGATTCTTATGTAACACGACGAAAAAACTCGATAATAAGGAATAAATGTTTTCGATATCTTGCTTAGTTTGGGGGATATACAACAACCAAATTGAGGGGTTTAGGTTTGGATGCAGGCTGGACCAAAAATTAATTCTGTCAAAGCCACAATGATTACATGGTTGACATGCAGAATGGATATTTCAGTTTTATTACTACCACTTGTGGTTAGTCTGAAATGTGTCCTAGACCAGAAAAAAAGTAAGAGGACCCACTCTAGGGATGAGCAACCCAGACATTTTGTAGGCTGGTACCAGAAATAAAATGTTTCCGCATAATTTATAGTTAATATAAAGTGTATCAACAAAAAGTAAAGAGTGATACTTTACTATAATGTATGGTTGGCATCATGCGGTGTTCTTTTAAGTAACTTCAAGCAAGTGTGCTCCAATCATAAATGCGATGATGAGTCACTGTCTGAACAAGCCTATACTTTTTTCAACAAAATAACTTATCACGCTAGAAGAACTCTACTTCAACTTCTGTTTAAAAGGGCAGAGGCTTTATTATTACCTTTAAAAATAAAAGAGCCGTTTCACAATTGTTGCTATTACAGGAATGTACAAGTAACTTTATGACACAGAATTTGATTCATTATTTTCCTTTACTTCACATTATTAATAATGAATTAACATGTGGTTAAAGGTAGGGACCGTGCACAAACTACACGGCCTGGTCCGGGGGGGGGGGGGTGCTGGAAGGCTACGTTGAGCTATGTAGGGAGAGGGGGGGGGGATTCCAAGCCAGGCCACGTAGCTATCCTTTCATAAAATTTGTCACAGTTAAAATGAGGAATGGAATTCACAACAGCATGTGAATATTTATTGGTTTAATTCTAGATGGCGATACCGCTATAGCACCTTTCTGCCACACGCAGCTATCAAAGAATTATCCGTACCACTTTTATGACATTTTTCTTCTGGTCCAGGCTGTATTTCAACCTAACCTCAACTGCTAGGAATAATTTTAAAAAAAGCTAGATCCCTGTACTGGTAGTAGGCCTAAAGTAGTTGTAGCAGTATCATGATCTAGAATTAAACCTATTTATTTCCCTCAGCTAATTATCTCCTTATGTAATTTATAATAGTCTGACAAGAGAAAACAGTGCAAAATGTCTTCTGGAATCAAAAGGGGGAAAAAAAACCTACTTGCTAGGTGAGGGGGGGGGGAAGGGGGGTGGAGGCAAAAGCCAAGTTGGTCTACATGGGGAGGGATAGTGGTTCACAGGAGGCCAAATTGGAGCTATGTGGTTTATGCACGCTCTCTTATGTATGTATCTCAATTGATGCTATCTATAAACATTAGAAATTAAGGAAAAAAAGTCTGTTAAAAATTATTTTAATAGAATTTTATTTGCCAAAACATCTACAGCCACAAAAAAAGACTAAGGGTATTATTATTTTATTTAATTTCAATGGAGCACACGCTCCATAATATCCAAGTGTAATTAGGAAACAGTGATACAAGATTTATTGAAACAGAAAGTTATATATGTAATTTGAAAGTGTCACCATATGGCAAGATAATACTTGACAGCAGTAGGAGCACTGGATTCTTAGGTTTTCTGATTCATGTTTGAAGTATTTCTTTAATTCCTTAGTTATTGATCAAAAAATCTTAAAATATATATTAGCATATAAATTTAGTCAGGATCACTTTGAAATATTTTTACAATGTATCAGATCTTTGGGGGGTGGAGGGGGGGGGAGGAATTCAAACAATCCCACTGCCCATACAATTTAAAGCAGCTTATAAAAAAAAAAACCTACTCTTGAAATGTGAAGTGAAATATGCAAACACTGGTAATTGTATACTCCTGGAAAAATTGTTAATCATGCTCCAGAACATATTATAAATTTTACATCAAGACATCATCGAATTATTGAAGAGGAAAAAGAATTACAGTTTCCTCCCAAGTCCGACCACGAATGTATGTTTGATGCAGGTGCACTAACTGTTTTAATAGATCATATTGTACACTACATTTCAGGATTTGTGGTACACAAACATCTAAAAATATTAAAAAGTGAAGAGTGTGTTAGTATATTGTGATCTCCATTTCTATTATTTTGGGGATCTCTCAAAACGTACAAAAGTAGAGATGGTCTTATTCATCGTTCACTTGATATAAGTAACATTTGTGAAACGTTTTAAAAAGTATTTAGCAGAAATGTGCATTCAAATTTTGGTTTATTTTTTTAAAAAGAAGTTAAACATTTTGCAAACTGAAACACAAGTTGTTCAATTGATAATCTGTGAAAATTTATTCAGTCACCTTAATTTGCGAACAAAGTCATCCCATTGAGAGCTATGACTAAATATTTATAGACGTGCTGCAAAGTTTGCTGTGTCTACCGCTCACTTCAACAACGATAATTACAAT
This sequence comes from Vandiemenella viatica, assembly GCA_031002005.1. Taxonomy (NCBI): domain Eukaryota; kingdom Metazoa; phylum Arthropoda; class Insecta; order Orthoptera; family Morabidae; genus Vandiemenella; species Vandiemenella viatica. Next base: position 149,097,338 of record CM061918.1, read on the forward strand.
TCAACTTACTTATGAAATGATATTCCAGGTTCATTCCTGTCTGGCCTATTTGTGCAACCGTACGCAACACAAGCTGGCATTTTTAAACACTTATACACAATACTAAATGAAATAATCACTGCCTCTACCACAATGTGAACACCTTAATTGTTGGGAAGCGCCATATGGTCGCTGCCGGTGCTGCCACCATGCGGGAGAGTTTAGTGCTTGCTTCACCGATTTAAGCTCACTTCTTCTCCATATAATTCCTTCCTCCATGGTGTGTGTGCATCGAGGAAGGAAATATATGGAGGAGAAGTGACGTTAAATCGGTGAAGCAGGCTCTAAACTCTCCCGCATGGCGGCAGCAGCGGTATTGCGCTTCCAAACATTGTGATGTTCCCAGTATATCCCGAAAATTAAGCAAGATATCGAAAATTTTTATTCTTTATTTTCGATTTGTCTCGTCGTGTTACATAAGAATCGATCATTAAATTTGACTTTTGCGAAATTTTTCTTCTCCATTTCAACTCAAGAAACCTCACTTTTGATACAGTATATCTCTAGAACTAGGTGAGATATCGAAAAATTTTATTCTTTATTTTTCATTTGTCTCGTCTTTTTAAATAATAACCCATCATCAAATTTGACTTTAACCAATTTTTTCTTCTGAATCTCAACCAAAACCATTTCACATTTGGGACAGAATATCTCGAAAACTAATCAGAATATCAAAAAATTTTATTCTTCATTTTTTATTTGTCATATCGAGTTACATAATAATCCATCACCAGATATCGGCGTCACCTTTATCCTAGAGTCCCCTTGAGGTTATTGTACATATTCCCCGTGTCTGTATGGAAGCGGCCATGCCCCCCCCACTCCTCCTCCGCCCTGCTTCACTTCAATGCGTGGTGAAGGTCTCTTGCGTCGTCTCCATATATTTCCTTCCTCCATGTGTGTGTGTTGGTTTGTGATCGCTGAGGTGATATAGAAAGTGCGGAGTATATTAAATATGATATGGCATTTACCTATCTTGGTTTATTAAATATTTCTTGTTGTTGGAGTGTATGTATGGTTTTTTTTATTTAACATCAAAACCAACCAACTGACAGACTGGTTATATCTAGCACAAAGTGCCAGGATTAAAAGAAGCATAGGCAGGTTATAGCTGGCTTACCCAGCCAAGAGAAAACGGTAACAGCCTGGTTATAAATGGGAGAAACATAGTTTCGCATTATCTACTTGAACATCGTTATTCATATCAGAAGTAAAAATACAGAATTAATTTTTCTACCATCGCGCGTGTGTTCTATTAAATTGCTTACCTCATTATTTTCGCTGGCCAAAGATTTAATCCGTCGTATCTTGCACAGATACATAATCATTTGAAAGGCTGACACCTCCCTTGAACGGAGACCTCTTACTGTGTATTAAATTTATCGGCGAATGACATATCCCCGAATTCAATATTTAAATGATTCGATAGCAGATTACATAGTGACTATTAGCATACCAATATGTTAGATTTATAGTTGCAAGTAAATAAATGACGAGATTGTGGAGGCAGCAAATATTTAATATTCATTCTATTTTATTACTATTTGTAAAAATTCATTTCTTTAAATACAATAGTTATAAATGTTTATTTTTTCCAGTGTCAATTCATAGACGTTCTCTTTCACATAACAGATAATATATTTTTTTGCTTTATATTATTCGATTTTACAATTGCGACATGCGTCGGTTAATTTAATTTAATTTAATTGCAATGGAGCACAGGCTCCGGTGGCAATATCCCTACACACCCATCTTCCCTCTATCCTGCACCCACCTACATTTGGCCTCTATAAATTTTATCTTTAAATTCCTTCAAAGTTTTCGGTAAATTATTCATCATTTCTCTTGGTAACTCATTCCAATCCCTGACACCCTTACCTAAAAAAGAGAATCTTCCCACACCCTTGTGCCTGAAATCGAGTGCCAGCTTGTAGTCATGGTCATCTTTTCCCTTCCATGCACTACTTTTCATACCTATTGCAATATCTTTCCACGCCTCATCACCAGTATATGCCCTGTACACTCCTATGACCCTCCTCATCCACCTCCTGTCTTGCAATGAATCCCATTCCAGCTCCTTTATCATATCCGTCACTGATTGCATTCTGCGATAATTTCCAGAAACAAATCTAGCAGCCCTTCTTTGCACCCTCTCGAACTCCTGTATTTGATACGTAAAATGAGGGTCCCATACTACACTACCATATTCGAGCAATGGTCTGACCAAAGTTTTGTAACCCAATTCCTTTACTTCTCTCTTACATCCCCTCATCACTCTCCCCAACAAGTGCAGAACTTTGAAACCTTTTCCTACCACCTGTCCTATGTGTCCTGGCCAGTTAAGTTTGTTATCAAAAGTAATTCCAAGATATTTGCATTTCAAGTCTTCAGCAAGCAATTCTTTCCCCACCTTATATTCATAATTAACCTTTTGTTTTTTATTTGTGTATCTAATAAGCTGACTCTTCTTTGCATTTATCTTCATTCCATGTTTACCAACCCAATTAGATATCCTGTCCAGATCACCCTGCAACTGTTTACAATCCTCTATCGTTTTGATTCTTTTATACAGCATTATGTCATCTGCAAACAATCTAATTTCAGATAGTAAACAATCAACACAATTATTCATTAGAATAATGAATAGCAATGGTCCCAATACGCTACACTGTGGCACTCCCATTTTTACTTCCACTTCTTTTGATACTACATTTCCTACCCTAACTTTCTGTTTTCTACCTTTTAAAAATTCTTCTACCCAGCAAATGACTTTCTTATCCACTCCAATTGTTTTTACCTTATTTACTACCATTTTATGGCTTACTCTGTCAAACGCCTTAGACAGATCTAGTGCTACACTATCAATTTGGCCTAAGCAGCAAGTGTCTAGACTCAATTACTCTGTCCATTGGTATCAGTATCAGATGTATAAGTTTTTGTAACATAATTCAGAAACAAATTTAGCTGCCCTTAACTACATTCCATACAAGGTGAGTCTCGTACTGGGATTCCTGAATGTCTCCAGGCAATGCGCAATTCAGCTGCAATCAAGCGAAATTTCAACATGCTTCCTTCTAACTCTTCCAAGTTTTAATATTCATTATTTATCTCTACAGGTAATACATCGCCCTTTCTTCTCGTTGTCGACCAAAGTAATTTAAATTTTGAGAATATAAGCATTGACTGGTTCTGTGCTAACCTATATGCTCTATGACAATAATAGTTGATAAAATTGTACGCTACGGTGGCAATCTCCCTACACATCCGCCTTTCTCCTTCCCTCTTCCAACCTACTTTTGCCCTCAATTAATTTTTACTTTAAATTCTTTCACAGTTTCTGGTAAATTATTCATCAATTCTTTTGGCAATTTATTCAAATCCCTTACAGCCTTTCCTGCGACAGAAAATTTTGACACACCCTTATGCCTGAAATCAAGTGGCAGCTTGTGGTCATGGTCATCTTAACCCTTCCATGCACCACTCATAATTTTGTCACCAATATCTTTCCATGCCTCATCACCAGTATAGGCCTTGTACACTCCCATGACTCTCTTCACCATCCTTCTATCTTCCAATGAATCCCACTCCAGCTCCTTTATCATATTAGTTATTGATTGTGTTCTGCGGTAATTTCCAAAGACAAATCTGGCAGCCCTCCTCTGCACCCCCTCCAACTCCTGTATTTGATACCCAAAATGTGGGTCCCATACTATACCACCATATTCCAGCAGTGGTCTGACCAAAGTTTTGTACCCCAATGCCCTTACTTCTCTAGTGCATCCCCTCATAATTCTTTCCAACAGGCGAAGGGTTTTGAACCCTCTCCCAATTATCTGTCCAATGTGTTCTGCCCAGTTAAGTTTGCTATCAAATGATATTCCAAGGTATTTACATTTCGAGTCTTCAATAAGTAGCTCCTTCCCCACTTTATAATCATAATCAACCTTTAGCTTTTAATCTGTGTACCAAATAAGCTGACTCTTCTTTGTATATATCTTCATCCCGTGCTTACTCACCCAGCTAGTTATCCTGTCCAGATCACCCTGCAGCTGTCAACAATCTTTTATTGTTTTGATCCTTTTATATAACATTATGTCATCTGCAAACATTCGAACATCTGACAGTAAACCATTAACGCAATCATTCATTACAATAACGAATAACAATGGTCCCAATACACTACCCCGTGCGACTCCCATGTTCACTCCTACTTCTTTTGATACTGCATTTCCTACCCTAACTTTTTACTAAAAAATAAATAATAATAAATGGTTCATTACATGAACTGGATATCAAAAAGAAACAAAATAAAATAATTATAGTAAATACATTAACATTCAGGCCACAAGCATATTAATTTAAGAAACTGAATTATTTCAAGTAAATGTAGACAGTTTTAAAATTCCAGATTTTAAAACAATTTGAAAATGTTGTCTTCAATAGGTAATTGAATTATAATGGATGAATAAGGCGCTGGTGTAGTTTTGATTTGCAAAAGTTATATATTAGCATTGCTTCATCATTTAGTTGTCTCCCCAACATTTCACTTTATACACAGCAAGGTCTTTCTTTTCTTAAGTTTATTGTGAAGTACTAACTACAATTATTGAACATTTAATATCATCGATGTTTGTCAAAGAAATGATTATTATTAAGTTTCATCTGTTTATTTAATACAATAAAACTCTTATTTCAGTAGAACCTCGGTAAATTAAAAACCTCTATAACTTCAAAAAATAATATGTTCCCTTCCCATCAGAGCCCAAAACCTCTATAACTTAAAATACGCAACCTCTATAACTTAAATAAGTAATCTCTGTATTGGCCCTCAGTAACTTAAAGAAATGGTTCCACAACCACTATAACGTAAAATTGTTTGCCAATGAGTCATTTTGAAAGAGTGTGCAAAACAAAAGGTTTCGGCATTTATTGCTTGCACGGGTTCACTAGTTAAATTGTTAACGTAAACAATGTACAGTACATATGTCACCTATTGTTTGCTTCTTCGAAATTCTTTAAAGCTTTGCGGCGGTTAGCCTTAAGACAACGGCTAACTTGGATCATAAGTTTTTGATCATTGTCCTGGAAACATCGCTTTACCTACTGTGTGATAAAACTGGCTTAAAATGAGTTCAAAAAGAAAACTAACAACACTCACATACGCTGATAAATTAAAAGCTATAGAAGCAGTGAAAAATGGATTGAAAAGGAAAGAAGTTGCGGCTCAGTTTGGGATACATGAGAGTACATTATCAATCATCATTAAAAAGAAACTGAAATCTTGAAGAAACAAGAATCAGGAGAAAGTCTTCAATGTAAAAGACGAAAAATTGCCGAATTCCCTAATTTAGAACGATGTTTGTTTATGTGGTTGAAACAGTGTCGAAACAAAAACATCAGTGTTAGTGGACCCATACTGAAAGAAAAAGCTGAAGAGTTCGCTAATTCGCTGAAAATCAAAATTTTTAAAGCCAGCAATGGCTGGTTACAGAATTTTAAGAAACGACGTGATTTAGCCTTTAAAAAAATGTGCGGCGAAAGTGCGAGCGTAAGCAAATCAGTCTGCCAAGAATGGAAATCTGAATTACATAATTTAGTGAATGATTATGATGATTATGATCCCAATGATGTTTTTAACGCTGACGAAACGGGTCTATTTTTCAAATACATTACATTAACATTCAAAAATGACAAATGTCATGGAGGAAAGCACAGCAAAGAACGACTTACGATTCTGTTTTGTGCAAATTCTACGGGCACAGAAAAACTGAAACCTTTAATTATAGGCAAGTCAACAAAACCTCGGTGCTTTGCAGACCTAAAATCACTACCCATGGATTATGAAGCCAATAAAAAAGCATGGATGACGGCCGAACTTTTAAAAAAATGGCTGATTAACATAGATAAGCAAATGGTAACTTCAAATAGAAAAATTATTCTGTTTATCGACAACTGCACAGCACACGGGGACATACCACCAATAAAGGCAGTCAAAGTACAATTTCTTCCACCAAACACAACATCACAACTTCAACCTTTGGATCAGGAAATTTTAAAACATTATACAGAAAAGAAGTTGTTAGAAAAATGATAGCTGATATGGAGCAAAATACGATTTCTTCTATCAATGTTCTTCAAGCAATGAGGATGGTGGACAAAGCTTGGCGAAACGTAACACCCCTTGCAGTGAAAAACTGCTTTAGAACCTGTGGTTTTTCTTCAGAACCTCAAGAAATCATTGAAGAGGAAGATAATAATGTGCCTCAAGAATGGAATAAGCACATGTCTGGGTCAAACATTACTTTTGAAGACTTCGTTACTTGCCATGATGAAGCAGTCACAGCAGGGACGTTAACAGAGGAAGAAATATTGGAATCGATAAACAACTGCATTGAAAGTGATAAAGACGATGATTTTAACGACGAGCCACAAACTTCATCTACGAGCGTATCAATCAACGAAGCAAAAAGAGCTTTAACAACTGTACGATCATTTATAGAGCAGTGTAGCAACATAAAAGATAATGTATTCTCCTCTCTATTTGTCATTGAAAATCAAATTGATTTAGAAACTGTGAATTGTTTAAACAAAAGAAAATCACAGACTTTTTTTAAGTAGACTAAACCTTTAATTGTTGTTTTATTTTTATGTAACGTGTGCAATGTGAATAAATAAATATGATTATTTAAATTTCTAAATTTTTTTGAACCAATCCTTCTGACGCATTCGAGTAAAAATAGGAACAAGGGTACATACATACATATGTACATACCTACCTCTATATTAACCTATCCCTAACATAGACCCTTGATAACTTAAAACCTCTATAACTTAAAATATTTTGTGTTTCCCTTGGACTTAAACTTATCGAGGTTCTACTGTAATTTAAGGATTTTTTTTATTTGTTCCATCCACAATTTCATCAAGAAAAGTTAGTGATGAAAGGTTAGTAATTAATCAAGTGGTGACTACCTTAATGTTTGCCATCTGAATCCTTCCTAAATTTGTTGACTTCTGATATTATATTTATACACCAACAAAGATGAAAAGAGAAATAAAGAGACTATAACCAATATATTCAGAGATATGAGCAAATTTAGCATGCAGTTCATGATGTTATAACTATTCATTCTCTAGATTTTAATTTCAAACAGCCAAAAGATCTCTGAAAACTCATTGGTCGTTTTGTATACTTCATATTGACACGTAAAACTGAAAACGTCTTAATAGACCAATGGTCAACAACTACTTATTTGTTTACTACGAATTAGTATTTAATACGATACGTTTTAAAATTGCTCTTAGTGCTTTTGGAAATACGGTTGTATAGCAGACAATGAATAACTTATAGATGTGACACAGGCATTGAAAGTATTTTGCTAAGTGAAGTTCTGTTGTAAGTACAATTAATGCGTATTATGACATGTAAACAAACTGGCAGTAATATTATTTTCGTTGATGGAAAAAAAACCTGTGGAGGATAACGCCTTCTGACAATTATAACAAGTTGAGATGCTATCCCATTGTTTGATAAATAAATTTGATTGCCGTTGAAAGAGAAGACCATAGTTTTGAAATCTCAGGCAGATTTAGTAAAATAGTTATTAAGTCAATTAGAGTATATTTTATGCAGAAAACTTAGGAAATCCTGAAAGGTTATTAACACTTCTGTGAAAGTAATTTTAACAATAAGTCCTCGTTTGGGATATCTCAAGTTTTCTTGTCCCATGCAAAGGAATCAAATTGTAATGTCGCATTGGTATTGATAACTTACTGTTTGCTTAAACTAAATCTCGAGGTATTACTGGGCGTGACACATCTTGAATCATGGGATAAATATGAGTGATTACAGGGAATAAAAGAGATAACAAGCAGAAACAAGTATGGCATAGCTGAAAGTTACAATATTTATTGATCAATCAGAATTGATTTTATTTCACACATTCTAATTACAATAAAGTATGGAAAAACAGCAAAATTTATTGATGAAGATATCTCGACAGGTTAGTGAGTTATTGTTGTTGAAAGCGGAACAGGTGATGTCCATCATGGCGGGTAGTTGGTCGTACATCCCAGTACCCAGATGCTTAGTCGCCAGTGACCTCGACAGGTTTGCTGCGAAGGATGTTATCACCCTGCTACCAACATAGGGGTTGAAGCGACTGAACGCTAACCTCGGTCTCAGAATCACAAGTTAATATGTTTGGCAGCAGGATCGAACCAATAGTCCTCGAAGGTAAAACAAAGTTGCCCTCTTCTTTTCCAACAGTTGCCGCGCCTCTATGCTACGAGGTCTCAACACCATATCTCTCGGGACTGGTTGTTCATGGAACGTAATGCGCTATCATTAATACCAGTTATATCGGATCTTGCGGTTGGCTGCTGCATCACCCGTTCAGTCCTCACTACCGCCCAATATCGCGAAACTCTTTCCTTTGGTCGGCACCTGACTTTGGGTGAGTTTTACCGGTTTTCACTCAGTCCAGACGAACTCTCCATAATCAATTTTCTCGTCTTCTTCGAAAGCGTTTATTGACCGACCAGACCAATACTAACTAGAATTCTCTTATTCGGTCCGCATAATCCCTCATAACAGAAGCAGGTACGTTGACAGTTTTGCCTGGTAAAGTCGGATACTACAAGTTTCAACATTGTGCAGTATAAACTAAATTGTGATTTAACCTAATCATTATTTGGTATTAGTGGTTTTTTAGATGTCTTCAAGTTGTGTAGATGGATCTGCGTTACTTGCTCCATTAGTGGCACATGTGAGTCATCTGGTGGCTCAGTGATCTGAAAGGTCCTCCGTTCGAATCCCTGTCTCAGCGGGGATTTTCAAAGGCACAGCTTGCGGTGTAATGTGAAGTACGCCAGAACGCTTCCGTGGTTAAACTATAGATCCCTGTACTCGATAGTATAACCGGGTTAGGTTAAGGGTAGCCGCGGCAGAGGCTAGCGCGGCAAGTAGAAACTCTGTCAAACCAGTAGCCAATATTTAAGACACACAATTTGCAATACTACTAACTTTGTGTTTGACTTTCTATGGAACTTTATCAAAATTTGTGCAATAGTGTCCAATGAACAAGCTTAAGTGCCAAAAACCACAATCTGCTATACGTGTATTTCTGATGACGTATTTCAGCAATCAGCCTACCTTCCTACTTGCTTGGGAACCTTCAGACATGTTACGAACATATTTCAGTCTCCATACAGAAGAGTACACGTCTTATATGTCTGTCGCGTAGTCATTTCTCCAAATGCGTCCCAGTTTTTTAGATTATCGCATACAAAGAAACCAAAAAACGTAATTCAAATAGCATATAAGCATATACAGTATGTCTGCGCTCCAAAAGCATCCCAATTTTTGAGATATTCGTATGCAAAAAAAAATAAAAAAATAAATAGCATATAATTAATTTCATGAATTCTTAACGGCAGCGTTTTATATGTGAATTGATAGTGGCTTTAAAATTTTCCGATTTGGGTTCAAATCCCCTCAATATCAATTTTTTTATTTCTTTTTTTTTCCATCCGAAATTGTCAAGCATGATTTTTTATTTCATTTAATACTCTAATTGCTTGAAATTATATTTAAAAGAAATCATATTACCAAAAATACAGTGTCATGTTTTCCTGAAAATCTTTTTGTCGTAACGAAGTCTACACGGATCTACCGCCGGATTGTCTTGTCACTGCAATCAAACGTCAGGAAAGTCTCAATTCTCACACTATTTTATCACTTTTTGTTAATAAGTTTATTGTTCTGGTGCGCTATTAACTGAAATTGGTATTATTATTTTATATATTTCATCTTCGTCGTTTCTATACTTGTATATCGTCGAGTATTTTAAACGAAATACGAAGCATTGGGAAGATAGTTTTTTTCTTTTTTCTACAGTCGATATGCTTAATTCCAAGAGTGGCTGAGTGTAAAAGGTTGAAAATAAAATAACATCCGTGTCGAAAAATGGAGCTCAACAAGGAAATGGAAGGACAAGTAACAAACGCTAATAAAGATTGCAAAATTCTTGCGTCGGATTCCAGTTTACTGACAGATTCGCCTCCTGACCAAATTCCGTTGGGTGTGGTCGAGGCATATCATGAAACCGTTGTTGATACATTGGCCGAAATTGCGTTTGTTATATCTGTTATTAGCAATGTGATTTTTTTAAATTTTATTTCACGCAATGAAAGTATTAAAGGAAGTAGAAATGACATAAAAAAGCCATGCTTGACAATTTCTGAAGGAAAACGTAATTAAAAAATTTGATACCCGCGTCAAATTCGAGCAGCCGATATCTACATCTTATCACATAGACCACATCGTCATTTTAAGATACTTACATTAATTATAGTATTTATAAGTTATTTATATTATTTTTTGTTTTGTTTCTTTGCAATCAAATATCTCAAAAACTGGGGAGAAACTGGAGCGCCGACTAAGCCACAGATTTGCTTGATTCGTCCGATCTGCTTTTACAGCTGATTGCACAACAGCGACATATAGTAGTTACTCTGAATGCCACCAGATAGCATTACTATCAACAGAACTAGCAAGGAAGCCGCAAGAGAAGTAGCTTCTCAGATTTAGCCAACACCTCACATGCCGGCAACCTAAAAGCGTTTATTATTAATTTTTTTATTTATTTTGTGTTTATTATCAATTTCTTTTTGTTTATGTTTTAATGAAGGCTGGACCACAGTAACACCGACAGACTGGGCGATTTATAAGGGCACCAATGTGTCGAGTGTATACAGTTAGGTTATACTGTGGTCCAGGACTCATCTTCAACACAGCGATTCAGATTCTATATTTTTTTTATAAAAAATGCCTTTTCTCAACAAAAAAATAGCAGTTTTAACAAATTATCGCATGCCAGCAATGCAGTTTTAGCAAACTGATCACATGCCAACAATCGAAAAGTATTTATTATAATTTTTTCGAACCCTCTATCGTTGTCCTTTTTTTTTAAAAAAAAAAAAAAAAAAAAAAAAAAAAAAAAAAAAAAATGAAAAAAGTAACTACTATTGTCGTGGCCACGTAGAAAATTGAATAAATTAATTCATAATGTCTCTGAGGTTGTTTAAACTGTACATCGCTGGTGTACATTCAGCTTTCAAAAAGTCGGTAAAACTAGACCAGATGGGTCGAGCAACATAGCAACATAAGCAAAGTGTTAGAGTAGGAAAGACATTATCAAAAGAGGCGGAAGTAAACATGGGAGTGCCACAGGGTAGTGTATTGGGACAGTTGCTGTTCATTATTCTAAGGAGTCACTGTGTTGATGGGTTACGGTCAGAATTTTTTTATTTTTTTTATTTTTTTGCAGATGATATAATGGTATACCATAGGATCAAAACAGGTGAAGACTGTGAACAGGTGCAGGGTGACCTGGATAGAATATCTAAATGGGTAGGTCAGCATGGAATGAAGATAAAAGCCAAGAAGAGTCAGCTTATTGGGTACACAGGTAAAAACACTAAAAGCTTGATTATGATTATAAGGTGGGGTGAGAATTGCTTGTTGAAAGCTTGAAGTGTAAATATCTTGGCATAACGTTTGATAACAAATTCAATTGGGCAGATCACATTAGGCAAGTGGTAGAAAAATGTTACAAAATTCTTCATTTACTGGAGAGAGCGATGAGAGAATGTACCAAAGAAATTAGGGAGTTACAAAACCTTGGTTAGGCCATTAGTTAAAAACGGTGGTGTAGTTTGGGACCCACATTTTGTTTATCAAATACAGGAGTTGGAGGGTGCGCAAAGAAGAGCAGCTAGATTTGTTTATGCAAATTATCACAGGACCCAGTCAGTAAATGATATGATAAAGGAGCTGGATTGGGAGTCATTGGAGGAAGAGAGTGCTGGGAATGTAGAGGGCATATGTTGGTGATATGTTGGTGATTGGTCAAAGAATCAGGAATAGCGCATGGAAGGCGACCATGATCACAAGCTGGCTCTCGATTTCATGCATAATAGCGTGAGAAAATTTTCTTTTGTTAGTAAGCGTGTCAGGGATTGGAACACATTACCAAGTGAATTTATGAGTAATTTACCAAAAACGCTTAAGGAATTTAAAATTTGTAAATCGGAAAAGTGAATGGGGGTGGAAATTAACACTGCAACTATAAAAGAAAATTTTAAAAATAGTATAAAATGGGGTAATTAATGACTAAGTTAATTGCCACCGGAACATTAGCTCTGTAGTGGCTGGCAAGGGAATTTTGGGCTATAGTCACTAAAGCTAGGCAAGAGTTGATTGCATATAGCAACCACTGAAGTCAGGGCAGTTACAACAGAGAGTAAAAACAGTTAGAAGCAATGCAATGTGGCTATACAGACAGCAACGACATTAAAGCAGGTTAGACAGTCAGCAGGATGACACTGGGAGGAGAATGGTAGGGAAGGAATCGACACTATTGGCTAGAGTTACTATCCACTATGTGGTGCTAAAGAGGGGGGGGAAGGTCTAACAAAACTCAGGTGCACGAGGAGGGAGAGGTTGTCATCTTTCGACAGGCCATCGGTCGTCATCGGTCGGTCGGTCATCGGTCGTCATCGGTCGGTCGGCCATCGGTTGATTGCAGAAGGACGGTATTTTGGGCAGCTATGGAGTAATAAGATGTAGCGAGGCGAGTGACAGTCTGCAGGAGAAGCATCCGGCGACTACGACAGCCATTATAACAGGTGGGAGGAAACCACTGAAACACAAGTAATGTGGGAGGCACCTAATAGAATAAAGTGTTGGGAGTTATAGCCTATGAACGACTAAGGGGAGTTAGGAGTGTCATTAGTGTACAGAACTGATGCAAACAAATTGTACGTATGTGAATATCCTCGCTGAGGGTTTCATTAACAGTACTATTGCTCACATGACTGGAATGCCTTACCCACAATTCATACGAGGGTGAGTCAAATGAAAACCTTAATTATTTTTTTAAATATTATTTATTGTGCAGAAGTGGTACAAAGCTGTATCACTTTTCAACATAATCTCCCCCACGCTCAATGCAAGTCCTCCAGCGCTTCCAAAGTGCATAAATTCCTTTAGAAAAAAAAATTCTTTTGGTACCTCTTCATCAGAACGGAACTTCTTTCCTACCATTGCTTCTTTGAGTGGTCGAAACATATGGAAATCACTTGGGGCAAGGTCTGGTGAGTATGGTGGATGAGGAAGACACTCAAAATGCAGGTCTGTGATTGTTGCAACTGTTGTACGGGCAGTGTGGGGCCTTGCATTGTCATGTTGCAAAAGGACACCTGATGACAGCAATCCACGTCGCTTTGATTTGATTGCAGGCCAAAGATGATTTTTTAGGAGATCTGTGTATGATGCACTGGGGACAGTGGTCCCTCTAGGCATGTAATACTCCAAAATGACGCCTTTTTCGTCCCAAAAGAGAGTCAGCATAACCTTCCCTGCTGATGGTTCTGTTCGAAACTTCTTTGGTTTTGGTGATGAGGAATGGCGCCATTCTTTGCTCGCTCTCTTCGTTTCCGGTTGGTGGAAGTGAACCCAGGTTTCGTCCCCAGTAACGATTCTTGCAAGGAAGTCATCACCTTGACGTTCAACGCGCCGAAGTAGTTCTTCACAAGCATCAACACGTCGTTCTCTCATTTCAGGAATCAGCTGCCGTGGCACCCATTTTGCAGACACTTTGTGAAACTGGAGCACGTCATGCACAATGTAGTGTGCTGAACCATGACTAATCTTTAAACATGCTGCAATGTCATTCAGTGTCAGTCGGCGGTTTTCCATCACTATGGCTTCAACTGCTGCAATGTTCTGTGGAGTCACAACTCGTTGTGCCTCACCTGGACGAGGAGCATCTTCCACTGAAGTCACCCCATTTGCGAATTTCCTACTCCATTCGTAGACTTGCTGCTGTAACAAACATGCATCACCGTACTGTTCCTTCATTGTTCGATGAATTTCAATAGGTTTCACACCTTCACTACCCAAAAACCGAATAACAGAACGCTGTTCTTCCCTGGTGCAAGTCTCAAGTGGGGCAGCCATCTTTATACTGATACTGCGACGGTATTTGTGCATCTGCACTATGCTGCCACCTACAGGCCATTCTGCACGCTGCTTGTAGAAAAAAAGTTCGCCCGACCAGCACAGCTCCTTTCAAGTTAAATTAATAGTAATGTATGTAGGAGATCTAAATCTGTTATTAACATGTCTGATGGTTCCCAAGTGATACAAATTCAATTGTATAGGTGCACAACTAATGTAAAGAAGAGATTAACTAACGAAATAAAGATTTTGTTATTAAGTGCCGGGAGCACGGAAAGTGATGACCGCGAGTGCGTAAGTGGTGGAGATGGAGATGAGGGTGGGGAGCAGTCTCCAGTCCACTGTGACGACCCCGAACAGGCGCACGGCTGCTCGGCGGTAGCGCACCAGCTGCGCGAACTGCCGCAGCGCTTCCTGCTCTACAGGGCACTCCACCAGGCGACGCAAGACCGCCTTCAGCGTGCCGTCGGCGGCAGCAGAGGTCACGTGGGACGGCAGCACGATCAGCAGGGTGGTGAGTGCGGTGAACACGGCGCCCACTACATCGAGCAGAATCACTGCTTCAGCCACAGCTACTGCCGAGGAGACGTGGTAGGTGACCGCAATGACGGTGAAGAAGTTACACACGAGAACAACAGTCAGGAAGAGTTGGTGGGTGTCCGTCGCGATGTCCACCGCGTCGCTCAGAGCGACGTAGACCTTCATGAGCGACCGCAGGGACGGAACTTCCTTCTCGCTGTCGACGTCACAAGTAGTCGTGACGTGGCGCGGTTCTCCTGCTTCAGAAACGAGACGCGGCAGTGACCACTTGTTGCTGCCACTCCGGAGTGAACGCGACGTCTCCCACTGACCCACAACGCACGCCAGTCGCGACAGTCTGGCCTCGACGCAAAACACGAGAGACACGAACTTGAGCAAACTCATTATCACTAGCTGTACGCTGAAAAGTGCACAGACCGCTGTTAAAATGGAACCCAAAGACCCGCTATGTATCATCCACAACATGGGGTTTGAAAGGTGTGAGATCAATATTACTATTACATTTATCTTCAAAAGACGTTTCACGTTCTCCGACAAATCAAATCCTTGACGAAACAGTACGGAATCGCAGTAATGAATAAGGGATAACATTTTCTTGTACTTTTTTAAGTTGCAGTGACAGTCAGAAAGTAAGTTCACTAGGACCATGAAACAGATGCAAACTGAGATCCCCCAACTGAAGGAAGCGTAGAAAGGAAACAGCCCGTTGACGCAGTGACGGAACAAGACATACAAGGCGGCCAGATGCGTGGCCGCCGCTGCAGCGGCGACAGTCCTGTCCAGGGTCGTGGTGCTCATGGAATACGACTTCCAATCCACGGTGACAGGAGTGAGCCCCACCAGCTTGCACGCCCACAGCATCACCTGCGGCCAGACGCAGGTGGCAGCCATCAGCACCTGACATCAAAAAACACACATCACAACATTCCCCATCACTCATTTACGAGTATTATTGGCCGAACATCATCAAAGTGGACTAATTTTAATGGAAGACTGTTGTAGTGAATCGCTACAATACATGAAAATACTTGCGATATGCTTGGCTCCTACCTCGCACGGGTGGACGGTACAAACAAAAGGCTGTGGTATGTGACCTTGGGGCAGGTAGATGAAGGGACAAAAGCGTGGCCGGTAGCGTGTGAATATTTGTAATATGCTTGGCTCCTAGCTCGCACAGGTGGACAGTGAAAACAAAAGGCTGTGGCAGGTAGCCAAAGGGACAAAAGCGTGGCCAGTAGGGTGTGAATATTTGCCATATGCTTGGCTCCTAGCTCGCACAGGTGGACAGTGAAAACAAAATGCTGGGGTAAGTGACCTTGGGGCAGGTAGCCGAAGGGACTAAAGCGTTGCCGATAGGGTGTGAATATTTGGCATATGCTTATCTCCTAGCTCGCACAGGTGGATAGAGCACACAAAGGCTGTGGTATGTGACCTTGGGGCAGGTAGCCAAAGGGACAAATGCGTGGACGGTAGGGTGTGAATATTTGCCATATGCTTGGCTCCTAGCTCGCACAGGTGGACAGTGAAAACAAAATGCTGGGGTATATGACCTTGGGGCACGTAGCCGAAGGGACAAAAGCATGGCCGGTAGGGTGTGAATATTTGCCATATGCTTGGCTCCTAGCTCGCACAGGTCGACAGTGAAAACAAAATGCTGGGGTATGTGACCTTGGGGCAGGTAGCCGAAGGGACAAAAGCATGGCCGGTAGGGTGTGAATATTTGGCATTTGCTTGGCTCCTAGCTCGCACAGGTGGACAGTGAAAACAAAAGGCTGAGGTATGTGACCTTGGGGCAGGTAGCCGAAGGGACAAAAGCATGGCCGGTAGGGTGTGAATATTTGGCATTTGCTTGGCTCCTAGCTCGCACAGGTGGACAGTGAAAACAAAATGCTGGGGTATATGACCTTGGAGCACGTAGCCGAAGGGACAAAAGCATGGCCGGTAGGGTGTAAATATTTGGCATATGCTTGGCTCCTAGCTCGCACAGGTGGACAGTGAAAACAAAAGGCTGAGGTATGTGACCTTGGGGCAGGTAGCCAAAGGGACAAAAGCGTGGCCGGTAGGGTGTGAATATTTGGCATATGCTTGGCTCCTAGCTCGCACAGGTGGACAGTGCAAACAAAAGGCTGTGGTATGAGACCGTGTGGCAGGTATCCAAAGGGACAAAAGCGTGGCTGGTAGGTTGTGAATATTTTTACCATACGTTTGGCTCCTAGCTCGCACAGGTGGACATTGCAAACAAAAGGCTGTCATATGTGACCTTTGGGCAGGTCGCCAAAGAAACAAATGCGTGTCCGGTAGGGTGTGGGGAGAGAGTACAGTAGACTGCCAGCTGTGCGGTGGTGTGTGTCGCCAGCCAACTAGTGTGAACCTGATGTGCGGTGACTACCGTTAGCACGGTCTGTGGCGGTGCTCTATGTTACATGTCGTCATCGGAGTGGATGACGCTGTCCGACGGCCAGCTGATGGGTCATCGCCTGGCATTACTACTGGAAGCAGACTTGGCGCCTTCTGCAAAATGGTAACTGCACAGAGATGTTGATAACCACCGCAAAGAGTTGTCGTATCGATAAACCCAGTGTCGCCCTAGACATATTACAAAACCCCTGACAGCTGATAGATATTGAATCTATCGCATTAATTGTGATTGAAAAGTAATTTTTGTAATAAATGTAAATTTCAAACGCACGTGAAACAGTGTTGCCAACATGAAAAGTTACATCCCAATTCCCCGTCTCAATTTTTTCATTCAGTAATAATATTATTGATAAAATAATTAAAATAAAAAGTAATTTAATTTTTAAAAGATGAAGTACAATCTGTAAGCTTCACTGCTTTGCTTGTAGGTCTTTATTGAGTGTAATAACGACTTTATTAAAGTTTTTGCAGTATGTTTCGTCGATTGCGCACGCAAAAAAGTACTTGTTTCCTATACAGGGTGATTGAAAAAGGACTTTACAACTTCAGACTGATATACAAATTTATTGAGAAAACTTACAGAAACAAGAGAGTAATCTATCATACATACTATGTGCCTATCTTGACATACACTGCTGAAACATGGACAGTGAAAAAGCGGCACATCAGCAGAGTAGAAGCAAGCTAAGTGAAGTTTTTAAGAGGTAGAATGGGAGTTACTAAAATGGACAGAATAAGGAATGAAGTGATAAGATGTACCATAAAAGAGGATCCTCTACAGGAAAGGGTAGAGAGGATCAGACTGAGATGGTACGGACATGTAAAGAGAATGGAGGCTTAGAGAATCCCAAGAAAAATCCACAAAATTAAGATGCATGGTAAACGACCCAGAGGAAGACCAAGAGATGGATGGCTGAAAGGAGTGGAGGAGTGTGTACAGAAGAGAGGAGAGGACTGGAACAAAGTGGTGACAGAGAGGTGGTGGGAAGAGAGAAGGAAATGGAGAGGCTAAGCAGACCCGGCCAGAGGCTGGAAACTGGTGAGGATGATTGTGATGATGATAATTAGTGACCGGATTATATGCAACACAAAACGCTTGAAATATGCATGCAAATATGCATGAAAAGTGCTCAAAATATGCAACATTATACCATATAAAAATAGTATTTTTTAAATTTTTTATTTCAGAATCAGCAAGCAATTAGTAAGTAGTTGAATAACATTTATAAATTCCATAATTAATAATTATTTAACATTTATTCACTTAAAAATGTAAACATCGGGAACTGTTCCAAATATTCAATAGTAAGATTGTTTCTTCGATCTCAAGATATTTTTATAAGCTGATATGGACCGTTCGACATTCACTGATCTAACTGATCAGTATCTGAAACTGGGTGCTGCGTCTGGAAAAGTTCACCCGTCCCAGTACTAAAATTATCAATTTGACACAAAAGTTCAAAACTTGGGTTATTGTTCAAAATATTTTCTAATTTTACACAGGTATACCTCTGGCAATGAGAATTTTATTCTTTAACTAAAGAGATTGAGTCAATGTCAAACCTTGAGTTTCAACCTTTTTAATACTCGCAAGTATGTGGGGAAAACGAATTCTAATCACAGCTATGGTTTTAATATTAGAATTGTTAAATGCTTCCTTGTATTAACAAACTGTCATAGCCTCTCCACTATCAAAGTAGTTTACTACACCTTTAATGGCCGCGAAATGTTCACTGTAAAACAGTGCAGCTTCAAACAACGTCGCCCATCGAGTTACCACTGGTTCCGGAGGTAAAGGCAGATTCGGCAATTTTTTTATTGGCATTATTAGTAGAACGTGCCCTAAGAAATGCTTTCTTTGTTGATGAAATCAGTTTATTTACATTCCCAAACATATGGTACCATCCTTGAGGTTTAGTTGTGTTTGTGACGTTTGTTTCCATAAGCGACGTAATTTGATAATACAAGTGGATCATTAATACAAGCATACGCGCTTATCTCAAACCATATTAAGCAACTTCTTTTCAAGCCTAAACATTACTAGTGCTTTAGATTTTGGGTTTCTGTGGTTTTATTATATTTTTTGTTCATGTGTATATGTGAGGTGTTCTATTTGGGCAATTTGGCGCTTAATCATTTTGGAGGGCACATATTTGTGTGTTCGGTTTTGTAAATAACTGCAGCGTTGTTGCTGTGGATAGTTCCAGCGTTGTGTCCTTTTTGTGAATATATTTTTTTTCCTTTAAAGATACAATGAATAAGGAACCGATTTCTAATATACCAGTCCGGGGGGATTCATCATTTGCGGATAATGCAGATGAAACTTTGGACTATCAAACTGAATATTTGGGAGATATTATGGACGTAACACCCCTTACTGTACCAAATACAAATGCAAGTGTAGATTTATTGCGCGACCGACAGGAGGACACTTTCTTTGATACTCAATTGCAAGTTTCCCTTAGATCATCATCATCTGATGATGAACTGATAGGTTTTAACTCACAGGGGGAACATCCAAGACAACTTGAACATGGCGAATCTTCATCGGATGATAGGGTAATCACATTTCCCACGGCAGGTAGGCAAATGAACCAGCCAGTCGATAGTGATATCCTAACGAGGTTAGGCCAGTTACTAGCATCACAAGCTGAACAGAGTAGGTTAGAAACTAAACAATTACTAGAATCACAAGCTGAACAGAGTAGGTTAGAAACTAAACAATTACTAGATTCATTTAGCTCAAAATTTGAATCACAACTTAAACAGTTAGAACAGTCATTTACTACAGCATTAGACTCACAAGCCAAACAGGTCAATTCAGTTACCTTAAGGGTTAACGAACATGGCACACAGATGAACCAGCTTAACTTAGAACTGAAAGAGCAGACACAGGACATTCAGGTAATTCACAATAAAGTAGACTACACTGCAGCAACTATTGCCAACTTAACAGACAATTTTGAACAATGTAAACAGGAGGTTGGAGTCTTACAGACAGAGTGTAACCATACACAGGCTAGGGTAGCCGAGGTTGCGAAGACTGGTGAAACCCTTACAATCCTTAGTAGCACAAATACAGAGATATTAACAAGTGTAGACAAGGTGTAAACTTATTAGAGAGTCAGGTGACAGCACGGGTGAATGCGTTAGAGGCCAAAGTGGTAGAACAATTAAATCCACAGCAAGGTATGGTAGGGCCACAGGGAGTGGTAGTCACATCAGAAAAAGTTGATTACAGGAATTTCAACGGGGATGGCAACCTGCACCCTGTTGATTTCCTGAAACAGTTCGAACGCTCAACACAATTTGTACATTAGTCTCAACAGCAGAAAATAAATTGTGTGCTTAGTTGCCTAGCAGGAACCGCCGAGCTTTGGGGAAATGGTTTTGTACAACAGTGCTCTACTTATGACGACTTCAAGGTTAGGTTTTTGGGGGAGTACTGGTCCCAGGAGGTCCAATACCAAGTTAGGAGGTCAATATCCAATGGGAAGAAATGGAATGGTAGGCCTAAAAGTTTGTGTGATTTCTTTCGTAGAGAAGTTCATAGGGCTCGGTACTTAGAGGACCAAGTGCCAGCAATAGTTTTAATAAAAGATCTCTGGTTGTACCCTCCACCCAAGCTATTAAGGGAACATACAATGTTAAGTCACTGAAACCCTACAAGTCTTTAGAGGTGGGAAAGGGCGATTAACACCCTACTCCCCATGCTAGTGAGAAACGGATACTTCAGCAGCAGCAGCAGGTATTCAGGACTCGGTATAACTATTGTCCAGGTTCGACCTTTAAATGATTTAACTCTAAATCAGGATTTAGTTTCTGCAGGCGTGACCGAGTTCCAGGTGTCCTCACCTTCCAATGATAATGTTGCTATCAACAACACTCCCTCACCTTTGGTTCCTCCAGATTTAAGTATCCGTAGCACAGCAGAGAATCCAGTAGTCAGGATTTGGTAGCGAAGGTATAACTATGATCCAGGCTAGTCCTTTAATTGATTTAAATCTCAATCAGGATCTAGTTTCCAGAAACAAGACCAAATTCCAGGTGTCATCACCTTTAAATGACTCAGATGCCTCAACAGCCAATCAGTTACCACGGGTTCAGTCTAGTCTATTTTCCAATTCCAGGAAGTTCAGTAAACCTCCACAAACATGCCCTCGTTCAACACATTTGAAGGGGGGGTAACTCAGTTAAGTTGCCTAATCTGAAGGGGGGTGCTTCTACCGCGATCCATAATTTGAAGGGGGGCAGCACCAAGATTCTCATAAGAGGTACGAGCAAGAGTAGGAAAGATTTCCCCATATTTAATAGGGTTATGGTTCATGGTTTATGGTCAAAGTTCTACTTGGCTTAGCATCAAAATCTTAGTGTATGTATGTAACAAATTAAGAATGCTGTGGAAAGTAATGAAAAAGGTCTTGGCTTTAACTGCAGGGACGCACTTGGTGCCTCCCTAGAGAGTAAACAGCTCTCATTCAATTATATAATTTCTTATTCTGATGGATTACTTGCTAATAAGAAACATAATTTGTGCCTTAACAAGCCACGTAGAGAGAGAACAAAAAAATTTGCAGCTGTAATTGCTCGTTATGCTACAAGTCAAGCAGGCTAATAGAG
This sequence comes from Vandiemenella viatica, assembly GCA_031002005.1. Taxonomy (NCBI): domain Eukaryota; kingdom Metazoa; phylum Arthropoda; class Insecta; order Orthoptera; family Morabidae; genus Vandiemenella; species Vandiemenella viatica. The sequence continues at coordinate 149,118,978 of CM061918.1, forward strand.
CTGCAAACACAATGTATATAACATTTTTTTTTCTGCTTTCTAATTTCATATATCTTATGTTGTTTGTTTATGTATGTCATTTGTTTACTATGATAAGTACATGAATGTTCATTTCTGTACTGTAATAATTGTGCAATAATCTGTTATGAGATTCATATTTTTCTTTATGAAAGGGGGTTGAGAATCGCAGTATTTTGGTGCACATAGCCACCCATATCCCACACTGTGAATTATCAGATTGGTGCACGACGGGTGAACTCTGTTTAATTAGTAGTGGCGTTGTAACAGGACTAGTATTTTGACAATATTTTGGACTGTTAAAGTTGGAGAGGAAAATGTGAAAGATGTGTAATTTTGATGAATCTGATTTGAGAGGAGTAATTATGTACCATTTAAAGATATTATATTTCAATTTGTTGTAAAGCTGTAAACAATGCTTGTAAACAGATGTAGAGAAAAAGAAAACCACCACCAACTTTAAAGTAACTAGAATTTGAAATTTGGATTGTATTTTAATACTTTGTGTATAACATGATATAAGGTGAACTGTCTCATCCGTCTTGGGTGGATTTAGTTTGCCATTAGTGAATAAATCCCAAAGGCAAACGTAAATCAAGGGGGGTTGTGATGAGACAGTAATTTGGTACTAAAAGAGTAGAGTGGAAAGGCTAGTGCATAAGAATTAATTGGTCATCAAACTGCCAGAGCGTAATTGTAACAATAAGACTTAGTCTAGCAACAATGAGAGGGTTCGGTAGAAGGAGGCCCGGCAGTGAGCATATGGAGTCAGTGGAGACCGATCGGCGCATGATGTAGTAAGCATGCGAATTTGTATATGTAGCGTAATGCACGTGGGACGGCAATTTAAGCTCCTGAAAGACAAGTAGAGTAACTTTACTGTTATAGTTGATGAGTAGTGAAGGTTTTAAGCAGTTTGGAGAACTATACATAAAGTTGAACTGTTTAAGTGAAGCGCTGACTAGATCGGGAAAACATATTGCTCAAGCCTGGGTCTATGTTACCGTAGTCGGATCTGTATCTTTGGCGACCAGTCTGTATTAGCCTTATCCACGGTCAAATTAAGTTATGTGTGTACTTTAGTGAGCGGTCATATCAGTTGAAGATGGTGGTTGATCATGTACAATCAGCAGAAATAAACTTATGCATTCCAGTTTAACAAGAAACTACAACTTTCATTAAACTAAATCCCAGCTCGCTTTTCCCAACAATATCTATCTATCTATAGACGAAGGGGCATACTGGGCAGCAAACAAGTAATGTATATGAACCTTTTTTTATGTTGCGGAGCGTTCATAAACTACGTAGCTCGGTCCAGGTAGGGAGTGGTTGTGTAAGAAGCTAAGCTGGACTGCGTGAGGGGAGGAGGTGGAGGGGGGGGTCTAAGCCAAGGCACGTAGCTTTTCATTGATATTACAGTAAGTAAGGTACAGAACACACAACAGCGTGAGTTCCGTTATTTAATTATCCCCGTATGTAATTTAGATACTCTATGTACTGACAGTGTAGCGGATGCGTGTGACTTGTAGTCATAGCGTTGGGCTGCACGCGTCCGGCGCATTTGAACTAACCGACACGCGAAGGCGCACTACGACTCGAAAAACATTAAACACTCTGTACCCAGACTCAATTTCGCTGACAGATGTCACCAGGGATTATCCAAGGCAGTGATACTTCGTATTGTTTTGATGGTTTGAAGCAGAGCTGTTCCGATTAGGATCACCTCATGTGACCTCACCGCTCCTTTATAAAATTGTTCTAATTTTGTTCTGTCAAGTAAATTTGAGTGAAACGTCAATTATAGTGCTCGCTGAAATCTTATATATATATAGACGTGTGTTTTCCTATATTTCACTTTTCAGCCACCACTACCTAGCACAGATCACTGGTGTTTGTGTGTGGAAGTAGCATGGCGTTTCCTGTCGTGCACAACGTAGGCCGAATGCCGATAGCTGTGGGGATGTGGGAGATATGATAAAAGTGGTCGATGCAGGGCGTTTTCGTATTTCGACACCGTATATGTCACTCTGCTGCCACAACTACAAAGCATAGACCATTGTGTGGTAGTGGTATCGTATCTCCTATCGTGCACTATGGTGGTTAGATGTCGGTACCTATGGGGGTGTAGGAGATATGGTGGTTGAAAGTGGTCGACCTGCGGCACTTTCATATTTCTACCAAAAACGTATGTTTCATGGTGTATCACTTTTCAGCCAAAACTATCTAGCGCAGATCACTGGTGTTTGTGTATGGTAGTAACACATAGTCACCCGTCGATCACAACGTTGGCCGAATTTCGGTAACTGTGGTAGTGTGGGAGATATGGTGGTTGAAAGTGGCCGATCAAGGATATTTTCGTATTTCGACCAATGACATGTGTGTCCGTATATTTTACCTTGCTGCCTGAACTACATAGCGCAGATGACTGGCGTTTGTGTGTGGTAATAGCATCGCGTCTCCCATCGTTCACTATGGTTGTTAGATGTCGGTAGCTGTCAATCCAAATTCTTTACAAATACGAACGAAGTCGTGGGTCCCAGCTAGTGTTATTTAAAATTCAAAATGTGCTCTAAAGCAGCGCAGTACAATAAATTTCAAGAGGCTTATCGAAAATGTTCTTGCAAAGAGTTTTCACTATCCAGTGAGTTATATAAGTCATTTAAGCAGATCACAGAATATAGAAAGACTATAGAAAGAAAGGCGACAGAACTGCAGCAAAAGAAAACAAAAACACGCAGCTTTTCTCAGTTTTTTTACACGACAGATATAATTTGTTCTATTTTATTAATTGACGAGCAATGATGAATGAGGAAAGGAGAATGGTCTGTTCTTAGTAACACCTAAAGAAGAAGGGGATCTATGACCTCTGTTCGAGAATGAGGTTTTCGTCAGTGACTGATTATTTTGTAGGAGTTCCTAGTGTCAACATTTTATTTACAATATTTATTAAAGACAAATAAAGCAAATAATGGTCGTGCTCATTACATGTGCAATAATCTTAACGGTAGTCTGCTAAGGAAGCGTGCATAAACCACGTAGCTCCATAATTGCCTCCGGTGATCCCCCCCCCCCCCCCCCCACGTAGCACGTAGCTTTTTTCCCTTTTGATTCCAGAAGACATTTTTTACTGTCTTCTCTTTTCAGACTATATAGTAAATTACATACGGAGATAATTAACTGAGGGAAATAAATATTCAAATGCTGTTGTGAGTTCTGTTCCTCATTTTAACTGTGAAAAATGCTATGAAAGGAAAGCTACGTGGCCTGGCTCGGAATCCCCCCTCCCCCCACGTAGCAAAGCGTAGCATTCCAGCCAACACCCCCCCCCCCCAATCCCGCTGGCCCAAGCCACGTAGTTTGTGCACTGTGCCTAAGAGAAAACAGTACAAAATCTCTTCTCGTATTAATGCGGAAAAAGCTGCGTGCCACACGGGGGGAAGGGGGGGTCGAGGTAAAAGCACAACCAGGTTTCGTGGGGGGAGGGGGGGGGGGTTCAAGAGAGGCCGAAAAGGAGCCACATACTTTAAGAACGCTCCCTTTCTTGTTCGATTTAAAAGGGACTAAGACAATGTGCATAAGGCTGTTCAATGGAAACGAATCTACGAATGTAAATCAACAGTGATAATGGCGAATGAGTATCTGCAAGCTATATATGTACAGTATATGTATAACGTAAGTATATATAAGGATCTGTACTCACAACAAATTTTACAGTTTTCTGCTACGGAGCTCTTGAAACGCACTTTCAAGAGGACTGCTCAGCTCTGCGTGTGCTGTTTTAAGAGAACAGTACACAGCACCACACCAGTAATTGCGTTTATTGACTGGTGTATTAAGTTCCAGCAATTAGATAAGTGCTGCCAGCGATATTGCACACCGAGGTAGACCTGTCGCTTCTGACACATCTTGAAACCGTGTCATCACCTTATTTCCCGCCGTCAGTTTTACGATAAACAGAATTTGAAGTTGACAATGTTGCGTTAAGGTGTGTAAGGGAAAATATGACTATTTCAGAAAGAAAGGTGTGGGAAGAATTAAAAAAAATAATAATAATAAAAAAAACGGAGAAAAAGGAAAAAAGGATAAAGAAGGAGAAAAAGGGGAAAAAAAGGTAAGTACGTCAGGAATTGGAATAAGTTACCAAGAGAAATGACGAATAATTGACCAAAAATGTTGGAAGAATCTAAATTCGAAAATTGTAAGTGCTAAAGTAGGTGTGTACAGGAAAGGGGAAAGTGGGAGTGTAGGGTAATTGCCACCGGAGCGTGTCTGCAGCTTTTGTTTTTGTGGTGTTGCTAAACATTAACAATCAAACACCACGACACTTCGTAAATAACTAGCAGACTTCTGTGATCACGCTTTGGAAGTTGGTATCGTTAATAGTATACAGGGTGATTCACGAAGATACGCAAATATTTGAATATGTTATTCTACAAGTAAAACTAATGAAAAGGTTTATATAAACATAGGTCCGCAAATGTTTAGTTACGGAGTTACCGCTACTAAAAGATTTTGTTTGAAATGTAGCAACCTCGCTAATATGAAGCCATCGCAAAACTGTACGAGGTTACAGTGAAGCACGATTTCCATTTATTTTGTTGCTATTGATCTGGTGAATGTAATAAAACAAGTCCCAGACGTGTATCTGCTGTAGTTTTCCAGAAATTCTAGAGAAGCAAAGATATAATTTTTAATTTATTAACTACTTGGCCCAATTTTATTTATTTTTAAATTCCAGACAATTTGTACAAAATTTTCAACAGAAGTTGTAGAGAATTTAATTTTGGAAAATGATGATAATAAAGTTAACTAAAACAATATGAATCTGTCAGATAATCTGCTTTTATTAATACCTATAGCTCAGTATTAAGGAAGTTGTTCAGTGTATATACAATTTCATAATACATTCGCAGTAAACGTTCAAAATATGCCCCACCGATTTCAATGGATTTAACTGCACGTCTATGGATACATTTTCTTGCTTATTTCTGGGACTTGATTTATTACATTCACCAGATCAATAGCAACAAAATAAATGGAAATCGTGCTTCACTGTAACCTCGTACAGTTTTGCGATGGCTTCATATTAGCGAGGTTGCTAAATTTCAGGCAAAATCTTTTATTAGCAGTAACTCCGTAACTAAACATTTGCGGACCTATGTTTATATGAACGGTTTTCTTTAGTTTTACTTGTAGAATAACACATCAGAATATTTGCATATCTTCGTTAATCACCCTATATATCGACTAATTTGCGGATGGCTGTGTGTGTGTGTGTGTATTTTTTTAACAAAAGTTTGGCCTTCGGTCTTTGCGACCATTTAGACAGCTCCATTTTTTTTTATTTTTTTTTTGTACCAACTGTTGTATCAGGCTTCCATCATGATATTGTAGATACTGTAGCAAGACATCACAAGACGAAGACAACACTTAATTAAAACCATCCATACCCGAGGCCGGACACGAACCGTCAACCCTAGCAATGCAAGGCCAGCGCGCTAGACACTACACTGCCAGGGCCGGCTGATGGATGTGTTGGAAAATGTTTATTTCCTAACTGTCCTACTGAACTGCCTTTTTTAAAAATAAATAAATAAAAAATAACCTGGCACTTATGTGTGTGGTAGCGAATTCTTAAAGACATGAGCGGATTATTACAAGGAATGGTTGCATAGTAGTCTGATATTGTTGTACTGGAAACCTCCGTTTATTCATCAAAGAGTATGAAATCTATAGTACAAACGTTTACAGTTGATAAGAGGCAAGGAATGTGTAACATATACTCTACGACTCCGAGTGAATAGTAAGTAGTTTCTTTTTGTAATTATTAACTCTTAGTAATTCAATGGACAATATAATAATTTTAATAGATGTACTCGCTCATTAATTCCACAGACTGTTCATATTGTAATGTCATTGTGTAGCATTATGTTACAATAATCTTTGGTCCGCGGGCGCCATGGAGGAAGGAAATATATGGAGGAGAAGTGACGTGAAATGGGTGAAGCAGGCTCGCGCATGCGCAGTGGCGGCAGCGGCGATATTGCGCTTCCAAACAATTGCAATGTTCCCAGTATATCCCGAAAACTAAGCAAGATATCGAAAAATTTTATTCTTTATTTTCGATTTGTCTCATCGTGTTACATAAGAATCGATCATTAAATTTGACTTTTGCGAAATTTTGCTTCTCCATTTCAACTCAAGAAACCTCACTTTTGATACAGTATATCTCTAGAACTAGGTAAGATATCGAAAATTTTTATTATTTATTTTTCATTTGTCTCGTCTTTTTAAATAAGAATCCATCATCAAATTTGACTTTAACCAATTTTTTCTTCTGAATTTCAACCAAAACCATTTCACATTTGGGACAGAATATCTCGAAAACTAAGCAGAATATCAAAAAATTTTATTCTTCATTTTTTATTTGTCATATCGAGTTACATAATAATCCATCACCAGATATCGGCGTCACCTTTATCCTATAGTCCCCTTGAGGTTTTTGTACATATTCCCCGTATCTGTATGGAAGCGGCCATGCCCCCTCCACTCCGGCCATGCCCTCCCACTCCTCCTCCGCCCTGCTTCACTTCAATGCGTGGTGAAGGTCTCTTGCGTCGTCTCCATATATTTCCTTCCTCCATGGCGGGCGCGGCCAGAGAGAATAGAGAAAAAAGTCACTCGGCGTGTTTGTTGGTTTGTGATCGCTGAGGTGATATAGAAAACGCGGAGTGTATTAAAAATGCTATGACATTTACCTATCTTGGTTTATTTAATATTTCTTGTTGCTGGAGTGTATGTATGGTTTTTCGTTATTTAACATCAAAACCAACCAACTGAAAGACTGGTTATATATAGCACAACCTGCCAGAATGAAAAGAAGCATAGTCAGGTTATAGCTGGCTTACCCAGCCAAGAGAAAACGGTAGCCTGGTTATAAATGGGAGAATTTCTACAAACCGCTAGTATTCCTGAGTGAGGGTTTATTACTGAGGTTGCTCTGTTGCAGAATATGCATGCCAAGTTTGGTATTCATCATCTTATACCATATATGTGGATGTAGCCCTCAACAACACCTGTAGGCTAGTGACAGGCTGCCTAAAGCCTACCCCAGTTGACAGGCTTTACCAGCTTTCGGGGACTGCACCACCCAGTATCCGCAGAGAAGTGGCTGCGAACAAGGAGGGGCAACAGTAGAACTGCACGGCCATACACCACCAGCCCAGAGACTCAAGTCCAGGAAAAGCTTCCTGAGAACATCACGGGGACTAATTGGGTCACCTGAAAAGGCAAAAGTACAGTTGTGGAAACTGAAGGTCCCTAACATCTCGGGACCACTGACAGTTGCAGAGCGCTTGCCACCTGGTCACGCAGAGGACTGGAACGTCTGGCGGTCCTTAAATCGATTGCGAACAGGAGTGGGCATGTCCAAGGAAAACCTAATGAGATGGGGTTATACTGATGCTACCAGTATTAAGTGCGAATGTGGTGAAGACCAAACGATGAACCATATGCTCGAGTGCCCTATGTGCCCATCATCCTGCAACGAAGATGATCTGTTTACAACACCGAATCCAGTTGAGGTAGCGAAGTATTGGGCGAAATGTGTTAAAAGTGGTTAATTTATACACCTTTCTACTGTGTATTTGATGTCTGTCACTACAGAAGGCAGCTGTTAATCGGTCGAATTCCCGAGGCAGAAAGCGTTTACCTCCCTTCAATAATGTGTGGTTGTTGTTGTTACTTTAGGGCGCGTCGACAGCAAGGTAATTAGCGCCTACTATTGGTGAACGGGCTGATGGGACATCCCAATGCATACGCGAGTGTGTGGCCTGATTAGTGTTGTAAAAAAAAAACAGTTTTTTTCTGGCTTGAAAAAAAAAACATGAAAAAAAACTTTGAAAAAAACATGTTTTTTTTCTGGTACACGTTTTTTTTCATAACTATTAAATCTCAAATTTGTAAGGCATTTATTGTTTAATATGACTGTTTTAGAGTTTATTCTAAGTACTTTTCTTAATTTTTAAATCTAATATATTTTTCTGGTACAGTAGGAAAAAAACAAATACGAAAATATTGGCAACATTGACTGAAATTTTGTTTTATGAACGGGGACTTCCCGAAGAGGCTAGGTTGCGCGAGAAGGAATTTCCGTTCCCCGTTGTTTGGATTGATACTCGTGATTTGAACTAGTGCTGCTAGCCCTACGAATTTATCTGTAGACCTATGGATCTTTTCAACAAATCAGGAATTTAAAATTTATCTACTGTTTTTTGTCTCTTTTTATTACTTATTGTGCTTTCCTCGAATTCGTATACTTGTTAAACTCGCAGCGTATAGTGATACTGAGTCATTAAATTGTCAGTAATTATGAATCATTTCCTTGCAACTTTTGGCGTAAACCAACGATTGAAAAGAAATAAAGCTTCTATTTTGTGTGATAATAGATTTAAATTCAAACTTAAAAGACCGTAATACAGAACTATCGACGTAGTGTACTTTGCTCACAATTTAAAATTGAAATCTCAAAATGTTTTGTGTACAATACAAGAACAACCAGTAAAAGCAAATGTAACTACTTCTGAAGTTATGGATATAGGGGAGACAGGAGAAGAAACAGAAAATTCCGACACCGACTGAACTAGTGTTGGTAATGCTGATATTAGTGAATGTGGTACTGACAGAGGATGAATAACATTATGTTACCTATACAGATACATTTATGTATCATTATGTAAAACATTATATTATTCAGTAAGATTTAAAACATAGATCGGATCAAGAAGTTACTTACCTTCCGGATTTTAGCCCTCCTCTACTCTTCCGACTACTAATGACACTAATTTGTCAGGATATCTGACACCACTCCATTTTCAGGTTGGAGAACACATAATAGAGAAGGCTAGTGGGCCTACTGGTTTAGTACTAGCTGATATAAACTACGGCAGTTCTATCATTACCGCGGGGCCACGATCTGATGGTGAATTTGTAGAGGGCAAATGTAGGTGGGTGCAGGATAGGGGGAAGATGGGTGTGTAGGGAAATTGCCACCGGAGCCTGTGCTCCATTGCAATTAAATTAAAATAAATTAAATTAAAATTCTGTAGAACTCGAAAAAAAAAATCGAAAATAAAGAATAAAATTTGTTGATATCTCGCTTGGTTTTCGAGATATAGCATGTCAAAAATCAGTTATAGGTATAGTTCCTTGTTCTTTTGATGTCGTTTCTTCGGGTCCGGGCCGTATTTCAACCTAACAACAACCACTAAGAAAAAAATAAAACACGAATAGTGCATTTCCACCGTGTAGACATAGTGGTTTTGTGAAATTTTTTTCTGGTCCAGGCCAGATCTCACCCTAACCGCCTCACGTTTGAGATACAATATCTCGAGAACCAAGCGAGATATTAAAAAAATGTGTTCTTTATTTTCGGGTTTTCTCGTCGCTTTACATAATAATCCATCACCAAATTGTGGCGCCACGGTTATCGTAGAATCCCGTAAACTACCCTATGAGAATTAAGACGGCTAACTTAAAGCGAGTAGGTTTAATGTAACCCGGGGACGCTTTAGACATAAGTTCTAACGACGCGTTGCACTCTTGTGAGTTATACGATTAAAGGTTGGGTTAACTTTAAAAAAATATATATTTAATATTGTTATATATTTTGTATTCTGAATGATATGCTAACCGATTTTACATACAACTTGTTACCGATGGTATTTCGCAGAGGAATGACCCTTTTTGTGAAGAACTTCTCTGGATCCAAACTTGCCTGAAAATTCTTGGCACCTCATGGATAAGTTTGTTATTGGTAAACATTGCTCGGGGGAGGGGGGGGGGGAGGAACTGTTTATGGATAATGTCAAGTGTTCTGCTAATTCCAAAGAAGATCGTAGACAGAGTAGCTACACACAGCAAGGAGACATTATTTTCCAAAGATGTTGTGTCGAAGATGCAGCATCTTTATAATTTTCTTTTATTCCTAGGTACTTACGTGAAAACAAGTTTGCTTCGTATGTCTTACTTTGAAGGAATGCATTAGCCAATCAGAGATTATCAAAGATTCTCACGTGTGATATAAAAAGAAAGTCGGGGGACAACGATAAAAATTCGGGGACACTTTGAGGACAAAATCTGCCCGGGAAGAGAGAGCTAAATACGAAAACTGTCCCCGGTAAGCGGGTACGCCTGGTAACCCTAATTAAATGGCCGCACGAAACTGTGTATGTATGACGGATGACTCAGAATGCTAGCGTCTTGAAGCGATATGGTAGTGTAGTATGGGACCAACATTTTGAGTATCAAATACAGGATTTGGAGAAGGTGCAAAGAAGGACTGCTAGATTTGTTTCTGGAATTTATCGCAGAATGCAATCAGTGACAGATATGATAAAGGAGCTGGAATGGGATTCATTGCAAGACAGGAGGAGGATGAGGAGGGTCATGGGAGTGTACAGGGCGAATACTGGCGATGAGGCATGGATAGATATTGGAGTAGGTATGAAAAGTAGTGATTGGAAGGGAAAAGATGACCATGACCACAAGCTGGCACTCGATTTCAGGCACAAGGGTGTCGGAAGATTTTCTTATTTAGGTAAGGGTGTCAGGGATTGGAATGAGTTACCAGGGGGAATGATGAATAACCTACCGAAAACGTTAAAAGAATTTAAAGTTAAAATTTGTAGAGGGCAAATGTAGGTGAGTGAAGGATAGCGGGAAGTTGGGTGTGTAGGGAAATTGCCACCGAAGCGTGTGCTCCATTGCAATTAAAAAAATTTAAAAAAAGAAGAAATTACTGCTTCAAGTAATGACTGACTGAATGAAGAGACATGGCAGCTTGATTGGAAGACATCAACGCTAGTCTAGAGAGGTGCTAACGCAAATTGCGTGGTTGAAGTCTACTCGAAGATATATGGAGAAGTAATGGCTCTTGAGCTCTGACGCTAATTTGCTCTTACGTCATAGCTTTCCGGATCGAAACAGCCGAAGGTGACTTTTACCGATAAACGCGCCGAGAGCCTTTGCAAGTTCACAAAATTCAGCATCTATCTGAAAAATTTTGCTCCTCTTAATAAAACGCTAAAGTATAAAACGACAACACCCAAATATTTCAGTATTCTTAACGCATTAAGCCCTTTCAATTCACACGGAACATGCAAAATCATATCATCATGGTGGATACAGTATCCGCATAGTGACAGAAACTCACGCCAGTAAGTTCAACTTGTAAATAGTTTTAGTAAAAGCGGAAAGCACAACCAATTACGGAAATTCACAAAAACAAAGTCCTCGGACATAAATTCATAACTGAAATTTTTTAAAGTTTTTTTCTGTCATCAGTTTCTCTACTGGTATGACGCAATCCCCTCTCCCTGCCTAACTTGTTCTCAACATATTCCTTACAACCTACATCTACCGAGCGTGGTGAATGAACGGTTAACGCTCTGGCCTCGCATTCGGGAGGAAAAATATCTGCTTCATATATTCTAATCTCTGTTCTACAGTTCTTACCTTCGACTGTTCCCTCCACTAAGGAATTAGCCAATCCTGCATGTCCTGTCTCCTCTTTCTGTAAAACTCTTTCACAAATTTGTTTCCTCGCCTATCATTTCCAGAACAAATTTATTTCATTTTTTTTATAATATTTTATTTTCAGCATCCTTCTATAGCACCATGTTTCAAACACCAATTTTCCTTCTTCCTGGTATTCTTTAAGTCTGTCATTCGCTATGATAAAATTCTGGGCTTCATACACACAGTTTTAAAAAAGTTTTTTCGAGGCTTAGATCAATATTTAAAACCAAAAAATTCTGCTTTTAATGAAGAGACTTTTAACACCATTCCTGCTTTGACCATGAGTTGTAATTTTACTTCCTAATAAAATTTACTTCTCCGATTATATCTGACATTATTTTCATATTTAATCTACTATTATTGCTAAAATTTCTGCTGTATTTCATCATTTTTCTTTCTTTATTTTGTATATTTACTCCAAAATCTTACCTGATTTATTTGTTCATGCAATTCAATTATTTTTCAATATCCTCAGTCTGTTCTGCGAAAAGGACAATGTCATCAGCAAATAGTAGCATACTGATTTTGTTTCTGGTTGCACCCAGAGTTTATTTCCTTTATTCATGAGGATATATTAGAATCCTCTCGAACACCATATTTAACTGATGGTTCTCTGGTTTTATTATAACCACTTGACTCATAAGCGTGGGATGCTAGATACAAGTAATCAAATTTTTTATGGCTAGCTGTTCGTTAAGGTAGCGTCATTATGTTCTAGCAGAGAGCACCCCACGTTTTTTTACATTAAATTTAACTTTTTGATCAGTGACTTTATTCTTATTTTAAGCTAAATGAAAAAGGTATACTGAACTGTGGAACATCTTAGCGCTGTTAAACAAAAATTTTATATTTAAAGATTATTTTTAACCTTTTATAGTTCACATTGCTACAAAAAGTGTATTTTAGTTTTTTAAACTATAATTTCATTTTTAACTTTTTAGTTCACAATGGGAATTTCAGGAATTATATACGAATTATTGTACTATCACTGGATCTTAATATGTGTGCAAAATATCAAACAATGGGTGAATATTGAAGTGAAAGATTCTATCAACAATGTTTCTATTGTTACTGTCAAATTAATGAGAATATCAGGACATAGCAATGACATTATTGTGTTGTCATCGGTTCTTAATACATGTGCAAAATTTCAAACATTTCGGACATTTGGAAGTGGGTTAAAATTCAATTACAAAATTCCATCACAAGCAACAATGTTTCTGTTGTTATTGTGAAAGTACGGATCGTTGCTCTGAAATTATTGTATTGTCATTGGGTCTTATTAAGTGTGCAAAATTTCAAAGATCTCGGACATCTGAAAGTGGATGAAAACTGAGTTAAAAGATTCCGATACATTGTTACATATATACAGGTCAAACTAAAAAAAAACGTGTAAAAACTTAAATTAGTTATGGCATCTGCTGTATCGTCAAATGCCAGTAGTCATTCTATATTTACTCCAAAATCTTACCTGATTTATTTGTTCATGGCATTCAATTATTTTTCAATATCCTCAGTCTGTTCTGCGAAAAGGACAATGTCATCAGCAAATCGTAGCATACTATTTAATCTATTTAATCAAAACATCCGCTAACATCGTTATACGAAAGTTAAAACATTTATCTTATGTAACTATGGATTAAGAATTTATCGAAATAGTCTACAACTAATAGTATTAAACGCATCACATTCTCTTCTTTCAGTTTCCTGGCAACCCATTTCTTCTCAGACGATTAACTAAATAGAACTGTTACGAAACAAACATCATAAACTCTTCTATACATTAATATCTCTGGCCTTTGTTAATCCAGCAGCGAGGCTGGTTGCTTGACGTCACAGCCTGACCAAGATTAGCGTTTTATTGGTATAGATAATTGATTTTTCTGTCTGCATATTATAGACTTCTTTAAAATTTTTAACGTCTTTTTTCCCACCTGATAATATCAAAAGCTATTTCAAAATCAATAAGCGCCATAGAAGTATCCTTATTTTTCTTTATCCGCTCTTCCAGAATTAATTTTAATGCGGGAATTATTTTCTAGGTTGCAGGTTCAACTATCTTTGCTACTTTTTTTTTATTATCCTAGTCAGTTTTCTGTAGGTATTACAGATAATAGTACACTATATATCATTATGCTTTAAACTAATAGTTTTACCTACTGAAAATATTGCTTTTATTTCACTGTAGTAATTTTTTTAAATAAATCAATAACAACTGAATAGTAGTTTAATTATGCTTTTCCCTTCCCTCATTCATCACGAATACACAATTCACAGAAACTAATATATATTAAACTTAATGATAACACAAATAAAAATAGTATTTTTTTAATATTTCGAGGTTGGTCACCGTAGAGTGACGTCTGCCATTGTTTTGTCGTAAAACATCTTTGATTGCTAACATCTGCTGCATGCTCAGTCCCATGGCTCAGTCACCAATTTTCGCAACGACTTTTTACTAACTGTATTTTAGATCTACTGGGCAAACTTCAACAATATGGGATGTGACATAATCTTTGATTATGACAATAATATTAGATATAAGTAGTAAGCAATGTGTTGGAGTACAATACATACACTTAAGGGAAAAACAAACAAGGCAGTGCAGAGTGAATCATTGCTTAATTTTTCTTAAAAACTATGTTCACTTGTTTGCAAATTGAATGAATCACCATTTAAACTTTTCCATTACCATGGCTGACTGCGTAAAAAATGCTGTAAATAGGAGTTGCCAACATTTATATCATCATATATATATATATATATATATATTGCTTATAGTTTTACGGCTCATCTACGTCGATGTTATTAGAGGCGAGAAAGGACTGCAGGCAAGGAATGGTGAGAGTTCACTGGATTCTTCTTGCACTGATGTTACGACTCACTGTCGACGTAACCCTGTTTCTAACTAACAAAGACAGTAATGGAATAGCCCTATTATTAACATGGAGGAAGGAAATATATGCAGACGACGCAAGAGACCTTCACCACGCATTGAAGTGAAGCAGGGTGGAGGAGGAGTGGGGGGGCATGGCCGGAATGGAGGGGGCATGGCCGCTTCCATACAGACACGGGGAATATGTACAAAAACCTCAAGGGGACTCTAGGATAAAGGTGACGCCGCAATCTGGTGATGGATTATTATGTAACTCGATATAACAAATAAAAAATGAAGAATAAATTTTTTTGATATCCTGCTTAGTTTTCGAGATATTCTGTCTCAAACGTGAAATGTTTTTGGTTGAAATTCAGAAGAAAACATTGGTCAAAGTCAAATTTGATGACGGATACTTATTTAAAAAGACGAGACAGATAAAAAATAAAGAATAAAAATTTTCGATATCTCGCCTAGTTCTCGAGATATACTGTATCAAAAGTGAGGTGTCTTGAGTTGAAATGCAGAAGAAAAATTTCGCAAAAGTCAAAACTCAATTATCGATTCTTATGTAACACGACGAGACAAATCGAAAATAAAAAATAAAATTTTTCGATACCTTGGTTAGTTTTCGGGATATACTGGGATTGGGTTGATATGCGGCCTGGACTAAAAATTAATTCTGCCAAAGCCACAATGAATTACATGGTGGACATGCAGAATGGATATTTCAGTTGTTTTTACTACCACTTGTGGTTAGGTTGAAATGAGGCCTAGACCAGAATAAAAATAGTTATTTTGTTACCATACATCGTAAGCTTAATTGGGAATAGCTGTAAGTGGAAGTAGTTTCCATCGCGATACACGTTTTGTCACTAACTTGGTTCTCATGAAATTATTAACAGTAATAGATAAATTCTTTGTCCCTTATGGAACAACAAAACCATTCTGGTACAGACTGCATTTAGACCTAACCACAATCTCCATTAAATTGTCGCTAAAGAATCAAACTATGTAGACATACCCACACACGCGTATTTGAATCGCAAACTGTATTTCTGGTAACAACATCGTTTCCTTCATCAAGATTCCAAGATTGCATAGCATAATTTAACACATTTAATTTCATCATACACTGTCAGTATAAACCGCAACGTGACGAAAGAAAGAGCAATACTAAATTCACTGAATCGCGATGTAAAACACACCCCTTTAAATCTCATTTTCAACACTCGTTAAAAAGTAATGCTAGTCTACTTGTATTATGTGCAAAATAGCAAGGTATGCTGATTTTCTACACTACACCAACAAAAATTTGAGTCATCCCATTGAGAGCTATGACTAAATATTTATAGACAGGCAGCGAAGTTTGCAAAACCTACCGCCCACTTCAATAACGATAATTAGAATTCAACTTACTTATGAAATGATATTCCAGGTTCTTTCCTATTCTTGCCTCTTTGTGCAACCGTATGCAACACAAGATGGCATTATAAAACACTTATACACATTACAAAATGAAATAATCATAGCATCTAACACAATGTGAACATCGCATTTGTTTGGAAGCGCAATATCGCCGCTGCCGCCACTGCGCATGCGCGAGAGTTTAGAGCCTGCTTCACAGATTTAACGTCACTTCTCCTCCATATATTTCCTTCCTCCATGGTTATTAAAAGCTTAGAAATATCGTCGGAATGTCTTATGAGATGAGCTACTGAGAGGAGTATCTATGGAAGAAATATCTATACTTCTTGGTATCGAGTATTTTTCTTTTCAAACCGATTCTTTCGTATTCGATACTTTTAGTTATACCAGTACTTTATAGCAGGTATCGATTCCAAATTACGGTGGAAAAATTACAGGCAGTACTACAGAGCCACTCAAAGAATAAGTGAGAATATAATACAAGAGACATGACTGTTTGATGTATGGCTCCAAAGACTAGTGTAGGTACATCTTAAGACGAGAATCTAGATGTCTTTCTGATGGTAGCATTGTCATTTCTAGAACTTGAGAATGTTATGGGAACTTCGTTTTGACATTTCTCTGGTTTTTATTTTAAAAGGAAGGTGTCTCGACTCGAATACGTAGGGGTTAATTTATCTCTGGTTATCAACATTGTCGCTTGCGTGGTTTATACAGATCGTGCGTTAAGAACGGATTAAAGATAACCATTTAATTGCAGTATCCTGTTTCCATGAAGCCACAGCTAGGGCTAAGGTTATATTATGTACTGCAAGGGGTTTAACAACAGTCTAATGTGACCTCCTACAGTGATCCAGATAGTGATTATTCTGAAAGTAGTACTCCGTCACTTGTGTAAGTTAGCCCAGACATACCTGACAGCTGCATCAACGACAGTCACTTCCGAACGATTACTTTCAGTCAGGCAGTGCAATGAGGGTGAAGAGAGTGTACAGGGCATATGTTGGTGATGGGACATGGAGGGATATTGGTCAAAGAATTAGGAATAGTGCATGGAAGGGGAAAGGCGACCATGACCACAAGCTGGCGCTCGATTTCATGCATAAGGGAGTGGGAAAATTTTCTTTTGTTGGTGATGATATCAGGGATTGTCATGAATAATTTTCCAAAAGCGCTTAAAGAAATTAAAATTTGTAAATAGGAAAAGTAAATGGGGAGGAATTTAACATTCCAATTATAAAAGAAGAGAAAAAAAATATATGAAAAGGGGTAATTAGTTGACTGGGGAAATTGCCACCTGAACGTTAGATCCATCGCAATGAAATTGATAATAATGTCAAAGACAAGAAACAAATTATCGTCTAACCATATGGATAAATTATTGTTTGTAAGTGACTGAACTAAGGAAGAATGGGAAATGTAAGGTTAGTATATATTTTACCAACTTAATTCTACAGTTTACTGAGACACGGAAACTGCTGTTGATTTGATTTGTAAGTTTAATCTCGTTTTTATTAATTTAATTTATAATACATTTTTTCACATAGTAGGAACACAAAAAGGAAATTGCTGCAAATTTCATAATTATATATATATATAAAATACTGTCCAATTCAGCTACAAAAATTAAAATACGGATTAAAATATGAAATTAACGCGCAGGTGCAGGCATTAAACCTTAAAACAAAAATTTAAATAGTAAAAAATCTCAATCCCAATGAATGATTTGAAAAAATCACGTTATCGATTCAATGAAAGTTTCACGGGTGTCCAGCCGGATGGTGTCATAAAACGACGACGTTTCGACAACCTGCTCGGTTGTCTTCATCAGGTCTTCTTAGTCTATTTAGTCTGCTTGTGATTTCGAGAGCAGGTTGTCGAAACGTCGTCGTTTTATGACACCATCCGGCTGGACACCCGTGAAACTTTCATTGAATCAATACGCCGGGAAAGTCTCCATTTGCATATCACGTTATCGATAGTTTTCTTTCGATACCTCAAGGTATCGATCCTTTATTTGAGTACTTTGGTGAGTACGATACTTATTCTTTGACTCGGCACCGCGGCACGCGAGCGAGCTGTAACTGCTCAGGACCTCTTGAGCTAGTCAGGCGACTGGCGACCGTGTCGTTGGTCCTGGTGCTCCACGGTCGCCTCACGAACACTTTGCGACTGTTGAGTGACTGCGGCAGTCGGAAGTTGTCCTCCATGTGCTTTGCGCCCGAGTACACCTGCCGGAACTTCTTTATCTGCAACACACATTCAACGGACTGCAAAGCTGCGTATCGACTATGCTCGCCAGCCGCGTAGGGATGAAACGATACGAGTAAATACACGTACTTACTCGATACATTCCTTCCGATACCAAGTACTTTTTGTATCGATACTTTAAAAATAAGTATCAAGGCTTTTTTTTTTTTTTTTTTTTTTTTTTTTACTGCTTTACGACTCTCAACAGCGAGGTCTTTAGAGACGGGAAAGGATGGAGGGCAAGGATGGGGGCAAGGAATTCGGCCATGGCCTTTTGAAGGAAGCATCGCCGCATTTGCCTGGAGTGATTTGGGAAACCATGGAAAACCCAAATCTGGATGCCCGGACGGGGATTCGAACCGCCGTCCTCCCGAATGCGAGACCAGAACGCTAACCGTTACACCACCACGCTCGGTAGTATCAAGTAGGTATCGGTCAAAAGTACTCGTATCGGTGTGTATACCAATATCACGAATATCATGATTTTATTTAACACGTTAATTGATACATTAAACGCTTATCTACACTGTAAAGAATATTTTTTTGGTTGTCATTATTGCATTTTTTTCAACACATTCTTTTTCTATGTTTGTGTTATTGGCAAATTTGTTTGGCTATGCCCGCAGAAAAAAAAAATACCCTGCTGTCCCTTCAGTCGCCATTTTATGTCGTGGTCGTCATGAATTGGTGACTGGACAAGAAACTGAAATATTGAAACAGGTAGTCCCCTTGTTACAACCATTCGAATTTGTCACAAGAGAATCTTCAGGCCAGAATTATGTTACCTTATCCAAAATCATACTCATGACTAATTGTCTGACGTCGTAGCTAACAAAATTTTCCTCATCAATAGAATGTGTCACTCAGTTGCAAACAAAACTACTGGCTGAATGTAAAAAAATATTTGGTCTCATTGAATTTAACGCCCTTGAAGCTTTGGGAAAAATTTTAGACCCACGTTTCAAAAACCTCCATTTTCATAATGCAGGTGCGTGTGGGAGGGCGATACAAAAATTAAAAATATTATTAAAGAAGATCCGACAATATCAACCAGTGAATCTGAAGAAGAAGCAACTCACGAAGATTTTGATTTTTGGTTACACCACAAACAACTTGCAGTTGGCCAAAAGCGGCGACGCACACAGGGGTATTTGACACAAAAAGTCGATCAAAATTATTTCTACGTAATTTTGATTTTTGATTCGCTTCTTTTGTGTATTAGAACTTATAACTGTGAAGTAGGAGTAATAATAAAGAACACGTACTGTGTTCATACACTTTATAAAATATTAAGCGAATATTTACAAAATACCTAAACAATAATCATATATGTACACTAAAATATCATTCTGACGAACCGTCCCATCCTTCGTCGTCGGAACCTTCTCCTTATGGCTCGTTCTCTTTCTTGAGTACTCGGGTCCCATTAAATCAATATTTTAATAGTTTCTGGATTGAATGATTTAGATGTTTTGTGAGTTTTGTGCCTGATGAAGCTCAAATACGGATCCTAAGTAAATGAAAGCCTATTAATGACATCTGTGTAGCACTAAACCCAACTAAGTTTTCTGGAGTGTGTCTCCCTAAATCGTCGAAAATATTTGTTTCTAGCTTCTTCTGCTGCTTCTGACAGATTGCCTATAGGCAAAAGTGCATACTCTATTATAAGTGGACCCTCAATAAATACTTCTCCTATAGGTGACATTGGATGCCACGAGTACAGTTCAATGTACAGTACATCTTAAATTTTTCGTGGCGGTGGGAAATATTTTTTTTTATGTCTATCTTGTGCTCACTATATATCATTCACACAATAGTATAAAATCTGTCAATTAATGTTTTGTTAATACCTATTATCTCTGTGGACATCATTGGCCAAAATCGGTCAATCATCGAAAGATTTACTAGGCCGACCCACATTGGTCGGATTGGATTTTATGGGGATTTCGATACATTTTTTGAATCAATCATGGTATTTCTTTCAAAATACACTCTCAGTTCTCTTAGCAGCCTGCCATTTTCTTTTAATTTCCAATTTAAGCCTTGAAAACTTTTGTTCGAACTGTTGCGTTTGTTCAACCGTGAATGTCGATTGATTTAAAATATTTTCCTCGACTAATTCCAACTTTTGCATGAAATCATTTCCTTCCTCGTGTTTACTCATATCATAAATAACTTTTCGGGACATGAGCATGATACCAGAAGATCCCATAACAAAGAAAATCTTAATTGAATTAATGTGACGAAAAAAAATTAAGTTTGTTTCATTGTAAATAATCTAGAATTTTTTCGAATAAATAGACGTTTGGCACTTTTTGGCACCTAATTTTCAATGAAACACCGAGATAGTACACTAAACTAATACCATACAAGAAATCAGACTCGGGAAAGGTCCGGAAACATAACAAAATCACTCTTTAATACTTTTCGTAATAAAAAAATCAGTACAAAATGAGTCAGTTTACAACAAAGTTCAGAAATAAAGTTGTGCGATACCTTTGGATGTATGTTACTATTATTTCAATTCTAGGTACCTGGCTGAAAAATATCGATTATTAAAATCACCCCTACTCACTTAACATCACTCACAAATTAAATTGGTACAACTTATAATTTTCTTGTATTTGCTTGGTAACAGTACGTGGGTCTTGGAATGTGCTCAGAAGATGACTGTTCACGGGGTGGGGAATGAAGCTTATCTAAAAAACATAGCTGATACTTATTCTATAGACATTTGCCTCGAGTCAAGTAGACCCAAGTTCTTGGAATTTACTTAAAATTTTTTTTGACTTTTGATCGGCTTTTTGTGTCAATACCCCTGTGTGCGACGTGCTAACTCAAAAACCGATGAAGTTTCAATTTATTTGGCTAATCCAGTCTGCGCTTTAAAAGCCAACCCATTAGAGGAATGGGAGGATTAAAACCCGTATTTCCATGCTTATACAAACAAGCGCGAATTTATGTAAACACTGTCGGTAAGTCTGTACTCTGTCAAAAAGGCTTTTCTCCAAAGCTGACGCAACAATGACTACATCCAGAAATCGTCTAACAGGCAAACACTTAGAAAAACAAATATTTTTGGGGAGCACTACAAAAACCGACTTTTTTAAAATAAAACTAGTTTTATTTTGTCCTAGTCGCTACTAGTCCTGTAACGATCAGTGAGGTGAAAATGCAATAAATACCTTTGTCAAATAAATATTTATTTTTATATCAATAAAGACTATCAATAATTATTACATTTTTTTTATTTATTCCAAATTTCACTACGAAAAATCATTCGATACGAGTAAGTATCGACACTTTTCAATGGATACCGTATAAGTATCGATGCTTTGCGACCGATACTCTATCGATAAAAGTATCGATACCTCAGTGGTATCGTTTCATCGCTACTGCCGCGCGAGCTATGTTCGAGCGCGCCAAACCAGGTAATGCCGCGCGACCCGTTTCTGTTGTGATTATCCTGACGCGGTCTTCCCGTCAAGCCACTTACACGAGCAAGTGTGATGCATCACACTGAAAACTAGAAACGTAAACGAAAACTGCGTTCGTTGATAACGAAATTGTATCAATAGAACACAGTACAGACTTCAGATCTCTTTTGAGAAGACTAAATTCATGACCAATATTAGGGATTCACCCACAGTACTTAACACAGAGTATGGAAAAATTAACAAGGTCAATAAATTTAAATATCTAGGTGAAGTAATTCAGATTAATGGGCTTGATAAGGAAGCAAACACATCAAGAGCAAGAAAACTAGAACTAGCATACCAACTGACTAAAGATACATACAATAAGAAGAATCTATCAAGGAAAACTAAAATCAAACACTGCAACACAGTAATCAAACCAGAAGGTCTGTACGCCTCAGAATGTTTCTTCTCTATGAAAACTCTAGAAATAGAAGAGAGAGAGAAAAGGGAAAGGAAAATCTTCAGAAAAATTTGGGGACCACTAAAATTTGAAAATGGTGAGTTTAGACACCGGAGGAATAAAGATCTATACAAAGAAGAAAAAATTGAAAGGATGTCAGACACTATCAGAAACAGGAGAATCAGTTTTTTTCACATAATTAGAATGGATAACAATAGACTTAAAAAAGAATTTTTAACCATATTTACAAGAAGGGCAACCAGTGGATCCAAGGAGTAAAGAAAGATGTGGCTGAGATCGCAATAACAGAAGATATAGTCCAGTAACGGGGGCGTAAAAAAAAGGTCTCACAAACATTATATCACGTAAAAGATTTTTTTCCTTTTCTGGTACATATTGGTGAGAGTATGTACAAACTAAGTTTTCGACCTCCAACACCCTCGGCACAATTTTCTGTGGCCAAAAAAACATAAAAATTTTGGTACTTTTTTCAGTTTTTCGTCTATAACTCCTTCCTGATGAGTCCTAGCAAAAAACATTCTATTTCCAATTTGAAAGAGGACAAAATTTCCTACAACTTTCGTACTAGAAACTTTATTCTAAACTCAAAACTAACCGAGCTACAGTTCTTGGAAAATCAGCATAATTTCACACTTTTCCTAAAAGTTGGGTTTTTACCTACTTTGCCGCTCAAACTGACCTGCAACTCCTGTACATATAACTGATATATATGTATTTCTGTATGGCATAGTATATATATGTACTATAAGTTGATTACTGATGATCAATTCAATAATAACATAGCATTGTTGGTCGGAAGATCCTGAAGAATTGTTCGGCCGCCAGATGACATTGTTTTCGATTCGCCGCGCAATGCGCTCCTTGGTGACTATCTAACCTGACAAAGTAATAGTACGGGATGTAGGGAACCTACAGCTTAAGGTGGAATCCAAATCACAGAATCGTTCTGCCTTACTTCATATTACAGAGCAAGCTGTGGCAGAGGTGAAGGTCGGGTCAATGGCCTTTGAAAATCACTGCTGAGACCGGGATCTCCAGTCATATACCAGTCCAATCTATTACCTGATGGTATTTGTACCAGTTTGAAAAACGTTTTCGAAAAATTTAAAACATAATGTTATGGCACGAAGTTTATTTACACAGTCATAATTAAGTCATAATAAGTCAAAAATTTGTCATAAATCCATTTCTTTTCCGAATTATTTGGTTGAAACAATGTTTCCCATTTGAATTTGTTCCGTACTTCAAGGGAACAAAATTGTCCCTATATGAAGTATTTAAATCTCTTCAAGATGCAACACCCAACATAATAAGATTTGTTATGTACGGATGATGCCTCCTGCATAAGGTTATGTGACAATTTAGTGAAGACCTTGGCTGCTTCTGTGGAAAATATGAAGCCTATTCGATAACGAACTACAGATCCATCATCACAGTTAAATTTGACGGATACCGAAGTTATGCTGCGCAGAGAGGAATAAAGTCATCTGAAATGTTTTGTAGTTTGAAAACATCAGATACTTCAGCAGACATCATTTTCAGTGAGGAAGCAAGTGCCGCATTGACGCAGCATATGAGTACAGCAAGAATCGTGTAATGTTGATACTAATGCAAAAACTGAAAAAGGAGGCATCCAAGATCAACATGCAAAACAAGATGCTGCTGGATTGATCGTTGACGCAGCTCCCAAGCAGCAAAATCCGGCAGTTTGATAATTCTAAGTGAGTATATTGGCAATCACATTTTGCTAATGGGCCTTGGTAACACTTATGAGTTTGAACCCACACATATCCTCTTCATCCATTCATTTGCAAAATGTGATAGAATATCAACATATTTCGGCTATGGGAAAGAAAAATTGTTCTGCTACATTCAGTACCAACCATATCTGAAAGTAACATGTATGCTAACTTCTCAGAACTCCTAGCCTCCAGAAACTACCATACAGAGAACACGCAGGGGAACAGTTCATCTTGGAACGGTACGGAAGAATTGCTTGTGGTACATTGGAAGGCTCAGATATGAAATATTTAAGAAATATGCCCAAAAAATGCATTCGGGGTAGGACGGTTGCCACCAAAATCATTTGCGGCAACGTTTCACTCAATATGCACGTACCACCAAGTAAATAATGGTTGAGTCGAGAAACGTACCCATTGCCATGGGGATGAAGAAAAGGCTCATCCAGTCTCCTTCCAGTTACAATAATAAACGCATTCAGGAGGACGCCGGTTCGAATCCCCGTCCGGGCATCCAGATTTGGGTTTTTGATGGTTTCCCCAAATCACTCCAGCCGAATGCCGAGATGCTTCCTTTAAAAGGTTGTGGCAGAAATCCTTCCCGTTCTTGTTTCCAGTCCCATTGTGCCTCTAATGACCTCGACGTTGACGTGGCGTAAAGCCATAAGAAAGAAAACAATAATAAAAGACGCTGCACCTGAGTTTACTCCGAAGGTTGTATCATATTCCTGCAAGAAACCTTGTACTCCACCACGCAGCTGTCGCTAATCAGGACTGCACTATTCAGCTGCTTGCAAAAATTGCTCTGGCCCGTCTCGCGAAAACGTTCCTAAAATGAAGAAGATGAAGGAGAGGAAGAGTACTTCAACGTCCCGAAGCAATGGATGAATGAGACACAATTCATTGATAAGCCGGGACAAACCAAACGGAAAAGAAATTAATTTATCAACATTTTTAACTTATTACGAATTTATTATGACTTAATAACTTTGCGCCATAATTATGCATTCATTTTCGCTCTATTATCATCAGTAATAGAGCGATCTGGTAGCTCAATGGTTAAGGCGTCTGACTGGAGATCGAAATCTCGGCCTCAACAGTGATTTTCAAAGGCCATTGACCCGACCTTCACCTCTGCCACAACTTGCTCTGTAATATGACGTAAGCCTGAACGATTCTGTGATTTGGATTCCACCTTAAGCTGTAGGTTCCCTACATCCCGTACTATTACTTTGTCAGGTTAGATAGTCACCAAGGAGCGCATTGCGCGGCGAATCGAAAACAATGTCACCTGGCGGCCGAACAATTCTTCAGGATCTTCCGACCAACAATGCTATGTCATTATTGAATTGACCATCAGTAATAAAAGTATAGTATATACTGTATATATATGTACTATGCCATACAGAAATACATATATATCAGTTATATGGACAGGAGTTGCAGGTCATTTTGAACGGCAAAGTAGGTAAAACCCCAACTTTTAGGAAAAGTGTGAAATTTTGCTGATTTTCCAAGAACTTTAGCTCACTTAGGTTTCAGTTTAGAAAAATGTTTCTAGTACGAAAGTTGTAGGAAATATTGTCCTCTTTCAAATTGGAAATAGATTGTTTCTTGCTAGGACTCATCAGGAAAGAGTTATAGACGAAATACTGAAAAAGTACCAAAAATTTTATGTTTTTCAGCCACAGAAAATTGTGCCGAGGGTGTTGGAGGTCGAAAACTTGGTTTCTGCATACTCTCACCAATATGTACAAGTTAAGGAAAAAAAAATCTTCTACGTGAAATAATGCAAGTGAAAACTACCTCGTTACTGGACTAATAGAGCAACTTTTAGGAGATTGATCCAAAATTTCAAGGGTTTCCAGGAGAAGTAGAAGAGGAAATGTAGTAACATATGGACAGAAGAAAGGAGGAAACAGCAAAGTGAGAGGATGAAGAACTATTGGAAGTCAAGAAAAGAAGCATCGAAATGAATGCACGGGATTACTTTTCGTGATCCTTAGAAGACCGATATCGAAGAGAGGAAGAAGAATACAGTACGGTGCGAAACTTATGGAAGAAATTAGATATGAAAACATCAAGGACATAATAAACAAATTTTAAGAGAGTGACAAAGGTTGGGTTGGAATTCTTAAAGTCATTAATTAAGCCAAGTGTGAATAGAGTGAACAGTCAATTTCTGGAGGCGATTTCAGTTACTGAAAGACGCTGTAACTTCAAGATTTATAGCAATTGGAGACTCGTGTTCTAGCCTGCGATATCTTTTTCGCGTGTCAAAACATATATTTTAGACAATAGCTCCAGATGTTTTTAACGCATTATGCAAATCTCTGAAAGAATGGGTAAAGATAAAAAAATAATAATACCCATTATATTTAAGTTTTTATTGATATTCAGTTTTCTGTTGCCATTCTTAAAGAGAACTTAGCTTCTTACTTAAGTAAAATGTATTCAGTTAATCATGTCATTTGGCGATTCTATAGATTCGTAGGTTGGAGTTTGAAGTGATGGTTGTGGTGGTAAAGGAGGCAATGGTGTCGAACGTCAAAATTCGAAATCGGAAGATTTGCTCTCTAATATCGGTATATTAGTAACCAAAATCGGTATTTGCAAAAAAAAAACAATCCAAATAACTACATTTTGCTGGGCAAGATGTGCTGTCGTAGAATTTCTGTCAGTTTGACACCAATTTTACTACTAGACTTGGAATTTAAATGAATGAGCAATTCTTATATATATATATATAAGAATCGCTCATTTAAAGATACGCAGAAAAACATGTACGAGTACATAAACTTCCGCCACTAGGGAAGGGTAGGAGAGAAGGCTGGCATGCAGGGGTAACTCCCTGGCCACCAAGCCTGGTTATAGAGTTAATTACCGTCGAACAGGTTACAAGTTCTTTGGTTGAGTTAGAGGGTAATTCGAGCAGCGAGGGAGGTGTTGGTGTGTTGATTCAGGGAGATCATTGGTCTTGCCTAACAACTCAGCTGCTTATTTTCTTATGATATTTAACAAAACACAAAATAGGTGAGGACAAATGTGGGGACATATGTACATATCACAAGCTTGTACAATTTCATATCTCTAGATCTAATGTTTTGATCCAGTTAACTGCACTGATCGACGCATCATGTATTTCCTCCATTGTTCCCTTGTAGGCCCGAAGAGGACAGTCAGAAACGATGTGATTGACTGTCTGTAAGGTGGCTCCACAGTCACAATTTACAGAATCTACCCAGCCCCATTTGTGTAATAAGTAGGCGCATCTGCCTTGTCCTGTTCGAATCCGATTGATGATTCTCCACTGTCGCCTGGGGAGATCGAAACCTTGTAACCTTACTGTGGGATCCTCAACAAGATTTTTATTGGCTGCTGATGACTGCTCCCATTGAGTTGTCCACAGCTTGTTGATGTTGGAAGAGGACTCTGTAAGGTTGATTGCTGTGCTCCATGATGGTTTTCTTGATTTCAAGCGTTGGTGTTTTGCTTGAATAATGTCTTGATGTGGGTTCTTCTGGATGTTTTTTCAGACCTTTAGTAGAGGTTCAGATCTTCTTAGTGCGGGGGGTGAGATGTTGCATAGCACTGGAAGCCACATGGTGTTCGTAATCCGAATACATCCCATAATTATCCTCATTGCCTGATTGAGTTGCACATCTGTCTTCTTTGTATGGGCACTATTGATCCAAGATGGGCAGCAGTATTCAGCAGCAGAGTATGACAGAGCTAAGGCTGTGGATCTTAGAACATGAGCACTGGCTCATGCTGGTGATAGCTGTGGACTCACCTGGTTGAAGGAGATGGGCAGAGCGTCTGGGAATATGATCCACGTGACGGCCTCTGAGCAGGGGGGAGTGGTGAGCGAGCCTCTGTACGTGTAGAAGGTGTCCGTGTCGCCTTGAGACACGATGGACTCACCTGGTTGAAGGAGATGGGCAGAGCGTCTGGGAATATGATCCACGTGACGGCCTCTGAGCAGGGGGGAGTGGTGAGCGAGCCTCTGTACGTGTAGAAGGTGTCTCTGTCGCCTTGAGACACGATGGACTCACCTGGTTGAAGGAGATGGGCAGAGCGTCTGGGAATATGATCCACGTGACGGCCTCTGAGCACGGGGGAGTGGTGAGCGAGCCTCTGTACGTTTAGAAGGTTTCTGTGTCGCCTTGAGACACGATGGACTCACCTGGTTGAAGGAGATGGGCAGAGCGTCTGGGAATATGATCCGCGTGACGGCCTCTGAGCAGGGGGGAGTGGTGAGCGAGCCTCTGTACGTGTAGAAGGTGTCCGTGTCGCCTTGAGACACGATGGACTCACCTGGTTGAAGGAGATGGGCAGAGCGTCTGGGAATATGATCCACGTGACGGCCTCTGAGCAGGGGGGAGTGGTGAGCGAGCCTCTGTACGTGTAGAAGGTGTCCGTGTCGCCTTGAGACACGATGGACTCACCTGGTTGAAGGAGATGGGCAGAGCGTCTGGGAATATGATCCACGTGACGGCCTCTGAGCAGGGGGGAGTGGTGAGCGAGCCTCTGTACGTGTAGAAGGTGTCTGTGTCGCCTTGAGACACGATGGACTCACCTGGTTGAAGGAGATGGGCAGAGCGTCTGGGAATATGATCCACGTGACGGCCTCTGAGCAGGGGGGAGTGGTGAGCGAGCCTCTGTACGTGTAGAAGGTGTCCGTGTCGCCTTGAGACACGATGGACTCACCTGGTTGAAGGAGATGGGCAGAGCGTCTGGGAATATGATCCACGTGACGGCCTCTGAGCAGGGGGGAGTGGTGAGCGAGCCTCTGTACGTGTAGAAGGTGTCTGTGTCGCCTTGAGACACGATGGACTCACCTGGTTGAAGGAGATGGGCAGAGCGTCTGGGAATATGATCCACGTGACGGCCTCTGAGCACGGGGGAGTGGTGAGCGAGCCTCTGTACGTGTAGAAGGTGTCCGTGTCGCCTTGAGACACGATGGACTCACCTGGTTGAAGGAGATGGGCAGAGCGTCTGGGAATATGATCCACGTGACGGCCTCTGAGCAGGGGGGAGTGGTGAGCGAGCCTCTGTACGTGTAGAAGGTGTCTCTGTCGCCTTGAGACACGATGGACTCACCTGGTTGAAGGAGATGGGCAGAGCGTCTGGGAATATGATCCACGTGACGGCCTCTGAGCAGGGGGGAGTGGTGAGCGAGCCTCTGTACGTGTAGAAGGTGTCCGTGTCGCCTTGAGACACGATGGACTCACCTGGTTGAAGGAGATGGGCAGAGCGTCTGGGAATATGATCCACGTGACGGCCTCTGAGCAGGGGGGAGTGGTGAGCGAGCCTCTGTACGTGTAGAAGGTGTCTGTGTCGCCTTGAGACACGATGGACTCACCTGGTTGAAGGAGATGGGCAGAGCGTCTGGGAATATGATCCACGTGACGGCCTCTGAGCACGGGGGAGTGGTGAGCGAGCCTCTGTACGTGTAGAAGGTGTCCGTGTCGCCTTGAGACACGATGGACTCACCTGGTTGAAGGAGATGGGCAGAGCGTCTGGGAATATGATCCACGTGACGGCCTCTGAGCAGGGGGGAGTGGTGAGCGAGCCTCTGTACGTGTAGAAGGTGTCCGTGTCGCCTTGAGACACGATGGACTCACCTGGTTGAAGGAGATGGGCAGAGCGTCTGGGAATATGATCCACGTGACGGCCTCTGAGCAGGGGGGAGTGGTGAGCGAGCCTCTGTACGTGTAGAAGGTGTCCGTGTCGCCTTGAGACACGATGGACTCACCTGGTTGAAGGAGATGGGCAGAGCGTCTGGGAATATGATCCACGTGACGGCCTCTGAGCACGGGGGAGTGGTGAGCGAGCCTCTGTACGTGTAGAAGGTGTCCGTGTCGCCTTGAGACACGATGGACTCACCTGGTTGAAGGAGATGGGCAGAGCGTCTGGGAATATGATCCACGTGACGGCCTCTGAGCAGGGGGGAGTGGTGAGCGAGCCTCTGTACGTGTAGAAGGTGTCTGTGTCGCCTTGAGACACGATGGACTCACCTGGTTGAAGGAGATGGGCAGAGCGTCTGGGAATATGATCCACGTGACGGCCTCTGAGCACGGGGGAGTGGTGAGCGAGCCTCTGTACGTGTAGAAGGTGTCCGTGTCGCCTTGAGACACGATGGACTCACCTGGTTGAAGGAGATGGGGCAGAGCGTCTGGGAATATGATCCACGTGACGGCCTCTGAGCACGGGGGAGTGGTGAGCGAGCCTCTGTACGTGTAGAAGGTGTCCTGTGTCGCCTTGAGACACGATGGACTCACCTGGTTGAAGGAGATGGGCAGAGCGTCTGGGAATATGATCCACGTGACGGCCTCTGAGCACGGGGGAGTGGTGAGCGAGCCTCTGTACGTGTAGAAGGTGTCCGTGTCGCCTTGAGACACGATGGACTCACCTGGTTGAAGGAGATGGGCAGAGCGTCTGGGAATATGATCCACGTGACGGCCTCTGAGCAGGGGGGAGTGGTGAGCGAGCCTCTGTACGTGTAGAAGGTGTCCTGTGTCGCCTTGAGACACGATGGACTCACCTGGTTGAAGGAGATGGGCAGAGCGTCCTGGGAATATGATCCACGTGACGGCCTCTGAGCAGGGGGGAGTGGTGAGCGAGCCTCTGTACGTGTAGAAGGTGTCCTGTGTCGCCTTGAGACACGATGGACTCACCTGGTTGAAGGAGATGGGCAGAGCGTCTGGGAATATGATCCACGTGACGGCCTCTGAGCAGGGGGGAGTGGTGAGCGAGCCTCTGTACGTGTAGAAGGTGTCCGTGTCGCCTTGAGACACGATGGACTCACCTGGTTGAAGGAGATGGGCAGAGCGTCTGGGAATATGATCCACGTGACGGCCTCTGAGCAGGGGGGAGTGGTGAGCGAGCCTCTGTACGTGTAGAAGGTGTCCGTGTCGCCTTGAGACACGATGGACTCACCTGGTTGAAGGAGATGGGCAGAGCGTCTGGGAATATGATCCACGTGACGGCCTCTGAGCAGGGGGGAGTGGTGAGCGAGCCTCTGTACGTGTAGAAGGTGTCCGTGTCGCCTTGAGACACGATGGACTCACCTGGTTGAAGGAGATGGGCAGAGCGTCTGGGAATATGATCCACGTGACGGCCTCTGAGCAGGGGGGAGTGGTGAGCGAGCCTCTGTACGTGTAGAAGGTGTCTGTGTCGCCTTGAGACACGATGGACTCACCTGGTTGAAGGAGATGGGCAGAGCGTCTGGGAATATGATCCACGTGACGGCCTCTGAGCACGGGGGGAGTGGTGAGCGAGCCTCTGTACGTGTAGAAGGTGTCCGTGTCGCCTTGAGACACGATGGACTCACCTGGTTGAAGGAGATGGGCAGAGCGTCTGGGAATATGATCCACGTGACGGCCTCTGAGCAGGGGGGAGTGGTGAGCGAGCCTCTGTACGTGTAGAAGGTGTCTGTGTCGCCTTGAGACACGATGGACTCACCTGGTTGAAGGAGATGGGCAGAGCGTCTGGGAATATGATCCACGTGACGGCCTCTGAGCAGGGGGGAGTGGTGAGCGAGCCTCTGTACGTGTAGAAGGTGTCCGTGTCGCCTTGAGACACGATGGACTCACCTGGTTGAAGGAGATGGGCAGAGCGTCTGGGAATATGATCCACGTGACGGCCTCTGAGCAGGGGGGAGTGGTGAGCGAGCCTCTGTACGTGTAGAAGGTGTCTGTGTCGCCTTGAGACACGATGGACTCACCTGGTTGAAGGAGATGGGCAGAGCGTCTGGGAATATGATCCACGTGACGGCCTCTGAGCAGGGGGGAGTGGTGAGCGAGCCTCTGTACGTGTAGAAGGTGTCCGTGTCGCCTTGAGACACGATGGACTCACCTGGTTGAAGGAGATGGGCAGAGCGTCTGGGAATATGATCCACGTGACGGCCTCTGAGCAGGGGGGAGTGGTGAGCGAGCCTCTGTACGTGTAGAAGGTGTCCTGTGTCGCCTTGAGACACGATGGACTCACCTGGTTGAAGGAGATGGGCAGAGCGTCTGGGAATATGATCCACGTGACGGCCTCTGAGCAGGGGGGAGTGGTGAGCGAGCCTCTGTACGTGTAGAAGGTGTCCGTGTCGCCTTGAGACACGATGGACTCACCTGGTTGAAGGAGATGGGCAGAGCGTCTGGGAATATGATCCACGTGACGGCCTCTGAGCAGGGGGGAGTGGTGAGCGAGCCTCTGTACGTGTAGAAGGTGTCTGTGTCGCCTTGAGACACGATGGACTCACCTGGTTGAAGGAGATGGGCAGAGCGTCTGGGAATATGATCCACGTGACGGCCTCTGAGCAGGGGGGAGTGGTGATCGAGCCTCTGTACGTGTAGAAGGTGTCCGTGTCGCCTTGAGACACGATGGACTCACCTGGTTGAAGGAGATGGGCAGAGCGTCTGGGAATATGATCCACGTGACGGCCTCTGAGCAGGGGGGAGTGGTGAGCGAGCCTCTGTACGTGTAGAAGGTGTCCGTGTCGCCTTGAGACACGATGGACTCACCTGGTTGAAGGAGATGGGCAGAGCGTCTGGGAATATGATCCACGTGACGGCCTCTGAGCAGGGGGGAGTGGTGAGCGAGCCTCTGTACGTGTAGAAGGTGTCTGTGTCGCCTTGAGACACGATGGACTCACCTGGTTGAAGGAGATGGGCAGAGCGTCTGGGAATATGATCCACGTGACGGCCTCTGAGCAGGGGGGAGTGGTGAGCGAGCCTCTGTACGTGTAGAAGGTGTCCGTGTCGCCTTGAGACACGATGGACTCACCTGGTTGAAGGAGATGGGCAGAGCGTCTGGGAATATGATCCACGTGACGGCCTCTGAGCAGGGGGGAGTGGTGACGAGCCTCTGTACGTGTAGAAGGTGTCTGTGTCGCCTTGAGACACGATGGACTCACCTGGTTGAAGGAGATGGGCAGAGCGTCTGGGAATATGATCCACGTGACGGCCTCTGAGCAGGGGGGAGTGGTGAGCGAGCCTCTGTACGTGTAGAAGGTGTCCGTGTCGCCTTGAGACACGATAGACTCACCTGGTTGAAGGAGATGGGCAGAGCGTCTGGGAATATGATCCACGTGACGGCCTCTGAGCAGGGGGGAGTGGTGAGCGAGCCTCTGTACGTGTAGAAGGTGTCTGTGTCGCCTTGAGACACGATGGACTCACCTGGTTGAAGGAGATGGGCAGAGCGTCTGGGAATATGATCCACGTGACGGCCTCTGAGCAGGAGGGAGTGGTGAGCGAGCCTCTGTACGTGTAGAAGGTGTCCGTGTCGCCTTGAGACACGATGGACTCACCTGGTTGAAGGAGATGGGCAGAGCGTCTGGGAATATGATCCACGTGACGGCCTCTGAGCAGGGGGAGTGGTGAGCGAGCCTCTGTACGTGTAGAAGGTGTCTGTGTCGCCTTGAGACACGATGGACTCACCTGGTTGAAGGAGATGGGCAGAGCGTCTGGGAATATGATCCACGTGACGGCCTCTGAGCAGGGGGGAGTGGTGAGCGAGCCTCTGTACGTGTAGAAGGTGTCTGTGTCGCCTTGAGACACGATGGACTCACCTGGTTGAAGGAGATGGGCAGAGCGTCTGGGAATATGAGCCACGTGAAGGCCTCTCCACGTGACGGCCTCTGAGCAGGGGGGAGTGGTGAGCGAGCCTCTGTACGTGTAGAAGGTGTCTGTGTCGCCTTGAGACACGATGGACTCACCTGGTTGAAGGAGATGGGCAGAGCGTCTGGGAATATGATCCACGTGACGGCCTCTGAGCAGGGGGGAGTGGTGAGCGAGCCTCTGTACGTGTAGAAGGTGTCGGTGTCGCCTTGAGACACGATGGAGGCCAGAGTCAGCTTGCTGGACAGCACGGCAGTCTCTCCAGGGTTCTTCACCTCCTCCAGAACCTCCAGGATCGGCCGCAGCGCTCGGTTACTGCGCTCCCGAGCCTGGACAACACATCAAGTATTCCTAATTAAACACCAGAATATCCACATTCAGCTGAGTCTAGGTATAAGTTGCCACATCAAAATCAAATCGTCATTGATTGTTCATCCCAGATTCCAGCGGGCCACGTTTCCGTCTGGATATGCGTTCAATTATTGTCTGTCTGACCATCAACATTTTGGTTTTGTACGTTTTTTTTCGAAAACAACTTCAGCCATGAATAATTGACGAATCTTGGTCACGTCTAATGCATAACAAGTAAGAGAAGTGAAATAATTGGGTTCCAAAACCTTGGTCAGACTATTGCTTGAATATGGTGGTGTAGTATGTGACCCACGTTATAGTTATCAAATACAATTGGAGAGGGATGCAAATGAGGGCAGAGAGATTTGTTTTTCGAAATTATCGCAAAACCCAGTCACTAACTGATATTATAAAGGAGCTCGATTTGGAATCATTGGAGGAACGGAGGAAGGTGAAGAGAGTGCTGGGTATATACAGGGCATATGTTGGTTATGGGGCTTGTAGATCAGCATGGAATGAAGATAAATGCCAAGAAGAGTCAGCTAAAAGATACACAGATAAAAAACTAAAGGTTAATTATGATTATAGGGTGGGGTCAGAATTGCTTGTTGAAGTCTTGATGTGTAAATATCTTGGCATAAAGTTTGACAACAAACTCAACTGGGCAGAGCACATTGGGCAGGTGATAGGAAAAGGTTACAAAATCCTTCATTTACTGGAGAGGGTGATGAGAGGATGTACCAGACATGTTAGGAAACTGCATTACAAAACCTTGGCCAGATCATTGGTTTGACGTGGTGGGGTAGTTTGGGACTCACATTTTGATTATCAAATACAGAAGATGGAAGGTGTGCAAAGAAGAGCAGCTAGATTTGTTTGTCGAAATTATCGAAGGACCCAGTCAGTAAGTGATATGATACAGGAGCTCGATTGGGAGTCATTGGAGGAAAGGAGGAGGGTGAAGAGAGTGCTGGGAATGTACAGGGCATATGTTGGTGATGGAGCTTGGAGCGATATTGGTCAAAGAATTAGGAATAGTGCATGGAAGGGGAAAGGCGACCATGACCACAAGCTGGCGCTCGATTTCATGCATAAGGGAGTGGAAAAATTTCTTTTGTTGGTAAAGGTGTCAGGGATTGGAACAAATTACCAAGCAAAGCGATGAATAATTTATCAAAAACGCTTAATAATATAAATTTTAAATTTGTAAAGCACAAAAGTAGGAGGGGGAAGAATTTAACACTCAAATTATATAAGATAATTAAAAAGGGGTAATTAGATGACTAAGGGAATTGCCACCAAATTAAATTAAATTAAACTAAAACAAGAGTTGAATAGAGTGCAAAGGAGGGGCAGCTAGATTAGTTTGAGGTAATCAGTTACTGATATGACAGAGGGATTGGATTTGGAGTCATTGGAAGATGTTGGGATTGTATAAGGCGATTGAGGCTGTATGGATACTGGGAAAATTTTTGTGAGTACAATGTGTGAGCATAAATTTTGATTTCTGATTTAGCTGTGTGGGAAGATTTCCATTTCTAGATCAGGCAGTCAACGGCTGGAACAATTTATTAAGGGACAATACTAACAACGTAAATTCAAAAAGTAAGGGACTTCAAAGTATAGCACATAAACAAGGTTGTAGCGAAATTTCCATTGGCTCATAAGCTCGATCTAATTTGATAATAAATAAAAGTTACGAACTGGAAATGAATGACCAAGCGATTGGAAGCTGCCAGAAACGAAATGTTATTTGACGTAAACATATCCCCATTCTTACTATAGATCACTAAGGATGCAGCCATAGTTTCTTGTGTGGGTTTTTACGGCTCGTAGATGTTGAGGTCGGGCAGGGAAGGAATCCGACCATGACCTTTTGGCGGAACCATCCAAGCATTCATCTGGATCGATTTCGGGAAACCATGAAAACCCGAAATGTAGATGCCAGGACGGGGATTCGAACCAAGTCCTCCCGAGTACCAAGCCCGAGTGTTACAGCTCACCAATTGAGGTATGTTTTGGCTGTTTAATTAAATTTTCATATTATTCGCTTGGAACGGCTACTTCAGAGCCCTTTAGCAACACAGAACATTTTTCTTGACACGGTGTATGGTTACGAATAAATTAAGCCATGGGAGCAGTAAAAGTTGTACTGTCCATTTTAGGGTTACCAGACGTCCCCGTTTACCGGGGACAGTCCCCGTATTTAGCTCTCTGCCCCCGGACAGATTTCGTCCCCGCAATGTCCCCGGATTTTTACTGTTGTCCTCAGAATTTTTTTTATTAAGTGAGAGGTCTTTAAAAGCCCTGATTTGCTAATGCATTCGTTTAAAGCAAGAGATATGAAGCGCACGTCATTCCTTGTGCGTGCCTAGGAATAAAAGAAAATTACAAGGACACTGCGTCTTGGACACAACAGCTTTGTGCTGTGTGCAACATGGCTGTCTGTGATCCTCATTTAAAATACAAAACATAAACAATATGTGACTTTTAAGTTAACCCAACCTTTAATCATATAACTTATAAAAGTACTGTACAACGCGTAGTTAGGACAAATGCCGAAAGCGTCCCCGGATTTTTGTGAAAAAGTTGTGACGTGTCCCCGGATTTGGAGAAAAAATTCTGGTAACCCTAGACTCTATTTGGTTGATCAAACAGTGAAACAAATCAGTAATGCATGTTTAATTACAAGAACTGGAGGAGTGATATTAAAATACGTGTGACAGCTATCGAATTTAAGTTGAGGTTGATAAAGCGGCTATGTTTAGACATTAATCTCTCGTATCTCCGTATGAGAAGGGCAAGGTACACGAACAGTCAGTCACAGAGAATATCCTCCTCTGAGAGGAATCGAAATTTCGAGTCACATCCCTTGCATTAGTGATTTTTGTACCGTACGTTTGTGTGGTTTAGACTCTTTGCTCTCCCATAATTACCTAACAGATCTTGTCGATAGAATGATGAACGCTCGGTAGACCCATGGAAATCACTCCAAGCGAATGGCGTAGAGTACCTTCAAAAGGCCATGGTCGAATTCTTTCCCGTTACTTGTTTCCGATGCTCTTCAGGCTGAAATAACTGTCGCTTGGCTGGGAAAGAAATAAATGACTTTGAAGAAAGGAGACAGCAAACATTAGTTACTTTATTCTTTAATTTTTTTTTTTTTTTTTTTGCTTATGGCTTTTCTATGCCTCGTCGATATCATTAAAGGCGGGAAAGGACTAGGCTAAATAATGGCAAAGAATTCGTCAATGGCCTTTTGAAGGAACCATCCCGGCATTCTGGGGGTGATTTGGATAAACCACCGAAAAGCCAAATCCGAATGGCCGAACCGGGATTCGAGCCCACATCTTCCGGAATACGAGGCGTTACCACTCACCCAGTTGTATGGACAGAGTATGATGAAGTTCTGACAAGAAATGGTGAAAGAAGAAATATTTTGAAGACTAGAAGTAACTGAAAGAAAAATTGTTTAGGACATTTGAAAAGACATCGCAGCAATATTAGGGATGTTTTGGAAGATACAGTAAACAGTATAAGATGGATATTCTTTATTTTTCGGACGCGTTTCACCTCTCGAAACGCGTCCGAAAAAATAAAGAATATCCAACAACAGTTGTATTGGCGTATTTACTAAATAATAATTAGTTTATCAAGCAACTGTGGAAGAAATGGCCTGCAATATTCAAATATAACATGGTTGACCACAAGCTGGCATTCGATTTCAGGCACAAAGGTGTGTGAAGGTTTTCTTTCGTAGGTAACGGGATCAGGGACTGGAATAAATTACCAAGAGAAATGATGAATAATTTACCAGAAACACAAATAATTTAAAGTTGAAATTGTAGAGAACAAAAATAGAGGAGTACAGTAAAGGGGAAAATTGGAAGTTTAGGGACATTGCCTCCGAAGCGTGCGCTCCATAGCAATTAAATTAAAATGAAACAACTACATTAGAATGAAGAGAATGGTGGAAAATAGAGTGGAGAAGACATAATGGAAGCTGTCAGAAATTATTTAAATAATGCAGTTAGTAGTGTTTTTATTATTATTTTAAAATAAACGATTGTAATATCTTGGAATTGGAATCGCTTGTTGACGTATAACATCTCTGATGTGCAGGATGACAGGAGCATCGCTGGTGAGAATCAGATTGTTAGAAAGTCTCTGATGTGAGGGCTGCAATGTCTTTTCTCGAAGCAGGATTGCGGTTATTACTGAATTTGTGAAAACCAAAGCTGGCGATTGTAAATGTATTGACTTAAAGACGGGGTATAAACGAATGTTGGTACAGTAAAGGCAAACTTAGTACACTTCCGAAATGTGGAAAAACAAGTAGGTAACATTCTTGGCAATGCGAGAGTACTATTTATTTAGTAACAATTAATAAAAATAGTTGAGATTTCGTATTTAATCGGTATATTTATCCTCTCGTTGCTCAAACAGTAGTCATGTTCGGTAAAAATGGCTTTGTCCCTTGCGAGTATATTGCCATTAGCCCTGGTTCAACGATGTATAAAAGAAACAGCAGAAGATATCCATGAAGATATCAGCTATTTTATTGCGGGGGGAGGAAGAATGTCATTGCACAGTATAATTATAACGATTAATTAATGGTTCCTTTTCAGTTGTTGATAATCTGTGGCCATTTGTGAACGATTGTGTGAGACGTTTTGTAGCACTGTTAGTAGAAAAAATATCGATTTAAAGAATATATTGAAGATTTCAACATATTCTTCGGGCGGGACAGCAGACGAATACTTCAATCTATGGGATTTGTAATATATTCTGTTTGGTGTAGGAATAAACTGTATTTTACAACGTGCACTTTGTTGAAATTTTCATCGCAGTATTTGAGCCATTATTTCAGATGCCAGAAGTGCAAGAGAAAAAAGATCCATACTTGAAGGTATTTCTACATCAATAGAAGAGCTGGTTGTTCTGTTATGGATCAGATCCGGCAAGATTCCTAAGATTCTGAGAATACAGCTCTGCAAATGTACCGATACTTTGGGAATATCTGTTCATTGGAATTACTTAAACATCCTGAGCAATCAGAAAACAGAAATTTAGTATCAAAGAAGTGAAAGTAAAAATGAGAGTGCAACAGGGTACTGTATTGGGACCATTGCTATTCATTATTCTAATGATTGTTTAGTATTCTAATGATTGTTTACTATTCTAATGATTGTTTACTATCAGAAATTAGATTGTTTGCAGATGACATAATGCTGTATAAAAGGATCAAAACGGAAGAGGATTGTAAACAATTGCAGGGTGATCTGGACAGGATATCTAGTTGGATTGGAAAAAATAGGATGAAGGTAAATGCAAAGAAGAGTCCGATTATTAGATACACAAATAAAAAAGTAAAGGTTGATTATGATTATAAGGTGAGGAAAGAATTGCTTGTTGAAGACTTGAAATGTAAATATCTTGGCATTACATTTGATAACAAGCTTAACTGGACTGGGCAGGACACTTAGGACAGGTGGTAGGAAAAGGTTTCAAAGTTCTGCACTTGTTGGAGAGAGTGTTGAGGTGATGTACGAGAGAAGTCAAGGAATTGGGTTACAAAACTTTGGTGAGACCATTGCTCGAATATGGTAGTGTAGTATGGGAACCCATATTTTGAGTATCAAATACAGGAGTTGGAGAGGGTGCAAAGAAGGGCTGCTAGATTTGTTTCTGTTACTTCTTAGACGTCGAATTATTTCTGCTATACGCACTCGTTCACTTTCCTCACTCAATACATCCTAAGGAACGTGTGTACTAATTTGCAGACCAATAACAAATTTTTTTTCTTGGGACTGTTGCCCTATGGCCGAATCGAACGAAATCAGAAAGCTACCACTACTGTCCAAAAATACCGCAATAACATTCTTCTTTAATTAAAAAATAAAATTAATTTAATTGCGATGGAGAACATGCCCCGGTGGCCATTTTCCTACACACATTTTTGCCCATTCCTATTCCCGCTCACTTTTGCATTTTAACGTTTTTGGTAAATCATTATTCATTGCTCTTGGTAACTTATTACAATTCGTGACCCCCTTGTACTGTCTCCAGATCTCACCTATTATCGTTTACGCAATCGAATTTTCATTTGGACATTTGTAAAATAACATAGTTCCAAGAGTTGTAACTGCCCTTTACCTAAAAGTTGAAAGGTATAGAATCTGGTAATATAAGGAACATCCTCACGTCACAACAGTATCTTTCGTGCCTAAGTTCTGCTGCTACTATCTGGGTTATGTGTATTGAAGCTTCTTTCGTTTGACTAAAGGATTACGCCACGCTATGCCATATTTAATAATTAATCGATCTGTCATCCAGATAAATGCCAAGAAGAGCCAGCTTATTAGGTTCACAGATAAAAAGCTAAAGACTGATTATGATTGTAAAGTGGGGAAGGAATTGCTTGCTGAAGACTTGAAATGTAAATACCTTGGCATTACATTTGATAATAAGCTTAACTGGGCAGGAAACATTGGACAGGTGGTAGGAAAAGGTTTCAAAATTCTTCACCTGTTGGAAAGAGTGATGAGGGGATGAACTAGAGAAGTCAGGGTATTAGGGTTACAAACCTTTGGTCAGACCATTGCTCGAATATGGTAGTGAAGTATGGGATCCATATTTTGGATATCAAATACAGGAGTCGGGAGGGGATGGGGGGGATATCAGAGAAGGGCTGCTAGATTTGTCTTTGGAAATTACCGCAGAACACAATCGGTAACTAATACGATAAAGCAGCTGGAGTGGGATTCATTGAAGGATAGAAGGAGGGTGAAGAGAGTCATGGCAGTGTACAGGGCATATACTGGTGATGAAAGATATTCGTGGAGGAATTTAGAGAGGTGCGAGGAAGGGTAAGGATGACCATGACCACAAGCTGGCACTTGATTTCAGGGATAAGGGAGCGTGCACAAACTACGTGGCTCGGTCCAGGGGGGGGGGGGCTGGAAGGCTACGCTGGGCTACGTGGAGATAGGGGGGGGGGGACCAACCCAGGCCACATAGCTTTCCATACATAACATTTTTCACAATTGAAATGAGGAACAGAACTCACAACAGCATGTGGATATTTATTTCCCTCAGTTAATTATCTCCGCTAGTAACTTACAATAGTCTGACACGAGAGAACAGTAAAAAATGTCTTCTGGAATCAAAAGGGAAAAAAGCTACGTGCTACGTGGTGGTAGGGAGGGGGAGATGATAGAGGCAAAAGCCACGTAGGGCTACGGGGGGGGGGGGAGGGAAGAGGGGGTTTACAGGAGGCCAAAATGGAGCTACGTGGTTTATACACGCTCCCTAAGGGTGTGGGGAATTTTTCTTTCGGAGGTAAGGGTGCAAGGGATTGGAATAAATTACCCAGAGAAATGATGAATAATTTACCAAAAACACTGAAAGAATTTAAGGTTCAAATTAGTGCAGGACAAAAGTAGGTTGGACGAGGAAAGGAGAAAGATGGGTGTGTATCGCAATTATATCAATTTAAATTATGTTTCTGATAGCAGAATAAGCAATCGTTTGATCGTCGTTGTTATTCACTTTTATATAGCTCCGCGCGCGTTATTGCTGCTTTGTCTTGAATTGTGCGTCTGGTTTTTTTTTTTTTTTTTTTTTTTTTTGTTTTATTTAACCTGCTTAACGTCTCTCAACAGCGAGGTCTTTAGAGACGGGAAAGGATGGGGGGCAAGGAATGGGAAGGAAGTCGGTCATGCCCTTTTGAAGGAAGCATCCCGGCATTTGCCTGGAGTGATTTGGGAAACCATGGAAAACCCAAATCTGGATGCCCGGACGGGGATTCGAACCACCGTCCTCCCGAATGCGAGGCCAGAACGCTAACCGTTACACCACCACGCTCGGTTTGTGCGTCTGCTATACTGTGTAAAGTTGGTGTAACAGTGATTAACTCTAAGCAATGGTGTTGCCAGTCATCTAGGAAAGCGATCAAATCAAGAAAAGGAGGAAAATTTGTGTTTTGTATAGTGTGCAGGTGTGATATTAAGGAGATTCTGCGGTAGCCGTGGCGACGCAATTTGAGGATGGATTGTAGTGTAACTCGATGAGACAAATTGTAAGCAATGACTAAAATTTTTCCATATCTCACTTAGTTCTCGCCTGCTCACGTGTGGGGAAACCATCAAATCTATTAGTATTACCAAAACACAGGCTAACCAAAAATATTGCGCACCAATTAGAGCTTAGACAAATTAAAATTATAAATTGTAATAATTTAAAATAATGAAAATGAATGTTAAAAATGTTTAAAAATCAACTTCATCTACCTCACTTATAAAACTCAAATTTCAATTAATAAATAAAAAATTATTTATTTATTTTTTATAACTATCAATTTTTATAATTTTCAATTAAGTAATTTGTAATAAAATGTAAATTAAAAAAATTTGTTCGTTTTGTCCTTAATTTTAGCTCTCCGAAATTCTTTACCAATTACTTCTGAATTTTCAAATCGACTAAAACGTTTTTGTCTTTATTAGTGAATATTAATTTGACTACATTAGGAAGTTTGGTATAACATGGATCCAACGTACTACAACTACTAAGCCACAGCAACACGTGGCCGGGTCAGCTAGTTTAAATATAAGAGTTCCTTGCTCGAACCAAAGGGAACTTAAATAATATCAGTCGGCTTACTGGTAGCTGAAACATCCAAGATGCCAAATACAAGAATTGGTGATTTTGTTGTTGTTGTAAAATAACGTTTTTGCAGGAAAGACACCTATTTAGGTAAAATTAAAAAACAAAGCGTTATCTAAATAAGAAATTTCATGCACATCATTAGAACCGTTTCCGATATTACAAGAATTGCTCGCTTAAAGGTGTAAGATAAAAACATATTTAAACCTGTGATAATGAAAATACATGAACGAAGAGATTAGATTGTCTCACTTACGTCAAGATTAACTCCTGAATTTGCAGAGAAAGAAACATTAAAATTCACAACGTGTCCGACACGCATGTCGTATATTTTATTTAAATAATGTGGGAGCTCACATCTCGCAGAATTCACAACGGAAAAGAACTGTAATGAAAGAATAGGGACTATATTTTTAAATAGCCGTCCAGCTTTGCGTTACTAGTGTTGTAAAAAAAACTGTTTTTTTTTTCTGACTTGAAAAAAAATAAAAAAACACGTTTTTTTCTGGGACATGTTTTTTTTCATAACTACTAAATCTCAAATTTGTAAGCCATTTATCATTTAATATTACAGTTTTAGAGTTTATACTAAGAACTTACCTTAATTTTTAAATCTGCTATATTTTTCTGACTCAGCAGAAAAGAAAATTTCGAAAATATTGGCAGCATTGACTGAAGTTTTCTTTTACGAACGGGGACTTCCCGAAGAGGCTAAGTTGCACGAGAAGGAATCCCCGTTCCCCGTTGTTTGGATTGATACTTGCTATTTGAACTAGTGCTGCCAACCCTGCGAATTTATCTGTAGACCTACGGATCTTTTCAAAAAATTAGGAATTTTATATTTATCTACGGCTTTTGCGTCTTTTTACTACTTATTGTGCTTTACTTATATTCATATACTTGTTAAACTCCCAGCGTATGGTGATATTGAGTCATTAAATTGTCAGTAATTATGAATCACTTCCTTACAACCGTTGGTGTAAACCAACGATTGAAAAAGAAATAAAGCTCCTATTTTCATTTAATTTAATTTAATTTAATTTAATTTAATTGCAATGGAGCACAGGCTCCGGTGGCAATTTCCCTACACACCCATCTTCCCCCCTATCCTGCACCTACCTACATTTGCCCTCTACAAATTTTATCTCTAAATTCTTTTAAAGTTTTAGGTAAAT
This sequence comes from Vandiemenella viatica, assembly GCA_031002005.1. Taxonomy (NCBI): domain Eukaryota; kingdom Metazoa; phylum Arthropoda; class Insecta; order Orthoptera; family Morabidae; genus Vandiemenella; species Vandiemenella viatica. The sequence continues at coordinate 149,162,566 of CM061918.1, forward strand.
TATTCATCATTTCTCTTGCTAACTCATTCCAGTCCCTGACACCCTTACCTAAAAAAGAGAATCTTCCCACACCCTTGTGCCTGAAATCGAGTGCCAGCTTGTGGTCATGGTCATCTTAATTGATTTAAATTCAAACATAAAAGACCTTAATACAGAATTATCTGCGCAGTCTTTATGCACAGTGTATACTTTGCTCACAATTTAAAACTGCAATCTAAAAATCTTTTGCGTACAATACAAGGACAACCAGTAAAAGAAAAACTATTTCTGAAGTTATAGATCTAGAGGAGACAGAAGAAGAATCAGAAAATTCCGACACCGACCGAACTAGTGTTGGTAGTGCTGATACTAGTGAATGTGGTACTGACATTGAGGATGAATAAAATTATGTTACCTATATAGATACATTTATGAATCATTATGTATCACGAATCACTTAAAACAAATTTAAAATGTAAGTTCCGTAAATAAAACTATAATTTATCAAATACACGTTTTCTGAAGAAAAAAAACCCAAGGGTGCTAGGTTTTTTTCATGTTTTTTTTTTTCACAAAGCTGATTTTTTTTTTTTTAAGTTTGCAACACTAGGCGTTACTGACCTGCAGGAAGAATCCCAGCACGACGAGTCCGTCCTTGTTGTGCAGCGCCTCTCCCAGTGTCTCGTACTTCACGTTCCTGTGTACCATGTGCATCTCCATCGGGAACCTGCAGCAGTGGTACCACACTTAAAATAAACGCTGTATTAAATCTCTCTCTCTCTCTCTCTGTGTCTCTTTGTTACGTTTCCAGGGCTAAACGGCTAATCCGATCGTGATGGATTCTAACAAGGAGGGATCGTCCATAAACTACGTGGATGGGTCTAGGGGGAGGGGGGGGTGGAGGGTTTGCCTGGAAAGCTATGCGGGGCTACGTGGGAAAAAGGGGGGGGGAGTTCCAAGCCATGGCAGGTAGCTTTTCATTTAAGTTATTTGTCACAGTTAAAATGAGGTACAGAACAAACAACAGCATGTGAGCGCGTCCATAAATTACGTGAGGTGAAATTAGGGGGGGGGGGTCCGGCGAAAAGTCACCAAGGGGGAGGGGAGTGAGGTTCTTGAAATTTTGTTGAACTATAGAGCTGAAAAAAAAGTCTAAAAAAGTTGCGAGGGCGATTTCTAGGGGGGCTTCTCACGGACCAGATCTCACCAGAGGGGGGGGGGCGGACCAGATCTCACGAAGTCTCACCAGAAGGGGGGAGGGGTCCGGAAATCCGGAAAAAACACCTCACGTAATTTATGGATGCCCCCATGTGAATATTTATTTTCGTCATTTAATTATCTCCTTATTTAATTTACGATAGTCTGAAAAGAGAAAACAGTATGTCTTCTGGCATCAATAGGTAAAAAAGCTACGTGCTGCGCGGAAAGGGGGGGGGGGAGTAGAGGCAAAAGCTACGTGGTGGGGGGGGGGGGTTACCACAGGTGGCCAAAATGGAGCTACGTGGTTTATGGATGCTCCCAAGGAGATGCTATTTGCCTTTAGGAAAGACATAGGATACTACAGTATTTTCTGTATAGACGATACGTATTTCCATGGAATTATGAAAAAATAACTGAACTGTGAAAGACAGGCGCATAGCATCTATAAATCTCTGTATTATGTTACTCACAGAGTGGGCTGGTAGCGTGGTGGGTGAGGTGCTTGCTTTGTAAAGCTCTTCGTGCAGTCTCTAGTTCAAATCTTGCTGTGAACAAAAATTTATAAGAATTGTTTTTATTCGTGTGAGCTAAGTCTGAAAATTCTGTCGTAATGATACCATGTTAAAATGTAGGTCCCATAAATTCAGGGGTAGAATGCGTGGCAAATCCTAGGCGGCCAAACAGTGCTGTAAGGGTTTACTTTATTTACGCTATACTGGTCCCTCTGGTCTTGTTTGCCTTAGCAGTCAGTGTGTATGCTGATCTTCAGTAATAATACTATAATACTATAAATGCGAAAGTAAGTCTCTGTCTTTTTGTTATGTTTTGACGACTAAATGTCTATGCCAATTTTGATGGAATTTGACAAGTAAATACTTTGTATCTTTAGGTAGGATACAGGATACCTTTTTTTCCGGTATGAATAACAGTTTTGGTCTTGAAGTTTTGATTACTTATTGAATGAAAGACAGACGGATGCGTGTAATATTAAATGGGTGACTCAGGCTGTGCTTGTCTCGCAGTCTGTTAGTGTTTGATCTGTTAATAAATTTCATTTGCTGACAAAACTTATTATTTAGTACAGATGTCGATTTGCGCTGCACTGCACTATTACTCCTGACTGCCTCAAAGTTTGTGGCATCAGATTACTTTGTCTCCTTGTTTGTCAAGCCTCGCAGACGGAAACCAGGCCTAAGGTACAGCTCTAGCAGAGCACGAGCAGCTAAAGTTATTAGAACCAAGAATCGGATGCTCATGCTGAAGAAAGAAGAAAACACAGAGCTGAAATAGAAGCTGCCCTCAGTTAGACTCCCGCCCCCCTTCCCGCCCCTTTGTTTTTTTCTGTTTTTGAACATGTTGTAAACTGGATCTCTTGATGAGACAGGTTCGACGGTAGAATGGCATAGAGATGGCTTCCCCGTCATAATGCTGACTCTGTGATGTTTGGGACAAATCTTACGCAACTTATAGCTTGTCTATCCAACTCTAACAATGAAATTCTAAGTGCACGCGTACGAAGTCGCGAGTAACAGAGAGTAGATGTTTTCGAGTGTAATGCGGACTGACCTGATGTCGTTGAGGACGTGCTCGCTGCCCCTGGAGTTCTTGTGTCCCCAGTGGAAGTGGAGGCTCTCGAGGCGGTACTGAGACGACAGCAGCGCCCCAAACACCAGCGGCGACGAGCTGTGGTTACCCGCAGACGGCCGCAGGGACACTGCCAGCAAAACCAAAACCAGCCTCTCACTCATCACCACTCAGAAGCGTAGTCACCACGCTTGGTTCAATGGTGGATTTTCATAGACCCTTAACCCGACCTTCACCTCTGGCACAGCTTGCTGTGTAATGTGAAGTACGCCAGAACGCTTCCGTGGTTCGGATTCCACGTTGAACTGTGGGTCTCCTGACCCCGGTAGCACTACCGGGTTAGGTTAAAACTGTCGGCACTCCTCAATGACTGCCGACTGGTATATATATATATATATTTTTGCTTTGCTTTTAGCTTTACGCTTCGTCAGCGTCGAGGTTATTAGAGGCGGAAAGGAACGGGAAGGAATTTGGCCACAGCCTTTTGAAGGAACCACCCTGTCATTTGAGAAACCATGGAAAACCGAAAGGAAGGCTTGCGTCCGATGTGCCACATGCAAGATAACGAGCGTGTTGGGTGAGCGGCCTCACATTCGGGAGGACGCGGGTTCGACTCCCTATCCGGCCTCCAGATTTGGGATTTATATGGTTTTCCAAGATCACCTTACGCCAAAAATGTGTAGTGAATCAAGACGTAATAATAATAATAATTTATCGAACCGACAGGCCTTGAGAAAATCTCACAGCAAAATCCTCTCCAAAAAATAAAAAAGTGTTAGGATTATTGCAAAATCTCTACAACAAAAAATCCATGTCAAGACAGACGAATATTCGGTACAACAACACAGTCATAAAACCAACAGTCCTCTGTGCAAGTGAAACGTTAACACTTTACAGAAAAAGTGACCTTGAAGAAATAAAAAAAGTAGAGAGAAGAATCATTAGAAAAATTCTAGGGGCAAGATTGACTAAAGATGGTTACAGACTACAATCAATCAAAACAACAGAAAAGTTTTCAAAAATCGAAATTGACATCAAGAAAAAGCGAATGAAAATCTTTCGTCATCTTAAGAGGCTACAAGAAAATCGATTGACAAAAAAGATAATAGATTATGTAAGTTCATTTAAAAATCCGACACCTTGGCTGAATGAAATTCGGAAGGATCTTAAAAGTGCAAGCATAGGAGCAACAGACATCTTAGAAAGAGACACAAAGTAGACAAATGGAAAGTTATAACTGAGCAACCAAAACAAAAACAATACAGACCAAAGTGGTCGGAAGAACGCAAACAAGCTTTCTCGGAAAGAATGAAAGCCTATTGGAACAATAAGAAGAATTCGAAGAAAACTTGATTGGGTCATTTGCTTAACGCCTTCCATTTGTTGGGAGAATTCGCCAATAATAATAATAATGGCGGGATGCTTCCTTCAAAAGGTCATGGCCAAATTTTTCTTTGTTCTTAACTCTCAGTCCTTTCCCGTCTCTAATGACCTCGACGTCAACAAGGCGTAAAATCATAAAAAGTACAAGATATCTGTGAAGGCAAAAGGATTGCGAAACAACATTTCGCGAAGCCGGGCTCGGCTTTCATGTCTACACCTGGTGTCATTTGGACACGATATCCACGTCAGATCTCTACCTTGTACTTACAGACGACAGGTAAACAATTTCCTTGCTTTTGATCTCCCATTGTTTGCAGGATTAATTCAGGATCACCGCTCAGATAATGTTTGAGCAGATTAAGCAAATGCTTTTGATTGATGATCAGCTGAAGTCGCAGCTTTTAAGCTATAAAACAGATAGATTTATGATGGCGGCGTGCAGGAAGTGACAAGCGAATTAGCGCCACGTGGAGTGCAGGGAAGAGGCGATAAGAGACCATAAGCCTCGCACCCACTGTAAGTCAGTCACCAGCTGAGTTTATATCCTCTCTGAAGTATTAGCACAGTGGTTGAAACTGCACAACAAAAGAGAACTGGATGGATAAATATATTTTTAATTTTCCATTTATTCCTCTAACCGTTTTAAAAAAAAAAAAAAAAAAAAAAAAAAAAAAAAAAAAAAAAGCGGAACTTGTCAATTCAACAAGTTCGAACTGCGCCGTCCATTTAGGTGAGCCGTTTTTTATTTATTTTTTGGTGCGAGAGTATGTCTCCGAATAGGTCTCATTTAAATTTGTTCGTATTCGGTCCGACCCCTTTTTTTTTTTTTTTTTTTTTTTTTTTTTTTTTTGTAGAAATTCCAGAAATATATTTGTAATGTAACGTTTGTAATCGCTTCATAATAACATTATCGATTTGCGCGAACCTTTTTTGGAGGATGCGCTTAAATTGGCTGCGTTTAAATTTCGTCGCATTTTACCTATAATTCAATTGTATAAATTCCACGAAACAAAAACAAAAAAGGTAACTTAATATATGTATACTGACTATCCCGAAAATGGGAGAAAAAATAATAAATATTAGTAAAAATGACAATGATAATTCGACGTCTAAGACAAAAAGTAATTCGATAGTTTAGTTAATACAATCTGTTGTTTACTAAAAACTATTTATTTTTCTTTACTTTTTTGGGTTTGGTAATAGAGTCTTGCATTGTGTTTTTTTTTTTTTTTTAATTTACGATATTAATTCGATAGCGATTGCATCGCTTTAGAGATCAAGGCCAAAGCGACACTATAATGAGGCGCAGAACGGTAAGTGCGCACGCGAAGGACGTTAAGTGCGCACGCGCAGAAAGTAAAGTGCGCATGTGCAGAACGTTAAGTGCGCATGTGCAGAACGTTAAGTGCGCATGCGCAGAACGTTAAGTGCGCATGTGCAGAACGTTAAGTGCGCATGTGCAGAACGTTAAGTGCGCATGTGCAGAACGTTAAGTGCGCATGTGCAGAACGTTAAGTGCGCATGCGCAGCACGTTAACTGCTCACGCGCAGGACGTTAAATAAGCATGTGCAGAGCGTTAATTGTGTATGCGCAGAACATTAAGTGCTCACGCGTAGGACGTTAAGTGCGCCTGTGCATAACGTTAAATGCGCATGTGCATAACGTTAAATGCGTATGCACAGAACGTTAAGTGCGCATGCTCAGAACGTTAAGTGCACATGCTCAGAACGTAACGGTGCATGCGCACGCAACGCGTAGCGCTAACAAACTTTTCCCTGACGTGCCCAGAGAAGTTTCACCTACCCGAGTGTCCGGTGTTGGTGGCGGTGACTGGCGCGGGCAGCGGGTCGTGGAAGCCGACCATCTCGAGCGCCGGGATGGGCAGCTCGGTGGCGCGGCCGCTGCTCAGGCGGATGGGCGACTGGAACTTGCCGGCGCACGACGAGCTGTGCCGACTCCACAGCTGCTGCTCTGCAACCACACACCAGCTCCAGTGCAACATATCGGATAATTATTCTGCAACTCTATCATTCCCAAGCAAGAAAGCGGCTAAAAAAAAAAAATATATCTTCTATACTTATAAAGACGCAAGTTTTGGTCATCTGTGACGTCAACTGTCACACCATGACGTCACGCTTTACGCCGATGTTTTTATGGGTTATTAATTATTTAATAACGGTTCTAAGCATCCACGAATAAATTAACTGTCAGAACACTGAAATAAAAGTAGGCCTATGTTTTGCGTTTAAATCGACATATCAATTAGTTGCTTATATTTACGTATTTTTCGTTTGATATTTACAAGTATTCCTTAAATTCTTTGTCCATAGATATGAAAGATAAAAGCTTTAACTTTCGAGCATCAATGTTAGCGAAAGTTTTGATTAGATTGTTACTTAGCATGGGTCAAAATTACAACTGGCATTTAGCTTTACAGCAGATGGCAAGATTTAGTTGTTTTTTTTTTTCAAAATAATTTAAACTGTGTCTTATTATTGAAATCATTAAATCGTTTGAACGGAAATAGTTGCACACTGATCACGATCTGTGCAGCCTACACTACAAATATTACGTGGCATAATGTAAGTTTCTAAGATTTGTTGTAATTTCCTTTGCTTTCATTGAGCAATATTACTGAGGTTATTATTTCGGCAACATATAACTGTGTCAGCCATTCAAACGTTGTAGGGGAGGTGGTGGTAATATGAAACAGGGTTGTAATATGAAACGCCATAGTATTTGCATACTACTAATGCCATTTGGTAGCAGCTTCAGTTATGGCAATCCTAAAGTTCTGTTTCCATCATTAGAGGCGGCAGAGATCAGCAGAGACAATATATGGAGATCAGTATTACATTGTATTATGGCCGTGAGTACATCCACTTCGTTTTACAACCTCCAAAAGTTTTTGTAAGGTTAGATTCAAGTATTTTTTCTGCTACCTTTACTTACAAATTAGCATACGATTTAGTAATAGAATTAAACCTACGAATGATAATTTTAGTTCCTTGAAATTGTTTATCAGAAGTCTAGTTTCATTTATTGTTTCGAAAATGGCGTTGGGGTGGTAATATAAAACAGCATGTTCCATATTACAACCCCTCTTTTGTTTTGTCATAATTAAAGCAAAGATAATCATGTGACCATCCTCTACCTTCCACCTCATACTACACTTATACTACAGCAACTTTTGCTCACGAAGAACTATGAAATGTAATTGTGGTTTATAGCTCATAAAAACAACTTTCCTACAAAGCGATGTTTCGGACCTCTGCATTCTTTCAACTTTAATACTACAAATTTACACTGTAAATAGTGATTTTCTACCAGGCAAGGTCAAAATATAATTTAATAATTTCATTAATAAAAATGTAAACTGGCAATGTTTGTTTGACAATTTATTTTAAATCTGTTTCATATTACCACCCCATTACAATATTCTCATAATTTAGAGCAAGTTAAAAATCTATTGTAATTATTGAAAACATTTATTATTCATCACAAATATTGTTGATCCTTTATAACAGATATATAAACTAAAAGAGTTGACTTTTTTATGGAACAGCCACATTTTAAATTCAGTATATTGCTTTAAACGAAAAAGTGGTCAATAATACCAACACTTCCCCTAATATCGGTCTGAATTACGGATAGTAAAAAGAAGGATGTAAGAACCTGTGAAGATTTTTGATCAAATTTGTATCGCGGCGCATTATTGCCACTAAAATGCCATACAGTACGTGTGTTAATATGCGTGCGTGTGGTTGAATTATGGTTTTTCTGGCGGCAAGCTTAGCGTAATACGTGGATAGATTGAAATGCAACCTGGACCCGGATGGAAAAAAAATTATGATCGCCCGCGTGTGACCACACAGCTCGTTGATAAAACAATTCTAATTTTGTTCTGTCGAGTGAATTACAGTGCAATTTTAATTATAGTGCTCGCTGAAGTGTTATCTCAAAGTGTGGGATGAATAAACTTGAAGAGGCTCGTCGAAAATGTTTTTCCAACGAGTTTATATTATCCAATGAGTTATGGCAATCTTTTTAGAAAATCAAGCAATCAATCTCTGGTAATACACAAATAAAGGTCACAGAACTACAACAAAAGAAAATAAATAATACAGCTCTATTTAGGCGGCAGGTACAGTGGTGAATGAAATAAGGAGAAAGTTTTTAGTAACACCTCGAGAAGAAAAAGATTCTTCACTGTACCCGAAAAAGAAGGTTTTCGCAATATTAGATAATTCTGATCATTTTCTATCTAATGTCAACATTTCTTTCAGAATCTTTCATATTATAGGCTAGTTATAGAAAAGTAGACTACGGAAACATCAGTCGTGTAAATTATGTACGTAATCATTTTAACCATAATTTGTCAAGAAAAAATATTACAAAATTTATTCTGAAATTAATAAGGAAAAAAAGCTACGTGTCACTCGAGCGGGAGAGGGGAGGGGGAGAACGTCAGTCTAGCGGAGTCACGTAGTTCATGGACGCTCCGCAACAGCCAGACATATTACTGAATCATCGAAGGTCCTATTTAGTTAAGATTTATTTTTAATTTGCTTTCTTTTCGCTGACTCCATATACCAAGCATCATTATTTCAGTCATATGTAAGTAATTCCAACAGTATGACCGAGCGTGGTGGTGTAACGGCTAGCGTTCTGGCCTCGCATTCGGGAGGACGGCGGTTCGAATCCCCGTCCGGTCATCCAGATTTGGGTTTTCCATGGTTTCCCAAATCACTCCAGGCAAATGCCGGGATGCTTCCTTCATAAGGCCATGGCCGAATTCCTTCCCATTCCTTGCCCCCCATCCTTTCCCGTCTCTAAAGACCTCGCTGTTAGAGAGACGTTAAGCAGATAAAAAATAATAATAATAATAAAAACAGTATGAGCTATTTAAACGGATCTGAACGGAAAAGAAACATGTAAGAACCTGTGAAGATTTTAGATAAATTTACGTAAATTATTCTCATTACTAACGATAATTACTTAGTCATCTGCAAAGCATTGTCAGATAGTGAAGATTTTTAAGGTCTAAAGCATAAAATGGTGGTTGGTTTTTCAATTTCGAGAAAATTTCGTTTATATATGTACATATAGAACTTATATTTTAGGTTTAAGACAGGGATGTAATTTACCAGTCGTATTTTTATAGGTTTTTTTTGGGGGGAGGAGGGAACCTCTATTGTCATGTATGTGTGGGTTAAAATCTACAATCTACAAATCATTAATAGGTCCGCCATTTTGGGTACGTACCTTCACGGGAATAGCCGAAATCGTCCTCACTGCGACATCCACCTGAAACATGCACACACATGTGTTATGAACACAAAAAGAAGTAATAGATTCAGATGGTTCTTACGTATAACTACAGGTATTTGAGAAATTCACCTTAGGTTCCTGCTTTTGTATTTAACAGGACAATGGACCTTTGAGGAAGGTCAACACAATAATGTTGTTCAAGAAACTGCATTGAAAATTTTATTCCGATAGTATAACCGGACGAATGTGCTACACATTTAAAGTACAAAGTGGGGTTTATGGCTTCTAACCAAACACTGAAGAGTATACTGGCTTTTGGGACTAGACGCCTTCCCAAGAATTTTCAGAAAATGAATACAAAAAATAACATCAGCTTCTTGATGGGAATACAGTTGGTTGCGTATCAGGTGACATAGTTAGGAATATTTACTTTGCGTACGTGTGCTCAATTAAGAGATGGTATTATATTCTGGGGAACTTCCAGCAAGTATCAAACGCTTCAAATTGCAAAAAAAAATAATAATAAACGGGTACAAAAAACTAAAAAACTCTCAGATACTATACGTAAAACGAGACTAAATTTCTACGGACATCTTTTCGGAATGAACTCTGGTAGACAAACCAAACAAATTTTTTATTTCTTCCATAACCGCGTAATTGGTTCACAGAAATTGGAAAAGATCCAAGAGAATTAAAAATTACGGAAAAGTCATTACTTTATAGAACAGCGCAGATAAGATTTAAAGACGAAAGGAGAAAAAATCTGAAATAAAGACGAAACACAGCATCTCGGAAGAGGAGAGAAGAAGAAGGTCCGAGAGAAAGAAGGAATACTGGCCGCAAAGGAAGGAAGAACATGCAAAGAACTTACTGATTCATTGTACCCCAAAGAAGGTGAAACGAAAGAAGAGGAAGAAGAAAGGGGAACAAAGTAGAACCTCGTGTAAACGTTTATTCATTAAGATCTTCATTTGACTGTACTCTGTTCTCGCTCAACTCGCGGCTGGAGATGATATCCCCTCCGAACAGACCACTGTATCCATGCAGCCGAGTGACAATTTGTCAGCAGGCACTCTTTCCCCTTCGCATGTAGTGGTGAGGGCAGCGGAGTGGCGACTGACCTTAAGCCGCCATTGTTAAATGAACGCGCTGTACTGCCCTGTATATGCTACAAACCAGAACAAAAAAATTGACGTTTCTGGGTATACATTACCAACGAACAATGGTGGGCACGCACTTAATGTTGCAGAGGCACTAGATTTACAAATATCACAAACAAATACTTCCCCCTGTCAGAAAGGACCACTTCATATGGAAATCAGACTGTGTAATAATCTACCACAAAGGACCAAGACAGTAAGAGAAAATAATAAATTCATTTGAATTCTGAGAGAGTTCTTGTTCGACCAGTGATGAGTGTTTTCAAAACAAATATTTGTCCTTAATCACCGAGTTTATCATTAATGTACACCTTTTCAGCAGCCGGGCCCAGTGGCGTAGCTAGGGTCAACAAGGGCCCCGGTACAAAAAATTTATTTTGGGCCCTCAGGCCAGATGGGAGATTTTTTTTTTTTTGTGTTGCTGGTAGGGGCCCCCTGAGCTGAGGCTGGAAGCCCCTGAGTTGTGCTTGGGCCCCCCTGAGCAGTGCTTGGGGGCCCCCTGAGCAGTGGTTGGGAGTCCTGTGTCTCAGGTGTCCTGTGTCTAGACGACGGTAGAGCTAGCTTGCCGTTGAAGGCCCCCTGAACTGCGCTTGGGGGCCCCCTGAGCGTAGGGGCCCCGGTGCACTGCACCGCCTAGCCCCATAGTAGCTACGCCCCTGGCCGGGCCAACTTTTAAAAACAGAATTTTCTAACGTGCCGCATGCACTACTTTCTTGGAAAAAATACCTTAAAATTTTTATTAAGGAAAAAAAAAATTCAAAATGAAATATACATATTCAATCAAATATTAAAAATACTGTAATCTTAAGGCTGCTTTTGACTTTGTTTGTTGGAACTTGGTGTATCAATGTTGATGCCGAAAGAAGCTGTGGTTACTCGTTAAAAGTTCTCCAAATAAACATCAGTGATTCGTGCTCTGTATTGTGACTCAATACTCTTCATCCTACTGAGTGTTGTAGCGCTTCATACCACTACTGAAAGTTAAAGTTTACGCATATAATGAAGTAGCTCCGCAAGCTGCGAATTGGCCATCCCTGATTAAGACAGAGAACAATTGCGTTAATAAGTTTTTACCTGCATATTTATAATTATAGTTTTTTTTTTTTTCCTTCTGACTATTTTGTCTTAATCCATATCATTTGTACTTTGTAATATATATGACACTAAGGGACAAATAAACATAATATACAGGTATATCAGCAATTTATTTGCTCTAGAAACTGTTTTAAAGAATATTGTACACCCAATTTTTTTTTTTTTGTTTATTAAAACTTTTGTAGTATAAAGGTTCCATTTGAGACTGTTACCCAGAGACCTGGTACAAATATTTTCTGCGATTGTTTCATTATGAAGCGACACAATATAGTTTTTACTACATTTAATTTCATGTGCTAAATTGTATAAGTCGTGTATTTTAAGCACTATCGGTAGTTTTTTTGGCATTAAACCACTAGTTTAGTTTCTTCCAATAGCTTTCAGATTTTCGTTGACGGCAGCAGGTACGATATTTCCACTGTCGTGTAACATGAGAGATTTAATTTAATTTAATTGCAATGGAGCACAGGCTCCGGTGGTAATTTACCTACACACCCATCTTCCCCCTATCCTGCACCCACCTACATTTGCCCTCTACAAATTTTATCTTTAAATTCTTTCAAAGTTTTCGGTAAATTATTCATCATTTCTGTAGGTAACTCATTCCAATCCCTGACACTCTTACCTAAAAAAGAGAATCTTCCTACACCCTTGTGCCTGAAATCGAGTGCCAGCTTGTGGTCATGGTCATCTTTTCCCTTCCATGCACTACTTTTCATACCTATTGCAATATCTTTCAATGTCTCATCGCCAGTGAGATTAACAGGACCAAGCATTCATCCCTGCGGTACAGTTATCAGAACCTCAGCTGTACACATTTTGTCTTCCGTTTTCTCGTTAAACCTAAGTCCCACCCTGACGATAATCGTGTAGTGCTGTGTTTTACCAGAAAGAATTTATCCCAGTTCAAAACCATTCTCATAATTCTGCTAGAAGGCTAAAATGCAGTATTTTGAATACGCTTATGTCAGCCTAAAAGAATATAACTTCTTATACATTAGGACAGAGGTTGTCCCGAGCAAGAAAATAGGTTTATTTGTAGATTTTTACGAAATAAAATGTTAACGAGACATTACTTTATCTTACAAATTATGTTACAAAACACAAAAATATTTACTGTACTCAGCCTTAATGTAACCATACCGGCAAAACTTTTGTTAGGTTAACACCTGTATGGAAATAAGATTGATGCTTACGTTGAATGTAGAGAAGGCATGTCAGCGTGCACCATACGTAGTTCCACATCGTGCTTCCTCCTGTGACCATTCCTGCAACACAATCGGGAACTGATTTTTAAGCTGTTAAACAGTGTTCTGCTGACGACAAGATTAATTAAATTGAGAAGATGGAACATATTACCCTTTCGAAATGTGTCTACTTTTCAATTTCTTAAATTCTCTGAGTAATATCACTAACCGCCAACTTTAGCTTTAAATTTTTAAAGAGTTTCTGATAAATGTTTCAGCATTTCCTTTGGTAATTTATTCTAAACACTAACTCCAAACTGCAAACTTTTCCCCTTCTGTTACACCAGAAATCGAGTACCAGCTTGTAGTCTTGGTCATCGCTTCCTCTCCGTGTTCTGTCTTACCAATATTCCTCCTAATGGCATCAAAACCGACAAACGGATTTGAAGTAACTTAAGATGATAGCTTATGTCATTGTATAAAAAACAGGGTAAAAAAATCTCTGCAAATTTTCGCAGTTCTCCAAGTGATTACTGTTTGGTTTTTAATTAAAGCGGTTACTTCTATAGTATAGGTATTAGCAAGTTTGCACAGTAATCATAAAATATATGCAGGCGAGGAAACAAGTAGTGCTTACTCTGACGTATATCGAAATACTTCGCTTACTTGCAACGGAAAGTAACATTGACCCTGTGCTTCAAAGAATAATTGGTTGATTTTGCGGTGCAATTAAGGATGTATACTACAGTAAGTTATATACATACTAATTACTCTGTCCGGCACGAGCCATGCACTGCCGCCTTAAATATTATTTAATGGGAATCTTTGTAAATAATTCTGAAATGTACCCGTGAGTCATATTCAAGAATAAAAACATCCGAAGTGGAGGCAGTTTCAAGGAAAGATGGAAACAAATGAAGCGTGACAACGTCTTTAAAACATTTACACGCAGCCTAAATTTAAAAGGAAAGGAGGAGAACCAAAAAAATATAAGAAAAAAATGAGGGCTGTTTCTTTGCTTTCCCTACTTAACTAACATTTCTTTGGTAGTTTATCAGTGAATTAAAGGCAGAATCCTAAAATTTTACAAAAACCAAGCCGTGTGCACAGCTAGTGGTTTTTTTTTATATATATATATATATATATATATATATATATATATATATATATATAAATAAATCCATAGATGTCGGTGAAATTTCTCGACAAACCGCAACGAGCGTCGAATAGTCAGAGATTATACTGCAATGAAAAGAACGCAAACCCCCCTCCACCTCACTCAAAACGTCAAGGTTTCCGCATTGCGCAACTAATTCTTTGATCATTTGACTATCGAATAATTCGATTTTGAACGTAGATGATAGAATCTGATTTGAATGTCGAACTTAGTCGTCAAATTTCTTGATGGTGTCGCACAATGATGATAGGAAATCTGAAGACGAAACTAGTAAAGATATGAGGTTGAGTCTTATCTGTGATGTCACTCTCCAGTGAAGATATCTGCGTTATTACTATTTATTTTAAAATGCAGAACTGTTTTCCGAAAATACAGGCACGCAAACCCAACATGACACGGTCTTAGCTAGAGTTGCCAAACGTACTATATTATGTAGTACCTGGGTGACCGATCTTCGCTCGGCATCTTTCGATTTCTATTTAATATCCAAGATTTCGAGTAAAGTTTGATTAAAGTAAAAGGCTTGAAGACTTCCTAGGCGTTTTGAGGTGCACAGTTAACCAAAGAGAAACTTCACTAACATCATTAGGCTTACTGGTACCTGAACCTTCTACGTAATGAGGTTAGAGCCGTTTTCGAGAAACCAAATACAAAAATTGCAACCTTTTTTTTTTTTTTTTTTTTTTTTTTTAATCGTGTTAAAAACTTGAATAGCAAAACGTTATCTACATATGAAATTTCATCCAAATCGTTAGATCCATTTGCGAGACCGCCTCATAAATTGCTTTCAAAGAAAAATGCTATTATTATGTTAAACAGAAATCTTAATGCCAGTCAGGGATTGATTAACGCTGCGAGATTTGTGTTAATTCAGGGCATTCTACGAAAACCCATGATGATGTATTCTTATGTACCTCGACGAGAAAAATTTAAAGTACAAAATATTTTTAAATTTATATATCTCTCTTAGTTCTCGAGATATCGTATATCGCAATAATTGACGTGGTTGGTTGAAATGCGACCTGGACCAGAAGATAAATTTCGTCACAGCCAAGTTTTATGATGAATTCGTATGAAACTCGTCGAGAAAAATCGAAAATAAACAATTTATTTTTCTGATACCTCAAGTGAAGAGGTTCGGTTTAGATCAGACCTGGACCAGAAAAAGAATCCACCAAAAGCACTATGTCGATACGGTGGAAATGTACTTTTAATGTTTTATTTTGTTCCAAATGGTTTTTGTTAGGTTGAAATACAGCATGGACCAGAAGAAACGTCGCCAAAAGCACAAGGAACTATACCTATAACTGATTTTTGACATGCTATATCTCGTAAACCAAGCGAGATATCAAGAACATTTATTCTTTATTTTCGATATGTTTCGTCGCGTTCTATAAGAATTCATCATCAGAGTGTGACGTCACGGTAATGATAGAACATCATCAGTGCTAAATCAATTCACTCCGCTAAAACTATGCTCATACCTCGCGTGGTAGTATTTAATGACAAACTAACAACCACTTTTTACAGTCAAAAAGTAAACGGTGATTACTTTATAACTGGTATCGGTAATATTATTTTCAAAGAAGTTTATCACCTCTGACAAAACCAATCATAAATTTTTAATTATCTTCCTTTTTAAATGTTTTACAATTAAACTTGCAATGTTACTATTTCCACGCCTCAGAAAGTATACAAGAACTGTTCGTTTAAATATTCTTTGAAATCAGAGAGAATCTATTTGTAGGCTTTCTGGTACCTGAATTGTCTACGAGATGGCGCTAGTGCCGTTTTCGAGATATCAAGTGAAAAAATTGTTTGTATTTTGCAAACTCGCTTTTTTGTACGGAAGACAACTATTTAGGTAATCTTAAAAGTCAAAACATTATCTAAATATCAAATTTCATCCAAATCGTCATAGCCGTTTCCGAGATCCGAAATATATATATATATACAAGAATTGCTCGTTTAAAGATATAAGATAAGATAAGATTACCGGTATTGTTCTATACTTACCTTACATGCACATATACCGTTTAAAATATACGTATAGTACAATAAAATACCATATTTTGGCTAGCTAACCAAGAAATATATATATATTTTTTTATCAACACTTGAATAAAAATTCATTGTGCCAAAATGGTAATTCTAAAACTGTAGGAAACCAAATGGTATGCAGTGTCATTTGAACTGAAAATTCCTTACGTCACAAACAAACAAACGTCACAATTAGGCCCCACAGGCACTAGAAAGAGAATATATAGCCTACTATAATATTCTTTTTATTTTCCTGTTTTAGATTTTTCGTTGTGTAGGAAGACGAGTGTAAAAATGGCGAATGAATACGAGTCGAGTGAAACCCGCCGAAGAAGCGTGGAGTTTAAACACGATGGCAAAAATATTAGTTTGAATGAATGTTTTGATGATATTTAGTTATTAAAAAACGTAAGAAGCTAAAACAATTAACTTTTGAAGGATATATAGCTTCTTAATATACAATGTTGTTCTTAGGCCTACACCAGAGTTTCGCGACGTTTTTCAACACGAATACCAGTAAAACGTCAAAAATAATTCTACGAACTGCTAACTTATATTGGCTAATTTTTACCCTTGGTGCATATTGTATTGTATCATTACAACATAATAATTCCAAAAACATGTTTTGAACTACTACGAAAATAAAGTTATGAAACTCTAAATGATCTATTGAAAGTGAATTCTGGTCGTTGAAATATCCGTGGCTTTTAGAAAATTTGGCTTACAGCTTTTATTCGATTATAGCGCTATTCGGTACAAGTACGATATCCATTTTATGTGAACATTGTTTACTAATTTATTTTTGTTATGATATCCTTCATTGAATTGTAACTAAATTTTATTATATTCTCCCTGCGGAGGTTGAGATTAGCTGTCCTACAGCATACTATATTTTCATGCAGTCTATTATGCTTTTATGTCTCCGTTCGTATAATAATATATTTTTCTCAAAATAGTCGGCAACCATAGTTCTGGCGGCCTTACTATTACTGCTGGGCTATACCCTGTTCACTCCGAATCGGCGGCTCAGTGTCATGTTCCTCAACTCACCGGTTCCTGCCTTCCTACCCCTTCGAGCTGACCGTTGTGTCCGCCCATATAGGTTCGGACGGTCGATTGCCAGAGCATAGGTGGCCCGCTACAAAAGCTGATTGCCTACTGGCCACTCCTGTCCACACACGGGAAAGACTCAGTGCTTGCATTTTCGATACTTATTTTATTCAAACAGATAACTTTTTATCTCATTTAATCGCCTTTTCCCTTGTAAATTGGAATGCGAAATTCTAAACGTCATCAAAAAATCCCATTAGCGACTTATAAATCAAAACTAAATCATAACAAATAAAATATTTTGACACAAACACAGAAAACTATGATACTCGGTACGAAATTTTTCTCGTTCATAAGGGAGCGTGCACAAACTATATGGCTCGGTCCAGGGGGGGGGGGGGGAGGGGTTGGGTGGAAGGCTACGCTGAGCTACGTGGGGGGAGGGGGGGGTGTTCCGAGCCAGGCCACGTAGCTTTCCTTTCATAACATTTATCACAGTTAAAATGAGGAACAATACACACAACAGCATGTGAACATTTATTTCCCTCAGTTAATTATCTCCGTATCTAATTTACAATAATCTGACAGGAGAAAACAGTACAAAATGTCTTCTGGAATGAAAAGGGAAAAAAGCTACGTGTTACGTGGGGGGAGGAAGGGGGGGGGTAGAAACAAAAGTCACGTAGGGCTACGTGGGGGAGAGGGGGGTTCACAGTAGGCCAAAATGGAGCTACGTCGTTTATGCACGCTTCCTAAAGGCTAAAACATTGTAATGGCTGTGCATTACATACCTAAACGAGCTGTAACGGTCAAGCCACGACCGTCCACCGTCTACGGAGTCGAGTCGCGTACAGCAATAAAGACTCCTGTTTATCTGATCGCTCACGACGAGTAATCGGTGAGATTTGACACTCCTCAAACGCGTGCACAGATCACAACCAAGCAGCTGTGTATCTTATCGTCCATCTTGTGACGCGTGGATTAAGGACAGGCTACTGAGTAATCATGTTTAACGCATTCATCCGCTGTTCATGTCCATTGTCTAGTGCGGTGGAAGCTCATCCCAATACAGCAGCTTCCAGTAGTTAACATGTCCCTCAAGCCAAAGATATTCCTTTAAGAAATTCTTAAATATGTATGTCAGAATTGTGCTTAGGAACTCTAGTACCTTATACGATAATTTATTTTGTCCTTGAGGCCATTGTCTACCTGCGAAAACTTCCCTGCTCCATTGTGCCTGAAGTACTGTAGATTGGAAGTTTATACACCACTAATATAAATTGCTTACAGGATTCACGCTGCGTTGAAATACTCATCTTTCTTCGTCTTCCCGACGTTTCGACCAAGGCTTAGGTCATCTTCAGGGGCAGTCTACCGAATCTGCTACAAACTTGAATCTGCTGGAGATTGGCGGTGTTAGTTGTTTACGTTTATGACGGCTGCGAAACAACAAAATCTTTTATACACCTCTGTTCTGAAAATTGCAATACCCAGAATCATTTATTTACCATGATCAACAGGATATACAAGAGGCTTGGACAAATGTGCTCATCATAAGCTCGTACAATATTATATCTCTAGATCTAGAGTTCTGATCATTCAATTGTATTAATCGACGCATCGTGTATGGTCGCTATTGTTCCCTCGTAGGCTCGAAGAGAACAGTCAGAAAGGATGTGGTGGATTGTCTGTGAGGTGGCTCTCTTCTCCAATAAGTGCACTTATTTCGCGCCAAGCATCCTCTTTTTTTTATCGCATTATGTTAAAGTTTATCGTCCTTCTTCCACAATACGGGGCATTTTCGTACTGTTTAATAAAAGAGAACTCCTTTCCGTTGTCCCAAATCTTTATTAAAAATAGAACAAAACGAAACAATTACGAATAACTGCTTAACTAAAGTATAGTGGTTTTATTTAATTCAAGCGAATAGTGTGTTTAAACGATGACTGAGCGCCAACGTGGCAGCCTGAAGGAGGGAGGCGGACGCACGGCTGCGAATACCCGTCCCCGTAGCACGCGCGCACACCCGAATTCTCTTTCAAGGGCCGACTCGGGACAGATGGCGTTCGCACCGCCTCGGTCGTTCGGCGAAAGGCCGCCTCGGCTACACGTACACACTGGTACGCTCGCCTCGCCTCGGAGAAGTACGTGCGTTGCCTCGTTCCAGTCTTAGGAAGTAGCCGCATCTGCCTCGTCCTGTTCGAATCCGACTGATGATTCTCTATTGCCGTGTGGGGAGATCGAATTCTTGTAAGCTCACTTTTATATAGGTCCTCAGCTAGATGTTTATTGGCTACCTACTGAGTTACGAACAGTTTGTGGGAGCGCAGACTTCCGCAATCGTTGAAGTAAAGGCATTGCGTTACAAAACTTTGGTCAGACCATTGCTCGAATATGGTAGTGTAGTATGGGACCCTCATTTTACGTATCAAATACAGGAGTTGGAGAGGGTGCAAAAAAGGGTTGCTAGATTTGTTTCTGGAAATTATCGCAGAATGCAATCAGTGACGGATATGATAAAGGAGCTGGAATGGGATTCATTGCAGGACAGGAGGAGGATGAGGAGGGTCATGGGAGTGTACAGGGCATTTACTGGCGATGAGGCATGGAAAGATATTGCAATAGGTATGAAAAGTAGTGCATGCAAGGGAAAAGATGACCATGACCACAAGCTGGCACTCGATTTCAGGCACAAGGGTGTGGGAAGATTCTCTTTTTTAGGTAAGGGTGTCAGGGATTGGAATGAGTTGCCAAGAGAAATGATGAATAATTTACCGAAAACTTTGAAAGAATTTAAAGATAAAATTTGTAGAGGGCAAAGGTAGATGGGTGCAGGATAGGGGGAAGATGGGTGTGTAGGGAAATTGCCACCGGAGCCTGTGCTCCATTGCAATTAAATTAAATTAATTAATTAATCTTGGTTGTCCGTGTGGAACTGCATCAATTTATCAAAACCTAACGTTTCAGCCATCATTATCAGGAGGCCAAAATGGAGCTATGTGGTTTATGAACGCTCCCTAATTTGACGGGACGAATAATGTGCTTGCTGAAGGAACTTTGTCAATTTGACCTTAATGTAATCCCTGAGCCTTTGTAGCGGATTTGTGTGTTTGGCATGTACCGCAGGGCATTAGTAGTGAGTCTTAGATATTTATTTTGTGTGACCTGCAGTTTCCTGATTTGGGAGCTTGAAGCCATGTTGAAAAGTTATGAGCCGTATAGCAAGACCAGTCTAATTACTGCGGTGTACATTTTGAATTTAGTCCTAAAACTAAGCTTATTACCTGTGAAGAGGGGTATATTTTAAAAAGTCAAGCCAAACCTAAATTACAAGCATTTTTTATGTGTTTATTCCAGGTTTCTTGTCAATTTCTAATCCAAGATATTTAACCGAGTCACACCAGGGGATGTCCAAGCCATCGAGCTTGATTTGGTGGCTGGTTCTGTCCATCGCCCTGTGAGTAAGCGGTCAAATATACCTCTGTGACTGTCGGGACAATAAAAAAGTTGCCCATCTCTGGGCTGAGGAAAGACCCCATACGCTGAATTTGCCAAGGGCCCCAACCGGTTACGTCACTGCTAAGAACGCTTACCCGGGATCCCCAGAATCCTAGCATCAGCCCCGACTGTTAATGCTTAGTGGACACACATATAAACTGCATGACAGTCTGTTCCCAACCAACATACTGAGACTGTCTTTGATTCTATGCCACATGTCTAGAGACTCTGATACCAGTACATATTGAATTCTCACGGTCAAAGTGCATTTGCAGTTATGTAATACTTTATCATTTGTGTGTTTTGATGTCTCTAATCTTTGGAATAACTTTCAGCGTAATTAATCACTTCTCTTTCTTGTGTTGCAATATTCACAACAATTGTGTATATAATAGCCAGGCCATGTCTGTCAGCACAAAATCCCTGTCTTTATGTATTGTGATTCCTTTAAAACTAAACAGAAAATTCTACAGAGTTAAATCAAAGAGTGAAATACAGTTCTAGTTGGTATTTCAGCCAGATATGCTCAACCACAAAATATTCCAGTCAAAGCACTGTCACTGGCTTACACCTATTTCCATACAAAGATAAAAATTTAAACAAAGGTTACACTGACAAAATTACAGATTCATATGGTAAACAAAATGACAATCATATTTATTTGCCTTGTTCTAAGGTTAAATACTTGCTTTATAATTCTCTACCTCCTATCATGATTTCTATGAACAAAATAAAATATATTTCCATTCCCTTTCATTGTCTTGAGATGCTTAAAAAAAGAAGAAGAAACAATAACTCATAAGAAGGAAATTCTACCTCAAGTTATTTTGTCTCACAACTTTTCCACTGCATTGTGGTGGGTCTCTTCAGCACCTCACAAGAATTCAGTGCCAAACAATTTATTTTCCTTTCCCTTGTCCTTCCAGTCGTCACCAGTAACGTTGTGAATCACGTCCAGTTTCCAGGGTGTGGTTTACTAGTCTTCCAGTTTTTCCATCTCGGTGATTATAGACAATCATCTTCCACTACCTCCTGTCTAGAAAAGTTTTCTTGTCCATAACAACTTCCCATTTCCAGCCTCTTCTTTCTTTTTCCTCCTTTAGTTGGTCTCACCTATCTTCTTATTGGTTTTCCAACCGGTCTGTTGTACATTATCTTTTTTTTTCTCTCCAAATAAGATTTCGGAAGTCTTGTGCACTTCATTCTTTTGACATGCCCAAATTATATAAGTCTCAGTGACCTAAGTCTATCTGTCCATGGGTTTGTTTAACTCTAGATGTGATCTATCTCACCTTATATGATGAAGTCTCATTTCCTGGAGGGCAGCTATAAGAAACTTTATTTCTCAGGCTTGGATCTTGCTAAGGTCCTTTGATGTTAGTGTGCATGTTTCCAGAGCATATGTGAGAATATGAATGAGATATGGTTTGAACCAGGTGATTTTTGTTCATCTGGGGACCTTCATGTCACGTAGTAAGCCCCACACGATACTGTAAGTTGGCCCCCTTCAGTTACTCTATTCATTATTATTAATTTTAATTGTGATAAAGCTAATACTCCAGGGGCAATTCCCATAGTCATCTAATTACCCCATTTTATTTTTTAATTGCAGTGTTAAATTCTTCCCCCATTTTCTTCTCCAATTAACCAATTTTAATTAATTCCTTAAGCGTTTTTGGTAACTTATTCATCATTTCACTAGGTAAATTCAGAGAATCATGAATATATAATGGTTTTGGTAAAAAGTTTAAGAATTTATCGAGTAATTAAGTTTTTAAAGGTAGATTGTCGTTCATTGTTGTTGAAGCGCGTAAAAATTCCGCCAACCGCTGATGTAAGAGGCTTGAAGGTTAATCTTATACAAACCCTTTTGGATGCTAAATTTAATCAAAACAGATAGAACATGATCATAGGAAGCCCATGTATAAATTGCAAGTTAAACTATTTCGTACTTTGGGAGATATTAATTAAAGAAAAAGTTACTGATGTCATAGGTCATGGCAAACTTATAAAAGGCAATGCAGCCACCATGATTTGCCTGTCTCTCAGTGATTTTCAATGAAGTAACTTCATGACAGGATGGTTTCAGTAGTCTCATTCTTTCGCCAGAAAGTGATCGCGTAACTTCACGCTGGTTAACAGAGCGAACTGCTCCGAGCGGTAGTGGTTATGCCAGTTCCAACATGCCGTTATAGCCATGTACTAACTAAAGTTGGGGAACTTAGTTTGTCTTCTCTTATGAATGTGCTTAACCTGTAATCTTCAATGAAACTGTTGTCCGATGCTTTGTTGACGTATCTGGTACCGACAATGTACAAGTGAACTTTATCAAGTATTGTGTTACTCTGAAAGTGTCAAGTGACTTTATTTCAATTACCCTTCACATTTGGGGTTTAATACGAATGCGTGGCGGCTGATTTCTTAAATATTATAGGTACCAGAATGCTACACATGGTCAAGAACTTAGCTGTTCACAGTTCAGGTTAAAGTGTTAACCCCCCATGTAACATCTGGTCTGACAAAGTATATGCATTATCTCATTCTTTCAGGTGTAGTTTGGCATGCTAATCAAATATAAGACACCCAACTTTCAGAGTTAAAATAATTTTAAAACCTCTTAACATATCACAGTCTTGGGGAAGTGAGATGATTTAAAGAAATGGTCATATTTAATTATGTTGTTGGATAAATTTTCGCTGGGAGGATTTAATGCAAAGGATGCAGGCAAATATAACTTTTAGAATGTTTGGATAATAATCAAATATTAGGGTAAGAATTAACAGTAGGTCATGGAAAAGGAAACAACGGAACACAAAAGAGTTGTATGTTGTTGTAAGTTGAGAAATTAGCCTTTATGGGAAGGTGCCGAATCTTATGGTCAATATGGCAATGAAATAGAAAGGATTGAGTTCAAAAGCTGACTAAACAAACCACAAGTGTAGCTCCTAAAAAGGAACAGGAAACGGGTAAAATATTAACGAAATGAATTACTGTACAATAGAATTAATAAATTCTTTAATCATCTGCATAAAAAGCACATATATCAATAAGTAAACAATACCCAACACAAAAAATAATAATACTAAATATATGTAGCTGCCAATTACAAGTTGTATTCTTCACAACTCAAGAATCATAAAATACTGATACTAGTTTTTTTAAAAAATCACATAATAATCTACTAATATACAACATGTGGTATAAATCAGTAATATGAATAAAAATCATATTGGTAATATCATTCACATTTCTTTAAAAAAATGTTCACAGGTATGTCTTTTGTTTCAACTGATCCCTTGTTAAGTAGATTGGTGATTTAAGTAATATTTTCAGATTCTTCATTACTCAATTAAACAAAATTCAACAAAGTAAAACTCTAAAAAAGAAAGGGATGGAAGTGAAATCAACAGACTTAATATGTATAATATACATCAAACAGACATATAAATGTAAAAAATATAATTCAATCTATTCACAGCTAAAGTATGTATAATGTTACTAAAACTAAAATCTATGAGATTCTCTTTAACATTGTTATATATTTGTAGCTACCTGTCTTGATAAATATTAAATTTGTCTTTCAATTCACTGCTCACAATAGTTTATTATTCAGATGAGAAAAATACTAAGATTTCTACAATAGCAAACCGGTACAAAAGTGTACAGCCTACAAGTACTAATTACCAGCAGGTGACAAGTACGGGCTCCTAGCTTTGGTTCTGTTCACTAGATCAGAAAAAAAATTAAATGGCTACTGACTAAGCAGTTCTCTCTACATTATTTGAAAAATATGAACATTACTGCTACAATTTATTTGATTCATGATGTGAAAGGCAACAATACCTTTTTCTCAGTGTTTGTGAAAAATTTAGACCTTGTAGAAAAATTCTCTATACACTTCAGTAATTTAATAATGCACTTGAAAAGCGTATATTTCTCATAAATATTATTCCTTCTACACAACATGGTGCAATCAGTCGTACAGGGAAGCTGATACCAGTAAAGGATTCTCTGTTGACGCACAATGTCCCCATATCTTTCTAGAATGGTGAAGGAAGCAGAAATGTGGGAGTGATCTCACTAAAAATCTGCATATACAAACTTAAATATTGTATCAATATACATCTCAAAGCAGAGAAATATCATATGGGTATGTCAAATACTTCAAGGATGCAGAAAACGCCCGCCTAAGATTTGTATTCAATAGATATAACAAGTGTTAATAATCTTGGCAGTGAAGCAGTATTGTTGGTAAAGGTTGTGTTCACTGAATAAGAAAACAGAAAGTGGCTAAGTAATTAAGCAGTGCTATTATTAGTAATCTATTCTATGAAATTCATTTAATTATTCACTATAAATTAACAGATCCAGCTGAAAGTGTGAAAAATTCATAACTATAATAATTTTAAAAAGTGACTTTTACTACCCAAATTTCTCTCTTATTCCCAGAATTGGTATAAGGCCATCCCTTAGTCTTCCTGACAAACGTTCGTTATTTCACACAAGTTTTCTCTCTTTAAAAAAAATAATAATAATAAAAAATAAAAAAATTATACCAGCAATGTTCAACAGCTGTCAACAACAATTACACAATGAAATATCTTGTAAACTGCTAACAGAAAGTGAATCGAATTTTAAAATTATTATTATTTTTTTAAATTCCAACAAATGTTACACCCTTTTTGTTTTTGCTTATTTGGAGGAAAAACAGTTTTCCTTGGAACAGTGATTCCATGACAGACTGTTGAAACACTTCTTTACAAATAATTATTTTAAGACTTCTAGTCTGTAAAAGTAAGAAATAGCTGCCATAGAAGTGCCACATTCCCCACTTTATTTAAAGCAGCAGATTTCTTTTCAAAGTCGATTTAACTATAAAATAATAAATACAAAAATTTTCAGAGATATGTAAACATTCTAGATACTACAGGCAACATTCGGCAAAACTTTGATGGTAAATTCAGTATTAACATTACCCGTTAGTACATTCATGTCATCTGTCGTGAGATATTGGAGAAATAGATTCTCAGTGTCCACCTTTCCCCCAGGTTAAAAGATCTGCCTTTAACGTAGTATGTTCTTACAGTTTGGGTGCATTAATAGCAAAGTCGTTAGCACCATACTTCTGGCAGAAACAAAAAAAAAAATCATTTAATTTTTAGTGAAAGTGAGTAAGGAAAACATGTTTTGAGAATAAATTCCCCAGCACTCACAGAAGTAGCTGCCTCAGGTAAGCAAGCCGAAGTAGTTTCTAATTCCCATTACTATCACAGTTCACAGTTTGGTTCACAGTTTACAAAAACTTTTTAAAAGCTGAAAATTTTACTACATCATTATTTTTTGGTCAATCAAATAAGCATCAATCCTGCTACTCAGCAAAAATGAAGTGAGAAAGTGGGTGTGCCGGCAGGGCACGACCGTAGCTACGAAACGGGATTCCTGTCGGTATCAGCAAGTGCATAATGTCTGCCTCCTAGTAGCCGCCTCATATGAACCACTCCTTGCGCTTGTCGACGTGGTGGCCGGTGGCGGAGCGCACGACGGCCTGGTCCGGGTCGAGCGCGTCGTCCGCGCCCTTGTCCTCCTGCGTCAGGTACTCTCCCTTGTGCCGCGCCAGGTAGCGGCCGATCAACACCGCCATCAACACCAGCGCCAGGAAGATGATAGCCAGCACTCCTGAAACGAGACAACAAAACTTCTAACTGGACGGTGTAACAACTAGCTGTGCTTATCACAGCCGTCACGTTTACACAGACCGAAATATTTTGCACACTGTTCTGCAGCATCGACCCTCACCTAGAATGGATAGTCCATTGAGGAAACAACGCGTGGACAATTCTCCAGAAGAAGATTCCAAGTAGGAAACAGAATTTCAGTGACAAAAGAAATAAGAGTTAAAACAGCAGAACAACCAACAAAATGTTTCAGTCAATGTGAAAAAGACAGTATTTGCACTTCACAATCATCAATTCAAATTCTCCTTTTCTTTTAATAATATTCATCAGCACTGTCAAGTTGCGGAGCAAGTGTTTTGTATATAGATTTAAATATAGTTCATTACACATTTTGTAAAATAACCTTTCAGTTGGGAAAAAAAAATACTGTTAGCCTAGAAAACATTTAAAATATAATTATTATTATTATTATTTACAGCATATTTACTACCAAAAGTAAACGATACTTTTTTCAACAAAAAAAACCATATTGCTGAAGAATTAAATTTATCAATAATCACTCATTCAGTAATTTTGTGAAAACCATAACTTTTAATATTTAATTAAATTGCAATGGAGCACACACTCCTGTGGCAATTTTCCTAAACACTCATCTTTCCCCTTTTCTGCACCCACCTACATTTTCTCTCTACAAATTTTAACTTTAAATTGTTTCTACATTTTTGGCAAATTATTCAACTGCTGACTTCTATTTTTAATAGCCCATTTAAAGAAATGGGCTATCCCTCATCAATTTGAAAATTGATATTTGCTATTGGAAAATGGGCCCCAACAGAGAAAAATAAAAGAAAAAATTCACCTATAGCAATGCAATCCCTGTACCATGCAGAGAACTTTTCATCCTATCCTTCTATTATATATATGTTAACTGATCTTGAAGGGAGAAGGGGGGGGGGGAATAACAAGGCAAAATACACTTTTGTTTGCCAATTTTCAAATTATTTTAAAAGGCAATGGTATTTTAAAGCTCCTTTGTACAGTAATTACGTTGATGAATACAGGTTTCGATCATTAAAGGCTATGATTAATATAAAATGTAGGTAATCCCCCTCCCCCAAAAAACAATAAATTCTGAAAAGTTAGTGGCAGTATAAAAGAATGCTGCAAAATAAAATCTGAAAAGAAATTACTTCAATTCTACAAAGTGTGCCCATCAACTGTTCTTTATGAGAGAAAAATTTGGTACCTTCACTATAAATGTACATTATAGAACAATAACAGCTCCTGAAATGACCTTTCTGGAGGTTGGTATTAGGCTGCACAAGGATTATTTAGGAATGGAGTGAGACGGAACAGGATGAATACATCTTTAGGGCACATGAATGAGAAATTCACAAAAATATTTTAAGCAACAATCTAAAGACAAGAAAAATAAAGGATACCCTAGAGAAAATTGGGGACGCAATATGCTAACAGACTAAATCTTCAATTTCAATATGAAATTATTATTTAAGCGATTTTTTCTCAATGTGATTTTACTGCAGACAGTAAC
This sequence comes from Vandiemenella viatica, assembly GCA_031002005.1. Taxonomy (NCBI): domain Eukaryota; kingdom Metazoa; phylum Arthropoda; class Insecta; order Orthoptera; family Morabidae; genus Vandiemenella; species Vandiemenella viatica. The sequence goes on from CM061918.1 coordinate 149,190,418, forward strand.
GAGCACTTGCCTCCGAGTATGGCGGAGTCCGTCTGTCGGTAAATGCGGTCGAGGACGTCGCTGTCGATGAGGGGTGGGGGGCGCGTCTCCACTACGTCCGGCGGATGTGTCACGGGCTCCACGCCGCAGAAGTCCTCCGTCAGCGGTGCTGTGGGCGGGCAAAATAAAAACTCAGCTACTAATCACTAAACACCACTCCATAAACAATACCAACCACATGAAAACACTTTGTGTAAACTCACCGCAACCCTCTTATTCAGAGGGAAAAACCAACACTCGATTGTTAGAACCACCTGTTTGCAGCCAATGTGATATAATAATTTATTTATGTTTGCTAAATAGAATCTTACATTGCCACCTAACTCCTCTATATATTCATAAAACTGTAATAAAGCTGTCCCTGTTCATTATAGATATTTTAGGATAAAATGATTGTTGTCTACTCTTCAGATTTTCCAAAATATAATAGTTACTCTCCCCCCCCCCCTTTTATTCCCCTGTCAACATCGGACATAAATTAATGAGCATATTTTGATAGTTTACACAGCTTAAATGCTTAAGATCCAACTTAAAATCTGAGGTATACATCATTGCGCGAGGGATGGAGCAGAAAATTAAAAACGGATTGAAACAATAACAAAGAAATTTGCATTAATTTTCACAAATAGCCCAGATTTTCTGAAATAGGAATCTGAAGACAGTAAATCTGAATAAAACTGAAACCTTTTTTTGAAACTACTAACAAAATAAAAAAGATTATAGATACTTTTCTGTAAATAGTGTACTTCATTCCAATGGTTCATGAAAAAAATCTACTACCCTGATGTAGCATATGCTTCAATTTATATTACACTTTAAGTACACAATAATCAGCAATATTACTTTTTAATGTTTGAATTACAAACTAATCTTGCAATGAAAACCACTTTTTTCGAAAATTAGGTACAGCAGCACTATCAACTTACTGCCGAGCGAGCGAACGTTTGGTGGCGGGTTCTCCTGAAAGAGCAGCTTGAGAGGATAGATATCGTCAAACTCGACACGCGATATGCAGCCCACGAAGCCCTCCGTCATCGACTCGTTGCGCCCGATGTACAGGTACTGGATGTTGTTGAACTGAGCGTCGGCAGACGCTTTGATGTTGAAGTGGTACTCGCGCGGCTCGTCACTGTCAACCTGGAATGGCCAAACGTAGATTCTGTGACTAATTGCTACAAATGTAAACATATCTCAACATACTTTCCAAACCAGTAATTATTTTCATATGCGAGAAAAATTTTCCCCAGAATCTGATTAAGCATATAGTAAACAATTCAATTTTTGTGAAATCAATCTCAAAGTAAATAATGAAGGACGAGGAGATCAACTCACCACATACCAAAGTGGACGGTTGCGGTGGGAGGGAACACTTATGCTGACAAACAAATACACAATATTTCAGCATCTGGTAGATAAATGGGACATTAGGCTCCGTACGTGTGTACACAACAAATGTCACCCAATGACTAACTAGGTAGTGGGGGATGGCAAAGGAGTAGACTAACGATATATTGGCAACGTCTGACATAACATATTGCAGGCGATGGTAAAATGAACATATATAGCAAGAGTTACAGTATTGTCGTGAAAAGTTATATCTAGTAAAAAAAAGTGATGGGTTAAGTGGTTGGATTTTAACGGTGGTTAATTCCAGGTGGGTGTCTCATATCCAGGATATTCTGGTACACTAGGTCCCATCTCCAGAGTTCTGCTGCAGTGGTGCTGTCAGGGAAAACTCTGACTGCTCTCACAGTAAAACAGTCGTTGAGGATGTTGGAATCGTGGCTATTGGCATGTTCTGGTACTGGAAGGTACAGGTTACGAGTATGGACTGTTTGCCTGTGGCCATTCATTCTAACAGAGAGTTGCTGTGTGGTGAGGCCTATGTAAGAACTAGTGCAATAGCGGCAAGTTAGTTGGTATATAAGGTGAGTGGTTGAACAGGTGGCATGTCCAATAATGGGGAAGTTTCCCCTGTAGTGGGATTGGAATATGTAGTGGTGGATGGAAGCATGCTGCAGGTTTTACAGCGGGGTCTATTGCAAGGATAAGATCCATATGGTGCTTTTGGAGAGTCTGACAGTAGTAAATTTGTGGGCTAAGATGTTCTTAAGATTGGGTGGTTCGGTACGCTAAAACATGTACTGGGGGACACTGGATAGAATTGAGTACACATTTCTGGAAAGGAGTGAAGGAAGTCATACCCCTGATGGCAAGGAATGCGAAGGAATTCAGCCACAAATTTTTTTAAGGAAATGTCATTGCATTTGCCTGAAGGAAAACCAAAATCTGGTTGGCGGGATGGTGATTCTAAGCCAAACGCCAGTTTATCCCACTCTATAACTATGACGTCTTACCTGTAGAACCATGGTGGCACCTGAGTTTTTGCGGGACAAGCGGACGTCATGGTACTGCCCAAACCGAAGTGCTTCTCCAAGAAGATTAATTCTTGCCTCTCAAAGCCAAAATCGAACACCACTCGCAAATGGCCTGGAAATAAACAACAAACATTATAAACCATCACTGGTTGCAAAAACATTTGATATCATTAACTGAACTACTGAGAAAATACAACTTTTTTGGAAGGGAGAGAAATTTTTCAAACACCTGTATTGTGTGAAATGATATAGTATGAATTGATTTGGTTCAAAGTTAGCAGAGGACAAAATGGATACCAAAAAAATCTGGATATGCTTCACTATTGCAGCAAACCAACTCACAGTGAACTATACCTCAACATGCTTTTTGTTTTAGTGTCAGCATGAAGGACTACTTTGCTTACCGCTGTTTGACACCATTATGGTGAGGTACTCTCCAGTTATGTTGGAGAAGAAGCCAGCAAGAAGCCCTTGGGGTTGGTCGTGGTGAAGCCGACGCGGATATTCTCAGAGATGGTCGACCTCCAGCTTCCCATGAAGTCGTACTTGATAATCGAACTCGGTCGCATTACGACGCCGATCTCTGCAAAAGAACACACACTCTGTGTATAACATTTATCTCTTTCTCTTTGCAATAAGAGAATACTCCCATAACTGTTGTTCCTTAAGATTTCTCAAAGTATCTTTATCAGCAAAATACAAATATGCAACAAAGTGATGAATATTAGTTACCTGATAATCCAAAACACAAATCGAGATAATAAGTAAAATAATGAAAATTAAAAAAAAGCAATAATGCAGTATATAATCAACATCTGACAAGTGATCGCTGTAAATACGAGAGCCAATTTCTCACCGTCGGCGCAGATGGGTCCCTTGAAGGCCGTCCAGCGGCAGTCGCACCAGTAGCTGTCGTAGCCCTCGTGGCACGTCCCGTTGTTGAGGCAGGGACTGCTGTCGCACTTCCCAATGCAACCTGGGCTCACACCTGCAACACGCGTACGTGGAAGGTACAGTCACCTTACTGAACGTTTTACCTCTTCTACCTTCGTGCATTTCAAGAACTTAATAAAAGTTCTGCTGCATTGTTATTAGATGTGATCATTCTGTTTACACTGCCATTGAATTTAATTATTCATTTTCAATCACCCCTACATGCCTTGCATTGAGCACAAAAGCAAGTAGCTTCTTTGTTTAACTATCTCAAACACATAAAGCAAATTACTTTCTCTGCTTGTTCACTAGGATGTTATGAAAATAAAAGCACAGCCATAACAACGAAAAGGAAGACTGACTGACACTGGAAGAGAACCAATGCATTCAATTATTTCTTCAGAATCCTACTTTCTGCTATGCTCCTACTATAACGAAGACATAATATTTGGATTATTGGAAAATCAAATAAAGAAAAATGCAATTTTCAATAGTTTTGTTCATGTAACTGTTTCAAAACTGAGACTACAGTAAAAAATGATAAATACTGTTTTATTATCAGTATAGCAGGATGACATTTACATCATCTGCCTGATTGGGCTTCTTTCCTATTACAAGGCCCACCTTTCCTAAGTCTTCCTGAACTTCTTCTATCTTTCTGTTAACATCCGCCTATTTTTCAGGGTAACTTCACCTAACTCATTCTATTATACTGTCCTAAGAATATTACTCTACTTTTTGCTTTATACTATACCCTACCAATATTTCTGTAATATCAACATTCACTATTTCTTCATATATAAACATTGACTGTCATGCATTCTATTTTTGTTGAATTTATAGACGGCTCATCTCGCACATTAAAATTCACTATAAAGGCTACTTACAGGGAGTGAACCTAGATACTGACCGTAGATGCCCCTCTCTGCATAGCTGCGCAGATCCACTTGTTGGCCATTGAGGAGCAGAGCTCGGATGCAGCCCGTGAAGCCGTCGCGATAGTCCACTGTCGCACCTGCACAAACACAAACATTAAGCTGCCAACATCATTCAGAAACAAAACAGCCCTACAATTCACTTTTTACTGTAGTCTATTAAATTAGTTATTAAAAATAATAGTGATTTTTTTACAAGTGAAGTAGTAAAAGTATGACTACAATTGTTTAACTGGACAGGTACAGAAACTTGTAAGCTTTGTTCTGTATTGCTCACCATCCAGTAATTAGTTATGCACTGACAAGTGTCAGGTGTTTGCAATACAGCAGCAGACAATCACAATAAGAATTTCACACAATTTCATAAAACTCTGTCAGTTCAACGTCACTTTTCGATAAACTTATGGAAGGGCCCACCTTCCAAAAATTTCCATTCATATGTGGTAACGAAAATTTGTGTAAAGAAAAAGGCAATGGATGTTTTCCGTGTTGGAAGAGAATGTAGGCCAGATCAGAGAAGCTTTCCAACACAACTTCACAAGCTATCAGGAACTGCTAATACCACAAACAATGGTTTGGAAAGTATTATGACAGAACCTAACAATCATGCCTAACACAACTGATATGCTGCATCATGTGTATTGAGAAACAAACTACTGTGAAGATGCATGCACAGTGTCATCATCATCAGTCAATGCTGGATCTGGGGGAGCAGACCGGGGCACTTGCCCTGAGTGGCAAATTCAGGGGGCACCAAATAGTGGTTTGAAGAGCAGCAATTTATGTCGCAACAATAGCCGGCTATCAAAGCGACAGACACTCGGGGTGGTGACTATGTTTGCGGGAAAATGATGGTGGTAATTTCACAGTTTTTGCCCCACTCAGAAAATTTCTAGATCCTCCACTTTCATTAGTTGTTCCTTATACCTGAGTGTCATTACAGCACTTTTGACCCTGGAAGTAACCTAATCCAATGGGACGAGCTCAACTGTTGCCATCTGTCTGCGATTCGCATAACTTATGTTCTCTCTGGTAAGTTGTATTTTTTGTTTGGGAAATGTGTAGTTTATGTAGTGGAACTTGGGGATCGTCAGCATTTGCCAAGGTGATCACGGAAACTGGATAAAAACTGCAACCGGGACAGCCGGTAAAAGGGAGCCAGGGTTCAAACCTGTTGTAATTCCCCCATGCAGTGCGATGGGACACTGTCGGTTAGGACAGCTACAATGCAAGACACACTGACCTATGACGAGTGCGGACGTGAGGTGGAGAGCACGGACAGGTCCCGCAGGTTCTCGAACCTCCGCCTTGAGGGCTCCGTCCACGACGATTCTCGCCTCCTTCCTGGAGACACAAAAATATCATCTCAGTGTACACCAAGCACTACACACTGTTAAAACAAATTCTATGACGCAAAAACTAAAATATAGACAGGAGACAAAAGCAAGAGAGATAGGGAGGAATCACTAAATGGAAACAGGATTATTATTTTCATTTACTGTCATTTTGAACAGTTTAGGTTTTATAGTAATTATTTTCCTGTACCTCGCCCACTTTGTCTCTGCAGGTCAACAACAGTTTCAATCTATTCAAACTGGAAGATTTTATGCGTGTATATAATTTTTTGTCTTAGCATGTCACCTTCACTTGTTTAAAGGGTCACTGAATACAGTAGATAATTGTGTTGGTTTATGTTTATGTGTCACCATAGCCATTCTACCCCAACTTTGGTTAGTGGTGAGTCTTTTTTCGGATACAGTTCCCTTCTTGAAATAACAACATAAATACAGGTCATGCCATTTAACAACTAGCTTCTCAGAGTTGTACACAAGGAACATTGACTTCATTTGCCTCCATGCCACATATAATTTCAGCATTCAGTCATAACATTATACTACTGCTCAGTCCACAGAGCATCTAACCACGGACTGGGTGATTGTGGTAATTTGTTATCATCCCCAGTAAAGACAATGACATTTCTTTGAGCAGTTCCTCCGGCCCAATCAGTCAGCTGTGCAATGAGTACTGAGCAGTGGCACATGTCAGAATGCGAGTACAGAGCTATAGTACGCGTGTGGTCCACTACAGCCTGATTTCTAATGTCGCGTATCTTAAATCAGCTGGAATAATGTTAGGATAGTACAGTATGTTAAAGATCATTTTGCTATTATTTCATTTTTCTTAAAAAGAGAAGGAAAGATACATCAGGGGCCATGGAAAGTGAGTAATCAGTAAGATGCAGTACTGCATGATGATATGTTATTGTAGAATAGGTTGAATTAAACCAAATAATTAACAGTTAAAAAAAAACTGATGCTAATGTCTGGTGGAAGTAAAGAACTTTGCTACTACAATCATAAACACCAAATAGTGTAGTCACTAATCTATACTATTATAAATCCGTAAGCAAGCTGTGTTTGTAGTGAGGCTTGATCTCTAATAACGCAAAAACTACCGCATCAATTTGCATGGTGTTTCCAAATTTTTAAAGCTAATGTTGCTGATCAACATCTGCAGAAGTAGCTAACGACTAATATGTACCATGGGAAGAAGCAAGTCAGTAAAAAACTTCAGAAATGTGAAACTGTAGACCACAGATAATTATACACATTCAGACGGTCACTCCTTTCATAAAGAGACCTGACAAAATTTAGGATTTTCCTTTTTTTTTTACTTCTGCGATTCATTTTTCTGGACCGCAGTACTTCAAAATAAAAAGAATACGTGAATCATGTATAATCAGCATTTACTTGAATCGTAACAGGTCTGTTGAATTACGAAAAAGTTATATTACTAATTTTTGAAGACATGTATTGTCTCTGGTAGACTGTTATACAGTTTGTCTCTGGAACAAAATGCTACGTGAACGCTGTACAATACAGCCACAATAAGCCAATACTTAATACGAAATTCAGTTTTTTTCTCGAAGAGCGATGTCTGAAAAACAGCTATTATAAATATCAGCAAGTAATAAAACATACTTCTTTCATAATGACTTGTGCGGAATTGCACATATTTGGAAGTACTTTATTCGATTAATATGTCTCGTGGCTATATTCAGGTACATGCGACTCAAATAATTACATAGAAAATACGGATATATTGAAAGAAACTCAAATAAAAAAAATTTCATATCCTAATGCTACACCGCGTAAATTATAAAGCTAAAAGCATCGTCCCTTTGGCCTATAACAAAGCATATCAGCTGTCATCACTGTCCAGGTGGCATTTCAATCGATTTACAACTTGCGATAATTTTGCCACTCAGAAATAATTGCTTGAGTTACATGCACATTAGTACATATACTGTACCGTGATCCATTTTGACAATTTTGAATTAATTATATCTGACTGAAATAATGACAATAATGATACGACGATTTGAAACCAAGATTAACTCCAATTCACGTAAATTTTTATTTTAAAGCAGGAATAATTGATGGTGTATCAACATAAAATAAAAACCAATATCCAAACAGCAAAAAATAAATAAATCAGAAAAAATTGAGATGCTGTGATTATTGGTAACGAATTTTTATTTCAAATATAACTAGGCATCCTAAAATTCTATTCTACACCGCGTAAATTTTAAAACTAAACCCGTTATGCCTGATGCTAAACAAAACGAGTCAATTGTCATCTGGTCCAGGCTGTTGTTTCGCCAGGTACTTACATGCGACTGAAATAATTACATAGAAAATACGGCTATATTGAAAGAAACTTAAATTAAAAATGTTTCATATCCTAATGCTACACCGCGTAGATTATAAAGCTGCAGGCATCATCTCTTAGGCCTATAACAAAGCATCATATCAGCTGTCAGGTTGCATTTCTAGCGATTCACAACTTGCGATAATGTTGCCACTCAGAAATAACTGTTTCAGTTACATGCACGTTACTACATAAACTGTACCATGATCACATCTCGACATTTTTGGATTAATTATATCTGACTGAAATGAAACAATGACAGTAATGATACGACGATTTGAAATCAAGAGTAGCTCCAATTCACGTAAATTTCTATTTTAAACCAGGAATAATTGATGGTGTATCAACATAAAATAAAACCAATATCCAAACAACAAAAAATAAAAAACAACAAAAAATAAATAAATCAGAAAAATTGAGATGCTGTGATTATTGGTAACGAATTTTTATATTTCAGCACACTTCCAAGAGGACTAAGTCGTAGATTACTGCTATATTTACATAAATTTATGACACCGCGGTTATGTTGCAATCCTCGGTATCCACATTTAAAAATAAACTTTTTTTAGTTAAGTATCATGGAAACAATATTTTTCATTATATCCACAGATACATCCTTAACAAAGCTTATACCTAGCTATATAATCCCATGCAAAGTTTACACATAAAATCGCCAAAAAAAATTATACATAATGATGATAATATCAGCTTTCTTAACGTTACAACTGTTATATATCCATTTAAATTTTCGGTACCACGGTTAACGTGGAATCCTCCATATCAGCATTTAAAAATATTATGTTTTAGCTGAGTTAAATATTGCTTTCAGAAATAATATTATTTATTACTACCACAGATATTCTATATTGTAACCAAGTTTATGCTCATCTATATACTCGCAGCCAAAGTTCACGCATAGTGATAATTGCAGCTGTGAAAACGTTTTAATTGTTAGTGCTGTGAGTTGGGTAAGTATAAAAGTTTATGATATGCCCTTGCGAAAGAGATCTAATCTGTCGGGGTCAACTTCTGCAGCTAAAAGATGTCGCCGAAATCGGCTAAATGAGAGTGAAATAGACCGACAACATCGTCTGCAACGTCAAAGAGAACGAGATGAAATAGCTAGAGCTAATAAAAGTAACTTGCACCGAGAAAAGCGATTGACCTATAACCGGGTTCTATATGCTAAATCCATAGTTTCTGAAAGCGCACAGAAGAAAGAATGTCGTTTGAACCGTAAAAGCCTTTCTAAACAATAAATGTTTATACTTCGCACAATAATTACAACCACGAATTACTACTGTTAATTTTTCAGGAACCTTTTCTACTATTGAATCAATTGCATCACGTTAAAATATGAATAAAACAACACTCTGACATCAGTATGAAAACCGAACCTAACGTATTAACCGAAATCAAACGAAACTATTCAGAATACATTAACAGTTCATGCCTTTCCACGTTAATGTCTGATAAGAGAATAAAATCGGTAAATAATTTCTACACCTGCCAAGGCACGCGCGCGTGAAGCAGCGGGCAAATGCTAGTATTAATATAAGTCAGTATGCATGAGTTATATTAAATAATGAATTATTATTATTGGCAAATTCTCCCAATGAAAGACGTTAAACAGATGACCCAATCAAGATTTTTTTCTCTTGTTGTTCCAATATCCTTTCATTCTTTCTGAGAAAGCTTGTTTGCGTTCTTCCGACCACTTTGGTCTGTGTTGTTTTTGTTTTGGTTGCTCAGTTATAATTTCCCATTCGTCTACTTTTTGTTTGAAGGTTTTTTTCTTTCTAAGATGTCTGTTGCTCCCATGTTTGCACTTTTAAGATCCTTCCGAATTTCGTTGAGCCAACGTGTTGGATTTTTAAGTGAAGTTACATAATCTATTATCTTTTTCATCAATCGATATTCTGGTAACTTCTTAAGGTGACCGAAGAATTTCATTCGCCTTTTCTTGATGTCAATTTCGATGTTTGAAAACTTTTCTGTTGTTTTGATTGATTGTAGTCTGTACCCATCTTTAGTGAGTCTTGCACCTAGATTTTTCTCTCAACTTTTGTTATTTCTTCAAGGTTGTGTTTTCTGTTAAGTGTTGACATTTCACTTGGATAGAGGACTGTTGAATTTATGACTGTGTTTTAGTGCCAAATTTTGGTCTCTCTTGACATGGATTTTTTGTTGTAGAGATTTTGGATTAACCCTAATGCTTTTTTTACTTTTTGGAGGTGATTTTGCTGCGAGATTTTCTCAAGGCCTGTCAGTTCGATTATTATTATTATTATTATTTGAATCATCATTTTGCGTAAGAAGAAAACTTGTTTTTAAAGAAAGACATGCAGTCCCAAAAGCTTGGTACGATAGTGGTACAGCCTCCAATAGAAACACACTACAATATAAAGGAAAACACTGATTAATATTGAGCAGTTATAGACGATACCTGTTCCTCTCCACTGATACGGAATGCCAGTTGTTGTCAGCCAGACGGTAAGATGTCTCGACATTCACTCCTAAGGGACCGCTTCCAGCCTGGTACATAAACTGTAGATGGTTTCCACCTGGATAACAATTACAACAATATCCATGTACGTACAGAGAGAACTTAAGATGGTAATTATCAAATGCAGTTAATGTAAACTAATATATAGAAGACTTCCAGATTAAATGTAAGGTCGAAGCTATGTGCAACTGAGAAAAAAAGTAATAATTTCAAAATGAAGAGAAATAAACAGAATAGTGTTTTTCAACATATTTGACAGAATTAAGTTTGTTAGAATGTATGTCTTTAGAAATGAATAGTAGTTTCAGATTGAAAAGAAGTTAAAACAATTAAACAGACCACACAAACCTTAGGATAATGTGGGAAGATACATAATCCTATATTTAACGAGATAATCCCAACCAAGTGATTGAGAACAACATTTGTGTAAATGAGCACAAAAATTTAACTATAATTGATCCACGAATTTGCTTCTTGTTTCTGGCATGGAATATTGCACAACAGAATGTGTGGGATTCTATCTTCATTACTAATGTTGTGAAGTAAAGTCACGTATTGGTAAAATCAAGTCTATTTTCAATAAAATGATCACTCTTTTTAAAAGTTGTAATTTATCAATCACCACGAAGATGAGACTCCTGCACTGCTATGTGTTCACTGTCCTCCTGTATGCATTGAAATGTGGACTTTAACAAAAACAATCTGTAAAAAGTTAGAGGCTTTTGAAATGTGGCTGTATCATAGAATGTTGAGGATACCGTGGTCAGACCACACCACAAATGCTGAAGTGCTGCACAAAATGAAAAACAAGCACTGTAAAAACATGTAAGCTGCAGCATCATCAGGAACAGCCGCTATGAACCCCTGCAGTCTGTTCTCCAGGGGAAAATACCAGGAAAGAGAAGTGCTGGTAGAAGAAGAACTTTCCTGACTAAATACTCAGAGAACCTGGACCTCCAAGACAACTCCGGAGCTAATCTGAGCATCTACTAGCAGAGACGAGACAGCCAACATGGTTGCTGACATCAGGAATGGATAGGGACCAGAACAAGAAGAAGTATGTTATGAGTGGGGGACAGGTCCTTTATAACAAAGATTATGGCAATGGAACTGATATTGTTGTGAAATTAAAAAGAAGAAAGATCTCAACAAAAATAGAAACATCCTTTGCTATACATGAAAAATTTGAGAACAAATAAATAAACTAAAAGTTACACAGAGATATCAATGGCATATATATATTTGGGAATTTTCACCAGATTGTAATAATCTGTGGTAAGTAGCAGTTCCTGTTCTTTAAATCTGCTGATATATACATCACCCCACCCCTTGCCATACAGAGACTAAACTAAGACACATTGTAAATGACGATACTGAACAGCAACTGAAGATTAGGGAAACAGCTTGTTTAAAACTAGCTATTGACGAACTTCATTCACATGGATTTTTAACGTGCGAACCTCTCTCTTAAACCAATTAGGTCACAGTTCGACTGTCACCAGCAAGGAGAAAAGAAAGGAAGGTACTCTGAATAACACAACACCACTCTTAAGCTGAAATCACCATAAACATTTCAACTGGGAGAAGTAACTAAAACCAACCAGTAACTTTTGCATGAATTACGTTCAACAAAAATTGGACACTACTGTCTCAGCCTTTTTATCTTAATTTATCAGTGTTTCGATATTGCATCGAAATGAAACCTTTGTTAGTTTATCCTGGTACCACGGGTCATACATTATTCAATACCCCATCAAAATCTGACCATTAGTTTTTTCATGAATATCATTCATCTGAACAGAGGGAGACAGACACAAATTAAAAACAAAAAAAACAGTCAATTCCTTTCCTGTTGGTAATTGTTAGTGCTTCAAACACATTTTTCCAAAAAAATATCTTAGATGCAGTGGTGGTGGGGAGGGGCGGAGGTGGAGCTCAAGGCCGCCACCCCCAAAAACATCTAGGTACCCCAAACATTGAAATTTTATCTAGAGACCAAATGTTGACAAGAGATCTGTCGTTGACCTGACCCCCCCCTCCCCAGTATTTCAGCTCACATTATCCGTGGAGACTATAAAGCCTACCCTCGCCCTGCCTCTGTCACGCCCCCCCCTCCCCCCTCAAACCAAAATCCTGGAACCACCACTGCTTAAATGCACAGACTTTCTTCCAGTTATGGTCTTATTATATTAACAGATAGTAATAAAAGTGCACATTCTCTAATAAAATTATTAAATCCTGATTAATTATTATTATATGGTTGGTAAGAATTAATTTTTTCAAAACATAGTAACTGAAGGAAAAAGAAATTCAAATACTTGATAAAATCTTGGAGTAATTAAACCAAGAATTAACAGAGTACTCACCAACGATTGAAACCTTGATGTAGTCCGTGGGTCCCATGCTGTGTATTATCACAGCGTTCTCCACAGTTGTCCTGAACTCAAGTAAATGTCTCCACTGTGGCCCATGTCAAACCTGGGCAAGTTTATAGTCGCGTCTGTCACACGGAACGTGACCACATTCTCAAACAAATCTGCAATGGAGACACACAACTTCATGTCAACATAGTACAGACAAACGAGCATTCGTAATCAAATAAGGACTATTACACTACATAATTCAGCCGAAAACAGAAGTGAAATATATTATTACTTTGAACATTTCAAATATTAAATCCAACATCATGGCATTTGGATGATAGAAACATGTTTGAAATCAAAACAATCCTTAATAAAAAAAAATTTATGAACAGTTAATTTTGAAAATCAATACTAATAAAAGGTTAAGCTTGGTCACTGTGTCATCCTGTCCATAAGGTTTACGTCTCACTCCCACCCTATTCAGCTGAACTAACAACAAATACATATGTTACTACCAAATCAAAGTTATAGATGTGACTTAATAACAATTTTATTTAGTTAAGCAACTGCATAAAACACGGAAAAAAAAGTAGGAATTTCATTTAATTCGATGTATTAATTATTTGTTACATCATGTTTATTTACATACATTTGAAGAAGGTGTTTTCATTATATTCTCTCAATGATATTACAGTAAGTTAAGGTTCAGTGAACGTATCACTGCATGTGAGATGAAAGCTTTCATTTTAGAACAGAAATATTAGCATTTGTCATGACACCAGATGGGAAGAGGTATTTAAATTTTTTTAAAAACACTTTGAGTTGTTTTAGTGAGTGTGATGTTATTGAAATTATTACTTCGTTTGAATGAAAGTATTTCCACTCTGATCATGATCTATGTGGCAGAGACCACAATTGAAACTAATATTATGTGGCTTATCAAAAGATGTTAAGATTTAACTTCCTTTGCTATCACTGTCACCATATTGTTGAGGTTATTATTCCGGCTTCATGTTAGCAGTTCCACCTGTATCAGCTGTTCAAATGGTGTAATATAGATCTGAATTGCAGGTAATTCCAAAGAACAGGGCACTAATAACCCAGAAGTTGATGTCCACCAAAGCCCAAAAAACAACATCATCATCATCAAAAGAAAGATGTAAGAATCTATGAAGACTTTTGGGTCAAATTTATATTGCAATTTATGATGTCACCAACATGAGATACAATGAACATATTAATGTGCATGTCATTGAAGCTTATATTTCCTAGTGGTAATATTAGCAAACTTTGTGGTTAGGTTTAAATGTAGCCTGGACCAGGATGAACAATGGAACCTTTTGCTAAAGCATAAGGCACAAGGGATTGCTCTTACATTCTATTTAGATACGCATCTGCAAAAAAATACTTGCCAAAACACTTTGTTTATTTCTGACAGGTTTAGAGGCTAGTAAATAATAATAATAAGTAGGAGTGCACTGACCGTCTCCCTCGCAGCGCAGGGGCCCGAGCGTGTAGCGCCCCTCCTTCTCGTCGAGCGGCCCGCCGGTGTCTCCGAAGCGCAGCTGCTTGACCGGCAGGTTCTCCTTCTCGCCGATGTCGCCGGCGTCCTCCAGCCAGCCCTCCAGACCTGGTTCCTCATTGTTACCAAAATTCGTCCCCACCGACCCGCCGATGCGCTGCTGCTGCTGCTGGTGTTGCTGCCGCAGCGACTGCACCGTGCGCCAGTCTACGGGGAGGGGATGCGGGGGAGGGGAGAGACGTGCCACAAACACATGCTACAGACACTACACTTACGTAACAAATGCAAGACACTAAAAGCATTCTCAATTGCTTCCAAGCAAACAAAATAATTATGCTTTTCAAACACACAATTTAAAGTAACTAAAGACTATCACAGACAAGCAATTTCTTTATATTATTTTGCGGTAAATGGAACATAATTTTATTGCTCATGTAGTCGCAGATTCAAACCGACAGTATTTGTGAAGTACGAAAGTTGATGAACTGCTTAAAGTTACAGTCATGATTAGCGCTGTGTGATAACTGAACATATCTGTAGACAGCAGTGTTATGCACAATGTTATCTTTGAGGAAATAAACAAAAGAAGGCACACAAATAGTGGATCACTGACTGAGCTCTTTCTGCTATGTCAATGTTGGAAGCCTTTATTTCGAAGCAGATGAGCAATGATGGATCCAGGGGGGAGGGGGAGCTAGAAGGTTCAAGACCCCCCCCCAAAAAGTTCTATGCCCGCCCCTGACAAAGTAATTTTTGGAGACTTTTTTGTTTTTAGCTCTACTGCTCTACTGATATTTTAAGGGAGGCATGACCATAATAAAGCTCCCCCCCCCCCCCAAATGAAATCCACTCAAGCTCCCCCTAAACCAATATCCATGCAAACCCTCCCCACCTAAACCAAGATCCACGCAAGCCTCCCTCCTGGATCTGCCACTGCAGATGAGTGACATATTATTTAATATGGATTTTTGTACCTTGATATCGCTGGTTATGTTTCCTCTGCCCTTTTCCACCCCCTTAATTTTTGTCAATATTCTTTACACATACTGACAGCTTTCATCGAATATTGACGGAACTTTGCACACGTATTCATTAAAACCAACAGAAACCCTACCCTCTGCCCCTTTTCAACATCATATTTTTGTAAACGTTCTTTCTACATACCCACAGATTTCATCCGGTTTCAATGGTCCAATACATTAAAACAAACAGAAAAATATTGCCTAAATTTGATTTTCAGGAACCCAACCCCTCTCAGTCTTCCCACCCTATTAATATTTGTTAATGTTCTTTATACAAAGCTACAGTTTCTATCTGATTTTGAAGGAACTTTGCACACGCATAGTTTAAAGCAAAGGGAAAAGTACTGTCTACATTGGGTTCTCTCCCCCTTCACTCCCACCCATCTTAATTTCAAAAGTTGTTTATAGAAACTCACAGTTTTTATCAGGCTTTTGATGGAAAATTGCGCGTGTATACTTTAAAAGAAAGATAAATTTACTGGCTACATTAGGCTTACAAAAACCCACCCACTCTCATCCATCATCCTTCTTTAACAAAATTTACACATGAAACCGTTCAGTTTTTCGCGATGTCTTTCATTTATTTAGTACATGTAAATCTGTCTGTATTGTATATGCACACGCAGTTAAGAACAAAAAAGAGGCAATGCAACGTATGCCAGGCAAAGCTGGTAGTTACTATATCATTGTGACAATGATTCATACATATAATTAAATTTGTCTGAAAATAAAAGGTGGACTGAAAATGCAGAAATGGTCCATGAAAGGTCATGTAGCAACCCTCGGTGTGTGCCCACCTCCCGAGCCTCATGAATAATTTTCTCTGTCATGAATAAGATTTAATAACCAAAATATTGAGTTTATTTGTGTGTTCGTAATATATGTTCTTCTCTCGTCGCTGCCTTCAACTTTGATGAGTGATGAGTCATTTTCCCTTTCCTTGCAATTATATTGCTCAAAGCAGTTTCCTTTTTCCTTAGTTTAAAATACCCCTTGATGACATATCAGCAATAAATACCTCAGCCTATGATGGTATTTGAAGTATTTGATAGCATTTTGATAAATACGTTGTGTTTTTAGACTATTTTTAGACTACTTAACTTTATCAGTGTTTATATGCAATTATATATTTACAAATTAGCCACAACTGAACAGGAAAAAATGCAATGAGGTGAAATTAATATGGAAAGATAAAGAGGACCAATCATTCACCAAAGATGAATAAATGAGGGCTGTGGCAGAAAAACTGACAACACAGATTAAAAAAAAAAAATAAGGAAAAGTAAACAATATTTCGGGTTATACCATTAATTATGAAAGTAAGAACATAGGATTAAGCTTGCGAAAGCATCTGTGATCAACCTAGGTACATGAATGGTGGTTTTCAATCAAAAGAGAGTTGGTGGGGGTGACGAAAACAATATCAGTGAAAATGTTGTACTCAGGAAAGAAAGAAACCATAAGAAAATAATAACAAACATAAATTAGTGGTGAAATTGTTTTAAAACATGTAAAAGATGAATAAAAATAATTGTAAAAATAAATAAGAATACATAAATAAATTATGCTTGCAAGTGACAGGGATATCAGGGTGAGAAAGGTGCTTATTGTCTGAGGTTGAAGCTTTGGAGGTTTCTGGTATTCAGAATATGCTGGTAGGCAAAAACGACACGCAGAGTTCGGATGGGTGTTGGGTAAGTTGGAGTACTCTGATCATAAAATGGCCATTGAGGTTACAAGGAGTCATTGGAGAGTTTGTTTCATGGTCAGAGTACTCGCTGATAGCACAGCCCCATCTGAACTCCGTAGCTTCTTTAGTGTACCAACACACTGTCGACCCCTCCTCATCTCCGCCACCCTGGTAAAACCATCACTCTCATGTATTATATACAATAATAACAATAATCTTTTACCGTTAACATATGTCATCATTTTCTTGCGCTTAATTTCTTTCCCACCTGTAACATTACCACTGCGATTCTTTCTGTCACCCCCAACACCTCTGCTCTGATTGTAATGGTCAAAACCACCATTCAAGTGTCAGGGTTGATCGCAAGCACTCACCTGGGCTCAGCCATACATTTCTATTTTCGTGAGTAAGGGGGCACATCTTGAAATATTATGTTGTTTGTGTCAGTGTAACTGCTGTAGCCCTCCTTCCTTCAACTTTGGTAATTGATGGGTCTACTTTAAATTTACATTCCATATAAATAAAATTAGGATAAGGGAATAGACCAATGTTCACCACAGACGACAACAGGATGGCACGAACACACGGAAAAGTTACAAACCCGCAAATGATGTACACAGACCTTCTCCAAAGTAGAATGCACAATTGAGGTGCCAATTGGCACTTATTGGATGTAAATATCACGCATCAAACATATAATGGTCAACAGCACTCAGTAACCAGTATCAATGAATTCTGTATGTAAGCGTATGTTTTGTTCCTAAGCATTTGTTTATTTGAGAGAAAATGTGACATGATCAAGGAATACAAATTAAATGATAACAATAATACAAAATGAGCATTCTATCATGCAGACAGAAAGTAAACTCACTTGAAGCTGACAGCATGCCGTGTGTCACACACTAAAGAAATTATACCGAAAAACTGATTTTTCCATGTGTCAGTCTTACTTTTGGTTTGCAACAAGAGGCAGGCATATCTTTTCATGCCAGCAGTGGACTGTTCGAACATCATCATTAGTTTCAACAAGGCAATGTAAATCTGTCTCTCCACAGTTCAATACAGTGGCTTTATGATGGCTTTGTTTTGAGATTTGACATATCATGAGCCACCCTAGAGCCTTGATAAAATTTTCTGCTTAATTATTACAGTCGCTATATAATTAGAGGCAAGGTGATTATGAAAGATGGTGCTGGTGAGGAGAGGAGGGTAATGACAGATATTGAGAGTGGAGTGACATGTGGTACTCACATACACCAGTTTCCACAGCAGGAAAGGGAGGTAACTATAAACCAGTTACTGAGGTCACTGGAGTTGTGGCAACTGTAAATATTTAACGTACCATATAGACGATGAGGCTTTACCACTCACCATTAAAATAACACAGTTTAAGCTCGTATATGACACGAGGAATGTCAAAGCATGTTCCTCCGTGCGTGGTGTTTCAATAGGTTGTCACAGCTGGGTGCAAATTCCACATCTTGTAATTTGACTTACTTGTGAGCATCAGACATGTTACAAAGGATTTCGATCTCTTTCATATATGTTGAAGGGTACACAGCATATATGTCTGTGGTGTAGTCGTTTCTCAAAATGCACCCTACTTTTTAAGATATTCGCACCAAAATAAACAAAAAATTCTAAATGTCGGGTATATAGTAGATTATTGCCTCACGTTAACAAATGGCAGCATGGTCTATATGGTAGGGTGATAGATTCATAATTTTCTGACCCAAGTTCAAGTCCCCAACAGAATCAAATATTATATATTTATTTTCATCTTCAGAAATTGTCAAGCTTGATATATTTAAAACTTCATTTACACACTTTTACTGTGCAAAATAAAATTTAAAACAAATCACATTACTTATAACAGGTACACCAAACATAATTTAATCAACAATAGCTTCCTAATGTGCCTCACTCCATACCCAATGACATTAAGTCAGGAGGCGAATCTGCTAGCAAACTGGAATCTGATCAAGAACTTTGCAATGTTTATAAGCATTTGTGACTTGTTCTTCCATTTCCTTGTTGAGCTCCATTTTTCGTCACGGATAGGCCAACCATTTATGCACAACTGCTCTTGGAACAAATCAAGTGTAGAAGAAAGAGAGAAAAAACTATCTTACCAATGCTACGTATTTCGTTTAAAATACCTCTTGATGATATACAAGTAAAGAAACGACGAAGATGAAATAAATAACACGATAGTAACCATTTCAATTGAAAACACACCGAAACAATAAATTTATTAACAAAAAGTGAAAAAATAATGTAAGAATGGAGACTTTCTTGATGTATGCGGCCAATTTGTGTTGTGAAAAAACAATCCATCGATAGACCCGTGAATTCATTACGAAAAAAATCATTTTCAGGAAAAAAAAAATACACTGAATTGTAGGTAATATGATTTGTTTTAAATATTATTTCACGCAATAAAAGTATGTAAATGAAGTTTAAACATAATAAAAAAGTGAAGATTGTCAATTTCTCAAGATGAAAATAAATAAAAATATTTGATTCTGCAAGGATTTGAACTCGGGACAGAAAATTATGAAACTAACACCCTATCGCATAGATCACATTGCCATTTGTTAACATCAGACAATAATTTATTATATACAAGACATTTAGAATTTATTGTTATTTGGATGCGAATATCTTAAAAAGTAGGGTGCATTTTGAGAAATGACTATACCACAGACATATATGCTGTGTACCCTTCAACAAATATGAAGGAGATCGAAATCAGTTCTTAACAAGTCTGATGGTCTCCAAGTAGAGCAGGGGAAGAGGCCATGTTATGATTCACATACACTGGAACAAGTGAGAGAGGAGGTGAAGGTAGTTGAAGGATTGTAGGAAGCCAAAACCACAATGAAGGAACTTCTTTATAGATTCAAGGCCAGGAGAGAATTGAGTGAGAAATACCAGAATTTGGTGGTCGTACCTTAAGGAAGGTAACATCTGTAATGTGCACGTATGTGATGGCATGAAAAATCACAACTCTCAGTCAGGAAGAATGACCAAAGACAGTCTACACCCGCAACTTGTACCTTCCAATACCAGAACATGCCGGCAGCCACGATTCAAACACCTCAACGGCTGCTTTACTGTGAGAGCAAGCAGAGTACTTCCCGATAGCACCACTGCATCTGAACTCTGGAGATGGGAACTAGCGTACCAGAATATCCTGGATACCAGGCCTTAACCACTGATAAAATCCTACCACTTAACCCATCACTTTAATTAATTTTTTCCTACTTACATATTTTAACTAGTAATCATTTTTCACAAGGTACCCTTTGCTATATATATTCATTTTACCATTGCCTGTTATATATTATCTCAGACATTCCCGGTATATTGACAGTCCACTGCTTAGCAGTTCCCCCACCATTTCCCCCACTACCTAGCCAGTCACGGGGTGACGTGCATGCACACACGTCCAGAACCACACGTCCGGAACCAAGTGGCTCGTTCTCTATTACATGAAGAAGGTTAATACCGAAATATTGTATTTGTGTGTCCGCCTTACATGTTTTCTCTCATCGCAGTCGTCGACTTTGGTATGTGATGGGTTAATTTCCCTTTCTTTTATTATTTATATCACCTAGAAGCCACTCCCTTTTTCCTTAGTTTCATTGATGTGTCAATCTTTGGGACACAGGTGTGGGACTTATGCTAGCTTGTGAGAGTATTGGCTTAAGAGATTTTGGCTGAAATATATCGAGTCGAATGTTTGTTGTAATGATGTTAAAATGTCAAGTGAAAGTACTGCCAAAGTGTTCTGAGTTTGATAGCCATTATAAAGACAAGGAGGTATATGTTGCTGTTTATTCAGATAGGCACACTGGCAGTTCAGTGGTAAGCGATGTCACTGGGTCTGCACACAGCAAACTCTACCAATGACACTTGTATACTTTCTCACATCAGCAAGTGGACCCATGAAACATCGCGTATTTATAACAATGCTCAAAGTTTTTACTATTATTTCCTGATCCAATGGAGTGTGTTTGTTTGGAGACACATGTTTAAAATTATGGTAGAAAGAAAATACCCATCACTATGTCATAGTTGGGAAAAACAGGTGCACAAAAACAGAATGAAATTTGTTGGCGTTTGCTCTTTGTCAGTAAATTAATCTAATGAGCACTGCCTGAAAGTCCACAAAGATCTGAGCTCAGTGCACAGTTGCTTTATAATTATTTGAGTTTGATGATCAGATCTTTGTGTTTCTGTTAATGCTGTACGCTTACAAAAAAAAAAGGAATAGGTGGTGTAACAACAAAACCATAGGCCAACTGTTAAGCTTCTGAGAGAAAACAGATCCAAATCACTGTCTGTTTGCATCTATTTCAATCCTTTA
The DNA here is from genome assembly GCA_031002005.1 of Vandiemenella viatica. NCBI lineage: Eukaryota > Metazoa > Arthropoda > Insecta > Orthoptera > Morabidae > Vandiemenella > Vandiemenella viatica. The sequence goes on from CM061918.1 coordinate 149,211,889, forward strand.
TTGTTTCCAGAAATCAGTCTGGATTAATATCGGAGTATTGACACTTTTAACAATCAAAATTCATCAATTGGTGTTGATTTAATCCTTCATCTTTTCAATATCTTCAACTTCAATTATGTGTTTGATATATTTTAATCTCAGTCTTCCTCTACAATTCTTCCCCTCAGCTAACAATTAGCCAGCTCCTCACACAGTAAAATGTGACCACTTTGTTTCTCATTTTTGTAAGAGACTTGCTTCACCACCATTTCCAGAACATGTATACCACAGCACACAGATTGTTTTTCCTGTTAACTTTTTCTCTCACTTCTAATCAGCCCAATAGTGCCTTACCATTGGCTTACGAACAAACGTTCATGCAAATTGGGTCGAACCTAAAGACATAATCAATAAAGGAAAAACGAAGGGACAGTGAAACATGAAAATAGATTAAAAATCTAACTGACAACAAAGTTAGTTTCCACTTACAACACCGTACAGAATAAATTTATACTCAATTTAAGACTTAACAAACAACATACAGAAAACAATACTATATACAATCAATATAGCAGTCACTTATGACCTGATGAACAATGTTCACAGACTACATCAGCAGAGAGTAATTTGACATTGAATTTTAAAAGGGATATATATAACTATACCAACATTGAGCAACATACTGCATTATAATACAAGATGGTAAAGTCAACATACACATGCAATACGTTTCGAAACAAGACGACAAATGGGAAATGCTGGTAGAAACATTTAACACTATAATGACACAGATCTGAAAATGTTCAATGCGATAAACACTATGCAAGCAGGGAAAAACACTAAAAGCAGCTCAATATACTGCCTCACTCTAAAGTTCAATGATGCTGTTAATGATACCAATGCATCCAGTTCATGTAGCTATGGACACTATACTCAGCGGCAGCAACGCATCATACAACAGTTTGTAATCGCAAAATGCAAATTTATTTGAACCTCGTCTTTTAAATAAATAAATTTGCATTCCTCAATAAACTGTATATATTCTAAAAAAATAGAAACTAATTATTTACTAGTCCATTTATGGAAACAAATACAAGTAAAGAAAAAAGAAACGTTAGTATTTCAGTAAATAATAAAATTTTATAGTGGAAACAAAGAAACTGCCATGAGGCACTGAAAATAAAATAGGATTGGGGGGAAAAAACAGATACCCATCACTTACCACAGATGAAGGCAGGAGAGCGAGACGAACACGTAAAAAACACGAAAACATAAACACCAATGCACAATATTTTGGCACGTGGCAGGTCGGGATGTGACCACATCTTTCACCCTGCCATATGTCTCGCCTCTCACATGATTAAAGCTCATGCCGAAATATTTATTTTTTTACTTATTGCTTTACACCTCGTCGACGGCTAAGGTCATTAGAGGCGGGATAGGACTGGATACAAGGGACGGGAAGGAATTCGGCCATGGCCTTTTTGAAGAAGCATCCCGGCATTCGCCCGGAGTGATTTGGGGAAACCATGGAAAAGCCAAATCTGGATGCCCCGATGGGGATTCAAACCCGCGTCCTCCCGAATGCGAGGCAAGAACGTTAACCGTTCACCCACCATGCTCGGTGCAAAAACATGGTGCATTTGTGTTTATGTTTTTGTGTTTTTACGTGTTCCTCTCACCCTCCTGCCTCCATCTGTGGTAAGTGACGGCTATCCCCTATCCTATCTTATTTTAAGTAAATAATAAAATTAATATAACACTCAAAGATGGCTGAAAGCTATCACAGAAAATGTAAATTTATTAATCTTCATCTAGACTCCATAATTCACTGTGGGTGGCGGAGGCTGCTTTGCACCAAAACTATTCCCTGTGTTTAAATCCGAAACAACACAACGGGAGAAACGACACTTTATTTCCCCGACCTTACCAATCCTATCATTGTGACCAAGTACATGGGTGGGAGGAGTATTGGTAAATAACAGAAGGTGTTTGTACCAGAGAATCCAAGCCCAATTTCTGTATCAATTCTGATAGTGTGGCAAGTGATTGCAAATCAAGCAGCTCGTTGCTGCACATTCTCGATACGGATCCCAAACACAACTGTGCTCTAGAAGAGGATACATAAGAGTATTATGCACTAATTTCCTTTGCAGATACACTACAATTCTTCAAAATTTGGCCTAAGATTCACATTCCAGAACTAGCTTTTTCAACAACCAATGTTAACAGTATTACAGTAATAATAGCATTGTTTTGTATTTCAATTTGTCTTTACTGACATTATCCTGTATATGAAAATACCTTGGATTTAATACATCAACAGCTACCTGGGTTGTTCCAGCCATCAAATCGTCTACAGTGCCACCCAGTTTGCGAATCTAATTTGCTATGCATACACTGACTATAATCCCGTGGCTTAGTAATGTTGTGCACAACCACATATGTTTCTCACTCATCTCAGCCTTCAGGTTTTGGTGAGTGATGGGTCATTTTCCCTACCCTTTGTTATTTACATTGCCCAGAAGCTGTTTCCTTCTTCCTTAGTATTACAACTAAATGTTAAAATTTTAAATTCCGTCACTGCAATCTTCTTTGTAGTCTCAAAGCTTATAATATCTATTCCTCGCCATCAACAGAGTGAACAGCCATCTTAAATGTTACCACTCCATAACCACAAACACGGCTAAAATGTTACCTTGTACCATACTATCGGTCAGTCTTAATGGTCTTATATGGCAATGTAAGAATATTTTGTTACTTGAGTTTCAATTTGCAAATTCACATTCATAATTAGAAAGACTAAATAAGCTTAAACTGACAATATTTTATAAATACATCAGCAAATTTAAACTATCTCAGAATTAAAACACTATCATTACCCTGGGATAGATACAATTATAGGTAGTCTTTTAGATCACCAAAATGAACACTCCGATTCAGGAACTCGGAGGGAATTTTGCTAGTATACATATTTCGTATTTGTTACAATAGTTCAACCGTACCTGAGTCGCAGTTGCACCACTTTGTGGGGTCTGCGCAGGTTCCCATGATGCCACACGCACACTTGCGTGACCCGGGCACCGCGCCCGCCCAGTAATCCATCTTCTGGTTGTTGCGAGACACCCACCAAGAGAACGGTTCAAAACGCTCGGTCATTGCTGTGGCAATAAAGAGTAAGTCAGGTCCAAATACATCGGCACACATAATTCAGACACAAAATTTTAATACAATTTCCAGACATAATTACAGGTGATAGCACGTATTATTATAAATTTTTTTTTTATCCTGAATATGCTGATTTTCAGCTTTGCATAAAAGTTAGTCTGTTAAGCAATGTTCTCAAGGGAGAAGAGATGTCAAAATAATATCTTCACTCAGGATCTTTTCTAGACTCTTTAAAAGCAATTTTTTTTTCTTCAAAAATTTGTACTTCTAAACCCTGATTCTGGTCAAATTATCCATTCCTTCTGTGCCCTCCTTTACCAGATGGCACAGGAAGCAGTTTACTGTGAAAACTGTTCAAATTCAGCCATGCAAAAGAAACAAAACATACCGTAATGTAGACATGTGTGCATAAATCAAATTTTAGAACACGATAACAATGTCTATGTGGGTACTTGTCCACTTTAGTCATGTGCTTCATTTTTTCATACATTATTATGAGGTCACCAAAAATATTGTAACTATTGTGTTATTTTTTCAGTTTCTTAAAGGTGAACCAAGTGTTACAAGTATATACAGTCTTACATACTTCCAGGTAATTTGTTATGTTTGCTGCGATTTTCCGGACAAAGAAACTTGAGCACAGTAACATATACTTCTCTCCTAACTTTATACTGATGAAGGCTTTAACTGGAACACGTTACACCTACAAATTTTTTGGGTATAGTATATATTTTGGCGAATTGCACTTGGGAAGTAATCACTTATGTCTGATTCCTTTATGAAAAATTTTATAACAGGTTTTAATCATTGGTGCAAAATTAGCTACTCTTTTGGAATTTAGGACAGCAAGCTAACTGTAAGAAGTCTCCATGCCACTTCTCTCTCACACACACACACACAGAGAGAGAGAGAACAAAAAAAGTGTTTTAACGAAAGTGTAAATCTGCAAAGGGGTTTCATTCACACTGTAACCAGAGAAAACGTAACATACAGGTATCTCCTGATACGTGTGCGACCTTTACTGACCGTTGGCGTTGAAGAGCTTGGAGTTGCGACACTCATACTGCAGCTTCTGGTGGCAGGACTTGGAGCGGTTGACGAGTGCCACCAGCTGGTCCATCTCGGCCTCGTAGCGCACGTCCTGCACGAAGCTGCCCGGCTGCTGGAATCCGTCCACCGGCGTCGTCTCCATGTTGCTGTGGCTCACCTCGGTGATCACTCGGCCGTCGGCTGCACCAAAGAACGTATATCCACCCTTCAAATGCAGATCTGTGCGTCGTTCTGAAAACCCCTTCCCCACTCCTGACTAACTTGGCCTTGTTGTTGGCCTTGAACCACCCCTCTTGCTCCAGAAGGGCTTTTGTTCCTATACTATCATCCCCTCTGCTGTGGTAATTATTGGCTTTACTCTCTACGCTATATTTATTTTGATATAAAGCACCCTCTCCTTCCTATGTTACATAAGCTCTGTTGATGGTAAGTGAAAAATACCTTACACCAAATTATAATTAAAGTTTATATACATAATTTAATTAATGGAGTAACCCTTCTAAAACTGAGAAGTTACTGAATTTTGTAACCAATAAGACCATTCTTATACTGCTTAGGAAAGTATACAAGTTCAAATTTTGGAAAAAAAACAAAAAATGGTTTCTTAACCATTTAACACTCTAACAGGAATTTGTTCATGACACTGCTGAGGCCAATAATATGATAATAAATAAGAAATGATTTTACATATATTTAATTTAGTTTAATTTTAATTGCAATGAAGTAGAGCTCCTGTAGAAATGCCCCTGCCACCAATTTACCCCTCTCTTCTTCTTCTTTTTTTATTATCCTTAATCCACCCAACCCCAATATTTACAAAATACTCAAGGAAGCAGAAAATATGTCATTTTTTTCCCCGAGAGTAGTTGCCTTAAAACACTACAATTTTTTTAACTAATTAAAAAATTTCGTGAATAAATCTACTGATGCATTAAAAAAGAAAGAACTAAATGCTGTATGAAGAGACAGAACTAAAATACATACCAAAGAACTGGCATGTGACGGGGAATGGTTTGAGCGGGCCGCTACCGTCCACGTCTATCTTCACCTCGGCCACCCGGTTCACCGCGTTCGTGTTCTTGTAAGCCGTGCACGACAGTGGATTCAGGGCTGAAATAGCAAAATAATGGCAACAACATCGCAAGGCTGTCACGTATGTCCAAATAAAATTACACATACAAAATATTATACTTTGTAGTTCTTGGAAAAAACAATTTTTCTCCAGACTAGAAACAACACAGCTTTTTAGCTGCTGCGAAACATTTTACATCTTTAATAGCAAGGTGCTACTACTATATAATTCCGATGTACTGCAGGTAAAAATAATTTTAAACATGAAATGTATCTGTAACAATTGTATGTATTCATAATTAAGGTTATGAACATTGCAAGTCTGACGGGTAAGAAATATTACGTGTGGGGAACACATGTGGCCTGTGTAATATATCTATAACCTTGTTAAAACCATTTAGAAACAGCTTTATTCCATAGAACTAGTAGAGCAAATCATTTCTATCAACTGTTCTTAATATTAAAATACCTTTTAGTCTGATTTTTAAGCCACTTTCGTAAAAGATATAAATTTCTGTTTGTAACTTATCATAATGATCCCATTCAGGATTAGGGACATATATATGATGTAATTTTGAAGTATAAAAATTGGAAACCAATTTTGAAAACAAGGATAGTAAAAATAAACCATCACCACAGAGTAAGGAATGACACCAGGATGAACATGAAAACTATTCATCCTGGCCGTCCAGTCTTTGTCTGTAGTATGTAACAGGTTATTTCCTCTATCCTTTCTTGTTTTTATTGCCTAACAATCACATACATATCTGGCATGTTGAAGTTTAGTATTATTTCTTTATGTACAAAGCCAATTGACATATAATAAATAAATAATGCAAGATTAAATGTAAATTTAACAAAAGAACACACACACAATTAATGCTCTTGGTTTACTTCAAACTTAAACAATGCTGTGGGGTCATGCAGCTATGTAATAGGTATACAAGTATTCAGTCAGTGAAAGACAAATGACTTACAAGTATGGCAGACAGCTCCCGAGTAGCCAGTGCCGCCACACTCGCAGAAGAACTCCCGCGAGCTCTGCCGACAGATGCCGGAGTGCTCGCACGGGTTGGGATTGCAGCGGTCGATCATCTGGCATCCCTCCAACACCACGTCACCCGGGCAGCAATACTCCTACACAGACAGACAGAATTACAAAATATTAAAGGGATGCTATACACCAATTAAAGGAGGATTCGGTGAGGAATTTTCACATTATTCACAACACTAGATGACAAGACCTCTTGAATAATTAAAACCATGATTGTACTGAAATTCTTAAGTTTGCAGTGTTTGGCGGCAAATTTCAAATCAGGTCACATATTTAGAATTTAGGTAATTAAAATCTACATCAATTGTAAAGGTACTAAAAAGTAGTGAGAGACATACACTGAAAGATTCCAAATCAAACACAGGGCTTTAAATATATTCTTTTTGGATTGCTGCGTATACAAATACTATGCCGGAAATTATTTAAAGTTGCCTGTGAGATTCCTCCTCAGTAACTTTGTCGCAAACTGAAATGAACCAGTATATACACCACAAACAGCAAACAGAAATAAATCTTCAGGAATCAGTCAAGGCAGAATGGAAGGTGAAATTAAACATTATTGTATTTTTATTAACATTAGAAGATAATACCATTATTTTGCTCTTCATAACTTGTGAGCCAAACCCTTTCAATTTTTGGCTTTATATAGCAGAAAGCGCCTTCATGAAAAAGGGAAACCTTTTAGTTTCAAATATTGATCTAGGAATTAGAAAGAACTTTTTAAAACTCTATGTATGGAGCACAGCACTTTATGGTAGTGAAACATGGACTTTAGGAATACCAGAAATAAAGAAAATTGAAGCATTTGAAATGTGGTGCTACAGAAGAATGCTGAAAATTAAGTGGACAGACAAATTTAGAAATGAACGAGTTTTGGAAATGGTGGGTGAGGAAAGAAGTTTGTGGAAGAAGATTACTGAAAGAAGAGACAGGCTGGTAGGTCATATTTTGAGACATGCTGGATTGGTTAATTTGCTGGTGGAGGGAACAGTCTAAGGTAAGAACTGTAGAGGAAGACAGAGATTAGAATATATGAAGCAGATAATTGAGGACATGGGTTGTAAGCGGTATGTTGAGATGAAGAGGTTAGCACAAGATAGGAAGGGATGGAGGATTGCATGAAACCAGTCAAAAGACTGACGACAGCAAAAAAAAAAAAAAGTGTCAATGAGTAAAAAAAAACTGAAACTGGAGGCGAGACTACAGATTGAAGTTGCATCCCCCCCCCCCCCAAGATATCAGGCACAGACATTAGCCACTCGCCCACTCAAAGATTTAAACCAAAGTCAGGTAAGACGTTACTCTAGTTGTGTCTCCGCTAGTGCTGTCGTCAGTCTCTCGACTGGTTTGATGCAATCCTCCATCCCTTCCTATCTTGCGCTAACCTCTTCATTTCTACATACCCCTTACAACCCAGGTCTTTCTTTAATTATCTGCTTCATATATTCTAATCTCTACAGTACTTACCTTTGACTGTTTGCTCCACTAAAATACGACCCACCACCCGGTCCCTTGTTTCTGTTAGACTCGTCCACAACCTTCTTTCCTCGCCCATCGTTTCCAAAACTCGTTCATTTCGTACTTTATCTGTCCATTTACTTTTCACCACCCTTCTATAGCACCACATTTCAAATGCTTCAATTTTCTTTCTTTCTGGTATTCCTAAATTCCATGCTTCACTGCCAAAAAGTGCTGTGCTCCACACACAGAGTTTAAAAAAATTCTTTCCGAGTCCTAGCTCAATATTTGAAACTCTAATTTTCAAGAAGGCTCTTTTTGCTAGTGCTATTCAGCTTTTAACATTATCATGATCGATCTGTTGTTGAGAGTAATTTCCAAGAGAAATGACACTGGAATATAAACACACTTTTCTTTATTTTTTACTTATGACTTTATGTCTCATCAACGTCATTAGAGGCGAGATGGGTCTGAGAACAAAGAACAGGATGGAATTCGGCTATGGCCTTTTTGAAGGAAGCATCCTGACATTCACCTATAGTAATTTGGGGAAACCATGGAAAACCCAGATCTGGATGCCTGGACAGGGATTTGAACTGCCGTCCTACCGAATGGAAGGCCAAAGCATTAACCACTCACCCACCACATTCTGTAATATATATATTACCACTAAACTGAACCCATCATTTCTCAAAGGTGGAGATACAACGGTTAGAGGAAGGGAAAAAAAGACTCATTTGTAGGGGTATGAAACAGATGGCAAAGACCATCACATGTAATCCACTGCTCACGTGAAATGTTGTGTAATTGTGTTTGTCTTTTCATTTTTGTGATAATCTCTGTTCCACAGAAGCCGGTTCTGTTACAGTTCTCACCTCAGATGTCCAGTCCTTTGGAGGCTTGTAGTTTCCATCCACACTGACCAATCGCATGCAGCCCACGAAGCCAGGAACTCCAGTAACGCCACCTGGTGACAAAGAAAACAAAAAATAGTATTAACTCTCGCCATGTTTTTTATACCAGGATGGAAGGTTTTAGTTACAATGGTATTAAAAACTGTTTTCCAAGCTTCATGTTAAAGGTGTATCTTCTTAGCACTTGATAGGAAATACTATTTAAACAGCCTTTCAAAACGGGGATGTTTGGTTTCTGTAAACAACGATATAAATAATGGAATGACTGGTTTCCAAACATTTGAGACAACTGTAAGAACTCATCACAAGAAGTGGACCGACAAGTATTAATACGAATATGCCGAATTTTGATCACATTTTTATTTTATTCTTTCTCCGTCCATCAACGTACAATGCGAGCGCTGACGATCATTTTCAGCCAATTCAATTAGGGACACTGCTGAACCCTGACTGCACATTAACAGTTCTCTTCGTGTCGAACAGTCTTCGGTGATTTTCTGCGAGCTAACTTCTTCAGAAATCTTCTGAATGTCTGGTGGATTTCCTTTCGGTCTCTGATGATCTCCTGTACTTCACCGTAATAACAATGTGGCTCACCTACTGACACTCCAAGATGTCTTTAATCTTTGTAACCTACCTCAAGTCAAATGATCTCTTCTTGCCTTTGCTAGTGAAACCTAGTATTGATTTTTCATATCTCTTTAGGCTCTTCCAAGTTTCCCTTTTGTAAATGTTCAGTGTGCCCAGTTCCCACGACTGTAATTCATTACAGGAAGGATACAAAGGTCCTAAACTGTTTTCATCAAATTTGTGGGCCTATTTGATTTGAGGACAATATGATGCTTCCTGTAAGCTTGATGCAACAGAAAATTTCTGCTCTTAGCCCTCCTCTCATATTTACACATTGACCAAGACAGATTCTGAAGACCTGTTACTTACTCATATGTTCCATACTGTGGCACATTTATTACAAATAACTTATTTGAAAGATTCATGCTCGGAGCCAACTAACTGAAATTTAGAAACAAGATTGGTAACCATAGTTTCTAGCTCTTAAATGGTGTTGGTAAATAATGCAATGTAATCAGTGAGTCTCAACTAATTAAGACTTATACCACCGATCCCTTTTCCAGATATTCTAAACCTGAAGTTGTCATTTCCGAGACAAGTGGAGAGATGGGATCATCTTGCATAACAACTCATCCGATGTGGAAATCTTACAATGTCCACACCAAGCTCAGCTAATTGTTGCAGAAAAGAACGCCCTCTCTCTAAAATAACGCAATACCACATTAATTAAAAATCAACATGTTAAACTATTTTACCTTCTGAAAAAGACAATTTTAATTTACACAATGTGATGGAAAGATACAACTCTACACATAATACAATAAACTAGCAATTACTCACTTCGTCCAAGAGTCTATTTTTCTTATACAAGTTTTTCAGTAACAACAATTAAATCGATCATTTTGGTATACATGACCTTCAGGGACATAAATAGTAAAGTTAAGGTCAAAAAAACACTTATCTATCACTCATAAATAAAAGTGAAAAAAAGACATACTCACTTATCACAGTAACAAGTAGACTCACATAACAATAGATAGCAAGAACGTTGGAATTTTTTGGGTGTAAATGTTTCACTGCAAGAAGGAAATGATGTGTACTTGCACTGGATACAAGTTGTAAGGAGTTAATGTAAAAAATTCCATCATTCTATGTATTTACATTTTTTATAAATCTGCTGTACTATGATATATGGTGGTTCTTTTCTGAGACTTTGCATCATTCTCCACGTACCAGCGACGTAGTAATTGGCACCGGTGGTCATGGACAGCAGGCGCACAGTCTTCATGGCGCGCCCGTCGACGGTGAGCACCAGCTGGTTGGTGCTTATCGTCAGCATTACGAGATGCCACCTCCCGTCGTCAAAACGTTCGTCGAAGTTGTCGAGCAAGGCAGGTGGATTCCCCGACGTCATAATTTGTACCTTAATCTTGCCGTCTTGCAGGAACAGCTGCAACAACACAGTAAATAATTACTGATAATTACTGTCAATTTCTAATGTGTAAAAAAAAAAAAACCAGCAACTTCTACAAACTAATTCCATTTTCCCTGCCTCTGCTTCAGGTTTTATGCCTCACCAACATCAAATATTAAAATCATGATAATGTGTGCCACACAGTCATTCTCCTTTGCAATATGTATTCCCAATTTGGTCGTCATCATCCCACACCAAACTGGTGGATGTAGCCCACAATAACACCTGTAGACTAGTGACAGGTTGCTTAAAGCCTACCCCAGTTGATAGGCTTTACCAGCTTTCGGGAATTGCACCACCCAGTATCCGGAGAGAAATGGCTGTGAACAAGGAGAGGACCAAAGTAGAACTCATCCACTGCACGGCCATACACCACCAGCCCAGAGACTCAAGTCCAGGAAAAGCTTCCTGAGAACATCACGGGGACTAATTGGGTCACCTGAAAAGGCAAGAGTACAGTTGTGGAAGATGAAGGTCGCTAACATCTCGGGACCACTGACAGTTGCAGAGCGCTTGCCATCTGGTCACGCCGAGAACTGGAATGTCTGGCGGTCCTTAAATCGATTGCGAACAGGAGTGGGCAGGTCCAAGGAAAACCTAGTGAAATGGGGTTGTACTGATGCTACCAGTATTAAGTGTGAACTATGAACCATATGCTCAAGTGCCCTTTGTGCCCATAATCCTGCAACAAAAATTATCTGTTTCAAGCAACACCGAATGCACTTAAGGTTTTGAAGTACTGGGCGAAATGTGTTTAAAGTTGTTAATTTGGAGAATGTTTTAACTGTGTATTTGATGTTTGTGATTTGAGAATAATAATTCAACTTTCCTTTAATCATCTTTTGAAGTCAGTAACTGAACATAATTCAAGAATGACAGTTACAAAAAATGGCAGAAGTACTTGCTGTCGACAATTTGCCAGTCAAAACTCTAAATGTATTCTATACGCACATTTAAGCAATTAGGGAAGAGGATTTTACCATTCCATTGCACTGTCCTGGAGATGTGTAATTGGGCTAGTTTCTTGCTGTATTCCCAGCGTGAAAGTTTTTGTAAGTGTTGATAACTGTGATAGTGTGTGTGCAGTGTAGAGGGCTGTTAGTGTTGTTGGCAAGAGGTGACAGAAGGGACAGAAGGGAGGAACCCTGAGCTGGCTCATGCAAGCCTACTCTTCAGAAGGACACCGAGTGGGCCGCAAGGATTAAAATCCCCATCTGACAAACCAATCACCGTCGGTATCCCGTCACTCCACATGCACTGCAGACCCCTAGGACTTTTGAGCACAATCTGGTGATCAATAATTGAGTACCTCTGCCACCCTGCCGGCCGACCAAAATAGTAAAATCTCTTCTACCACCAGGGCCTGAACCAGGTAACCCAGAGTCAGGTGCCAGACACCATCACGGTGCCATGACCAGAGCCAATGGAGCAGAGAAATTCAAGTGTTAATGTTGCATTTAAGTGAAAAATTACTATTTTGAACAATATTTTAAGTGTTAAGTTTTAAAAAAACTAAAGTAAAAAAGTTAGAATTTAAAAATCACCATTTAATCGCAGTACTTAACTTAGTCCACAACCCAAAGGTTGGTTGGATCCTCCCGAAGGAGGAATACTAAGTCATTGTGTTAGAGGTAGGACGGCCAGTTCCTTTCCTCTGGGACCTACAGTTTAACATGAAGGTTGGTTGGATCCTCCCTGTGGAGGCATACTAAGACATTGTGTCAGAGGTAGGACGGCCAGTTCCTTTCCTCTGGGACCTACAGTTTAATGTGGAATCCGAACCACGGAGCGTCCTGGCATAGCTCATATGATCAAACACAACTCTCAAAGTTCCTGCACCTGCCGGAATTCGAATCCGGGACCGGAGCAGTGGAAGTTTTGAAAGCAAGCGCCTTAACCACTGAGCTATCAGACCACTCTCACTTGCAGTAACCTTATAATAATATGATGAAACAGGATATTAACAAAGGACTAATACCAATTTTTTAAACAACTCATTACAGGGTAAAATTATTAGTTAAAATAATGTAAAAAAACATCCCGAATAACAAATTTGTTGTGTTAGTTCTCATATGATGTATAATCCAGCCCAACTCACCCGGACGTGTCCACTGGAGAGGAAGCTGTGGTGCAGCAGCAGACCGTCCGGTTCGTACGTCCTGAACGCCAACGACACGTTCAGGGTCTTGACTCCTTCGTAGCCTTTGAGGCGCACGTGAGAGTTTGCGGTGAGGAAAGTAACTGGTGTAATCGGAGGATCCTGTAAACAAATATGAGAGTAAACATTACAACAACAAAAATGCAGATTTTCTGAAAAGACTTGGACTGTTCTCATTGTGAAGCAGTTGTTGAGGTTGTTGGAGTGGTGAAAATAGTGCAGGCAGTCGCTGAATAGTCTAGGTTGTCGGTATAAATACTTCACTTACAGATAGATGGTTAGCAGTACGACCCAAACAAGAACAAGGGGACTGGCGAGATGATGCACAGATGGCATTGCCAATAACGGAGAAAGTATCCCTACTACGTGTAGTAGTTCAAATAGGTATTTGTGGGTATATGCGTGTTTTTATGGCACAGTCTACTGTGGTGTAAACACCCACATGGTTTACGTGTAATCTCAATATGTATCTGTACACCATGAAAGCATTTGAGAGCAGTGATGGTGTGAGACACATAAATGGTACAGAAATTCCAACTTGCACTTACTGGTCCAAAGTCCAAAACTGTAAGCATATAGTAATTTAAATGAACTTAACCCATTTTACAAAAATACCAGTTAATGAACGTTAATATATTAAACATTTGCCAGCTTCCATATGCAGCTATCTCATTCTATTGTTGAAGAAGGTTTATGAGCAAAATTTCATTGCTCTATGTGTATTTCATTGTGTCAATACCGTAGCAACCTTCAACTTTGGTAAGTTGTGTGTGTGTGTGTGTGTGTGTGTGTGTGTGTGTGTGTGTGTGTGTGTGTGTGTGTGGTTGCAAGATGGAACATCAATAACAAAAACATATGGGGTGGTTTCCAATAGTCAGGAGCTAAGGACTCATTCATTAACCAATATGTTTCAAAGGATGGAGAATAAGATTGAGAAATGAGAACTTGTGTATTATAAAGGTACTCACAGGGCAGTTGGACTGGATGTTTACTTTCTGGTAGTTGAACTGGTGGTACCCATACGGGTCGGCTTCGTTCATCACGCTGATCACGTTTGTTGAGTTGAGGAACAGGTTTTCTATGCAGCCGGTGAAGTTCTGGATGACAGCGAGGCCTTCTTGCTTGTTGGGGACTCCTCCTATGAATAACTGAAACGGAAGTTAAAAAAGGGATGATCATACTGCGAAATTCTTAGGACCAGCTTCAAAACCGATACACGGGAACCTCACAAAGTAAAACTTACAATTAAAAATAAAATAGGATAGGGAAAAATAAACAGATACCCATCACTTACCACAGATAAAGGCAGGAGGGCAAGACAAACACGTAAAAACACAAAAACATAAACAAATTGCACAATATTTCGACATGAGTCTTAAACACATCCCAACCAGCCACATGAATGATTCATGTGGCAGGTTGGGATGTGACCACATCTTTCCCCCTGCCATATGTCTCGCCTCCTACATGATTAAGACTCATGTCAAAATATTGTGCAATTTGTTTATGTTTTTGTGTTTTTACGTGTTCGTCTCGTCCTCCTGCCTTCATCTGTGAGGGTGTCTGTTTATTTTTCCCCTATCCTATCTTATTTTCAGTGCCTCGCGGCAGTTTCTTCGTTTCCATTATCCAAAACTTACAATTAAGAATAGTAAATGGAAAATTTTACAAAGAATTCTGAAACAAGACACATGACTGTAAAATATTTTATGAAAGGTAACAATTTGTAAATCAAATTTTAACCTTGAGCTATAACGACCTAATAATAAATCTGCTGTAGAGAATTTTAATAGCAGTGAGGTTAGAGAAGATTGTAAAGTTAATAAAAAAATGAAATGTAAGAACACCAGAAAAAGAGGGGAAAGTGATTAAATCAAGTGGAGTTAGAGAAATGCACATTATGATGATCATAACACACAGAATGTTGTGCCAAATAGAATTAGTGGAATAGGCTTAATTGGGTCATAGATATGTGCCTACAACTTAAGACTTTTTTTTTTTTTTTTTTTTGAAAAATCCAAAATGATTTTAATGAGAAAAGTTAATAAAAAAAACTGAAATTAACCTCTTGCTGATTCTAAGTACAGCTCAGCTGAAATAAATGTCACTCATTCTATCCACTGTTGCAACAAATTTGGTAAATACATTGTAACAATCCCCTCACAACTTTTAAATAATTCTAAAACTTAATAACTAAATAATTCTAAAACTTACCATGTTACTAGAATGCTTAGGCTTGCAAACTAAGAGATACATTAAACGCACTGCGATTCTAATTATTCAAAAAATGTGAAATAGTGCTGAAGGCAGTTTCACAGGAAAACAGAAGACATGACAGTTAAATTCAAGTTACTATAATTTTAAGAACTAAAACTGCTGTGTTAATAACTTTGATAAAACCCAAACAATGAGAAAACTGAACATTAACCGAGTGAATATGCTACACCACAAAACTACATAAAAATTAATAATATATAAATCTTAATATTATACTAAAAATATTATAATAAGATAGGATAGGGAAAATAAACAGTTACCCATCACTTACCACAGATGAAGGCAGGAGGGCGAGACACGTAAAAACACAGAAACACACGAATTGCACAATATTTCGACCTTAGTCTTACTCATGTGGGAGGCGAGACATATGGCAGGGGAAAATATGTGGTCACACTATTATGTTGTACGGTTCAGAAATAATTGAGTTTGTATGAGTGAAAGAAAATTAAAAAATAAAATTGAATTTTTATAACGACTCATCATTGCTTAGTCCTCATTTTGAGACAACAAAGCCAAAGCCAAACCGAAAACAATTATGACAATGTAATCTCTAACCAGCTGCCAATCATTTATCTGTAACAATATAAAAAAGTACTTTCGATCTGGGGGAAAAGTCTCCAAACCACAAATGAACTGCAGTTTGGTAACTCACCTCCCTATTGAGGTCAAGCCTTTCAAACTCTCCTTTGACGTGGCGCAGGATTTCTACGCGATCCACAGAGAATTTAATGTCACGGAACTTGCGACTGATGACGACGTCGTGCCAGAGATTGTCGTCCAGCAGGCTCCCCACTGACAGGCTGGTCATGACTCCCGCACCTTAATACAAGCAGACACACGTACTGGGACAACTGCATTGTGGTATACATGGGAATACAATGGGGGGAAAGGGGAAAGGAACATACTTCAAAAACAAAAATATATAGAAGCCTGCCTTGGATTTTAGGAATACTAGGAAGAGGGGAGAAATGAAACACTGGAAATAATGATAAAAATAAAAAGGAAAAACAAAGAACAAAATGAATGCATTCTGGATATGATGGATGAGGAAAGGATTTTGTGGAAGAGTCTCACAGAAAGAAGAGATAGGATATTGATGGGTCACACGTAGTAAGACATGCACAACTGCTTAATCTGCTGGTGGAGGGAACAGCTGAAGAGGAAGATAAAAATTACAATATATGAAGCAAGAAGGTAACATTGAAGGTTGGAATTAACTCATTTAGATTAAGAGACTGGCTCACATCAGGAATAGATGGAGGATTTCATTAATCCAATCAAGTGATTGATGTCAGAGGGAGGAAGTAGGATAAATGGTACATCAACTGTATACAGAAATACAAGAAGTTTCAGATTCTGGATTTAACAAATCTTCTTCCAAGGTTTTGTAGAACTGTACTGTTTTTCACTTTTAAATAATGTCTTTGCTCCCCAATAAGGGTGCATCCATAAATTACGTACCCCCCCCCCCCCCCGGCAACCCAATGTGACTTTTGCCCCTATGCCCCCCTCCCTTCCTAGTCACATAGTTTTTTCCCTATTGATTCCAGAAGACATTTTGTACTGTTTTCTCTTATCAGACTATAGTAAATTACATAAGGGGATAATTAAATGACGGAAATAAATATTCACATGCTGTTGTATGTTCCGTACCTAATTTTAAATAAGAAAAGAAAGGGAAATTAACCCACCACATACCAAAGTGGACAGATGCAATGAGAGGTAACACTAATGTTGACAAACAACTACACAATATTTCGGCATCTGCCTTGTTCACAAAAAGAAAAACGGGCCATTAGGCTCGGACCGTGTTTGCACAGCGAACATTACCTAATTTTAACTACGACAAATAATATTAACGAAAAGCTATGTGGCTTGCCTCAGAAACCCCCCTCCCCTTTTCCCATTACATAACCCAACGTAACTTTCCAGGCAATTCCCCCCCCCTTTCCCCTCCTAGACCAAGCCACATAGTTTATGGGCAATCCTTAATACAGGGACACATTAGCAACATAATAATTAAGTCTTGCAATCTCAAATCCACGAGACCTTTTCTTCAAAGATAATTAATGACTAAACTGGAAAAAAATAACAATAAAAAAACATTTGTGATTTGCAATGTTACAAGTGACCAAGACACTATTTCAGCAGAGAGTGCTTATTAGAAGCATGCTTGCAATACAAACAGTAGGTAAATCAACTGCTAAGTAGTCGTACTGACCGAGGTTGACGTTGAGCAGCATGCGGTTGTCCCTGAGCTGGAGGGCCAGGTAATCCCCCTGGCTGCCGCGACTGTACACAGCACGCCGTTCGCGTAGTTTGTTTTAAAGCGCAGTCGGATCACTTCACGGGTCGCCGAAATGGGATTACGCTGTAGGTCTTGTCGGATTAGCGCCGTCCCGTTGAAATAGACCGTCTTTGCCTCTGGAACAGATAAATAATGTGATCAGCTCCTTTCTACTGGCCATGTAAAAGAACACAAATAGTTAATTACATACCATGCAATTCCCACTGAGGAAAAAAACTAGCTTTACATTTGGGAAAGTTATAATCAATATAGAAACAGCAGCAAGAAGAAAAAAAAAAAATAAACAGGTATAAAAATAATGACCTAAAGTAGTTCCTTGCTAAGCTTTGACACTTCTCTGCTTCAGATCTAATTTATAGGTACTGAGATGAATACACCTGCTGTTAATGCCCTAAGACCCCATTCCCACCAATTTCTATCTTTACAATTAAATAATTTTGTATCTGAAAGAGTAGTGAGTGTTCGTAAATTTGTATAGTTATTTTATGAATGTGATGTTTTGGTGGTTGATAGGTTGAATGGCTGTTGTAACTGTATTAAAACCAGTACAGTGTTCAAAATATCAATTAAAAGAATTATAAAATTGGTCATAATCACCACCACCTTCATCAGTCTCCGGTTTCCTGAGCTCAATGTAAGAGCACTCGTCACATTAGTCTGTCTGAGTATATTTGCTCTTCTTACACTTTAGACCAGTATTTTTCAACCTGTGGGTCACAACCTTCAGGGACATCGCGACGTCTCGCTGCGGGGGTTACCGTACAGCTCACTCCTGCTCGGCTGGCCTCTAGGACATTTACTTTTGTTGTTTTTCCAACCATATCCTTTAAAAAAAGTCCACACGTTTGAAATGTCGCAGCAACTGCAATTTTGCTTTGGAAATTTTTTCACATAGGTTTTCACAGACTGGGACCTTTTTATGTGTTCTCTCTTCTGCTCAATTGCTCAGCAGAGTTTCGAATCTTTATACTGTGCCGGTAAATATGTTTTGAGTGAGATTTATACTGTTTGGAAATGTGGTGTTAAATGTTTAAAAATACTTCCTACTTTCATTTCAAAGCATTTTCATATGTTTTCAAATAATTTTGAACTAGTTTTATTTGTTCCTTTTTAAAATTTGTATTGTTTAATTTAATTTAATTTAATTACAATGGAACACATGCTCCGGAGGCAATCTGCCTACACACCCATTTGTTATAATTGTCTACCCTCCTACTTTTGCCCTCTATGAATTAAAACTTTAAATTCTTTCAGTGTTTTCGATAAATTATTCATAATTTCTCTTGGTATCTGACTCCCTAACCTACGAATGAGAATTTTCACACCTGAAATCGAGTGGCACCCCACCTGTTAAGCATCAGGTGGCACCTTTACTGTTCCCCAGAGCAGCCTACGATGGGTTTATAAGCTGCTGGCAAATGCAACGGAGCAAGTTCGTTCAGTACAGGGCTAACAATGCTACATCATTTGCTATTTTAATGCATTTTTCAATCTTTGAAGTAAAGTCTGATCCAAAGTTGTGTGCAGTTTTTTTTAACTGTTTACATAAAATCAAAGCTCAGTAAACAACTTATAGACTGTGGTTATTTTTTTGAAGCTATCTTCTATGGTAAGAGTTCAAGAAATTAAATACCATACTTTAGTGGAAGCTTAAACCATTTGGCAATTTGACAAATCTGCAAATCTTCATAAACCAGTATTAAGCACTCAATTCTGAGTAGTTTTACACTGCAATGTGATTCCTTCTGAGTAAGCAAATAAAATTTCCCTTTTATGTCTCTTGCTGTTAGTAAACCAACATGTGTATATACAGAGATTTTAGTAGCAACAGTTTTCAGTAAAGGGCTCTTCAACTTCTAGCTGCATCACATGACGTTCTGATCATCTATATTACCATTGTTTTCCTCTGATTCATAACTATGTCTTTCTCCATAATTTCAAGCTGTTGGAACTGTCTACCTTTATTTACATGATTAGGTACTGCATTGATAAAAACAATATTCTGACTTTGAAGGAAATCGTGCTTCCTTCTGTCCAGTCTCATTTAGATATGCTGTTGCCAATCAGTCTTCAGTTTTACACAATGCCTGCACTGAAAACATTTATTGAATGAAGCTCTGCTGATACACTGGGTACCCATTTTTTTTACCCAGAATAAAGAATACAAATCCTTAAAGTGACTGGAGGAGAAATCAGAGCATTAATAATTAATAATAAATAATAAACAAATGGGTATTAAGTCTAAATACTGTCAGCCCAAAAATATGTTCATCAATCAAAATGTCATTCCCACATTTTTCTTACCATATCTACAGCCGTACAGTTCGACCCGCATCGATATCCTGTCCCTCCAGCGGGTAGGATTGATGCGTATCCACTGTGCGATGATCGGTACATCAAAGCGGTTTCGGCGTATGTGGTCCCCGTCGTTGTTCCCCTTGAACATCTGTTGGATGGAAACAGCACATATAAAAGAAATTTTGACTTTAGCAAGTTTACTATCACATCCTTATTTAACTATAAGCTTATTAGCAGGAGATTTTCAAGATTTTGCGAACTTTAGGTGATTGATTATGGATCACTTAAACATGCTGTATAAGGGTGTTATCTTTACACATTTAAGAGGTAACACTTATTGCCTCATTTGGGCTCTCCCAGCCCAACACTACAAAAAAGAAAAGTTTTGTCCACGACTGTGATGCTAACTGTTCTCAGAGATCCGCTGCCCAGTAGACTTCTTTCTTTTTTTTAAACTGCTTAACGTCTCTTAAGAGCGAGGTCTTTAGAGACGGGAAAGGATGGGGGGCAAGGAATGGGAAGGAATTTGGCCATGGCCTTCTGAAGGAAGCATCCTGGCATTTTGCCTGGAGTGATGTGGGAAACCATGGAAAACCCAAATCTGGTTGCCCTATGGGGATTCGACTAGCCGTGCTCCCAACGAGAGGCCAGAACGCTAACAGTAGACTTCTTTTTTCCCCACAAACTACAATCCTCTCAGAAAGAGTCTCAAATTTCATAATGCAATAAACACAAATTTGCTAGTGAGACCTGAATTAAATTCTTAAAGATTAGAGGAATGATATGTTTCTAACTAAACATTCTGAATTCAGTGTAGGGATTCTGGAAATGATTACTTCAGAGGCAATGGATTGAACAGCTTCTTGTTTATTCAAATACACGCAAAACTTCATGGTTCACTTACATAGACATTTTAGCTCTGAAAAATTTATTTGGTACGCAGTGCAATTATGTTTCTTCCTTACATATGGGACTCCTTATAAGGACTATGAAAGCCAGTTAAAATCACAGTTCATTTCTCATAACCCTATCATGCTAATATGCTTTTCCATTGTTTTCTTCCCCTCCAAAATTATGTATACCATACCATGAGTAGCCATTCATTCCTAATACTAATAAGAGCTGCATACCCTTTAAGCACGTAAAAACTCACATTTTCTTATACCGTAAATTCATTTAGCACTCACAATAATTTCCCAAATGCTTTTGACATGCAACAGATAAAATTGTCATTCATTAATATTTCTACTTCCCAAATAACAAACATTTCAGTATAGATCTAAGTCAATCTTTTAACTAATCCCAAATTAAATCTGTACACCAATTAATTAACATCCTTCACAATTGTTATCAGAATAAAACATTTAAGATACTATTACACAACTCCTGAAGGAAGACCAAAGGAGTGGGTATAAGAGAAAGGAGTCAAATGTGATGACAGAAAGTCACTGGAAATTATGGATGATAATGACTTTTACTGAAACTTCTGGTGTAGTTTTGAAGTACACTAAACTGTGTTGTACCTTATCTTACAGTGATTTTTTTTATATATAATGACATCATCTTTAAATTTACTGTGACCTAGTATTTCTGTAATAAAAGTTTGACAGCTAGCTCTTTTTTTTTTTTTTTGCTGTCGTCAGTCTTTCGACTGACTGATGCAATCCTCCATCCTTCCTTATCTTGTGCTAACTTCTTCATCTACATATCCTTACAACCCACGTCCTCAATTAACCGCTTCATATATTCTAATCTCTGTCTCCCAGTTCTTACTTCGACAGTTCTCACCAGCAAATTAACCAATCCAGCACGTCTCAAAATATGACCTACCAGCCTGTCTCTTCTTTCTGTAAGCTTCTTCCAAAACTTCTTTCCTCACCCATCATTTCCAAAACTCGTTCATTTCTTACTTAATTTTAGCATTCTTCTGTAGTGCACACATTTCAAATGCTTCAATTTTCCTTCTTTCCAGTATTCCTAAAGTCCATGTTTTGCTACTGTAAAGTGCTGTGCTCCACACATAGAGTTTTAAAAAGTTCTTTCTAATGCTTAGATCAATATTTGAAACTGAAAATTTCTCTTTTTCATGAAGGCTCTTTTTGCTAATGCTATTCTGCTTTTAACATCATTCCTGCTTCAGCCATCGGTTGTAATTTTTGGTTCCAAGTAACAGAATTCACTTACTTCTCCAATTGCAATCAATCCTATTTTTATATAAACTGCTAGTATTGGTATCATTTCGCTACATTTCATCACTTTAGTATTGCTTTGATTTATATTCACTCCAAAATCTTCCTTCAATATTTTGTTCATGCCATTCAGTAATTTCTCAATATCTCAGTCTCTGGTAACAAGACAATGTCATCAAGTTGATTGTTTACTATCTGAAATTAGATTGTTTGCAGATGACATAATGCTGTATAAAAGAATCAAAACGATAGAGGATTGTAAACAGTTGCAGGGTGATCTGGACAGGATATCTAATTGGGTTGGTAAACATGGAATGAAGATAAATGCAAAGAAGAGTCAGCTTATTAGATACACAAATAAAAAACAAAAGGTTAATTATGAATATAAGGTGGGGAAAGAATTGCTTGCTGAAGACTTGAAATGCAAATATCTTGGAATTACTTTTGATAACAAACTTAACTGGGCAGGACACATAGGACAGGTGGTAGGAAAAGGTTTCAAAGTTCTGCACTTGTTGGAGAGAGTTATGAGGGGATGTACAAGAGAAGTCAGGAATTGGGTTACAAAACTTTGGTCAGACCATTGCTCGAATATGGTAGTGTAGCATGGGACCCTCATTTTACGTATCAAATACAGGAGTTGGAGAGGGTGCAAAGAAGGACTGCTAGATTTGTTTCTGGAAATTATCGCAGAATGCAATCAGTGACGGATATGATAAAGGAGCTGGAATGGGATTCATTGCAGACAGGAGGAGGATGAGGAGGGTCATGGGAGTGTACAGGGCATATACTGGTGATGAGGCATGGAAAGATATTGCAATAGGTATGAAAATTAGTGCGTGGAAGGGAAAAGATGACCATGACCACAAGCTGGCACTCGATTTCAGGCACAAGGGTGTGGGAAGATTCTCTTTTTTAGGTAAGGGTGTCAGGGATTGGAATGAGTTACCAAGAGAAATGATGAATAATTTACCGAAAACTTTGAAGGAATTTAAAGATAAAAATTGTAGAGGGCAAATGTAGGTAGGTGCAGGATAGGGGGAAGATGGGTGTGTAGGGAAATTGCCACCAGAGCCTGTGCTCCATTGCAATTAAATTAAATTAAATTACTTTTTAGATATTTAAAGTGGAATATAAGAGTTAAAATCAGTTGCTGCGATTTAATTTAATTTAATTGCAATGGAGCACAGGCTCCTGTGGCAATTTCCCTACACACCCAACTTCCCCCTATCCTGCACCCACCTACATTTGCAATCTACAAATTTTATCTTTAAATTCTTTCAACGTTTTCAGTAAATTATTCATCATTTCTCTTGGTAACTCATACCAATCCCTTACACCCTTACCTAAAAAAGAGAATCTTCCCACACCCTTGTGCCAGAAATCCAGTGCCAGCTTGTGGTCATGGTCATCTTTTCCTTTCCATGCACTACTTTTCATACCTACTCCAATATCTTTCCATGCCTCATCGCCTGTATACGCCCTGTACACTCCCATGACCCCCCTCATCCTCCTCCCGTCTTGCAATTAATCCCATTTTAGCTCTTTTATCATATCCATCACTGATTGCATTCTGTGATAATTTCCAGAAACAAATCTAGCAGCCCATTGTTGCACCCTCTCTAACTCCTGTATTGATATGCAAAATGAGGGTCCCATACTACACTACCATATTCGAGCAATGGTCTGACCAATGTTTTGTAACCCAACTCCCTCACTTCTCTCGTGCATCCCCTCATCACTCTCTCCAACGAGTGCAGAATTTCGAAATCTTTTCTTACCACCTGTCCAATGTGTCCTGCTCAGTTAAGCTTGTTATCAAATGTAACGCCAAGATATTTACATTTCAAGTCTTCAGCAAGCAATTCTTTCCCCACCTTATATTGATAATCGACCTTAAGTTTTTTTTGTGTATCTAATCAGCTGACTCTTCTTTGCATTTATCTTCATTCCATGTTTACCAACCCAACTAGATATCCTGTCCAGATCACCCTGCAGTTGTTTACAATCCTCTATTGTTTTGATTATTTTATAATGTTGATTATGTCATCTGCAAACAATCTAATTTAAGATAGTAAACAATCAACGTTGATGACATTGTCTTTTAGCAGAGAGGGCTGAGGATATTGAGAAATTACTGAAGGAAGATTTTGGACTGAATATAAATCAAAGCAATACTAAAGTGATGAAACGTAGCAGAAATGATACCAATACTAGTAGATTTAATATAAAAATAGGATTGATTGCAATTGGAGAAGTAAGTGAATTCTGTTACTTTGGAACCAAAATTACAAACGATGGCTGAAGCAGAATAGCACTAGCAAAAAGAGCCTTCATGAAAAAGAGAAATCTTTTAGTTTCAAATATTGATCTAGGCATTAGAAAGAACTTTTTAAAACTCTATGTGTGGAGCACAGCACTTTACGGTAGCAAAACATGGACTTTAGGAATACCGGAAAGAAGGAAAATTGAAGCATTTGAAATGTGGTGCTACAGAAGAATGCTGAAAATTAAGTAAGAAATGAATGAGTTTGGAAATGATGGGTGAGGAAAGAAGTTTGTGGAACAAGCTTACAGAAAGAAGAGACAGGCTGGTAGGTCATATTTTGAGACGTGCTGGATTGGTTAATTTGCTGGTGGAGGGAACAGTCGAAGGTAAGGACTGTGAAGGAAGACGAGATTAGAATATATGAGGCGGATAATTGAGGACGTGGGTTGTAAGGGATATGTAGATGAAGAAGTTAGCACAAGATAGGAAGTGATGGAGGATTGCATCAAGTCAGTCAAAAGACTGACGACAGCAAAAAAAAAAAAAAAAAAAAAAAAAAAAAAAATAAGAGCTAGCTGTCAAACTTGTTATTACAGGAAATACTAGGTCAGAGTAAATTAAAGATGATGATCATTATATATAAAAAAAAAATCACTATAAGATAAGGTACAACACAGTTTGTGTAATTCAAAACTACAAGCAGAAGTTTCAGTAAAAGTCATTATCATCCATAATGTCCAGTCGACTTTCTGTCATCACCATTTGACTCCTTTTCTCTTATACTCACTCCTTTGGTCTTCCTTCTGGAGTTGTGTAATAGTATCTTAAATGTTTTATTCTGATAACAATTGTGAAGGATGTTAATTAATTGGTGTACAGATTTAATTTGGGATTAGTTAAATGATTGACTTAGATCTATACTGAAATGTTTGTTATTTGGGGAAGTTGAAATATTAATGAATGACAATTTTTATCTGTTGCATGTCAAAAGCATTTGGGAAATTATTGTGAGTGCTAAATGAATTTATGGTATAAGAAAATGTGAGTTTTTACGTGCTTAAAGGGTATGCAGCTCTTATTAGTATTAGGAATGAATGGCTACTCATGGTATGGTATACATAATTTTGGAGGGGAAGAAAACCAATGGAAAAGCATATTAGCATGATAGGGTTATGAGAAATGGAACTGTGATTTTAACTGGCTTCATAGTCCTTATAAGGAGTCCCATGATGTAAGGGAAGAAACATAATTGCACTGCGTACCAAATTAAATTTTTCTAGAGCTTAAAATGTCTATGTAAGTGAACCATGAAGTTTTGCGTGTATTTGAATAAACAAGAAGCTGTTCAGTCCCATTGCCTCTGAAGTAATCATTTCCAGAATCCCTACACTGAATTCAGAATGTTTAGTTAGAAACATATCATTCCTCTAATCTTTAAGAATTTAATTCAGGTCTCCACTAGCAAATTTGTGTTTATTGCATTATGAAATTTGAGACTCTTTCTGAGAGGATTGTAGTTTGGTGGGGGAAAAAGAAGTCTACTGTTAGCGTTCTGGCCTCTCGTTTGGGAGCATGGCTAGTCGAATCCCCATCCGGGCAACCAGATTTGGGTTTTCCATGGTTTCCCACATCACTCCAGGCAAATGCCGGGATGCTTCCTTCAGAAGGCCATGGCCAAATTCCTTCCCATTCCTTGCCCCCCCATCCTTTCCCGTCTCTAAAGACCTCGCTCTTAAGAGACGTTAAGCAGTTTAAAAAAAAGAAAGAAGTCTACTGGGCATGCGGATCTCTGAGAACAGTTAGCATCACAGTCTTGGACAAAACTTTTCTTTTTTGTAGTGTTGGGCTGGGAGAAGCCCAAATGAGGCAATAAGTGTTACCTCTTAAATGTGTAAAGATAACACCCTTATACCAGCATGTTTAAGTGACGTCCATAATCAATCACCTAAAGTTCGCAAAATCTTGAAAATCTCCTGCTAATAAGCTTATAGTTAAATAAGGATGTGATAGTAAACTTGCTAAAGTCAAAATTTCTTTTATATGTGCTGTTTCCATCCAACAGATGTTCAAGGGGAACAACGACGGGGACCACATACGCCGAAACCGCTTTGATGTACCGATCATCGCA
>CM061918.1:149239256-149599266 GCA_031002005.1 Vandiemenella viatica
TTACTTCTTGTTTCTGGCATGGAATATTGCACAACTGAACGTGGGATTCTATCTTCATGAAGTAAAGTTGTGTATTGGTAAAGCCAAGTCTATTTTCAATAAAATTATGACTCTTTTTAAAAGTTGTAATTTATCAATCACTATGAAGATGAGACACTGCTATGTGTTCACTGTCCTCCTGTATGTATTGAAACGTGGACTTTAATGAAAAAAATCAGTAAAAAGTTAGACGCTTTTGAAATGTGACTGTATCATAGAATGTTGAGGACACCATGGTCAGACCATTCTACAAATGCTGAAGTGCTCTGCAAAATGAAAAAAAGATATTTAAATATGGACCACAGTGAAAACACGGAAGATGAAGTACCTTGGCCATATCATGAGGAACGATAGCCACTACAAACTCCTGCAGTCTGTTCTCCAGGGGAAAATACCAGGAAAGAGAAGTGCTGGTAGAAGAAGAACTTTCCTGACTAAAAAATCAGAGAACATGGACCTCCAAAACAACTACAGAGCTAATCTGAGCGTCTACTAGCAGAGAAAAGACAGCCAAGATGGCTGCCGACATCCGGAATGGATAGGAACCGGAAGAAGTATGTTATGAGTGGGAGACAGGTCATTTATAACAAAGATCAGGGCAATGGAACTGATATTGTTGTGAAATTAAAAAGTAGAAAGATTTAAACAAAAATAGAAACATCCTTTCTTATATATTAAAAATTTGAGAGCAAATAAATAAATCAAAAGGTACATAGAGATATCAATGGCATATATATTTGGGAATTTTCGCCAGATAGTAATAATCTGTGGTAAGTAGCAGTTCCTGTTCTTTAAGTTTGCCCACCCCTTGCCATACAGAGACTAAACTAAGTCACATTGTAAATGATGATACTGAACAGCTACTACAAATTAGGGAATCAGCTTGTTTAAAACTAGCTATTGCTCAACTTCATTCACCAATTAGGTGATAGTCACATGTTACCAACAAGGAGAAAAGAAAAAAACTACAACTCGAGTCCTCTGATTAACACGACGTCACTCATAGGTTGAAATCGCCATAAACATTTCAACTGGGGGAAGTAACTAAAACCAACCAGTAACTTTTGCATGAATTACGTTCAACAAAAATTGGACACTAATGTCTCAGCCTTTTTATCTTAATTTGTCAGTGTTTCGATATTGCATCGAAATGAAACATTCATTAGTTTACCCTGGTACCAAGGGTCATACATTATTCAAAATCTGACCATTAGTTTTTTCATGAATATTATTCATCTGAACAGAGGGAGACAGACACAAATTAAAAACAAAAAAATGGTCAATTGCTTTTCTGTTGGTAATTGTTAGTGCTTCAAACACATTTTTCCAAAAGATATCTTAGATGCAGTGGTGGATCCAAGGGGAGGGGCTCAAGGCCCCTCCCCCAAAAAAAGCATGTTGGTCCACCCCCGGCATCAAAATTTTGGAGGCAAAATGTTGACATGAGACCTGTCGTCGAACTGACCCCCCCCCCCCACCTCTTATTTCAGCTCACATTATCTGTGGAGACTATAAAGCCTACCCTCCCCCTGCTTCAGTCAAGCTCCCCCCCCCCCCCAAACCAAAATCTGGAACCACCACTGCTTAAATGCACAGACTTTCTTCTGGTTATGGTCTTATTATATTAGCAGACAGTATATAAAATGTGCTCATTCTCAAATAAAATTTTTAAATCCTGATTAATTACTATTATATGGTTGGTAAGAATGATTTTTTTGCAATAAATAGTAACTAAACAAATCATTCAAATACTTGATAAATCTTGGAATAACTAAACCAAGAATTGATAGAGTACTCACCTACGATTGAAACCTTGATGTAGTCCGTAGGTCCCATGCTGTGTATTATCACAGCATTCTCGACAGTTGTCCTGAACTCAAAGTAAATGTCTCCACTGTGGCCCATGTCAAACCTGGGCAAGTTTATAGTCGCATCTGTCACACGGAATGTGACCACATTCTCAAACAAATCTGCAATGGAGACACGCAACTTCATGTCAACATAGCACACACAAACGTGCATTCGTAATCGAATAAGGACTATTACACTACATAAAATAGAAGTGAAATATATTATTACTTTGAACATTTCAAATATTAAATCCAACATCAAGGCACTTGGAGGATAGAAACATATTTGAATCAAAACAATCCTTAATAATAAAAAAAAATTATCAACAGTTTATTTTGAAAATCAACACTAATCAAAGGTTAAGCTTGGTCACTGTGTCACCGTGTCCATAAGGTTTACGTCTCACTCCCACCCTCTGCTGCCGAACTAACAGCAATCACAAATGTTACTACCAAATCAAGGTTATAGAGGTTACTTAATAACGATTATATTTAGTTAAGCAACTGCATAAAACACCGAAAGAAAAGTAGGTATTTTGTTTAATTCGATGTATAATTATTTGTTACATTATGTTTGTTTACATTCATTTGAAGAAGGTGTTTTAATTATATTCTCTCAATGATGTTACAGAAGTTGAGGTTCAGTGAATGTATCACTGCATGTAAGATGAAAGTTTTCATGTTACAGCAGAAATATTACCATTCCAGTTAGGAAGAGGTATTTAAGTTTTTTTAAAAACGATTTAAGTTGTTTTAATCAGTGTAATGTTATTGAATTTATTACTTCAATTGAATGAAAGTATTTTTACACTGATCATGATCTATGTGGCAGAGACCACAATTAAAACTAATATTACACGGCTTATCATACGTTTTTGAGGTTTAACTTCCTTCGCTATCACTGTCACTATATTATTGAGGTTAACATTCCAGCTTCATGTAAGCAGTATCAGCTGTTCAAAAGGTGTAATATAGATCTGAGTCACAGGTAATTCCCAAACACAGGGCACTAATAACCTAGAAGTTGATGTCCACCAAAGCCCAAAAAACAGTCACATCATAATCAAAAGAAAGATGTAAGAATCTATGAAGATTTTTGGGTCAAATTTATATTGCAATTTACGATGTCACCAACATGAGATACAATGAATGTATTAATGTGCATGTGCTTATATTTCCTACTGACAACATTAGCAGACTTTGTGGTTAAGTTGAAATGCAACCTGGATCAGTATGAACACTGGAACCTTTCGCTACAATATAAGGCATGAAGAATTGTGCCGGGCATTCTATTCAGTTACGCAACTGCAAATGAATGACTAGCCAGAACACTTCACTCATTTCTGACAGGTTTAGAGGCTAGTAAATAATAATAATAAGTAGGAGTGCACTGACCGTCTCCCTCGCAGCGCAGGGGCCCGAGCGTGTAGCGCCCCTCCTTCTCGTCGAGCGGCCCGCCGGTGTCTCCGAAGCGCAGCTGCTTGACCGGCAGGTTCTCCTTCTCGCCGATGTCGCCGGCGTCCTCCAGCCAGCCCTCCAGACCTGGTTCCTCATTGTTACCAAAATTCGTCCCCACCGACCCGCCGATGCGCTGCTGCTGCTGCTGGTGTTGCTGCCGCAGCGACTGCACCGTGCGCCAGTCTACGGGGAGGGGATGCGGGGGAGGGGAGAGACGTGCCACAAACACATGCTACAGACACTACACTTACGTAACAAAACAAGGCAATACAACAAATGCAAGACACTAAAAGCATTCTCAATTGCTTCCAAGCAAAAATAATAATTATGCTTTTCAAACACACAATTTAAAGTAACTAAAGGCTATCACAGACAAGCAATTTCTTTATATTATTTTGCGGTAAATGGGACATAATTTTATTGCTCATAAAGTCGCAGATTCAAACCGACAGTATTTGTGAAGTAGGAAAGTTGAGACCTGCTTAAAGTTACAGTCATGATTAGCACTGTGTGATGACTGAACATATCTGTAGACAGCAGTGTTATGCACAATGTTATCTTTCGAGGAAATAAACAAAAGAAGGCACACAAATAGTGGACCACTGACTGAGCACTTTCTGCTATGTCAAAGTTGGAAGCCTTTATTTCGAAGATAGATGAGCAATGATGGAACCAGGGGGGGAGGGGGAGCTAGAAGGTTCAAGACGCCCCCCCCCCCAAAAGTTCTATGCCCGCCCCCGACAAAGTAATTTTTGGAGACTTTTTTGTTTTTAGCTCTACTGATATTTTAAGGGAGGCATGACCATAATAAAGCTCACCCCTACCAGACTCAAGCTCCCCCCCCCCCAAATGAAATCCACTCAAGCTCCCCCTAAACCAATATCCATGCAAACCCTCCCCACCAAAACCAAGATCCACGCAAGCCTCCCTCCCCCAAACCAAATTCTTGGAGCTGCCACTGCAGATGAGTGACATATTATTTAATAAGGATTTTTGTACCTTGATATTGCTGGTTATGTTTCCTCTGCCCTTTTCCACCCCCTTAATTTTTGTCAATATTCTTTACACATACTGACAGCTTTCATCGAATATTGACGGAACTTTGCACACGTATTCATTAAAACCAACAGAAACCCTACCCTCTGCCCCTTTTCAACATCATATTTTTGTAAACGTTCTTTCTACATACCCACAGATTTCATCCGGTTTCAATGGTCCAATACATTAAAACAAACAGAAAAATACTGCCTAAATTTGATTTTCAGGAACCCAACCCCTCTCAGTCTTCCCACCATATTAATATTTGTTAATGTTCTTTATACAAAGCTACAGTTTCTATCTGATTTTGAAGGAACTTTGCACACGCATAGTTTAAAGCAAAGGGAAAAGTACTGTCTACATTGGGTTCTCTCCCCCTTCACTCCCACCCATCTTAATTTCAAAAGTTGTTTATAGAAACTCACAGTTTTTATCAGGCTTTTGATGGAAAATTGCGCGTGTATACTTTAAAAGAAAGATAAATTTATTGGCTAAATTAGGTTTACAAAAACCCACCCACTCTCATCCATCATCCTTCTTTAACAAAATTTACACGTGAAACCGTTCAGTTTTTCGCGATGTCTTTCATTTATTTAGTACATGTAAATCTGTCTGTATTGTATATGCACACACAGTTAAGAACAAAAAAGAGGCAATGCAACATATGCCAGGCAAAGCTGGTAGTTACTATATCACTGTGACAATGATTCACACATATAATTAAATTTGAAAATAAAAGGTGGACTGAAAATGCAGAAATTATCCATGAAAGGTCATGTAGCCTCCCTCGGTGTGTGCACACCTCCCGAGCCTCATGACTCATTTTCTCCGTCATGAATAAGGTTTAATAAACGAAATAGAGTTTATTTGTGTGTTCGTAATATATGTTCTTCTCTCATCACTGCCTTCAACTTTGGTGAGTGATGAGTCATCTTCCCTTTCCTTGCAATTATATTGCTCAAAGCAGTTTCCTTTTTCCTTAGTTTAAAATACCCCTTGATGACATATCAGCAATAAATACCTCAGCCTATGATGGTATTTGAAGTATTTGATAGCATTTTGATTAATACGTTGTGTTTTTAGACTATTTAACTTTATCAGTGTTTATACATAATTACATATTTACAAATTAGCCACAATTGAACAGGAAAAAATGCAATGAGGTGAAATTAATATGGAAAGATAAAGAGGACCAATCATTCACCAAAGATGAATAAAGGCTGTGGCAGAAAAACTGACAACACAGATAAAGAAAATAAGGAAAAGAAAACAATATTTCGGGTTATACCATTAATTATGAAAGTAAGAACATAGGATTAAGCTCGTGATCAACCTAGGTACATGAATGGTGGTTTTAAATCATTACTATCAGAAGAGAGTTGGTGGGGATCACGAAAACAATATCAGTGGAAATGTAATACTCAAGAAAGAAATGAATCATAAGAAAATAATAACAAACATAAATTAGTGGTGAAATTGTTATAAAACATGTAAAAGATGAATAAAAATAGTTGTAAAAATTAATAAGAATACATAAATAAATTATGCTTGCAAGTGACAGGGATATCAGGGTGAGGAACGTGCTTATTGTCTGAGGTTGAAGCTTTGGAGGTATCTGGTATTCAGAATATGCTGGTAGACAAAAACAACCTGTGGAGTTCGGATGGGTGTGTGGTACGTGGGAGTACTCTGATTGTGAAACGGCTATTGAGGTTACGAGGAGTCGTTGGAGAGTTTGTTTCACGGTCGGAGTACTCCCTGATACAACAGCCCCATCTGAACTCCATAGCTTCTTTAGTCTACCAACACACTGTCGACCCCACCTCATCTCCGCCACCCTGGTAAACCCATCACTCTCATGTATTATATACAATAATAATAATAATAATCTTTTACCGTTATCATATGTCATCATTTTCTTGTGCTTAATTTCTTTCCCACCTTTAACATTACCACTGAGATTCTTTCTGTCACCCCCAACACCTCTGCTCTAATTGTAATGGTCAAAACCACCATTCAAGTGTCAGGGTTGATCGCAAGCACTCACCTGAGCTCAGCCATACATTTCTATTTTCTTGAGTAAGGGGGGCACATCTTGAAATATTAAGTTGTTTGTGTCAGTGTAACTGCTGTAGCCATCCTCCCTTCAACTTTGGTAAATTATGGGTCTACTTTATGTTTACTTTCCATATAAATAAAATTAGGATAAGGGAATAGACCAATATTCACCACACACCACAACAGGATGGCACGAACACACGGAAAAGTTACAAACCCGCAAATGATGTACACAGACCTTCTCCAAAGTAGAACGCACAACTGAGGTGCCAATTGGCACTTATTGGATGTAAATATCACGCATCAAACATATGATGGTCAACAGCACTCAGTAACCAGTATCAATGAATTCTGTATGTAAGCGTATGTTTTGTTCCTAAGCATTTGTTTATTTGGGAGAAAATGTGACATGACCATGGAATACAAATTAAATAATAATAATAGAAAATGAGCATTCTATCATGCAGACAGAAAGTAAAACTCACTTGAAGCTGACAGCATGCTGTGTGTCACACACTAAAGAAATTATACCAAAAAAACTGATTTTTCCATGTGCCAGTCTTATTTTTGGTTTGCAATAAGAGGCAGGCATATCTTTTCATGACAGCAGTGGACTGTTCGAACATCATCATTAGTTTCAACAAGGCAATGTAACTCTGTCTCTCCACAGTTCAATACAGTGGCTTTATGATGGCTTTGTTTTGAGATTTGGTACATTGTAAGCAGTCCTCTAGCCTTGATAAAATTTTCTGCTTCATTATTACAGTCGCTATATGATTTGAGCCAAGTTGATTATGAAAGATGGTGCTGGTGAGGAGGAGGGTAATGACAGATATTGAGACCAGAGTGACATGTGGTATACACATAGACCAGTTCCTACAGCAGGGAAGAGACGTAGTCCCAGGAGGGCTGTAACTATAAACCACTTACTGAGGTCACTGGAGTTGTGGCAAACGTAAATATTTAATGTACCATATAGACAATGAGGCTGTACCACTCACCATTACAATACCAAGGATTAAGCTCGTATATGACACGAGGAATGTCAAAGCATGTTCCTCCATGTGTGGTGTTTCATTAGGTTGTCACGACTGGGTGCAAACTCCACATCTTGTAATTTCACTTTCTTGGAGAGTATCAGACATGTTATTAACGGATTTTGAGCTCCTTCATATATGTTGAAGGGTATACAGCATATAAGTCTACGGTGTAGTCGTTTCTCAAAATGCACCCTACTTTTTAAGATATTCGCACGAAATTAAATAAAAAATTCTAAATGTCGGGTATATAGTAGATTATTGCCTCACGTTAACAAATGGCCGAGTGGTCTATGCGGTAGGGTGATAGATTCATAATTTTCTGACCCAAGTTCAAGTCCCCAACAAAATCAAATATTATATATTTATTTTTATCTTCAGAAATTGTCAAGCTTGATATATTTAAAACTTCATTTACACACTTTTATTGTGCAAAATAAAATTTAAAACAATCACATTACTTATAACAGGTACACCAAACATAATTTAATCAACAATAGCTTCCTAATGTGCGTCGCTCCATACCCAATGACATTAAGTCAGGTGGTGAATCTGCTAGCAAACTGGAATCTGATACAAGAACTTTGCAATGTTTATAAGCATTTGTGACTTGTTCTTCCATTTCCTTGTTGAGCTCCATTTTTCGTCACGGATAGGCCAACCATTTATGCACAACCGATCTTGGAACAAATCAAGTGTAGAAGAAAGAGAGAAAAAACTATCTTACCAATGCTACGTATTTCGTTTAAAATACCTCTTGATGATATACAAGTAAAGAAACGACAAAGATGAAATAAATAACATGATAGTAACCATTTCAATTTAAAACACACCGAACCAATAAATTTATTAACAAAAAGTGAAAAAATAATGTAAGAATGGAGACTTTCCTGACGTATACGGCCAATTTGTGTTGTGAAAAAACAATCCGTCGATAGACCCGTGAATTCATTACGAAAAAAATCATTTTCAGGAAAAAAAAATACACTGAATTGTAGGTAATATGATTTGTTTTAAATATTATTTCACACAATAAAAGTATGTAAATGAAGTTTAAACAAAATAAAAAAGTGAAGCTTGTCAATTTCTCAAGATAAACATAAATAAAAATATTTGATTCTGCAAGGATTTGAACTCGGGACAGAAAATTATGAAACTAACACCCTATCGCATAGATCACATTGCCATTTGTTAACATCAGACAATAATTTATTATATACAAGACATTTAGAATTTATTTTTATTTGCATGTGAATATCTTAAAAAGTAGGGTGCATTTTGAGAAATTACTATACCACAGACATATATGCTGTGTACCCTTCAACAAATATGAAGTAGATCAAAATCAGTTCTTAACAAGTCTGATGGTCTCCAAGATAGAGCAGGGGAAGAGGCCATGTTATGATTCACATACACTGGACCAAGTGAGAGCGGAGGTGAAGGTAGTTGAAGGATTGTAGGAAGCCAAAACCACAATGAAGGAACTTCTTTATAGGAGAGAATTGAGTGAGAAATACCAGGATTTGGACGTCGTACCTTAACCCTAGGATGCATGGTGCCGAAAACACACATGAATGCATATGCAGGGCCTCCAAGGCCCTGCCTAATTTTAAATTTTCGTCTTTTCATATAATCATTTTTTGGAGTTAAATTTATTTCTGTCAAATTTACTGTCATTGAAAGATTCCTAAGATACAGTAACAGGATCTGGTGGGCCTGATTAACATTTTATTAATTAATTCACTTATAAGTTGCAGTTTACATTTTATAACATTTATTACAACCAATTTCCTCAGTTAAAACATACTCATTATTCACAATATTATGTATATAGGCAATATTTTGACAAAAAGTTATTATTCATTGTTCACATAAAATTGCATTTTTCTTAGTTATCAACATGTGACAAACAAGAAGCACAAAGAACGCCACTATGTTCCTTACAAATGTTGGTTTTACATTTAATGCATGTCATAGCACTTTTCTTGTGTTTATTATATGGACAATAATTGCATCTTCTTCTTTTTCCTGAAACAGGTAGTTGGTTCGGCAATATGAAATCTTTCTGAACACCACATCTTTGCATGGCATCAACGATTTTCTTTGGAAGATTAGGGATCTGAATACGAAGTTCCATTAGTGGTCTTACCTTTTCCTCTGCTAAATCTCTTAGGAACAAACGCCTTTTATCACTTCTTCCACTGTGGTATGTCAGATGTTGGGCGGAAAATAAAATTTCACTGTTCATTGCTGCAACGTCCATCATATTCATCCATAATGCAAATGGCCATCTTCTTGTTTGTCTCTTGCAAGTGTAATAACGAATTTTCTGGTCCATTTGATCTACTCCACCCTTCGTAGAGTTATAGAACTTTATTATATCTGGTTTCTTTTTTGCATGAGTTTCATCAATGTTTCTGTCGTGATGCATTGTGCTAATGAGAACTACAGACTTTTTCTTTTTGGGAACATAACTTACCATTGTAATGTCACCTCTAAATGCAAACAAAGAGGAATGAATTCGCTCTCTAGGCTGATGGTTTCATCTCATTAGGAATTTCTGGTTTATTTTGTTTCATTGTTCCCACCACTGTAATTTGCTTCTGAAGCATCTCTTCTGCCAGCTGGACACTAGTAAAGAAGTTGTCAACAGTAATATTTTTTGATGATCCTTCAATGCTTTTAGCAAGATCTTTCACCACATTCAATCCAAGATTTTTCTGAATAGGTTCATGCGGCTTCCTTCCCGTGTAAACAATTCCGTCTAAAGCATATGCAGATGTAGCATCACATAACCAAAATATTTTTATGCCATTCTTGGCTGGTTTAGAGGGCATATACTGGGTGAAGCTGCATCTTCCACGGAATGGGACTAGCTGTTCGTCAACAGTGAGCGAATCATTGGGAATCATTCTATTTCTACACTTGTCAAGAAATAGTTCCCATACATAACGAACAGCTGCAAGTTTGTCATCTGCAGATCGAGCTTCACGGGTACGCCTGTCATCAAATCTAATCATTCTCCTTATATCCTCAAATCTATTTACTGACATGGTGTCCTTATATGTAGGATTTGCCTTTTCATCCAAGAATAATTCTCTAATAGGGACATCCCAACTCTTCTCAACACCAGAAAGCAGTAAAAGACCAAGAAAACCCTCCATTTCAGCAAGCGAAACGTTTTTCCACGTTTTACCACGCAAAGCAGCCACTCTTTTGCCTTCAATATTTGTGCAGTTGATGATTTCCTCTAGTATTTCCTTGGAGATGAAATAGTCCCAGGCATCCTTAGGTTTACAGGTTTTCAAACCACGGGCTGGACCAGGTGCCTTCTTTACGATATTATGGACAGGTGTACGAAAAGTTGCAGAAGGTTCTAATTTCCAAATCGTTCCATTCCGACTAATGTATGTGTGGTCTTCTATACCTTTTTGTGGTGGTTCTTCATTTTCGGACTCTGATGAAGTAATTTTATCGGAAGGACTGTCATCTGCATCAATATTCACATCTGCAGGTTCATTGGCTGATTCTTCACTACTTGCATCTTCAAAAATATTTCCTTCATCGCAAGAATCATCTTCTTCAAACCACTGAGCCACAACACTTTCAAAATTAGCTGCATTTTGCACGTACTGACTCTCTTGCTTTGCGTGTCGAAGCCATAGCAAAAGACGTGTCCCTCGAACAGCAGCTTGTGCAGCACTAAACGAGTCAAACAAACTACAGTAACAATGAGGCTGACAAGAGCAGCACAGGATAACAATACTATGCAATAATAAAACATTTGATAGCAAAAGGTCAATGATACACCGACATCGCCAATATGTGAAAGCAGTGTGTATTATTTTTTAGTTACTACTCCAGCTACTGCTGCTGTTGGCACTCCAGTTGCTGGAAATACTACTACAGTTATTGTTGAATTAATAACTGCTCCCAAACAAATGTTGAAGACAATATAGGCTAAAGAACATTTATAATTATGTGAGGGCTTCTGAAGCCCTGCTTATGCATTCACGGTGTATGGGTAAACATATAGAATTATACAGAAAACTTAAAAAGGTATCTCGTTCAGACTTGGTAGGAGGAATGTCACAGTGTTAGTGAAAGAGTACTAGAAAGCAGTTTGAAATCAAACAAAAAATTACAGATTTTTTTTTTAAATGAAGACATACAAGGGCCTCGGAGGCCCTGTATATGCATCCTAGGGTTAAGGAAGGTGACATCTGTAATGTGCACGTATGTAATGGCATGAAAAAACACAACTATCAGTCAGAAAGAATGACCACAGACAGTCTACACCCGCAACTTGTACCTTCCAATACCAGAACATCCCGACAGCCACGATTCAAACACCTCAACGGCTGCTTTACTGTGAGAGCAAGCAGAGTATTCCCCAATATAACCACTGGATCTGAGCTCCAGAGATGGGAACTAGCGTACCAGAATATCCTGGATACCAGGCACCCCCCTGGCCTTAACCACCGACAAAATCTTACCACTTAACCCACCACTTTAATTAATTTTTTCCTACTTACATATTTTAACTATTAATCATTTTTCACAGGGTACCCTTTGCTATATGTATTCATTTTACCATCGCCTGTGATATATTATCTCAGACATTCCCGATATATTGACAGACCACTGCTTAGCAGTTCCCCCGCCATTTCCCCCACTACCTAGCCAGTCACGGGGTGACGTCGTGCACGCACACACGTCCAGAACCAAATGGCTCGTTCTCTATTACATGAAGAAGGTTAATACCGAAATATTGTATATTGTGTGTCCGCCTTCC
The DNA here is from genome assembly GCA_031002005.1 of Vandiemenella viatica. NCBI lineage: Eukaryota > Metazoa > Arthropoda > Insecta > Orthoptera > Morabidae > Vandiemenella > Vandiemenella viatica. The sequence continues at coordinate 149,251,532 of CM061918.1, forward strand.
ATGTTTTCTCTCATCGCAGTCGTCAACTTTGGTATGTGATGGGTTAATTTCCCTTTCTTTTATTATTTACTAGCTGCCCCGACAGACTTCTTTCTGTCATAAGTTATTGTCCTATCGCAGGGCCGGCGTTAGGGGGGGGTAAGCGGGTCAAAAGTACCCGGGCCCCGCGTGCTGATGGGGGCCCCGATCACCGACTATAGGGGCCCTCAGGCCATGAAGCCAAGATTACGCCTATTGTCGCCTGGCCATTTTGTAGAGCTAAAAAAAAAAAAAAGGTCGCCCATGTTACCCCGGGCCCGAAATTTCTAGCGCCGGCCCTGTCCTATCGTAGTCCAATAGAAAAAATAAATAAATAAAACGTATTGCAGAGTGATCACTTTATTTATTGATTTAATTTCTCAATAATAAACTACGATTACTTACAAAAATAAGTTTTCTATTTCGTACGCTGCATGAAGTTAGTAATAGTGTGATTATATTTATTTTTATTGTAATGCTTTATGGTACACGATATTTTTTGTTTGGTTACCTGGCGCGGTAAACAAATAAAGCTTACGGTTTTCCAATGCGGGAGCAGGCAACATACAACTGTCCATAAGAGATTCATGGGTTTTAACGCCGCAAACACTCAACGACTGACCCTGGGATTTATTTATGGTCACAGCGAAAGCAAGCTGCACTGGAAATTGCAGTCGTTTAAATTCAAATGGTACGTCAGTTGGTACCATTGGAATGCGAGTTATCAACACATCTTCTCCCTTATATTTTCTCTTTGGAATGGTTCCTTCGATCACATTGTTCAGTAATTTTTTCACTGCTAGTTGTATGCCATTACAAAGACGCGGTTAGTTGATATTTCGCAACATTATGACCACCGATCCTACTTTTAATTGAAGATTATGAGGCGGCAATCCTGGCAAATTCAAGTGAGTTCAAATATTCTGGTGGATAGTTGACCACATCATCTTGGTTAGTTGCGCAATCAACTGATTTGTATATCCTTAATTCACCGGCAATTTCATTTTGAATTTTGAAATTTATTTCATTTATATCCGTGTTTTTGTCTCTGTAATATAGCCCGTTCATTCCACCAAAAAATTGACAGGAAATGTAACGCAGCCAGTCAAAACGTCTACAGGGATTTTGTCATTACCAATACCAATGGGTTGTTTTGAAAACATTTCTTCAGAGTTCAGATCGACCATTTTGCAATTCCAAAGATAAACATAAAGCGCCTTTGTTTTGTTTTGATTGACTGGCAGTAATATTATTTTCGTTGATGACACGCAAACCCTTTTTTTCCTTCGAACTTTATTTTGGGCAGGCATAATGAACTTGAAGGCATACCAGAGATAATCCTAACGCGCCTTTGTTTGGTTTTGATTGACTGGTTTGTATGGGAAAATAAAAGTGTTGATTTTACTATTTTACTCGCAATTTTTACGTTTTATCTCTCCATAAGTACCTTCCTTGTGGATTAACGAAAATATTTTTAAAAAAATTGCTGAATTGTTCTAGCCGTTCTCCAGTTTTGCGCTTGGCAACACTTTTGGTGATTCATTTTTATTTATATAGATTTAAAAAGTAAGAAAGTATTATTATTCGCAGCCAATTCAATCATAGTGAATTCTACTTGAACATAATTTAAAAGGAATGGAACCCATCACCACAAGGCTTACCAAAAGTTTGCATTCTTAAAATAATACGATAAGTGTGGCTCGATCATCAGACGCTAATGCATATCGCTTCTCAACTAAAATACCAGAAATCGATTTTGCTTTTTAGGTGCTCTTAGTATTGCATCCTTCTAAACGGATGCATTCTATTTTCATAGTCGAAAGTTTCGTGATATGCGACTTGGGTCTAAATGTAAACAAATTGAACAAATAAACACACAATTGGTTTTCGAGAGAAGCGAAAATTTAAAGGCAACCAAGAAAATGCCACGCACGGAGGAAGTAATTATAACACGTACGTCAGTGATATTATTTTCGCTGATCTCACGCAGGCATAGATTAATATCCATAGAGACTAAACAACTGGAAGGCATACCAAAGATAATCCTATCGCGCCTTTGTTTTGTTTTGATTGAGGGAAAGTAAAAGTGTTGTTTTTTCCATTTTCCTTCCAATTTTTGCATTTTCTCTCTCCATAAGAACCTTCCTTGTGCCTTAACGAAAATATAAAAAAAAGAATTAGGCAAATTGGTCCAGGCGTTGTCGAGTTATGCGCTTACCAACACATTTTGCGATTCATTTTTATATTATAGATATCACCTAGAAGCCACTTCCTTTTTCCTTAGTTTCATCGTTGTGTCAATCTTTGGGACACAGTTGTGGGACTTATGCTAGCTTGTGAGAGTATTGGCTTAAGAGATTTTGGCTGAAATATATTGAATGGAATGTTTGTTGTAATGATGTTAAAATGTCAAGTGAAAGTACTGCCAAAATGTTCTGAGATTGATAGCCATTATAAAGACAAGGAGGTGTATGTTGCTGTTTATTCAGATAGGCACACTGGCAGTTCAGTGGTAAGCGATGTCACTGGGTCAGCAAACTCTACCAATGACACTTGTATACTTTCTCACATCAGCAAGTGGACCCATGAAACATCGCGTATTTATAACAATGCTCAAAGTTTTTACTATTATTTCCTGATCCAATGGAGTGTGTTTGTTTGGAGACACATGTTTAAAATTATGGTAGAAAGAAAATACCCATCACTATGTCATAGTTGGGAAAAACAGGTGCACAAAAACAGAATGAAATTTGTTGGCGTTTGCTCTTTGTCAGTAAATTAATCTAATGAGCACTGCCTGAAAGTCCACAAAGATCTGAGCTCAGTGCACAGTTGCTTTATAATTATTTGAGTTTGATGATCAGATCTTTGTGTTTCTGTTAATGCTGTAAGCTTACACAAAAAAAAGAAGAGGAATATGTGGTGTAACAACTAAAACCATAGGCCAACTGTTAAGCTTCTGAGAGAAAAACAGATCCAAATCACTGTCTGTTTGCATCTATTTCAATCCTTTATTGTTTCCAGAAATCAGTCTGGATTGATATCGGAGTATTGACACTTTTAACAATCAAAATTCATCAATTGGTGTTGATTTAATCCTTCATCTTTTCAATATCTTCACCTTCAATTATGTGTTTGATATATTTTAATCTCAGTCTTCCTCTACAATTCTTCCCCTCAGCTAACAATTAGCCAGCTCCTCACACAGTAAAATGTGACCACTTTGTTTCTCATTTTTGTAAGAGACTTGCTTCACCACCATTTCCAGAACATGTATACCACAGCACACAGATTGTTTTTCCTGTTAACTTTTTCTCTCACTTCTAATCAGCCCAATAGTGCCTTACCATTGGCTTACGAACAAACGTTCATGCAAATAGGGTCGAACCTAAAGACATAATCAATAAAGGAAAAATGAAGGGACAGTGAAACATGAAAATAGATTAAAAATCTAACTACTACCTACTTACAACACCGTACAGAATAAATTTATACTTCAATTTAAGACTTAACAAACAACATACAGAAAACAATACTATATACAATCAATATAGCAGTCACTTATGACCTGATGAACAATGTTCACAGACTACATCAGCAGAGAGTAATTTGACATTGAATTTTAAAAGGGATATATATAACTATACCAACATTGAGCAACATACTGCATTACAATACAAGATGGTAAAGTCAACATACACATGCAATACGTTTCGAAACAAGACGACAAATGGGAAATGCTGGTACAAACATTTAACACTATAATGACACAGATCTGAGAGATCTGAAAATGTTCAATGCGATAAACACTATGCAAGCAGGTAAAAACACTAAAAGCAGCTCAATATACTGCCTCACTCTAAAGTTCAATGATGCTGTTAATGATACCAATGCATCCAGTTCATGTAGCTATGGACACTATACTCAGCGGCAGCAACGCATCATACAACAGTTTGTAATCGCAAAATGCAAATTTATTTGAACCTCGTCTTTTAAATAAATAAATTTGCATTCCTCAATAAACTGTATATATTCTAAAAAAATAGAAACTAATTATTTACTAGTCCATTTATGGAAACAAATAGAAGTAAAGAAAAAAGAAATGTTAGTATTTCAGTAAATAATAAAATTGGATAGTGGAAACAAAGAAACTGCCATGAGGCACTGAAAATAAAATAGGATAGGGGGGAAAAAACAGATACCCATCACTTACCACAGATGAAGGCAGGAGAGCGAGACGAACACGTAAAAACAGAAAACATAAACACGAATGCACAATATTTTGGCACGTGGCAGGTCGGGATGTGACCACATCTTTCACCCTGCCATATGTCTCGCCTCTCACATGATTAAGGCTCATGCCGAAATATTTTTATTTTTTACTTATTGCTTTACACCTCGTCGACGGCTAAGGTCATTAGAGGCGGGATAGGACTGGATACAAGGGACGGGAAGGAATTCGGCCATGGCCTTTTTGAAGAAGCATCCCGGCATTCGCCCGGAGTGATTTGGGGAAACCATGGAAAAGCCAAATCTGGATGCCCGGATGGGGATTCAAACCCGCGTCCTCCCGAATGCATTCACCCACCATGCTCGGTGCAAAAACATGGTGCATTTGTGTTTATGTTTTTGTGTTTTTACATGTTCGTCTCACCCTCCTGCCTTCATCTGTGGTAAGTGACGGGTATCTGTTTCTTTCCCCCTGTCCTATCTTATTTTCAGTAAATAATAAAATTAATATAACACTCAAAGATGGCTGAAAGCTATCACAGAAAATGTAAATTTATTAATCTTCATCTAGACTCCATAATTCACTGTGGGTGGCGGAGGCTGCTTTGCACCAAAACTATTCCATGTGTTTAAACCCGCAACAACACAACGGGAGAAACGACACTTTATTTCCCTCACCTTACCATTCCTATCATTGTGACTGAGTACATGGGTGGGAGGAGTATTGGTAAATAACAGAAGGTGTTTGTACCAGAGAATCCAAGCCCAATTTCTGTATCAATTCTGATAGTGTGGCAAGTGACTGCAAATCAAGCAGCTCGTTGCTGCACATTCTCGATACGGATCCCAACACAACTGTGCTCTAGAAGAGAATACATAAGAGTATTATGCACTAATTTCCTTTGCAGATACACTACAATTCTTCAAAATTTGGCCTAGAACTAGCTTTTTCAACAACCAATGTTAACAGTATTACAGTAATAATAGCATTGTTTTGTATTTCAATTCGTCTTTACTGACATTATCCTGTATATGAAAATACCTTGGATTTAATACATCAACAGCTGCCTGGGTTGTTCCAGCCATCAAATCGTTTACAGTGCTACCCAGTTTGCTATGCATACACTGACTATAATCCCGTGGCTTAGTAATGTTGTGCACAACCAAATATGTTTCTCACTCATCTCAGCCTTCAGGTTTTGGTGAGTGATGGGTTATTTTCCCTATCCTTTGTTATTTATTGCCCAGAAGCTGTTTCCTTCTTCCTTAGTATTACAACTAAATGTTAAAATTTTAAATTCCGTCACTGCAATCTTCTTTGTAGTCTCAAAGCTTATAATATCTATTCCTCGCCATCAACAGAGTGAACAGCCATCTTAAATGTTACCACTCCATAACACACAACACGGCTAAAATGTTACCTTGTACCATACTATCGGTCAGTCTTAATGGTCTTATATGGCAATGTAAGAAATATTTTGTTACTTGAGTTCAATTTGCAAATTCACATTCATAATTAGAAAGACTAAATAAGCTTAAACTGACAATATTTTATAAATACATCAGCAAATTTAAACTATCTCAGATTAAAACACTATCATTACCCTGGGATAGATACAATTATAGGTAATCTTTTAGATCACCAAAATGAACACTCCAATTCAGAGAATTTTGCTAGTATACATATTTCGTATTTGTTACAATAGTTGAACCGTACCTGAGTCGCAGTTGCACCACTTTGTGGGGTCTGCGCAGGTTCCCATGATGCCACACGCACATTTGCGCGACCCGGGCACCGCGCCCCGCCCAGTAATCCATCTTCTGGTTGTTGCGAGACACCCCACCAAGAGAACGGTTCAAAACGCTCAGTCATTGCTGTGGCAATAAAGAGTAAGTCAGGTCCAAATACATCGGCACACATAATTCCGACAGAAAAATTTTAATACAATTTCCAGACAGAATTACTGGTGAAAGCATGTATTATTATAATTTTTTTTTATCCTGAATATGCTGATTTTCAGCTTGCATAAAAGTTAGTCTGTTAAGCAATGTTCTCAAGGGAGAAGAGATGTCAAAATAATATCTTCACTCAGGATCTTTTCTAGACTCTTTAAAAGCAATTTTTTTTTCTTCAAAAATTTGTACTTCTAAACCCTGATTCTGGTCAAATTATCCATTCCTTCTGTGCCTTCCTTTACCAGATGGCACAGGAAGCAGTTTACTGTGAAAACTGTTCAAATTCAGCCATGCAAAAGAAACAAAACATACCGCAATGTAGAAATGTGTGCATAAATCAAATTTTAGAACACGATAACAATGTCTATGTGGGTACTTGTCCACTTTAGTCATGTGCTTCATTTTTTCATACATTATTATGAGGTCACCAAAAATATTGTAACTATTGTGTTATTTTTTCAGTTTCTTAAGGTGAACCAAGAGTGTTACAAGTATATACAGTCTTACATACTTCCAGGTAATTTGTTATGTTTGCTGCGATTTTCCGGACAAAGAAACTTGAGCACAGTAACATATACTTCTCTCCTAACTTTATACTGATGAAGGCTTTAACTGGAACACGTTACACCTACAAATTTTTTGGGTATAGTATATATTTTGGCGAATTGCACTTAGGAAGTACTCACTTATGTCTGATTCCCTTATGAAAAATTTTATAACAGGTTTTAATCATTGGTGCAAAATTAGCTACTCTTTTGGAATTTAGGACAGCAAGCTAACTGTAAGAAGTCTCCATGCCACTTCTCTCTCACACACACAGAGAGAGAGAGAGAGAGAACAAAAAAAGTGTTTTAACGAAAGTGTAAATCTGCAAAGGGGTTTCATTCACATGTAAATGTAACATACAGGTATCTCCTGATACGTGTGCGACCTTTACTGACCGTTGGCTTTGAAGAGCTTGGAGTTGCGACACTCATACTGCAGCTTCTGGTGGCAGGACTTGGAGCGGTTGACGAGCGCCACCAGCTGGTCCATCTCGGCCTCATAGCGCAACGTCCTGCACGAAGCTGCCCGGCTGCTGGAACCCGTCCACCGGAGTTGTCTCCATGTTGCTGTGGCTCACCTCAGTGATCACTCGGCCGTCGGCTGCACCAAAGAACGTATATCCACCCTTCAAATGCAGATCTGTGCGTCGTTCTGAAAACCCCTTCCCCACCCCTGACTAACTTGCCCTTGTTGTTGGCCTTGAACCACCCCTCTTGCTCGAGAAGGGCTTTTGTTCCTATACTATCATCCCCTCTGCTGTGGTAATTGTTGGCTTTACTCTCTGCGTTATATTTATTTTGATATAAAGCACCCTCTCCTTCCTATGTTACATAAGCTCTTACATACCTTACACCAAATTATAATTAAAGTTTACATACATAATTTAATTAATGGAGTAACCCTTCTAAAACTGAGAAGTTACTGAATTTTGTAACCAATAAGACCATTCTTAAACTGTTTAGGAAAGTATACAAGTTCAAATTTTGGAAAAAAAACAAAAAATGGTTTCTTATCCATTTAACACTCTAACAGGAATTTGTTCATAACACTGCTGAGGCCAATAATATGATAATAAATAAGAAATGATTTTACATATATTTAATTTAGTTTAATTTTAATTGCAATGAAGTAGAGCTCCTGTAGAAATGCCCCTGCCACCAATTATCATTAATCCACCCGACCCCAATATTTACAAAATAATCGAGGAAGCAGAAAATGTGTCATTTTTTTCCCCCGAGAGTAGTTGCCTTAAAACACAACAATTTTTTTAACTAATTAAAAAATTTCGTGAATAAATTTACTGATGCATTTAAAAAAAGAACTAAATGCTGTATGAAGAGAGAGAACTGAAATACATACCAAAGAACTGGCATGTGACTGGGAATGGTTTGAGCGGGCCGCTACCGTCCACGTCTATCTTCACCTCGGCCACCCGGTTCACTGCGTTCGTGTTCTTGTAAGCCGTGCACGACAGTGGATTCAGGGCTGAAATAGCAAAATAACGGCAACAACATCGCAAGGCTGTCACGTATGTCCAAATAAAATTACACATACAAAATATTATACTTTGTAGTTCTTGGAACAAACAATTTTTCTCCAGCCTAGAAACAACACAGCTTTTTAGTTGCTGCGAAACTTTTTACATCTTTAATAGTGAGGTGCTGCTACTACAGAATTCCAATGTACACCAGGTAAAAATATTTTAAAAATTAAATATATTTGGAACAATTGATACGTACTCATAATTAAGGCTATGAACATTGCAAGTCTGACGGGTAAGAAATATCACGTGTGGGGTGCACATGTGGCCTGTGTAGAAACAGCTTAATTCCAGAGAAATAGTACAGCAAATCATTTCTATTAACTGTTCTTAATGTTAAAATACCTTTTAGTCTGATTTTGAAGCCACTTTTGTAAAAGATATAAAATTCAGTCAGAGTTGTTTTGCAAGTATAATGAATTTAGCTACCACCATTCTCAGTAAGAGAATTCATGATGGCAATTATTTTAAGGTGTATTTTCTGTTCATGGAAAAATCTAGCTTAAAAGTTATTTCAATTACAGTGATGTAAAATCTGTAAGGAACAAGGCTGATACCGGGGCCGTAGTTTCGCCTTAGCACCTCAACTAACAGTTTATGTGGATGGAAAGTTCTGTGCAATCTCCACAAAGTAATTTAAATTTGACCGTGTAGCCTAATAGAAACTCAACTTAAATGCTTGAAGGTTGCCACTAGATCTGTTTGTAAACCACAAATCTAGAAAAGGTTCCAAAATAACTACTAAATCACAAGAGTTCACTTTCAGAAAAATTTAAAGTTTTATTTCAAAGTCACATTTACTAAAATGTATTTCGCAGTTGAGTAGGCAAATCGAAAACTCTTTTTCAAAATATTTCACATTGTGGAGAGAAATTTTACTGAACCAACCCCTTTTGAATTTCAAAGTTCTATCCCCACATTATATTCGTAGAAAATCACCAAAGTACCAACATGGCTGACTCAATGGCGCCAACATTACACCGTCTTCCTACCCGCTCCTACACCAGACTTGCGCAGACTACCCAAGCATAACACTCCGAGGAAAAAGAAAGACGAAATCAAACCAAAGACCAGGTCACATGTAAGCACGAGTTTATATAGGTTCAATGACGTCACTGCTGAAACACAACTTTCTGCTGCGGCCTAGCCAAAATATGACCCAGCAAATTAAATGAACAAGAGGATAAAAAGCAATTAAAGTCTGACAGTGTTTCGACCTATTTAATAGAAGATCAATGGATATTTAGTAAGTATTTTTAAGTGATTAGTTTTAAATGTCAACCTTCGCATAGTGACACATTCTAATGCGATCAGGGAAAATCCCTAAGTGTTCTGGATTTTTACGCACGTCAACAACAATCCGCGACAATTTATTTTCAAAAACTTAATTACTAGACAAATGTTTAAACTTTTTACCAAAACCATTATATGTCCGTAATCGTCTTAATTAGGGCTATCTACTGATATAAATTTCAAATTAATATCTCTTTTAATTAAAAAGCTCTTTTTTTCTTAATTAAAATCATTAATTAAAATTTGCCAAATTATTTAATTTTACTGCCAAAATATCCAGAACAATGCTGACTATAGCTGGTGATAAAGTTCAGCTGTCGCTTTACTCAATTTAAAGATATTACAAATCTTAGAATTTCTACTTTTATGATCGCGTGTTTCAAAACATGAACGAACCAGAATATCTCTTAAAATAAACGTTTCTCGATAGGATAAATACACTTTAAAATGATTTTTATGGTGAATTATAACTGTAGGAACTATTACAGGGAAATTCCTTTAAGTTGAAAACTACTTTTCTCGAAATTTCAAAGTCCATCGGTAACTTCAAAATTGATCCACAGAACCCTTTACTACTAGGGAAACTAGAATTTGCCAAAATTCTAAGGTGCTTACAAATCACATGGTTAGGTGGTATGAAAAGGCAAAATTTGAAGTTGCTAAAGCTGTAGTCAGCATCCATAAGAATGTCATGAGCATAAATTTGGCTAATCAGATAAATTATATATATGATTTTTAACTGGGGAAAGAAAATCAGAATCTAGAATGAAAAATTAAGTAGGTTAAAAATCACAGTTAGTTTAGGCAAAATTTCAGATTTCCAAGGCGAAAAATAATATTTCCTAAGTTGAATTTTTAAAGCAAGTGTAGAATATTCCGACAAGTGTCCATGTCACAAAATTAAGTAAAAACCCCCTGAAATCACTCCTGAGCAATGAACAAGGCTTCAAAATCAAGAATAGACAATACAAAGAAACATTTATAAATTACAGCTTGAAATATAAAGTGGTTAGTGAGATATTGAAGTTTAAAGTCAAGAGCTGCTGTCAAAATTTGGATTATTTTTACTTAAGGAGGGTCAGTGATCTTGAATTTGAAAGTCTTCTCTCAGTTTTTATCGAGATCAATTAACGTCCAGTGAGCCGAGCAATGCCTCTGTAGATCAGCCAGTCTTTTGCCAAATTTGCATTAGGCTAGTTCGTGGCAGGCAGGGCGAGCAATTCGTCGGTAGCGTTCGGTGTTAGTCAAGAACATGCATCACTGTGCACCATTAATAGCCTCATCTTAGTAAGGGGACCAGAGTGAAAGTTTGTCTTCCGGTGAATGTGCTTAACCTGCTTTCTTTGTGTGGATGTGATAGTCCAATGCCTTATCCAAATTTTACTAATGGTACTGAAAACTGCAAAGAAACGTTTGAAATCGAAACCTTTGTACAATGTTTGTCATTCAAGGAATACCTTTCACTGTTGGGGTATAATCAATGGTGTTGGACCAAACAAGGTTAATAATCAGTTCGATGTATAGTGTTTGCATACCTCCAAGCAAGCATAATGTTTTGACACCTGGTTACAAGATGGTATTTCCTGATCACTGAATATGTCAGAAAATAGGGGAACCAGGAAGGACCTGATGGACATCAGCTGACATGGAGAAAAAAAAAAAAGACAAAACGGAGCACTGCAGTTGCAGATAATCCATTGTAACTTATCATGATAATCTTATTCAGGATTAGGGATATATATATGCTGTAATTTTGAAGTATAAAAATTGGAAACCAATTTTGAAAACAAAAATAGTAAAAATAAACCATCACCACAGATTAAGAAATGACACCAGGATGAACACAAAAACATGAAAACTATTCATCCTGGCCCTCCAGTCTTTGTCCGTAGTATGTAACAGGTTATTTTCTCTATCTTTTCTTGTTTTTTATTGCCTAACAACATTTTAGCCGTTACTATTAATGAATTGAAGCCAATTTTCAAAATATATTATTACTCAATAACCTGTGATATGTTGCATTATTAATGATCTCACTCTGAACAAATCTCTGACATTAAAAGAGTTTTATGAGTTATAGGAGTTATATAATCATATAAATATCTGACATGTTGACGTTAAGTATTATTTCTTTATGTACAAACCCAATTGGCATATGATAAATAAATAATTCAAGATTAAATGTAAATTTAAAAAAAGAAACACACACACAATTAATGCTACTGGTTTACTTCAAACTTAAACAATAATGTGGGGTCATGCACCTATGTAATAAGTATACAAGTATTCAGTCAGTGAAAGACAAATGACTTACAAGTATGGCAGACTGCTCCTGAGTACCCAGTGCCGCCACACTCGCAGAAGAACTCCCGCGAGCTCTGCCGACAGATGCCGGAGTGCTCGCACGGGTTGGGATTGCAGCGGTCGATCATCTGGCATCCCTCCAACACCACGTCACCCGGACAGCAATACTCCTACACAGACAGACAGAATTAAAAAATATTAAATGCACAAGAGAGGGAAACTTCAGGGAATACATGCAATTCAGTGGCTATACATCAATAAAAGGAGAATTTGGTGGGGAATTTTCACATTATTCACAATACTAGGTGACGAGACCTCATGAATAATCGAAACCACATTGTACTGAAATTCTTAAGTTAGCAGAGTTTGCGGCAAATTTCAAATCAGGTCACATATATAGAATTTAGATAATTAAAATCTACAATAATTGTAAAGATACTTCAATGAACCGTTAAAAACAACAAAAAATTTAGAAAGTAGTGAGAGACATACACTGACAGAGGCCAAATAAAACACACGGCTTTAAATGTATACTTTTTGGATTGCTGCATATACAAATACTCTGCTGGAAATTATTTAAAGTTGCCTGTGAGATTCCTCCTCAGTAACTTTGTCATAACCTGAAATGAACCAGTATACACATCACGAACAGAAATAAATCTTCAGGAATCAGTCAAGACGGAATGGAGGGTGAAATTAAACATTATTTTTTAAGTAACATTAGAAGATAATACCATTATTTTGCTCTTCATAACTTGTGATCCAAACCCTTCCAAGTTTTATACATGGTCATTCACTAAGATATGCAAATATTTTAATATGTTATTCTACAAGTAAAACTAAAAAAAAAATGTTCATATGAACATAGGTCCACAAATGTTTAGTTACGGAGTTACAGTTTATAAAAGATTTTGTTTGAAATTTAGCAACCTCGCTAATATGAAGCCATCGCAAAACTGTACGAGGTTACAGTACAGCACGATTTCCATTTATTTTGTTGTTATTGATCTGGTGAATGTAATAGAACACGTCCCAGACGTGTATCTGCAGTAGTTTTACAGAAATTCCAGAGATTAACTTTATTACCATCATTTTCCAAAATTAAATTCTCTACAACTTCTGTTGAAAACTTTGTGCAATTGTCTGAAATTTAAAAAAATTGGACCAGGTAGTTAATAAATTACAAATTTTCCTAAATTATTTGTTTGCTTCTCTGGAATTTCTGGAAGACTTCTGCAGATACACGCCTGCGACTTGTTTTATTACATTCACCAGATCAGTAACAACAACAAAAAATAGAAATTGTGCTTTACTGTAACTTTGTACAGTTTTGCGATGGCTTCATATTAGCGAGGTTGCTAAGTTTCAGGAAAAATCTTTCATCAGCCGTAACTCCATAACTAAACATTTGTGTATCTATGTCCATATGAACATCTTTCTTTAGTTTTAATTGTAGAATAACATATTAAAATATTTGCATATCTTCGTGAATCACCCTGTATAGTTAAGATGTGTCAACGTATAATAAAACTGAAACTGCATGCTGCACTACAGATTGAACTTGTATCCCCCCAGATAGCAGGCATGGACATTAGCCACTCGCCCACTCGGCTCAGTCAAAGAATTGAAGCAAAGTCAGCTCAGACGTTACTCTAGTTGTGTCTCCTCTATTGCTGTCATCAGTCTTTTGACTGGTTTGATGCAATCCTCCATCCTTCATCTCTACATACCCCTTACAATCCACGTCCTCAATTATCTGCTTCATATATTCCAATCTCTACAGTTCTTACCTTTGACTGTTCCCTCCACTAACAAAATATGACCCACCACCCGGTCCCTTCTTTCTATTAGACTCGTCCACAACCTTCTTTCCTCGCCTGTCATTTCCAAAACTCGTTCATTTCTTACTTTGTCAGTCCACTTGATTTTCAGTATTCTTCTGTAGCACCACATTTCAAATGCTTCAATTTTCTTTCTTTCTGGTATTCTTAAATTCCATGTTTCGCTGCCATAAAAGTGCTGTGCTCCACACACAGAGTTTTAAAAAATTCTTTCCTAGTCCTAGCTCAATATTTAAAACTAAAAGATTTCTCATTTTCAAGAAGGCTCTTTTTGCTAGTGCTATTCAGCTTTTAACATTATCATGATCTATCTGTTGTTGAGAGTAATTTCCAAGAGAAATGACACTGGAATATAAACACACTTTTAATTTTTTACTTATGACTTTATGTCTCATCAACGTCATTAGAGGCGGGATGGGTCTGCAAGCAAAGAACGGGGCGGAATTCGGCCATGGCCTTTTGAAGGAAGCATACTGGCATTCACCTATAGTGATTTGGGGAAACCATGGAAAACCCAGATATGGATGCCTGGACAGGGATTTGAACCGCCATCCTACCGAAGGCCAAAGCGTTAACCACTCAACCACCACATTCTGTAATATAAACATAAATATTAACCACTAAACTAAACCCATCATTTCTCAAAGGTGGAGATACAAGGGTTAGAGCAAGGGGGGGTGGGAGACTCATTTGTAGTATGATAGGGGTATGAAAACAGATGGCAAAGACCATCACATGTAATCCCCTGCTCACGTGAAATGTTGTGTAATTGTGTTTGTCTTTTCATTTTTGTGATAATCTCTGTTCCACCAATATTGAGAAGCTCTGTTTGTCTCATCAGTTCTGTTACAGTTCTCACCTCAGATGTCCAGTCCTTTGGAGGCTTGTAGTTTCCATCCACACTGACCAATCGCATGCAGCCCACGAAGCCAGGCACTCCAGTAACGCCACCTGGAGACAAAGAAAACAAAAAAATATTAACTCTCACCATGATTTTTACACCAGTTTGGAAGGTTTTGATTATAATGGTATTAAAAACTGTTTTCCAAGCTTCATGTTAAAGGTGTATCTTCTTAGCACTTGATAGGAAATACTATTTACACAGACTTTAAAAACGGGGATGTTTGGTTTCTGTAAACAATGACAGAAATAATGGAATGACTGGTTTCCAGATATTAGAGACAACTGTAAGAACTCATCACCGAGTTAACTTCCACAAGAAGTGGACCGACAAATATTAATACGAATATGCTGAATTTTGATCACATTTTTATTTTATTCTTTCTCCGTCCATCAGCGTACAATGCGAGCGCTGACGATCATTTCCAGCCAATTGAATTAGGGACACTGTCGAGCCCTGACTGCACATTAACAGTCCTCTTCGTGTTAAACAGTCTTCGGTGATTTTCTGCGAGCTCACTTCTTCGGAAATCTTCTGAATGTCTGGTGGTTTTCCTCTCGGTCTCTGATGATCTCCTGTACTTCACCGTAATAACAATGTGGCTCACCAACTGACACTCAAAGATGTCTTTAATCTTTGTAACCTACCTCAAGTCAAATGATCTCTTCTTGCCTTTGCTAGTGAAACCTAGTATTGATTTCTCATATCTCTTTAGGCTGTTCCAAGTTTTCCTTTTGTAAATTTTCAGTGTGCCCAGTTCCCACGACTGTAATTCATTACAGGAAGGATATAAAGGTCCTAAACTGTTTTCATCAAATTTGTGGGCCTATTTGATTTGAGGACAATATGATGCTTCCTGTAAGCTTGATGCAACAGAAAATTTCTGCTCTTAGCCCTCCTCTCATATTTACACATTGACCAAGACAGATTCTGAAGACCTGTTACTTACTCATATGTTCCATACTGTGGCACATTTATTACAAATAACTTATTTATGAGATTCATGCTCGGAGCCAACTAACTGAAATTTAGAAACAAGATTGGTAACCATAGTTTCTAGCTCTCAAATGGTGTTGGTAAATAATGCAATGTAATCAGTGAGTCTCAACCAATTAAGACTTACACCACCGATCCCTTTTCCAGATATTCTAAATCTGAAATCGTCATTTCCGAGACAAGTGGAGAGATGGGATCATCTTGCATAACAACTCATCCGATGTGGAAATCTTACAATGTCCACACCAAGCTCAGCTAATTGTTGCAGAAAAGAACGCCCTCTCTCTAAAATAACGCAATACCACATTAATTAAAAATCAACATGTTAAACTATTTTACCTTCTGAAAAGACAATTTTAATTTACACAATGTGATGGAAAGGATCTAAGATACAACTCTACACATAATACAATAAACTAGCAATTACTCACTTCGTCCAAGAGTCTATTTTTCTTATACAAGTTTTTCAGTAACAACAATTAAATCGATCATTTTGGTATACATGACCTTCAGGGACATAAATAGTAAAGTTAAGGTCAAAAAAACACTTATCTATCACTCATCTGACAGGAAATAAAAGTGAAAAAAAGACATACTCACTTATCACAGTAACAAGTAGACTCACATAACAATAGATAGCAAGAACGTTGGAATTTTTTGGGTGTAAATGTTTCACTGCAAGAAGGAAATGATGTGTACTTGCACTGGATACAAGTTGTAAGGAGTTAATGTAAAAAATTCCATCATTCTATGTATTTACATTTTTTATAAATCTGCTGTACTATGATATATGGTGGTTCTTTTCTGAGACTTTGCATCATTCTCCACGTACCAGCGACGTAGTAATTGGCACCGGTGGTCATGGACAGCAGGCGCACAGTCTTCATGGCGCGCCCGTCGACGGTGAGCACCAGCTGGTTGGTGCTTATCGTCAGCATTACGAGATGCCACCTCCCGTCGTCAAAACGTTCGTCGAAGTTGTCGAGCAAGGCAGGTGGATTCCCCGACGTCATAATTTGTACCTTAATCTTGCCGTCTTGCAGGAACAGCTGCAACAACACAGTAAATAATTACTGATAATTACTGTCAATTTCTAATGTGTAAAAAACCAGCAACTTCTACAAACTAATTCCATTTTCCCTGCCTCTGCTTCAGGTTTTATGCCTCACCAACATCAAATATTAAAATCATGATAATGTGTGCCACACAGTCATTCTCCTTTGCAATATGTATTCCCAATTTGGTCGTCATCATCCCACACCAAACTGGTGGATGTAGCCCACAATAACACCTGTAGACTAGTGACAGGTTGCTTAAAGCCTACCCCAGTTGATAGGCTTTACCAGCTTTCGGGAATTGCACCACCCAGTATCCGGAGAGAAATGGCTGTGAACAAGGAGAGGACCAAAGTAGAACTCATCCACTGCACGGCCATACACCACCAGCCCAGAGACTCAAGTCCAGGAAAAGCTTCCTGAGAACATCACGGGGACTAATTGGGTCACCTGAAAAGGCAAGAGTACAGTTGTGGAAGATGAAGGTCGCTAACATCTCGGGACCACTGACAGTTGCAGAGCGCTTGCCATCTGGTCACGCCGAGAACTGGAATGTCTGGCGGTCCTTAAATCGATTGCGAACAGGAGTGGGCAGGTCCAAGGAAAACCTAGTGAAATGGGGTTGTACTGATGCTACCAGTATTAAGTGTGAACTATGAACCATATGCTCAAGTGCCCTTTGTGCCCATAATCCTGCAACAAAAATTATCTGTTTCAAGCAACACCGAATGCACTTAAGGTTTTGAAGTACTGGGCGAAATGTGTTTAAAGTTGTTAATTTGGAGAATGTTTTAACTGTGTATTTGATGTTTGTGATTTGAGAATAATAATTCAACTTTCCTTTAATCATCTTTTGAAGTCAGTAACTGAACATAATTCAAGAATGACAGTTACAAAAATGGCAGAAGTACTTGCTGTCGACAATTTGCCAGTCTTGAGAAATTTAAGTCAAAACTCTAAATGTATTCTATACGCACATTTAAGCAATTAGGGAAGAGGATTTTACCATTCCATTGCACTGTCCTGGAGATGTGTAATTGGGCTAGTTTCTTGCTGTATTCCCAGCGTGAAAGTTTTTGTAAGTGTTGATAACTGTGATAGTGTGTGTGCAGTGTAGAGGGCTGTTAGTGTTGTTGGCAAGAGGTGACAGAAGGGACAGAAGGGAGGAACCCTGAGCTGGCTCATGCAAGCCTACTCTTCAGAAGGACACCGAGGGGGCCGCAAGGATTAAAATCCCCATCTGACAAACCAATCACCGTCGGTATCCCGTCACTCCATATGCACTGCAGACCCCCAGGTGCACAATCTGGTGATCAATAATTGAGTACCTCTGCCACCCTGCCGGCCGACCAAAATAGAAAAAACTCTTCTACCACCAGGGCCTGAACCAGGTAACCCAGAGTCAGGTGCCAGACACCATCATGGTGCCATGACCAGAGCCAATGGAGCAGAGAAATTCAAGTGTTAATGTTGCATTTAAGTGAAAAATTACTATTTTGAACAATATTTTAAGTGTTAAGTTTAAAAAAACTAAAGCGAAAAAGTTAGAATTTAAAAATCGCCATTTAACCGCAGTACTTAACTTAGTCCACAACCCACAGGTTGGTTGGATCCTCCCTGAGGAGGCACACTAAGCCATTGTGTCAGAGGTAGCACGGCCAGTTGCTTCCTCTGGGACCTACAGTTTAACGTGGAATCAGAACCACGGAGTGTCCTGGCATAGCTCGTATGATCAAACACAACTCTCAAAGTTCCTGCACCTGCCGGAATTCAAACCCGGGACCGGAGCAGTGGAAGTTATGAAAGCAAGCGCCTTAACCACTGAGCTACCAGACTGCTCTCACTTGCAGTAACCTTATAATAATATGATGAAAACAGGATATTAACAAAGTACTAATACCAATTTTTTAAACAACTCCTTAGAGGGTACAAATTATTAGTTAAAATAATGTAAAAAAACATCCTGAATTACAAATTTGTTTTGTTAGTTCTCATACGATGTATAATCCAGCCCATATTGCATTCCCAACTCACCCGGACGTGTCCACTGGAGAGGAAGCTGTGGTGCAGCAGCAGACCGTCCGGTTCGTACGTCCTGAACGCCAACGACACGTTCAGGGTCTTGACTCCTTCGTAGCCTTTGAGGCGCACGTGAGAGTTTGCGGTGAGGAAAGTAACTGGTGTAATCGGAGGATCCTGTAAACAAATATGAGAGTAAACATTACAACAGAAAATTACAGATTTTCTGGAAATACTTGGATTGTTCTCACTGTGAAGCAATTATTGACGTTGTTGGCGTGATGAAAATAGCACAGGCAGCCACTGAATAGTCTAGGTTGTTGGTAAAAATACTTTGCCTACAGATAGACGGTGAGCAGTACGACCCAAACAAGAACAAGGGGACTGGCGAGTTGATGCACAGATGGCATTGCCAATAACGGAGAAAGTATCCCTACTACGTGTAGCAGTTCAAATAGGTATTTGTGGGTATATGTGTGTTTTTATGGCACATTGGTGTAAACACGCACATGGTTTACGTGTAATCTCAATATGTATCTGTACACCATGAAAGCATTTGAGAGCAGTGATGGTGTGAGACACATAAATGGTACAGAAATTCCAACTTGCACTTACTGGTCCAAAGTCCAAAACTGTAAGCATATAGTAATTTAAATGAACTTAACCCATTTTACAAAAATACAAATTAATATATTAAACATTTGCCAGCTTCCATATGCAGCTATCTCATTCTATTGTTGAAGAAGGTTTATGAGCAAAATTTCATTGCTCTATGTGTCTATGTGTATATCATTGTGTCAATACCGTAGCAACCTTCAACTTTGGTAAGTTGTGTGTGTGTGTGGGGGGGGGGGGGGGGGGGGGGGGGGTGCAAGATGGAACATCAATAACAAAAACATATGGGGTGGTTTCCAATAGTCAGGAGCTAAGGACTCATTCATTAACCAATATGTTTGAAAGGATGGAGAATAACATTGAGAAATGAGAACTTGTGTATTATAAAGGTACTCACAGGGCAGTTGGACTGGATGTTTACTTTCTGGTAGTTGAACTGGTGGTACCCATACGGGTCGGCTTCGTTCATCACGCTGATCACGTTTGTCGAGTTGAGGAACAGGTTTTCTATGCAGCCGGTGAAGTTCTGGATGACGGCGAGGCCTTCTTGCTTGTTGGGGACTCCTCCTATGAATAGCTGAAACAGAAGTTAAAAAGAGATGACCATACTGCTAAATTCTAAGGACCAGCTTCAAAACGGATACACGGGAACCTCACAAAGTAAAACTTACAATTAAGAATAGTAAATGGCAAATTTTACAAAGAATTCTGAATTAAGACACATGACAGTAAAATGTTTTATGAAAGGTAAAAATTTGTAAAGTCTAATTTTAACCTTGAGCTGTCAAGACCTAATAATAAATCTGCTGTAGAGTCTTTTAATAGCAGTGAGGTTAGAGAAGATTGTAAAATTACTAAAAAAATAAAATGTTCAAAAATGTCAAAAAAAAGAGAGGAATGTGGTTAAATTAAATAAAGTTAGAGAAATACACATTATGTTGATCATAACACACAGAATGTGGTACCAAAGAGAATTAACGGAAAAGGTTTGCTTGGGTCATAGATCTTTAACAACAACTTAGATTTTTTTTAAAAGAAGAAATGACTTGTTTTTAACAAAATAATTTTAACGAAAAAAATCTGAAATTAACCTCTTGCTGATTCTAAGCACAGCTCAGTTGAAATAAATGTCACCCATTCTATCTCTTGTTGAACCAAATTTGGTATACCCATTGTAACAATCCCCTCACAGCTTTTAAATAATTCTAAAACTTAATAACTAAACAATTCTAAGACTTACCATGTTACCAGAATGCTTAGTCTTGCGAACTAAGAGATCCATTACACGCACTGTGATTCTAATTATCTAAAAAATGTGAAATAGTACTGAAGGCAATTTCTCAGAAAACCGAACACATCACAGTTAATTCAAGTTACTATAATTTTAAAAACTAAAACTGCAGTGTTAATAACCTTGATAAAACCCAAACAACGAGAAAACTGAACATTAACAGAGTAAATATGCTTCACCACTAAACTGCCAAAATCAATAATATATAAATCTTAATATTATACTATCATGTTGTACAGTTCAGAAAAAATTGAGTTTGTATGAGTGAAAGAAAATTAAAAAATAAAATTGCATTTTTAAGACAACTCATCATTGCTTATTCCTCGTTCTGAGACAACAAAGCCAAACCAAAAACAATTATGACAATGTAATATCTAAACAGCTGCCAATCATTTATCTGTAACAATACAAACAAGTCTTTTTGAACCACAAATGAACTGTAGTTTGGTAACTCACCTCCCTATTGAGGTCAAGCCTTTCAAACTCTCCTTTGACGTGGCGCAGGATTTCTACGCGATCCACAGAGAATTTAATGTCACGGAACTTGCGACTGATGACGACGTCGTGCCAGAGATTGTCGTCCAGCAGGCTCCCCACTGACAGGCTGGTCATGACTCCCGCACCTTAATACAAACAGACACACGTACTGGGACAACTGCATTGTGGTATACATGGGAATACAATGGGGGGAGAGGGGAAAGGAACATACTTCAGAAACAACAATATATAGAAGTCTGCCTTGGATTTTAGGAATACTAGGAAGCAGGGAGAAATGAAACACTGGAAATAATGCTGAAAATAAAATGGAAAAACAAATAACAAAATGAACGCATTATGGAAATGATGGGTGAGGAAAGAAGTTTGTGGAAGAGTCTCTCAGAAAGAAGACATAGGATATTGGGACACATAGTAAGACATGCACAATTGCTTAATTTGCTGGTGGAGGGAACAGCTGGAGGAACAAACTGTAGAGGATGATAAAAATTGTAATATATAAAGCAAGAATGTAGGAATTTACACATTTAGATTAAGAGAGCGGCTAACATCAAGAAGAGATGGAGGATTGCACTAAACCAATCAAGTGATTGATGTCAGAGGGAGGCATTAGGATAAATGGCACATACATAAACTATATACAGTAATACAAGAAGTTTCATATTCTGAATCAAACAAATTTTTTTCCATGGTTTTGTACAACTGTACTGTTGTTCACTTTTACATAATGCCTTTGCTCCCCAGTAAGGGTGCGTTCATAAATTACATAGCTCCATTTTGGCCTCCTGTGAAGCTCCCCCCCCCCCCCTCCCAGTAACCCAATGTAGCTTTTGCCTAAACCCCCCCTTCCCAGTCACATAGTTTTTTTCCCCCCTATTGATTCCAGAAGACATTTTATACTGTTTTCTCTTGTAAGACTATAGTAAATTACATAAGGGGATAATTAAATGACGGAAATAAATATTCACATGCTGTTGTATGTTCCGTACGTAATTTTAACTACGACAAATAATATTAACGAAAAGCTACGCGGCTTGCCTCAGAACCCCCCCCCCCTTTTCCCATTACATAGCCCAATGTAACTTTCCAGGCAATTCCCCCCCCCTTTTCCCCTCCTAGACCGAGCCACATAGTTTATGGGCAATGGGGACGCATTAGCAACATCTATATATTAATACGCTAAGCGAAAACTTTGGAAACATTTTTCAGAATATTGCGCGCACGGAGAAGTGTGAGATTTGGCATAGTTAAAGTTTATATGGGGAAGAAGTGCATAAAGCCAAAATGTACATATAATATGTGTTAAAAATACATTAAATTAAATAAAATAAATTATTCGTTGTATACATTCAATTGTTTTTAAGAGGCAACGACACTTAGCGATGTCTGTGAACTTTGGTCAACAGTATATAATAATAATAATAAGCATAAGCATAGTTAAAACATGATACAGATACATTATTAGATGAAAAATAAATTCGGGAACGCGTGTGTGAGTGAAATCGGATCGGAGCCAACTTTGTGACGTGTATTTCCAGCATTGAGATACTCTATGGTCTTTGGTGAAACCAAAGAGTCGAGCTTAATCTCTGAATTTACATAGAAGCAACATTTCGAAACGGAGTATATTCGGAATTCATTAAATCGTGATTTAGATATACGATGTTACAATGATGCAGTTCAAATTGATGTAGCTGTAATATGATGGTGAGCCACCATTTTAACGAAATCTGGTAGTTAAAAAAAAGTTAGTACATGAATGGCAGCAAAGTCTTTATATACTGAGTTTACCTACAAATATTGTCCTGTCGGTCTGAAATTTGGTACACACATTCCTTAGGCGATAATATTTGATTTAAAGTGTATATCGAATATGTTGAAATAAGGAAAAATGTGGGTAGATGCATACATGTTTTCACGCAAGAAATACACGTTCATAGCTGTTGAAATTTATTCCACGTGTTTTTAAGTCTACAGTATTGAATAAAAACTGCTTTCCACATGCAAATAGAAAATCATGTAACAGTTACGATTTCTCTGTGCGGGCTGACATATTGTTTTTCAGTGCATGGCGTCTACCGTAACTAATAGCAGTTGTGGTTAGGTTGAAATGCAGCCTGGACCAAAAATTAAGAGTAAGAAACACACAGAAATAATTTCGACATGTAATAACGTTTATTTCTTGCTTAATAACATGTGTGCATCTACTCACATTTTGAAGTGATTTTTCCTCATTTTCACGCATTCGAAGCTTACGTTGGAATGTATGTACTAAACTTGATACCGATAGGACAATTTTTCAAACGCAATAGAACAAATTCAAGAAACTATTTGCAATAATTATTACTCTGTTACGAAAAAAATACTAATTAACTTAATGAATTATGGTCGAATTTCGACCACTGGGCGATCTCTAGTAATAATTAAATCTTCCAATCTCAAATCCGCGAGACCTTTTCTTCGAAGATAATTAATGACTAAACTGGAAAAAAATAACAATAAAAAAACTTTGTGATTTGCAATGTTACAAGTGACCAAGACACTATTTCAGCAGAGAGTGCTTATTAGAGGCATGCTTGCAATACCAACAGTAGGTAAATCAACCGCTAAGTTGTCGTACTGACCGAGGTTGACGTTGAGCAGCATGCGGTTGTCCCTGAGCTGGAGGGCCAGGTAGTCCCCCTGGCTGCCGCGGCTGTACATGAGCACGCCGTTCGCGTAGTTTGTTTTAAAGCGCAGTCGGATCACTTCGCGGGTCGCCGAAATGGGATTACGCTGTAGGTCTTGTCGGATTAGCGCCGTCCCGTTGAAATAGACCGTCTTTGCCTCTGGAACAGATAAATAGATTGATCAGCATCTTTGTACCCTCTAATACTGGTCATGTAAATTAACACAAATAGTTATATGGAAAGGACTGATAAAATACACCCAACACTCACCAAAGTTGAAGGGAGGAGGGCAGCAGCAACACAACACACACAAACAAAGAAAATACAATATTTTGGGTTAAAGCCCCTGTTTTCAAGTTAACAGAAGTAAGTGGCTGGGCTTGAGCAAGACTTGTGTTTGACACAGCCACTTATAGAATGCAATAGACCGTTGGAGGTGGTGGGAGGAGCAACGATAATATCACCGCAAGTATAAATCATAAGAAAGATTAAAATGGTTAAGTGCTTCACAGTCAGCCATTAGAGTACTTCCAGACACTGCCTCCCAATCTGAACTCCGCAGGTGGGAATTGGCATATCAACACATCCTCCAGGCCTTAATTTCCATTAATATCTTCCACCCTCACCCTATACACCCATCACTGGCCAGCACAATAGATTCGTATATTTTCCAAAATTTTTCAATTAGTGGCTGCGTCAAATACAAGTCTTGCGCAAGCCCAGCCACTTACTTCCGTTAACTTGAAAAAAGGGGGTTTAACCCGAAATATTGTATTTTCTGTGTTTGTGTGTTGTTTTGTGTTGCTGCTGCCCTCCTCCCTTCAACTTTGGTGAATGTTGGGTGTATTTTATCAGTCCTTTTCCATATAAATATTGCCTCATGGCATTTCTTTCCTTTCATTGTTACCTATATTAACATCAATAGTTAATTACACAGCATGCAATTCCCACTGAGGAAAAAACTATCTTAACATATGGGAAAATCATAATCAATATAGAAATAGCAACAAGAAGAAGAAAAATAAATAGATATAAAAATAACACACTATGGTAGCTCCTTGCTTTGACATTTCTCTGCTTCAGATCAAATTTATAAGTACTGAGATGAATACACCTGCTGTTAAAGCCCTAAGATCCCATTCCCACTCATTTCTATCCTTACAATTAAATGATTTTGTATCTGAAAGAGTAGTGAGTGTTTTTAATGTTGTGTAATTATTTTATGAATGTGTGATGTTTTGGTGGTTGATGTGATGGTGGTTGTAACTGTATTAAGAGCACTGAAGTGTCTGAAATATCAATTAAAAGAATTATAATTGGTCATAATCACCACCTTCTTTACCCGTCTTCAGTTTCCTGGGATCAGTGTTAGCGTGCTCGTCGCCTCTGTCTGACTGAGTAGATCTGCTCTTCTTGCACTCTAGACCAGTTTTTTGAAACCTCAGGGAGGTCACCACGTCTCGACGTAGGGGTCGCGGTACACCTCACTGCTGTAGTGCCATCTCCTGCTGGGCTCGCCTCTAGGCCATTTACCCCTTCAGTTGTTTCTCCAACCATGTCCTTGGCAATAGGTCCACATGTTTGAAATGTCCCAGCCACTGCAGTCTTGCTTTGGCAATTTTTTCACATAAGGTTTCACTGACTGGGATCTCTTTGTGTATCACCTGATACCTGATCTTGTCTCTTCTGTTCCATTGTTTAGTAGAGTTGTGAATAATTATACTGTGCCAGTAAATGTGTTTTGAATAAGATTTTTACTGTTTCTAAATATGGTAAAAATGTTTAACACCTTCACTATTCTCCAGAGCAGCCGATGATGTGTTTAGAAGCTGCTGGTAAATGCAGAGAAGCAAGCTCACTAGGTACAGGGCTTACAATGCTACATCATTTTCTATTTTAATGCATTTTTTAATCTTTAAAGTAAAATTCTGATTGAAAGTTTTTTTTTTTTCTGAACTGTTTATATAAAATCAAAGTTGGGTAGAGTATGGACCGTGTGATTATTTTTTGAAGCTATCTTCCATTGTAAGAATTCAAGAAATTAAATACCATACTTTAGTGGAAGTTTAAACCACTTGGCAATAGGTCAAATCTTCATAAACCAGTAATAAGCACTAAATTCTGAGTACTTTTACACTGCCATGTGATTCTTTCTGAGTAAGCAAATAAAATTTCCCTTTTATGTCTCTTGCTGTTAGTAAACCAACTTGTGTATATACAGAGATTTTAGTAGCAACAGTTTTCAGTAAAGGGCTCTTCAACTTCTAGCTGCATCACATGACGTTCTGATCATCTATATTACCATTGTTTTCCTCTGAATCATAACTATGTCTTTCTCCATAATTTCAAGCTGTTGGAATTGTCTACCTTTATTTACATGATTAGGTACTGCATTCATAAAAACAATATTCTGACTTTGAAGGAAATCGTGCTTCCTTCTGTCCAGCGTCATTTAGACATGCTGTTGCCAATCAGTCTCCAGTTTTACACAATGCCTGCACTGAAAACATTTATTGAATGAAGCTCTGCTGATACACTGGGTACCCATCTTTACCAAAGATAATCCTCAACGTGACTGGAGGAGGAAATCAGAGCATGTTTTTTAAACACCAAATATAAAACAAATGGGTATTAAGTCTAAATAACTTTCAGCCCAAAAATATGTTCATCAATCAAAATGTCATTCCCACATTTTTCTTACCATATCTACAGCCGTACAGTTCGACCCGCATCGATATCCTGTCCCTCCAACGGGTGGGATTGATGCGTATCCACTGTGCGATGATCGGTACATCAAAGCGGTTTCGGCGTATGTGGTCCCCGTCGTTGTTCCCCTTGAACATCTGTTGGATGGAAACAGCACATATAAAAGAAATTTTGACTTTAGCAAGTTTACTATCACGTCCTTATTTAACTATAAGCTTATTAGCAGGAGATTTTCAAGATTTTGCGAACTTTAGGTGATTGATTATGGATGTCACTTAAACATGCTGGTATAAGGGTGTATCTTTACACATTTAAGAGGTAACACTTATTGCCTCATTTGGGCATCTCCCAGCCCAACACTACAAAAAAGAAAAGTTTTGTCCACGACTGTGATGCTAAATATTCTCAGAGATTCGCTTGCCCAGTAGACTTCTTTCTTTTTATTTAAACTGCTTAACGTCTCTTAACAGCGAGGTCTTTAGAGACGGGAAAGGATGGGGGGCAAGGAATGGGAAGGAATTTGGCCATGGCCTTTTGAAGGAAGCATCCTGGCATTTGCCTGGAGTGATTTGGGAAACCATGGAAAACCCAAATCTGGATGCCCGGATGGGGATTCGACTAGCCGTGCTCCCAAACGAGAGGCCAGAACGCTAACAGTAGACTTCTTTTTTCCCCTTCAAACTACAATCCTGTCAGAAAGAGTCTCAAATTTCATAATGCAATAAACACAAATTTCCTAGTGAAGACCTGAATTAAATTCTTAAAGATTAGAGGAATGATATGTTTCTAACTAAACATTCTGAATTCAGTGTAGGGATTCTGGAAATGATTACTTCAGAGGCAATAGGATTGAACAGCTTCTTGTTTATTCAAATACACGCAAAACTTCATGGTTCACTTACATAGACATTTTAAGCTCTGGAAAAATTTAATTTGGTACGCAGTGCAATTATGTTTCTTCCCTTACATCATGGGACTCCTTATAAGGACTATGAAAGCCAGTTAAAATCACAGTTGCATTTCTCATAACCCTATCATGCTAATATGCTTTTCCATTGGTTTTCTTCCCCTCCAAAATTATGTATACCATACCATGAGTAGCCATTCATTCCTAATACTAATAAGAGCTGCATACCCTTTAAGCATGTAAAAACTCACTTTTTCTTATACCGTAAATTCATTTAACACTCACAATAATTTCCCAAATGCTTTTGACATGCAACAGATAAAAATTGTCATTCATTAATATTTCTACTTCTCCAAATAACAAACATTTCAGTATAGATCTAAGTCAATCTTTTAACTAATCCCAAATTAAATCTGTACACCAATTAATTAACATCCTTCACAATTGTTATCAGAATAAAACATTTAAGATACTATTACACAACTCCTGAAGGAAGACCAAAGGAGTGGGTATAAGAGAAAAGGAGTCAAATGGCGATGACAGAAAGTCAACTGGAAATTATGGATGATAATGACTTTTACTGAAACTTCTGCGTGTAGTTTTGAAGTACACTAACTGTGTTGTACCTTATCTTACAGTGATTTTTTTATATATAATGAGCATCATCTTTAAATTACTGTGACCTAGTATTTACTGTAATAAAAAGTTTGACAGCTAGCTCTTATTTTTTTCTTTTTGCTGTCGTCAGTCTTTCGACTGG
The DNA here is from genome assembly GCA_031002005.1 of Vandiemenella viatica. Taxonomy (NCBI): domain Eukaryota; kingdom Metazoa; phylum Arthropoda; class Insecta; order Orthoptera; family Morabidae; genus Vandiemenella; species Vandiemenella viatica. Next base: position 149,279,674 of record CM061918.1, read on the forward strand.
TCTGATGCGATCCTCCATCCCTTCTTATCTTGTGCTAACTTCTTCATTTCTACATATCCCTTACAACCCACGTCCTCAATTAACCGCTTCATATATTCTAATCTCTGTCTCCACAGTTCTTACCTTCGACAGTTCTATTCACTAACAAATTAACCAATCCAGCACGTCTCAAAATATGACCTACCAGCCTGTCTCTTCTTTCTGTAAGCTTCTTCCAAAAACTTCTTTCCTCATCCATCATTTCCAAACTCGTTCATTTCTTACTTAATTTTTAGCATTCTTCTGTAGTGCCACATTTCAAATGCTTCAATTTTCCTTCTTTCCAGTATTCCTAAAGTCCATGTTTTGCTACTGTAAAGTGCTGTGCTCCACACATAGAGTTTTAAAAAGTTCTTTCTAATGCTTAGATCAATATTTGAAACTGAAATATTTCTCTTTTTCATGAAGGCTCTTTTTGCTAATGCTATTCTGCTTTTAACATCATTCCTGCTTCAGCCATCGGTTGTAATTTTGGTTCCTAAGTAACAGAATTCACTTACTTCTCCAATTGCATTCAATCCTATTTTTATATTAAACTGCTAGTATTGGTATCATTTCCGCTACATTTCATCACTTTAGTATTGCTTTGATTTATATTCACTCCAAAATCTTCCTTCAATATTTTGTTCATGCCATTCAGTAATTTCTCAATATTCTCAGTTCTTTCTGGTAACAAGACAATGTCATCAATGTTGATTGTTTACTATCTTAAATTAGATTGTTTTCAGATGACATAATCAACATTATAAAATAATCAAAACGATAGAGGACTGTAAACAGTTGCAGGGTGATCTGGACAGGATATCTAGTTGTGTTGGTAAACATGGGATGAAGATAAATGCAAAGAAGAGTCAGCTTATTAGATACAGAAATAAAAAACAAAAGGTTAATTATGATTAGAAGGTGGGGAAAGAATTGCTTGCTGAAGACTTGAAATGTAAATATCTTGGTGTTACATTTGATACCAAGCTTAACTGGGCAGAACACATTGGACAGGTGGTAGGAAAAGGTTTCAAAATTCTGCACTTGTTGGAGAGAGTGATGAGGGGATGCACGAGAGAAGTGAGGGAGTTGTGTTACAAAACTTTGGTCAGACCATTGCTCGAATACGGTAGTGTAGTATGGGACCCTCATTTTACGTATCAAATACTGGAGTTGGAGAGGGTGCAAAAAAGGGCTGCTAGATTTTTTTCTGGAAATTATCGCAGAATGCAATCGGTGACGGATATGATAAAGGAGCTGAAATGGGATTCATTGCAAGACGGGAGGAGGATGAGGAGGGCCGTGGGAGTGTACAGGGCATATACTGGCGATGAGGCATGGAAAGATATTGGAGTAGGTATGAAAAGTAGTGCATGGAAGGGAAAAGATGACCATGACCACAAGCTGGCACTCGATTTCAGGCACAAGGGTGTGGGAAGATTCTCTTTTTCAGGTAAGGGTGTCAGGGATTGGAATGAGTTACCAAGAGAAATGATGAATAATTTACCGAAAACGTTGAAAGAACTTAAAGATAAAATTTGTAGAGGGCAAATATAGGCGGGTGCAGGATTGGGGGAAGATTGGGGTGTAGAGAAATTGCCACTGGAGCCTGTGCTCCATTGCAATTAAATTAAATTAAATTAAATCGCAGCAACTGATTTTAACTCTTATATTCCACTTTAAATATCTAAAAAGTAACATACGTTTTAAAATATACTTCTTAGACAGTAGCACAATGCTGGGTTCGAATAAAATATCCTCAAAGATGTCCAAGAAAATTTGAACATCATTTCTACACAAAGGAGAACAAATTTCTTTCGCCATACTATAAATTTATTTACTATTACCCACTAGGCTGAGAACCTATTAGGTCACCCTTGTATGATGAATGTAATTTATGTTGCACTGTTTATACACCAGCATAAAAACGGTGGGAGACTTGAAATGGTTTTAACTTAGTCAGAATTATGATACAAGTAGAATAATTTAATAATTTTCTTTTACTTACATGGATCTTTAAATATAAAAACAGTTATTTCAAATAAATTTTTACAGAAACAATAATAATTACAACATGAAAACAAAGGAGGATAGACAAAGTAAACCCATTACTGGACAACAAAGAGAGACACACAAAGAGTATGAATGCAAAGAACAGGAAATAAATCAGATCCAAGCATGCACATTGGTCTCCCTTTTAAGCGTCTCATTCAACTCCAGTAAAGTTGCATATACCCAAAATTCTGTGTCCTGTTATTTATTTCAGTCTTTTCTTTTTGTGAAAGATGGGTTACTTTCCCTGTCCTATTTGCCTCCATTTTGTATAAAGTTAAGGTGTTTAAGATGAAAAGTATTAAAAACTGAAGAGGTTATAACTATACACTTTAAAATCGGTATAAATTCTCATATTTCTATTATGGATTATTTAAGCTCAAATTCCAATAATAATTTAGCAATCTTACTGCCGCCAAACCAGATTACCAATGTTGTTAATCTCAACACAAAGCATTAGTATAGAAGCAGTTTATATACAGGTAAGTGCATGTGAAATCACAAGTGCTCAGATGTTAGTCTTTAGCTCCCTCTGACACCAAATGCAGCATTAAAAACTGATGTAACATTTTACCAAACTCGGCGGAAAGTCCACAGTTTCTCAGATGATGTAACGATGGCATGTCCTAGAAACAAATCAAGACAACTGAAGAGGTACTGGCTTGCAGTTAGGATAACGCTGTAAGGAAGATGGGAATAATAAACTCGTGGATTTTAGTATAGCCCTTATATTATGAAACTCGCACATAAAACAGCAAATTCAATAGAAAAGTGAAGATTCTGACTGCAGCATGTACAACTATCCAGATGGAAAGAATGAAAACCAAAACTTAACCAGGGTGATACATAGGCCAGTACTGAATACAAGAGAGGCATAAAAGACCAGTTTTCTGTGAGTTTTTAGTTTGAAACACAGCACATGTATGATCAAATATTATATCTAAATTAGTGTAAGCCCGTGACAGTTTTTTTTTTTTGTATCATCACAGGTCTAGAATAGTTCTAGTTTTTAGGATGAAAGATTATGACAGCTTGACCTGATTTGACCAAATATAAACTAGACCTGTGTTTCAGGGTGAATAAAATCTGTTGAGCTTGAAGAACTCAGAAGCATTAATAGAGGTAGGTATTTAACACGAACAGGGATGATAGCGCTAATCCTATAATTGCTTAAATACAAAATTGACTTATATTTGACCCTTAAAATTCACTCTGCAAATTTAAAAAAAAAAAAAAAAATCCTGTTTGCTTCGAAAGCAGCAGGTTGTTTTTTATTGAGACTAGGCAAACAGTAATGTTATCATTGGTCATAGTATCTGTGACGGCCAGAGAACTTAATACCCATTCCATATTATTAAACAGTTGAGCAACTCTGAATAAATGAATTGCCAGAATAGTCGATTCGTTAACATATATGGTCTAATGTCCAATTAAAATTACCTAATAACTCACGTACAGCGAACATGAACAAACACCATTAACGAAAGTGTTCAGTAAAATACCTAAAAAGCAAATAAACCATAATGCATAAACTTTGGTCAAGCAACATCATTAGTGACAGTTTTAATCAAATTTATCCTAAGCCGAAATGACAATTGGCATTCGTGGTTACAGCAGAGACTATGAGTAATTTAATTTTTTAAAGCTTTTTAAATTGCTCTCATTAACAACAGGTTACCAAAAAGCAGGTCCACGTTTCTTTCTGCCACAAAATTTATCAGTATTTTTTTAAACTATGAAACGCTACGAGAAGCGGATTTAATGAATGTATTAAGGCAATTAATTTGGTAGCAGTTGCTTGGCGATTAAATTGTGAACATAACCACGAATTTCTTCTAATGATATCTCTAGCCGGTGTTTTGCGAGTGAAGGCTGACACGTGACACCGTTCTCCAGCCAATAGCTTTCGAGGTGAGTGAGCTTACGAAATTATATAGTAGATCAGATTTGCCAGATGACGTCACTGAAGCAAATGATATCCTGGTTGACAACTATGGCAGAATACTCTTACAGACGGACTATCAGTCACAATATCAACAAGCTGGCATAACACAATACCTTTGAAGTTTTTAGATAAAGCACATTTATTACATTTGGCCCATACATCTTACCAATACTGCATTGTCAACTGCCATGAGATTTATAACATGCATCCACAGAGCAGATTCTATTCTGGAAATTTTTTTCGCTTTATCTCTTTTTCTCATCTCAAAGTATATACCGATTTCTCCCTAGATACAATATGAGCAGACGGCCCTTATCAACAACCTAGACTACAAACTGGTGTACAAATCTCTTCTCAATTATTCTTCCACTTCTATTATGACACTTTCATAAACTCCATCTCGTACAAATGCGTGGACCCGGAGTATATCTATCACAAATGCAAAACTCAGCAGAAATAATGTGATCGGGAAACCGGCTCTCATGTCCTTCCAAATGCCAGGCCCAAATTTTAACTGCTCAATCTATCTGTCAGACATGACATTCAAACTAAACGCTACTGCCAACATCTATATTTACCACTCAATAGATAAAATCTGCAACTGTCAATGACTCGAGTATAATAACAATTAATCAAAGATGAATTGAGAAATATGTAAAACCAATATATGGATGCCAGGAATTTTTGTCGTATAAGATTTGGAGATGAATCGCATTTCTTTCCTCTACAAGTTTTAATAAACTGTGCTATGAGTGTATCAGTGCAAACAAAGAAGTTACTTTTTACATATCCAAAAAAAGTGTGAGGTTATGAAGCAACAATTTACCCAAGGTCAAATAAAGGATTTGTTAATGTTTGGGAGGAAAGAAGAGACATTATAAGAGAACTTTGTTCACTGGTTTGTGAAATGAGCATTCATTTGGATGATCATGGGAAAAAATGGCCTAACTGAAACAGAAAAAAAGGACAATTATGTTACAATCCACTGATTCACATATTTCCTTCTCTTAGAGGTCAATGTGCATTTTAGAATCCGTTGATGCATTGTCTGCTCCTCACCTTAGCAAGCCGCGGGGCAGTGACTTTGTGATAACACTCCAAATGGTTGCACACTAGCCTGCATTGTCACTTAACCTATCCCATTAACAATAAACACAGATAGTGTAAATACCCAAGCTACACAATGGAGGTCATATTAAGAGCAATTAAAAAATTCCTAGTGCCAGTATTTCAAGTAGAGCCATCTCTAATTCCAAGTCTTTCTGGCACATAATATGAAAGATATGAAACAATCTGAAAGAATGCGTGACAATATAACAGTTGGCAACAAAAGCAGTTCATTGTTCCATAGAAATCTCCTCATGTGTTCTGCCAAATTTTGCTTACAAAGCACATTTTGACTGATTTCTCTCCACCAGATTGCGTGAATTGACCGCTTGCAACCTCGCGTGACACAGCTCGACAGTGATAGTGGAGGAAGTGGTCAAAATGCTGAGTTTGGTAGACAAAATCTGGCAGTATACCCGCTAAGACTTCAACGACAACGCCTCTGTGCCTATACCTGGGGTTCTCCTGACTCATCGCTGTAGCTCCTCCAGGTCTCGCCGTCGTCCGAGTACTGGACGAGGAACTCCTCGACGAAGTCGTTGCGGGCCTTGGAGCGGCCCTGAGTCGCTATCTCCTCCACCTGCATGCGGTCCCCCAGGTCGATAATGAGTGCCTGGAGTACGTGCTGGTCGCCGGACTCCAGGCACTCGGACCTGCGGGATTCAGAGCGCGGCACGGCGGCATGCTGGTTAACCACAACCGTCTCCAGCTCTAAGCGAGGAAGACGTGTACTGTCTCGGTATCCCCCCGAAGCTCTGACTCTGGTACGTAAACACAAACTGACATTCGAGAATTCCTGTATTCACCAGAATGAGCAAAACCAATATTGAACTGCAGTGTTGTTGTAGGCCATTTTTCCGCAGTTGCTGAGTAAATGAAATGATAAAATAACGCCAATGCTACTGTTTTTGTATGCTTTAATGCCGTACGCGTTTCGCCTCTCATCGAGGCATCATCAGCGATGAATCAATTTTAAAATTTTCATTGGATTTTACAAACTTATTTGACATAATTCTAAATTGATACATTTTCTTATTATTTACACTTACTATTTACATTAGTGGATTTCAGGATAGTAACCACACATCTTTGCTTTCTCTCCAAAGCATGTTTCCAATACAGCCATTTGTCTTTGCTGTTGTGTACAGGATATAAACATGATGTCTTCTACCATTCGCTTGTTTTCAGTGGCCATTTTATTTTCTTACTGTCAAAGATGGTGCTGTGCTGACAGCGTCAGTTTTGAAATTGCGTGGGAGATTTTATTTCTAATTTTATGTGATAGTTTGAGTGCATGTATCTGTTAGGTTTATTTCTGTACTGTAGGGTTATTGGTAAACATACAATAACCTACAGTAAAGAAATAAACCTAACAAATACATGCACTCACTGGAAACAAAATAACAAAACACCAATCACCCAAGCAATTTCGAAACTGGTGCCGTCAGCACACCACCACCTTTGACAGTAAGAAAATAAGATGGCCACTGAAAACAAACGAATGGTAGAAGATACCATGTTTATATCCTGTACATAACAGCAAAGACAAATGGCTGTATTGGAAACATGCTTTGGAGAGAAAGCAAAGATGTGTGGTTACTATCCTGAAATCCACTAATGTAAATAGTAAGTGTAAATAATAAGAAAATGTATCAATTTAGAATCATGTCAAATAAGTTTGTGAAATCAAATTTAAATTTCAAAATAGATTCGTCGCTGATGATGCCTCGATGAGAGGCGAAATGCGTATGGCAATAAAGCTACAAATACAGTTGCATTGGCGTTATTTTATCATTTAATCAATATTAAACTAATAGTTTGGCACAGTCACTTTTCAGCTGTCTGACCACAACGTAGTAGAGAAATCCAGTATTAGAACTACGTTAGATGCTGCCGATAGAATTAAAGTGGGTCAGAAACGAATATTTCTGGTCATATAGATAATACACCTTCTCACATCACGATATGATACACGAAACTTGGCATTCTGTCCCTGCTAAATGGGGGTTACTACTGAATGCCTGAAAGGAGACACTCATTCTCAATACTATGAGCAGATGGCATTCCTCGACCTTTCGTGATATCCTTCTGCCACGTTCTTATCTCTCATATGTGACATCATTTATTTTCAATTCTGAAATGGCATACAGAATATCTCACCAAATTAAAATTAACAAAGAAACAATAAAACTGCTGCACACTCAGAAGCTTTTGAATCTTGAATTAATTAATGTGATAATTGTATTTGCAATTTATCCAGCAGGCAATACCAGTGTGCCTAACTTCTGAAACTGTCTTTTTATATGATATTACATGGTTTATTCTTCAGTTCAGTTCTTCGAGTAGTCTTCTGTTTGGACAGTTCATTACAATGCAGCCAGTGGTCTTTATATTTCCATGGTCACATAGCACATCTTCACAGAGCCCCCCCACTTGTGTTCTGTTGTGTTGCTTCCTTAGGTATGCTGTATTCTGTTACTGTCTTCTAAGCATTCAGATGGTTTTTTGTGATGTTGAGTAAACTGGGACACTTTCAAAAAGTCTATTTCATGTTTGAGTGAATTCTTCCAAGTTTATTTTATTTTTTATTCCAGTGGCAGATCTTACCTCTATATAGACACCATATGGCATATCTTGGCAAGCCATATTTTTTTTGCTTATGGTTTTACATCTTGTCAACATCAAAGTCATACCATAAGGAATGAGGGTAAGGAATTCGGTCACAGTAGTTTAAAGGAATCATCCCGACATTCACCTGGAGTGATTTGTTTGCTTGCACCATTGTCTGTGTTAGGAGCTTTTGTTCTAAAACACAGGTTGTGATTGGACTCTGATTCCCATCTGACCAACTTCAAGGCCTCTTACTCAGAAACGAGCTGTTAAACTCTATCGATACAATTATCTGCCAGTCTTTCCTTTCTATTCCAAGTCGGGACTGCAGAGTAGGTAGCAGCCAGGTTGGCCAGAGGATGTTTGGCACCTTGTAGATGTCAGTTATTTTCACATGACATGTCTAATCAAGCAAGATCTTTACACTGCCCGAGTCCTCTTTGGCCATTATGAATATAAAGATTATGTTATTTCTGGCAAATGTAGCTATGCCATACTGCAGGTGATTAATAACATCTACAAAATGATAACCAGTGATATGGCATCTGCGTTCGAGATCCTTGAATTCGCAATGTGTTTCTCATATTGATAGGATGCCCACACAGTTACTGAAAATCAATTTGAAGATATTTGTTTTTCTCAATGGACAAACCCTCTACATTAAAATGGCATACCCGGGGGTTTTTGTCTCACCCCTGAAGAGGATTATTTTTTATGAATTTTTGTTTTCTACACCTTCTGAAAGAGTTAGCTTAATTGTGGCAGTATTTAGTTTCCAGGAGCACTGACAGCTTTACTTCCTCTTTCATTGATGTGGCTTTCAAAGGCACCACACGTGGTGGTCTCTCATATGAAAACACTGTATGTAAAGTAAAACACAAGAACTTGGTGCTAATATTCCCTGCAGGCATATCCTGTACTGAACTAATTCAACTGTACAATGTTAAATGCCACCAAACTGAAAGTTATCAACTAGTTGACATAACGGATAAGGACGGAAATAACATAAATAGACATAAAAATAACCCTCAGCTATACAAATACATAAATATTCCATGCCATCTAGAAGAAATATTTCTGCTCAATGAAGATTAATTGCTCAGACACATATAATACAAATGAAACACCAATATTGAGATAAGTAACATTTTAAAGTCTATTTCGTACTAAAGACAGTACACGTCCTGTTTAAACATTCACCAGAGGAGTACAATTCTAAGCGGATGGTGCTAAGGCCAAGCTTTGACGAATGGACAGATTCTTCCACACGTGAACAGGGGCAATTATAATTTAACCACTAACCCGTAATTAATATTAAACAACCGTGAGTCAGAAACGATAAATCTCCAGCCCCCCAAAAATTTAACTTTTAATTTTTAACCCTTTAACGAATTATTACAAAAAACAATAAGATTAATTTATTAGTATGGTTCTTGAATATTATTTTACTAGACAACTAAATAAATATAAGTCAACAATTTTATGCCCACAGAAGATATTTATGAAATTCTTGGACTAATTCACTTATTCTCTAAGAACAGCAATTCTAAACCTGTGTCTGCGAAGTTGGGACATGTGGTCCGCATTCAGAACAGTAAAAATTTATGAAATGCTGTCAGGTAACTATCCGAGTTAACGAAGTGTTGTCACACAATATTTCGGTGATCACCATCACTGTGACAGTGAATGTGATCACCGAAATATCGCGTGGCAACACTTCGTTAACTCGACTAGTTAACCGAGAGCATTTCGTAAATTCTCAGTGCCGAGAGAAACTTCGTTCTTAAGTAAAAATTTAATTCTAATGAATTAAAGCTGTCATATAAAAAAATAAGTTACCAAAAATTGTTCACATAAAGTTGATACTGAACTCATACTATATATGGGTATAATCGAATATAAGTCAAATTTTCAAAAGCCACGGATATTTCCACGGCGGCTAATATACACATACCTAAAAAGATAGGCCCATAGGTCCGTAGAATTATTTTTCACATATTACTGGTCCTCGTGTTCAAAAAGGTTGAGAAGCGCTGTCTTAGAGTAATAAAACATTTTTGTTTCTTTTACATTTGATGTCTTGGTTTCCCATAGGAACATACACTAGCAGTCTATATAGCAAGCTGTTAGTACTATGCACACAACATACCATAATTTTAACGCTATATACATTCAGTGCACAACACAAAAGTATTACACTATGTCAAAAGAAATATCCACAAGCAAGCATGCAAAAGCATTCCACCATGCACAAAACAATACATCAACCGAAGCTCAGGATTACAATGCAAACAGCGGCAGGTGTCACAGTACAAACCTTGACCTCCCCTCCGGGCTCTTTATAGTAGGCAAAGTCGAGTCCGTTCATGCCGTAGAGGACGGCGTACTCGGCGACGTACTCGGAGGAGCGGGGTCGGCCGCTGGTGGAGATCCCGGTGACCTTGAAGACGTCTCCCAGGTCGACCGTGAGGTACTGCTCGTTGTCGGAACTCGCCGCCGTCCAGGCGTTGGCTCCTGGTGTGCCACGGCATTACAGCGTGCGATACTACCTCCTATGTACGTACTTACCCGCTACATTTCACTAACACTAGCACCACTTTCTGAGGCAGCTGTCATAACGAATTTAGGAAAAAGGTTGGGGGATAATCACTATTCCATTGAACTGGTTGTAAATTGACACTTGATAATTTTTTTTTTTTAAATTATGCAGAAATTTGAGCCAGATTTTGTGAAAACTATTAGGAACAATCAGAATGGATAGATGAAGCATATATATTTACGATGGGGTAGCCCAAAATAACCAGAACAGCACTGCCATTGGAGGAGCTTGTGTTTCTGTCGTTAGGCCTTCGTAGCGCAACTCATTGTCAGTTCAGAGCCATCTTTGTCGTCGACCTCGCTTGTTCTGTTAATCTGCAGTGATTGTTTTTGCTACCACTGTTTTGTTATTGTTTCGTTTTTGGTGATGGCAAGTTTAACTGAACAACGTGCAGCTGTAAAATTTTGTTTTCTACTCAGTAAAAAATGCTGCTGAAACTGCTTTAATGTTGAAAACAGCTTACAAAGATGACGCTATGGGAAAAACTCAAGTGTACAAGTGGTTCACTCGGTTTAAAAATGATTTCATGTCAATTGATGGCAAACCTCATTCTGGACGTCCATCAACTGCCCAAATCGGTGAAAGAGTTGAAAAAATTCGAGAGCTTGTGCTCTCAGACCGTCAACAGAGAATTGATCAACTATCAGAGGTTAGTGGGTTATCTTGGAGCTCAGTTCAGTGAATTTTAACTGAAGATTTGGGAATGAAATGGGTTGCTGCCAAGTTTGTTCCTCGGGCTCTGACTGACAATCAAAAAGAACGTCGAGTTGAAACATGCCGTTTTTTGAAACAATAGCTTAAAACTGATCCACATTTTCTGTCAAAGGTCATTACTAGTGAGGATTCATAGTGCCATGGTTACGACCCACAAACAAAGCAACAGTCAATCCAATGAAAGACAACATTGACACTGCGTCCAAAAAAGTGTCACCAAGTCGAATCAAACATAAAAAACAATACTCATTTGCTTTTTTGATGCCAAGGACGTGGTTCATTCAGAGTTTGTTCCTTCACATCAGACCGTCAATAAAATCTTTTGTTTGGAAGTTTTAAGAAGATTACACAACAGTGTTTGTCAAAAAAGACCAGATTGGTGACAGACAGGAGACTGGTTCTTCCACCATGACAATACAACTGCACACACAGCTGTCTCTGTTGGGCAGTTTTTGGCTAAAAATGGCATGGTTCTGCTGCCCCACGCACCTTACCTGGCGCTGTGTGACTTTTTCTTATTTCCACGCTTGAAAAGGAACATGAAAAAACACCAATTTGAAAACACTGAAGAGGTCAAGAATAAAGCGAGAGAGGAGCCGTCAGTTATTTCTAAAGATGACTACAGAAAATGTTTCGAGCAGTGGAAGTAGCGTTGGGACAAATGTATTAGTTGTAGTGGAGAGTATTTTGAAGGTGAGAAGGTTGTTTGTAAAAAAAATTGAAAATATATAGCTTTTAAAAAATAATTCCTTTTTTTGGGTACCCCCTCATATATATAGTTTTGTTCACACAAGATGTCTATACTGACTAAATGGTAGCTATTCTGTGAACATGGTGGTTGATAGCTGCACTCCCAATATTTGCATGTCACTAATTAGATGACGATCATAATAAACAATTTCGGACAGTATTTAAGAGTACTAGCTGATACCGAAGTGTATTAATGCAGAGAATTGGTTTATTTCCATTTTGAATTTCCTAAACTTTGCATAAAATCGGATGAATGACAAAATGGAGGAATGTTTCTTGTGACTTCTCAAAAGCAAGATTGTCCATTTTGTACTAAAAATTACTTGTTAAATTGTAATCATAATTCCAGTACATGGTTATTGGTGATATTAGTTTTAAGAAAGATTTTGTTTAACTCTACATTCTCCTTTTTAATAGAGATTAGCATTTAATATCCTCAGAATACTACCATCAGTGGAGATCAGGAAGGAATATTAAAAATAAACAATGTCAGAGCTTTCCCTCTCTATCAGGGCCACCAAGCCTTTAATGGATCAAATAAGTGCTTTCCATCAGGGAGCAAGCCTTGGAAAAAGAACTGGATTAAAAGATATCTGACCTGCACAGACTAAAGGGCTATGAGAAAGTTTGTGGATTGAGTTTGGATATGGGGACACTAAGAAGAAAAGTAAACAAGATTAAGAACCTCATGGAAAGGAGGAAGCTGGATGTCCTAGAGCAGCAGAGACTAGATGGAAAGGAGGAAACATGAAGGAGTTGAACAAGTTTTTTAAATTATATCGTATAGGAAACAGGGTGGGTTTTGTGATAAGGGAACAGGTACCGGTACAGAAAAAGTAGGATCATCAAGCTCACGTAAAGAGTTAAATCAATGAGATTATTCAAGTTTTTGCTCCACAAGCAGGATGTACAAAGAAGGAATGAATCAGCTTAACAAATAATCAGATAATAACGAGGGAATAAGAGAAATGATTTAAAAACCAGAGCACTGGGCAAGTCAGAATAATGAGGGAAAGAAATCACTGGAATTCTGTTGGAGAAATAGGTTAATCATTGGTAATTCATGATATAAGAAATGATCAGCTGTATAGTGAGGATTGGACATGGACGTCAGTGGCCGATTAACCACATGGTATGAGACAGACAAATGAGGTAAGTAGTCACAGACATCAAAGTCATACTGTTGGAAGCCTTAGACAGCGACCACTGACTATTTGCATTCAGTTTGAGAGAGAGCACAAACAGAGAAATATGCCCTTATGCGTGGAAAGAAGAGTCAAGATAAGAAAGCTACAGGAAACAATGCCCAGGATGGAATATCAGGAATTGATTAGGAAGAATGTGTCAAGGGTGGAACGAAGGAAAGTGAAGGGACAAGTCACAAGCATACTGGTAGAAGTGGAAAAGAGAAGAGAAACACAATGGTGTAGTTTTGCTTGTGAAGAAGAAGTACAAAAGAAACACTGAACTTATATAAAATAGTTGAGGGATAGAACAGACAAAGCCTGAAAAGTTAAAAAGATGCAAAAACAGGAAGCCAAATTGAAAAAACAAGCAAAGAAGTGGCTGGATAAAAGGAGCAGAAACACTTGAAAAGGCTAGGGAAGGTAATAGGAAAGGGCTATACATGACTGCAAGGACGTTCTGGGTGTCAGTTACCTCTGAGAGATGACAATTGTTAGTTTTATGCTACAACTTTGCTCGCAGCTGAAGGAATGTTTTGAGAGATTATTGTCCTCACCGTAATCCCAGCAGGTGGTACCGAGAGGGAATTTTAGCCTGACGGACTTACAACATCTAGTGACGTGTGTCAGGAAGATGCTCAAGACCTGTTGTCAAACAGAGACTGCACAGACAATTAATACCCCCATCTTCTAGTTACGAAAGTGTGTTCCTTTTGGGTACTCCGTGCCTTGACCAATGAGTACAATGTCTTATAAGTATCACAGTAGTGTAAGATGTCAAGAAGTTCCAAGATGTAACATGTCACTACGTCAGTAGCATTGTAGCAGGTGACCAAACTTGTCTTTATTTATACGACAAGCCCAGAAAATAATGTGTGTGTTTGAATATGAACTCACGATCTGTGAAGAACAAAATAGTGGTAGTCTTGGTACATATTAAGGGAGCTGTGGAATGCGTGTTGCTGGAAAAACAGAACAGTTACACTGAAGTTGTGTACTGTAATGAAGTCTTCACGGATGTACCGCCGGATTGTGTTGTGAAAACATGACACTTCATCGACTAGCTCCTTCATTTTCCTCAGGTGCGGATACACCTGTACTGGTCAGTTGACTGACAGATACTGAGTAAAATCAGCCAACCAGTACAGATGTTTTCACATCTGAGGAAGATGAAGGAGCTAGTCGTCAAAATATCGTGTTACCACGACACAATCCAGCGGTACAGCTGTGAAGACTTCATTGCACGCTGGGAAAGTCTCCGTGCCTACGTACAGGTGGTACACCATCCGCGCTCTTGACAAGCGGTTCATTCACTTCGACAATTCTGCAGGACTTTAGACAAAGTTCTGCACAATTATCTGCCGAGTAATAGGTTTCAGACAGTGGAGCATCTACCCTACTATCAAGACCTAGCTTTAAGCAACTTCACACTGTTCTCTCACATGGAGAGCAGTATAGACGGGGGGGGCAGTTTTGATTACGAAAGCTACCGCGGTCACTGTATGTATTATCTCGGTTCTCCGGGTGGAGCCGTGTCGATTTATTAAAACCTAACGTTTCTGCCATCGTGCTGTGGCCTTCTTCAGAGGTCTAAACAAGATAATAATGGAGGCAGTTTACTCAACAAACAGGCCTTCTCAGGCTGTGCGTGACTTTTGTATGAAAGTTATAGTTGTTCTCCCTCTTTCCCAAGCAGTGTCATATTCCAATAATAAAAAAACACCAAAAGGACAATATTAATCATTTCCATGGCAATTTTGTATCATTGGAGTCATCCTGCTTTTGGATTTGGTAAATGACTGGTTTTCTTTCAAAACTTAGAAACAGTTGCAGTTTCACGAATACCTCTAACCACTTGGCAAATACTTTAAAATGCATAAACAGATTACTGCAGTAATTAAATAAAAGTAAATGGACACAGTTATTTTGGCACACTCCAAGACCTCATTCCCTTTGATGTTCTGAGCACTCTTAAAATTTTACAAGTTTTTCTAACTACATTAATTTGGAAACTACTTTTCATACTCCAGCAAGTTTCCCCTCTGGATTTCTTTTTAAAATGAAGAAGCAGAAAATTGGTTTCATCTTACCTCTTTGAATACAAATAACTGAGATTATTTGTGGTCTGTTAAAGAAATAATCATATTACCTCATTCTTTTCTGTAATAAACCTAGTATGAATGGCCAACATTCTGCAAATTAGTTTTCTTCCAACCACAAAGCAGCAATTAACAAACGTAAAAGCGTATCTGTAAATTGCATAGATTAGGGCACCCATTTGTTAAAACCAATTAATTCTGTGTGAATGGAGATTTTCTTGGTAAGTAAATGCAATGTAGTCTTGACAATGAGTTATAAAACCATTTGGCCGGAAACCCATTAAGAATTTATCACATCTATTAGTTGATTGTATGGAAAGGACAGCTGAAATACACCCAACACTCACCAAAGTTGAAGGGAGGAGGGCAGCAGCAACACACAATCAATATGAGTGGCTGAATCGAACGCAAGTCTTGCGCAAGCCCAGCCACTTACACTTGAAGAAGGGTTTTAGCCCAAAATATTGTATTTTCTATGTTTGTGTGTTGCTGCTGCCCTCCTCCCTTCAACGTTGGTGAGTGTTGGGTGTATTTCATCTGCCCTCCCCATATAAATATTGCCTCACGACATTTCTTTCCTTTCATTGTTACCTATTAGTCGATTGCATATTTTAAACGACGATGCGCAAAACATTTATGTGCCAAAATCTAAAAAACAGACAGTGCAAAATAATGAGAAAAACAGCCCATTCCACAACAAGTAACATATGAAGATACTGACACTGTAAGTAATACTTTATTCAACAGAAGCGCTAACATAAAACAAATTGCTATATCAGTTGCAAATAATAAGCACCTGTTATTCTATTGGTTCAGACAAATAACTTGTGTGGTAAAGGATTGGACAGGACAGGAAATGGAACTCTCTTTAAACGTATATAATACGGGCTGTGCTTCCTGCTAACATATGAGCCGATACATAATGAAGACATATAACACACACACCGCTCTACATGCAAACAGATAAATCAAAATAATCAGACAAAATATCAAAAAAATAATAACTTTGCCAAAAAAACATATTTTACTCAATAACAAAATGATTACAAAAACTACACAGACAAGATACTACAATGATTATTTGTTTCATATCCCAAGACACTAAACCATTTGATAGTAAATCTGACAGATATTACAAGGCAATTTAACCAATAACAAATGAGTTCATACCCTAAAAGAAATAGAAGCTATAGCATACAAATATATAAACGAATTTAACATAAAATGTGCCACAGTTATATTTTAGTTATTATCAAACAGGAAAAAAGCATACTGAATGAAGTTTGTGATAGCAAACTATTTACTTGAACTAAGACACAATTATTGGGGATATGGCCCAAAGAGGCTACACTCAAAATAAGTTGGTAACAACCTACACCAAATAAACTACATCGCTACAAATATTTTTGACAAGTGAAATCAAAAGCTCAAATTTTGAATGTTTTTAAATGTTAAACATAACTTGATATATTCACAGAAATGTATAAAAACTGTAGTTCTAACTGCAACATGTTTTCACCTCACAACATAAATATATTAAAACAGCAGTATAGTCCATGACCAGCAGTTAATATAAAACTTCAATTAAAAATCTACTGTGCTATAGCAAAAGAAAAAGATAAATTTCATAGATGAATAGGCCTTCCGTTTTCACAGTCACATTTGGCATTAGTCTCATATTTATCAAAACAATTAAGCTATAAGCCTTTTGGCATAAGATTTCTTTGGTCACTGAAATTTTTACCAGCTGATCTCTATTCTAATGGGGCAGAATAGTACAGTTTACCATACTCTGAAAGTAATTACTGCAGCGCCTAGTGTATATTTCTTTTTTTTAATCTATTTGTGTAACATAGGAGAAAATTGTTACTATGAAAATAAAAGTGGAAGAAGTTCTTGCCAACTGCATGGAAAATTCTGCAGAGAAACAAAATATATAAATAACGGAATTCCAATAGCCAGCCAAATGTGAATATATCTAGGAGAACATCAGAAAATTAGAAGAGAAAGAATTAAACAAAATGGATGCAGCTAATTGACACAGCAAAAGTTTAAAAAATACTATATAACCATATGAAGAAAATAAATAACATTCATGACTATGTATTTTCAATACGGTTCCATTTGAACTGTGGCATGGAATATCAATGGGAACACAGAACTTTCAAACTTTCCATAGATAAATATCAGAATAGATATATATGCTACCTAGATACTAGAATGGATCCAGAGATACTAAATAAAAATACTATGAATATCCCAAAACACAACTGGCATAAATCCTTTCATCTAGTGAAGAAGACGCTGACAACTGGCTCAACTGAATCACTAACACCAATGAAATTGGCAAGGGATTCTATTTGTGAAGATTTTAACATCACCAAAGCTTGGATCCAGGAGTGAACTGTACACCAAAACAGCAGCTTACCTTGAATTTTAAAAAAGCCACCACGTTTTGATTTACCTCGTAAAACTTGGTCCACACTCAACAGAATTAGAACTCGGCACGGCAGATGCGCACACTCCCTGTACACGTGGGACAAGCAACCCAGACTATTGGTCATATTATTGAAGAATGTCCTATAAGATCTTACAGTGGTGATCCTGTGGACTTCCTGCTGGCAACTCAGGAATCAATAAACTCTGTTATTAAACTAGATATATGTCTTTAATCTTGTAAAGTTGCAGTGTATATATTTTATTAGTGTTCTTAAAAGTGTTTAAAATGCCATACGATAAATAAATAAACTCACACCAGTCCAGTCTGCCACAGAAATTTGTATAATGCTGAACAAGGAAACTCTACAAAAGGGTTAAAAATTTACAATGGGTAACACAATGGAGATTCTTTTTCTTATTATAGCTTCGTAACCATGGCAAGGAATAAATGCAGCAACAAGAAAAATTATGGCAACAGAAATGCTACTGCAAAATGTGACTGTGTATGAACTACTGACAATATGTCAGGTAAAAAGACTGGGATGTTCAATCTCTGTATCATTTCTTAACTGCAGGCTGGATATGTGACGGACTCTCTGGTTTACTGAAGTAATTGAGACCCTCAGATGGCTGCAAGTGTGTTACCGGTTCAATGGCAGTCACTATATCCTCCCACGTCACTTCTCTAAATGGGCACGGTGTGACACTTTCTTCACTTTCGGGGGAGAACAAAGCGACTGCGGCGACGTGGGACGAGTCTAGGCGCGATTCCTCGAATCGCCAACCTGCAGGGAGTGGACGCCCTCTGACGCACAGAGTAGTTCCTAGGATGACATTTCCTAGTTGTTCGGGAGCGACGGCTGATAGTGAGAAGCTGAGTTCATTCAGCTCGGTACCGCCACCGATTCCTTCCCCCGTCGCTTTCAGGTAAGACTCCTTCAGTGCCCACAGACGGAAAAATGTAGCCGCACCGTCAGCTCCCGCCCCCTCCACTACCGCCCGCTCAGCCGGGGACAGCTGTCTGCGCAACGTGCGGATCAGTTCCTGGGGATTGCGGTGAGCTTCCTCCACGACGTCGGCTCCCACGAGGCCGACAACGGAGCCTCGCGGTCTCGCTTCTCCCGCGAGGACGACCCAGCGTCCGGAATGAGATAAGCTGAACTCCACCTCCGCATTTGCACACCCTCCTTCTAATACTGGCTTACCCTTCGCCGTACGCCCCAAGCGCACGGTGTGCCACGGGATCGACGCGGCGTGGACGACAAACATTCTAGCCAGCAGACGCCCTACGAGTGTCCTGCGTGCGTCTTTTCGGAATACGAAACGATTTATGCGAGAAACTTCTTCCTGCTGGACGCTGGACAGTGCCAGTATCCAAGCCTCGGGCGTTGGCTCCCAGGAAGATGTGTCAAACATCCAACGCACACTTTTCTTGTTTAAAGCATAATTACTGTTATTCCCAGGTGGTGCAGCTTTCTTTTCAGCATTGTTGACTTCAGTGCCTTCAGCAGTGATATCTGAAATACTTCCTTCCCCAGCCATTGTTTCAGACATCAAATCTATTGCGTTAGTGTTTTTAGTAGCTGTACTGCCGGTACTGAATTTATGTTCTGGACACTTTTTAGCTTCCAATTTTCCAGATTGTCCCAACAGAATATTATCTACTTCACCATTTGAGGATTTGATTGATACAATTCTAATGTTCTGAAATGTCACTGCCTGGTGTAATGTCAGTGGCACAAAGGAATCCTTACTATTAATCTCAATTGCTCTTAAACACTTGGAGTTACTAAGAATCCCTGCTGCAGCTTTGTCTCTAATAGGGCTAAATTTCCAAATGGAAGTATCTTTACAGTTATATTTGCAAAAATGATTCTTATGTATGATACAATAAGCTTTTCTGGAAGGATTCACCAGTAAAAAATTTCTTTCACAACATACAGATAAACATCTCAAACTGACAGGAAACTGCATGTATGGATATGAAAATGTAGGAATGACAGTTATCCTTAAATTAAACAAGTATTAAGGAAGAATCAAAACTCATAAATCACTTCAGAAAACTTTTCTAGAAGCTGTAACAAAAATGACAATCTGTAAAAGTACAGATGACGCCTAATTTGTGTGTTGATTTACACTCAAGGAAGTTTCCAGAATGGCCAAAAAAATAGAGGACAAAATGGCACTGCTGGTTCAAACAAAGTTGTACACAAGTGTCTGTTGAGTTAACAATCATAAAGAACCTCAAACACAAATCACAGCTAACTATTCCAATGTGACAACTGTATTAAGTCTCTTCACAGACGTGACTATAAAATATGTACTGTTCAAAAGTTATTATTTTATTCCGAAGAGTCGTTTTTATCAGATATCCAGTATAAATTCAGATCTTGAGCCCTAAAAAAAACTTTCGATCTAGATGACAAGCAGCATAACCAGCTTCAGATGGATTGAGCAGAGAGAGAAAGTAAATTCGCATCACCCATCAGAGTGTTTTTAACCTGAAAGAGAGAGCTCGTGTCACTACAGATTCGAATGGGGCTCAAAGAATAAACACCCAGACCAAAATTAAGGTATTTTCTTTGAAAAAAAAAAAAAATGAACATAACAGTTAAACAAATGTTTATTTAACTTCATAAGAAACCTTATATAAATCAGTAAGATACCATCTCTGCCATTACATATTTTCCAGCATCAGTAACATTGAAATGATACTGGGTAAGTATACAAAATGATCTGAAAAGTTTTTGACCTTAAATATAGTTGGCAACACTATCAGCAAACTACAGTGTGGGAATTTGATAATTCATGACAGCAGGATACCATTAAAACTGAGATAAAGATGATGCATAATTCCAGAGAGTAGCCAACCTCAGGCATGTTGACTAAGCTAATACTAGCATCATATCAGTATTACACAACTAGTTCGGGATTACTGAAGATTACGATTTCACACGGAATTGGTGTCATAATACTGGAGTAGTCAAATGCAAGACATCGCTAGAAATACTACAGTCACAATAGTGCAGGCTGAATTACAGCACAATTACTGCTAGAAAATACTACATGCTGTGACTGATTACAGCAATGTGATGACATCATTAATGAATGATGTTGCAGAATCATAATCTCCAGTACACACACTACTTCTGGTTGATGCATCATTTTAACATAACCATAACAACTTTTAAAATTAAGCCTGGAATGTTGAACAGATTTCAATTCTTAGTGTTTGTTCATACTTTGACAGTGTATATTCGTAGTGTCTACAGATGTGAGGTTGGCAGAAAAATGGAAATTTGATTACCACCTTAGTCTCAGTTACAGTACACAATGCTGGAGTAGATCAGGGAAAATATTTTGTAATAATTTCCTACGGACAAATAAGTCTCTTACTTCATCCTATATTTATACTACTATTATTATGGGATAATGGAAACAAATATACTGCCGTGAGGCACTGAAAATAAGATAATATAGGGAAAAAAAACAGATACCCGTCACTTACCACAGATGAAGGCAGGAGGGCGGGACGAACAGGTAAAAACACAAAAACAAACAAATTGCACAATATTTCGACATGAGTCTTAATCATGTGAGAGGCGAGACATATGGCAGGGGGAAAGATGTGGTCACATTCCAACCCACCACATGAATAAAGCACAGGCAGGAAACTCGCGGTGGTGGTAGGATTGCAAAGAGGGGGGGGGGGGATAAGCTTGACCAGCGATAAAAGTGAAACAAAATAATCTTTATGTAGCATAATTCAAAAAGTTATAATTTTATTTAGATTGGTTATAGACGAAAATTCAGCAGACCACCCAATCTGTACAACATCTTGGTCCACAAGTATTTACCTGCCGACTCTCCTATACCTCCACAGGGATCTTTCCCTTGTAACAGACCCCGCTGCAAAACTTGCAGCATGTACCCTGCCACCACTACTTATGCTAATCCTGTCACAAGCGAATCTTTCCGTATAATTGGACATGCTACGTGCGCTACCACTCACCTGCCTCCATTGCACTGCCTCTTACATTGGTCTCACCACTCAACAACTATCCTACAGGATGAATGGCCACAGGCAAACAGTTTATACTTCCAACCCAGACCATCCAGTGGCAATTCATGCGAACTTACATAATTCAAACAACCTCAACACCTGTTTCACAGTAAGAGCTATTAGAGTTTTTCCAAATACCACCACCCCTTCAGAGCTTCGCAGATGGTAACTAGCCTACCAACGTATCCCGGACACACCCCTGGCCTAAACCTACATTAAACCTGTCACTTGCTATCTCTCATTTCATTTTATTTACAGTCAGTTACTTATATATGTACATTTCATCTATGATTCATTTTATATATATATATATATATATATATATATATATATTTCTATCTTTATTTTTGTCTATAACCAATCTAAATAAAATTATAACTTTTTGAATTATGCTACACAAAGATTATTTTGTTTCACTTTTATCGCTGGTCAAGCTTATGCCCCCCCCCCTTTTACGGCAATCCTACCACCACCGTGTGTTTTCCGCCTGTGCTTCATTCATCTTTTCCCCTGCCACATGTCTCGCCTCTCACATGATTAAGACTCACGTCGAAATATTGTGCAATTTGTTTGTTTTTGTGTTTTTACCTGTTCGACTCGTCCTCCTGCCTTCATCTGTGGCAAGTGATGGGTATCTGTTTTTCCCCCCTATCCTATCTTATTTTTACTATAATTATGGTAATAATTAAAGTGAAAATAAGTAAGGTTAGAGAAAATAAACCCTCCTTTACCGAAAATGAAAACAGAAGGGCAGTGACAAACAACTAAGGCATCATAAATGAGTTGATTACATCAAGACATATGAACTGAAATACTGAAAAAGTATGTTCATTGCTGTCCTCTGTCTTCATATTTTCTCTACACAGACTTACCAGCTGTCGAGACCAAGAATTTTCAGACTTCTCTCATACTTCTAACACCCCCAAAAAAATTTATGCCATAAAACACAAACAATAGTAATAATGATAAAAAAATTACGGATTGAAAAAGTTAAAAGAAAAACATTACTTGTGCAATTAATACCATTATTAAAATATCAACAAAATTCTAAACTGATAATTGATATCATTAATTAGTAACGTTCCATAACGTCGGTTCCTGTAACGTTAACGTTATTAGTTACAATTCCATTGATTTGTATTTGATTCAATTCTTCTATATATCCTCGCATGGCTGAAATTGCTATTAAATTAATTAATATGAAATAAAATATTTATTAAAAAAGATTTTGTCAATAACCGTTTGCACAGCCTGGACCATACTAACAGAGATAGATATGATTTGGAAAATGGGTATCAGCAATATCATGTGCGACGGTTACGTTTCACAGTGGTCCAGGCTGTATTAAGATGTAAACGACAGTAACAGCAATATATATGACAGAGAAATTAGGTATCCACTATTAGGTGTTCAATAGTTACGTTTCAGTGTGGTCCAGGCTGCATCAAAACCTCATCGCTAATGAATTTATTCCTGTACTACTGGTGCAAAACTAACAATTTCACAATACGAGACATATTAGTGATGGACTACTTTCTGTGGAAGGCCCCGTTAGTGACATTTAAAGCTGTGAGCAGAACATATACATAACATTCAGCAATTTAGTGACGTCATACTCTCTCCATCCGCAAGTGTTTACATCACGAGACGGTAAGTGGTTGCAGCGATATCCCAATCTAGACGTTATCCGACCAATTTACCATGTCAATAGCTGAAGTGACTGAAGCTGGACTATATTAAAAGAATGGAATGGCACCAACTGTCTACAAATGTATAAGATATGTTATTTTATTCCACTGATTAATTTGATAATATGGCCAATGAATCAGCTGTTAGGCAACTAAAGCAAGGAAGAAGAGAGAAAATAACCCACCACTTACCACAGATGAAGAGAGTGGGGGGAGGACGAACACAAAAACATGAACACACTTTACAATATTTCAGTAAAAACCCTGGTGAGATGAAAGATTAATAGACATCTAAGCCTATGTATTAGGTTTGTATTCTGATTGAAAATATGATGTCTGTAATATTATGACGTAATTACTTCGTGCAGTGGAAAATAGTTATACCAGAATCTTAATAGTTTTAATCTGCTCATTTCCAATGTAATTACTTCCAGTTTCAAGAGAGACAAAAATGTGGGAATGATCAAGTCATTGAGGCATGGAGAAATATTGGTGGAAGATTCACAAGCAATAGAGGGAACCATGGAAAAAAATATAATTTGATTTCAAACATAGGGGAGTAGGAAAGTTTTTATTTGTATGTAGGGAGAATGGAATAAATTCTTAAGGAGTTAATGAAAAATTTACTCTTAGATTACAAGGTAAAAATAGGGATTACTGGAGATCGCAATTCTGCAAGGAAGTGACGTCATAATACTGCAGTAGTCAAATGCAAGACACCACTAGACATATTTTCTGAAATACATTTAGCAGTCTCATGTTGGTCCAGTGTGCATTGCAACCTAATTTATACTTGAAAATAATGGTCCAGGGAATATCCAAACCAAATTACTGCTTATAATAACACGTCTTATGATTCACTACTGCAATATTATGACATCATTAGTGAATGTTATTGTAGCAGAATCACAACCCCAGTAGATCCATAAAAATATGTAAGATCATGAGTAGGTACATAGGGAAGTTGCCACCAGGGCATTAGCCGTTTCACAATCAGTATCCTTAAAGTAAGTGTCACAGCAATACAGTAGCATCGATGACTCATCAAATCCCTATGTTCTTGTCTGTTTACTTAAATTTACAAACTTCATCAGTATGCTTTATTTCTTTTTATTTTCAAGAATTTGAAAGTTATGTTTTGTGGCACATTACATGTTTTATTCTGTCAACTAACTCAGACACAATAACAAAGCTATATCTCTTACCATCCAATCTAGCATTCTCAGGTCCACGTTCTCGAAGAGCCGAGGTAGCTTTCAACTGAGCATTCTCTAGAAGAGGCTGAATGCAATCATAATCGTCTGAAATACAAAATATGTTGAATTAACTGTGTCACTTTGCTAGCAACTAACCTCTGTCCTAGGATAATATATCTACTTCGTAAGATAAATACAGTACAGCTGAATATATAAGCTAAAATTTTATAAAGCAATTTACAAATTTTATATTAATTATAAACTTTTCTTTTTTGTTTATTCAACGCCATGTTTGAACAAGGCTTGGTCGTTATGAATCATCCCGACATCACGAAAACCCCGGAAGATTTTCCCACAACTAGCCACAAAACTCGGTAGCAAACGAAACTAAGAATACTCTCACCTGTTCCACTGCAATTTGTAGCAAAAATAAATAAAAATAAAATACAGATCTTCAAAAACATCATAGTTACTTAACAAACAAAAACAACGCCTCCGAAAACATTTGATGAGGCAGAGATTGTTTCTAATCTCTTACTGGTTAAGATCATAGAGGTTTGAATACGTCAGTGCACACGCCCAATGCCATCGATAGTGCAATCATCGAAAATTTCCAAGCGATTCCTACATTGAACAGTGGCAAACGCAAATAAATATTTTTCATGCTCCGTATTTAACGAAATTATAATTTTATTTTTCTACAGTATTTAATATATCGCGAAACTGTCAAAAATTTTGGTTTCAAGAAGAATTATTTTAGCTAAGGTTGGCAGAACATTTTGTTTCCCGTTGCCTAGAACTGGTAGCATGAGTTTTCGAAGGTATTGACACGGGAACATCTGATTTGGTACTATGAATCATATGATGAATAATTGTTTGGTTGTAAGTGGAGCAGTTCCACTTTGTCTATTGATGGTACTTAATATGTTTTAGCAGTACGGAATGCTTTACTACAAATGCCAACTGAAGGCCAGGTATTATCCTCCCAGAAACTGAATATGTTTGAGTCAATTTGGACATTGGTTGCCTGGCTCCTCAGACCTGCAATAAAATGGTTCCTGAGAAAGACAACAAAATTGTGTGAACTGCAAAGGATATGTTATGGTGAAAAACCAGGTGCTCTGCGAGCTTCCGGCGTCGAATTTTCTCTACAGCATTCCAAGGAGAAAGATATTCAGAAACTCATCGAATACCTCAATACCGAGAGCGAATGTATGCGTTCACAACAGAAAAAAAGCGAGATGTCATTTACTACGCAGTCTTGACTGTAGCTCGTGTGAAAGAAATCAATTTGAATATCCATACTCAATTCGTCAAATCGTTTGGCACTTGTGTAGAGCAGATTTGGGGATACCGGGAACTAGTTCAACATGTAGAAGCACTTCGGACGACCCAATATAGTGCTGACAACCCCGATCACGAAAGAAAGCTCCTCAGGTATGTTCTCTTACTTTTATACCCCATTTTTACTGCTTAAACACTCATCCTGGCTTTAAGCAAAAATTATCTCTTAATAACTCCTAGTTCTCTCAGAAAATAGTCTTTGTTGTTGATATAAAGTCTACAAGTACTTAATTGGGAAATGTCCAAATCATTCAAGTGTTCCCTCCTATTTGGAAAAAAAAAAAAAAAAAATCCTGATAATATAACTACTCTATTTCCAGGGCCATATTTAAATAAAATGTTGCCCATGTTGTCGACACATT
Organism: Vandiemenella viatica; assembly: GCA_031002005.1. Taxonomy (NCBI): domain Eukaryota; kingdom Metazoa; phylum Arthropoda; class Insecta; order Orthoptera; family Morabidae; genus Vandiemenella; species Vandiemenella viatica. The sequence goes on from CM061918.1 coordinate 149,305,847, forward strand.
AAACAACATAGTGCTACGAAACCATATTGATTATTTCAATGGTCATGTGGTCACATTTTTGTTATTGGACACTTGTTGCTTTGAATTCAGGAAAGATATAAACGGTTACGATACAGGTAGCAATACAGTGAATGTGCACTTGCATAGAATTTTTTCCTGAGCAGCTAAGTTGTTGACATTTGGACAGGAACTTGTATCAGACCAAGCTTGGTGGGTGGGCGGTTAACGCTGTGGCCTCACATTCGGGAGGACGCCGGTTCGAATCCCCATACGGGCATCAAGACTTGGGTTTTCCATGATTTCCATAAATCACTCCAGGCCAATGCTGGGATGCTTCCTTCAAAAGGCCACGGCTGAATTCCTTATCCCCAGTCCCATCCTGCCACTAATGACCTCGATGTTGACAAGCATTAAGCTATAGGCTAAGTTAAAAAAAAGATGTTTTATCAGGATTTGTACTGTGGCACTTTCTCATGCAAACTGCTCATACATTTAGTAAGTATAGGAGTATCTCATACATTTAGTAGGTATATGCTCATTTCACCTTTGACACTGACTTGTATCTCATACAAGCTCATTCACATTAGCCAAAGAATCGTACATGGAAATTGGTGACATATATCGTAAGATCACAAATTTAGTGGAAGTTTGCCATTGATCGTTCACTTTGTTTATGTAGTTTTCCAAAGTTGGTTCTTTGATTAACATGACATAAACACCACATGTTAAATGTCTAGGTATGATTTTTTTTCATCAGCTACGTTTCCTTTCTTGTTTCAAAATAATATAAGCACAAAACTTTATTTATATGTATATAAAAATCATTAAATGACATTTTTGACAGTTCAAAATTAAACAGATGACCCATAGTAGCATATCAGTATAGCAATTATCAAGCAGTGTTAATTACTTGTGTACACTGATGTAAATGCCAGCCAGGTTCATACTCATCCAAGTCAATCATAGCATCATACAAATTCTGATGAATTTAATGAATACCATTTATCTAATAATAATTACTAACCATTATAAATACTCCTTTCTTCTGTAAACTTTAGCCCTCAGAAAGAACCTTGGGGTTCAGAGCTCCTGCCTTCAACTAGCTATGCTAACCATCTGGTTTAAACATATTTGTATATTTATTAAATAAATCTTTGTTTGGTCTAGTACAACATTTCACTAGCAGTAGCTTGTATGTGTCTGTTATCCTTGTCATGTGCTTTATTTTCCTCCTGTATGACAAAATATTGTGTAATTATTTAAATCTTTCGTGTCTTATCAGCCCTATTACCTTCAACTATGGAGATAGGTTGTACTGATTGAATTGTATTGAATGATTAATTGCGATGGAGGACATACTCCGGTGGCAATTTCCCTAATCGTCTAATTACCCCTATCCTAGTATTATTTTTTTTTTAATTTTTTATCATCTTATAAATTTTGGGTGTTAAATTCCTGCTTCCTAGTGTTGTAAAAAATAAATAAAAAAAATCAGACTTGAAAAAAAAAAATGAAAAAAGCTATGAAAAGAAAACACATTTTTTTCAGGGACACTTTTTTTTGAAATAACTACTAAATCTCAAATTTGTAAGACATTTATCGTTTAATATAATTGTTTTAGAGTTTATACTAAGTACTTATCTTAATTTTTAAATCTACTGTGTTTTTCTGGTTCAGTAGAAAAGAAAATTACGAAAATATTGGCAACATTGACTGAAGTTTTCTTTAAGGAATGGGGAATTTCCGAAGAGGCTAGGCTGCGCCAGAAGGACTCTCCAGTCCCCGTTGTTTGGATTGATACTGTTTGAACTAGTGCTGCCAGCCCTATGAATTTATCTGTAGACCTAAGATCTTTTTAAAAAAATAGGAATTTTAAATTTATCTATGGTTTTTTGCCTCTTTTTATTACTTATTGTGATTTCCTTATATTCGTATACTTGTTAAACTTTCAGCGTATATTGATATTGAGTCATTAAATTGTCAGTTATTATGAATTGTTTCCTTGCAACCGTTGGCGTAAACCAACAATTGAAAAAGAAATAAAGCTCCTACTTTGCATGAGAATTCAAACTTAAAAGACCGTAATACAGAATTATTGGCGCAATCTTTATGCACAGTGTGTACTTTGCTCACAATTTAAAATTGCAATCTTAAAATCCTTTGCGTACTATACAAGAACAACCAGTAAAAGAAAATTTAACTATTTCTGAAGTTATTGATCTAGAGGAGACAGAAGAACAGAAAATTCCAACACCAACCGAACTAGTGTTGGTAGTGCTGATACTAGTGAATGTGGTACTGACATAGGGGATGAAATTGTTACCTATATAGATACATTTATGAATCATTATGTCAGACATTAAATGATTCAGTAAGATATAAAACACACATGTAGAATATAAGTTCCGTAAATAAAACTATAATTTATCAAATATATTGATTTCTGAAAAAAAAACCAAAGTTAGAAAAAAACAAGGGTGCTAGGTTTTTTTCAATTTGCTACACTACTGCTTCCCCATTTACTTTTGTGATTTATGAATTTTAATTTAAAAATTTCTTTATTGCTTTTGGTAAACTGTTCATCACTATCCCTCACTCCAATACCTGATACCCTTACCAAAGTTTATTTTCAGTATCCTTCTTTGTTTTATCAGTAATAGATAACCTTCTTTAGATAATTTGAAATTCATCTCAGATGGCAAGGATACAACTAAATGAAAGAATTTGGCTATAGTTACAGAGTACCATCAAAACTGAGCTCCATAAGAAGTTGAAGGTGAACACTCAATAGTTTTTGAGAAAATTATGGTCAAAAGTGTTTGAGTTGGATCACTTTTAAATCAAATGAGATCAGTAGATTATTTAAAAACTAATCCTTTTTACGATATATTTACATTTTACACTGATGTACTACAAAAGTTTAAATTATATTGACTGCAACCATAGTCAGTTGGATAACTGATTTGACTAGAATCATTGATATTAGGATCTTAATCAGCACATCATTTTTTATTTATTTTTTTTCCGAGTCTTTGGTGCAAATAATACAATTTTACATGCTTTCTTTTCCTCCGTGAATTAATTTTCTGTAAAGACATGTGGAATTTGGTGAAGGACAAGTCATGTACAGATAACTCAATCATAATTGGGAACTTACTAGCTGTACTGTTTTTCCTAATGAAACGAAGTCAAACTGACTGGGACAAGTAACTGTACTTTCTAGAGCTTAATGGTGCTGTTGGTATACCTGCTGTGACTCATCAGTTTATGACTGCCACATGTCTTTGTGGAAAACAAGTTCACAAATTAAGAAGATACTCACAAATATGTATCTTCCACCAAAAACGTGAAACTTTGAAAAAAGATGGTTCAAAACCAAGCAAAATTTCAGGTCTACTGGAGATCACAATTCCGCTGTAACAACATTCAGTAGCGACATCATAATACTTCTGTAGTCAATCGCAAGATGTTTTATTTTCAAGCAGTAATTCTGTTTTAATACAACCTGGATCATTATTTTCAAGCTGAAATTAGGTTATAATACATCTGGACCATCATTACATCGTTAAATTAACTACGGAAAGTATTTCTAGCAAGATCTTCTGTTTTACTAAATCGGTATTATGACGGCAATTCCTTGCAGATTCGCGAACTCCAGTAATCCCAGAATTTCCTTCTCCCTCCCCTCCTGTTTTTACAATTTTCTTTGAGACTCCTTCAAATTTTTCTGGTAATGAACATTTTTTTTGTTGGAACTTTACACATAGGAGGAAATGAATGGGACTTGCCTCGCATTCGGGAGGACGGTGGTTCGAATCCCCGTCCTGGCATTCAGATTTGAGTTTTCCATAGTTTCCCAAATCACTCCAGGCAAATGCCGGAATGCTTCCTTCAAAAGGCCATGGCCGAATTCCTTCCCATTCCTTGCCCCCAATCCTTTCCCGTCTCTAAAAGACCTCACTGTTAAGAGACGTTAAGCAGATTAAAAAAAAATAAAAAAATAAATGAATTGGCTGTAGCTGGTATTGAAGGACTTTCTTGGTATGTACATGATATAATTTTTTGAAACCGTTGAGGAAAATTGCAGATTGCTTAATATTGAAAAGCAGATTCCTTCCTTCTGCAAGTCTGGCAATATGAAGCTAGATGTTGAAGTGTTCCATCATCTCCAGAGTGGGTAAGATGTTTCTGATTTTAGACCCCGAATTTTTAATCATTCTTCACATTTGTCAGATTTTATAAATCAGCAATATTTTTTATAGCTTGCGTGGTGAAATAACAGCTGCTTTAACTACTTCACAGCTGCTGAGTTCTAAATATCACCAAACACATGCAATATCACCAGTAAGTTATATAAAATGTGTTCTGGAAACATAAATTCACCCACATATCTTCTGATACAATGATGTAATTATTGAAGGTAATTTGGAAATTCAGCTAGCGCAAAAACCTGTTGTCGGTTAGGTTGCTGTTTGTAATCACAATACCATCTTTGGTGGCTTAATATGTGTAACGCACCCTCTGAGGAGGAGACAGTATTGTATCACAGTGTTGCAATTGTTTGGTAGTGGTAAGTCCATCACTGCAATGTGAAACAGATGTACGTTATCTCTGTTATCCTTTTTTTCCAGTGGTGGAATTTTGATGTGCCAATTTTTATTTAGTCCAATACCATTGTCAGTGTTTAACTAAGCAAACAACTATGTTTCTTAAGACTGGACTTTTTCTTGGCATTGAATATGAATACAATGTTCTCGGGTAACTAGCCGAGTCGCTTGACAATGGCAGCAGAGAGTACGATCGCCGAAATGTCGTGTTTTATCGATGGACTAACTAGGCCAGTCACCCGAGAAGAATTTATTCAACTATATTTTTTTATTTCTAAAATTGTATTTATTATAATGTTCTGTGAATAATCCGATTTATATACAAGATCAGTTTATTTATTCTGATAATATTACTGTGCCAACTGCAGTTGCCTGTGGACCTTTTATTTAGATTTTTCAAAAGCTAGACTTAAGATGAAATATTTTATAATGCAAAAGCTACGAGGAGTAGCTTATTCAACCTAATATTTGTATTTCTAGAATTCTAAGATATTTTTTAGTTGATTTAAGAGTTGAAGTCGCTGTAGCTTGAATCCAGCTGTTCTCCCTTCTAGTCAGTGTGGCAGCATCCAATCCCAAGGTTAGACGGGAGAGCTAATTGCATTGTCTGCAGATTTCACTCGTATACAGTAACTAACGTGGGATGGTATGTATTTACAAATTACAGAGGAAATTTATTACACTAACAGGTTTTTAAGTAATTGACTGGTCGTCGATTGTTTGTAATATTACCGATATTATTAATAACTGTATGTACTGTTCCACATTCCCGAGACCATTCTCACATGGTATCAAAGCGAACATATCTATCTATCAATAAAGATACTTTTGTTTGTGAAATTATACTTTGCAATTTTGCAACTGTTTTAATCCCATTGCTTAAAGAACTACTAGCCAAAAATTCTATTAATCAAATTTCTTACATTAAATTTTTTTCTATTTACATGAAATTGTTAGTGTAGTTCAAGCTAGCCTGCCATTGGCTTATTTTTTTCCCATTCTTTTTTGGAGAGGGGAAGTGTGTGTGTGTGTGTGTGTGTGTGTGTGTGTGTGTGTGTGTGTGAGTGAGAGAGAGAGAGAGAGAGAGGAAATTTCCACTGGGGCATGTACTCCATTGAAAGGAAATAAATTAAAGGTAAACTGGTTGTTGACAAATAGTAAAGACTGAAACTATTAATATAATTAATCCTTTGTGTTTGCCGCATACCATAAATATTTGTTTGATAGAAATGAGAATAACTTTGTCACATTGTACATTAAAAGTTATGTTTATTGCAGGTTGTGGTCACTATTGATGCCCACGACGCCACTGGAATCGCGCGTCACCAAGCAGTGGCAGGAGATCGGTTTCCAGGGCGACGACCCTAAGACGGACTTCCGCGGGATGGGCATGCTGGGTCTGGAGAACCTGCTGTACTTCGCCCGCGAGTATCCCGGGGCGTCGGGGCACGTCCTGTCCCACTCCCACCACCCTCGCTACGGCTACGCCTTCGCGATAGTGGGAATCAACCTGACGAGCATGGCCTACCACCTGCTCCGGGACGGCTCGGCGCGCACTCACTTCTACAACGCCGTCCGCGGCAGCCCGGGGGTTTCTGCCTTTCACCAGTTTTACTGTTTCCTCTTCTACGAGTTTGACCGCTTCTGGATTGAGTCAAAACCGCAGAATGTGATGGACTTTGCACGGATCAAGGAACGTTTTGAAAGTGGTGTCAGAGCGTCGCTAGCCAATCGTACGACTGTGTTTAAAATTAATTTGTCTGTCGATAATATCTGACGTATTTTGATATTGTTCTCCCTTAGCTTCGGCAGCACGGTGCTTGACCTGTGTGTATTCAATTTCTGCTGAGAAAAAGATAATTGTTCCTATTCCTTCTAATTTTTCACATATGGTTTTCATTAAGATTTAGATTGCTAAAGTTTTCTTTGGTATCCAGTACACGCAGAATGCATTCTTTTCTTGGTCCCAAGTTTAAATTAACTGAATTTAGGAAAAATTATATAGTGGCTAAATGAATAAGATAGTCACATAAGGATGAAAGGAGTATCATTTAAATTTGGAAAACTCGTGTTAAAATTGCTAAGGTGCTTAATTTTGTTCCTGTTATAAAACACAAAAAAGTGATTTTAATAGCAATGGAAATTCACCAAATTTATTAAGTTTTCAGAAATGTTCTTCTTTCTGTTACGGTTTAAAAATGTTGATACATCATTGCTAACAATTTTGCAAGGAATTCGGGGCAGGTATATGAGACATAAATATCAATTGTATTTGTGGCATTAAAGACAAATAAAATAATGAAGGATAGGGAAAGGAAATCCATCATTCTCCACATATAAAGGCATAAGAGCCATGACAAACACGTAAATTCATTTTACACACTTTACAATTTAGTTAAGTGAGTTCGTGTTTGACAAAGGCCTATATCTTTGAGTTATGGGTTTACTTGGCCTATCCTCTTTTTATTCTTATTTGTTGGACAAATAACAGAATGTTTGTTTTCAGTACTGCTTTTGCATCTATAGTTTTTAAATGGAAATATTGTATACCTCTGAGTTAGTAAATATCTCTTAGAAAATTATTTTAAGAGATTGAAGCAGTTAACTGGAGAGTTTATTTCCCCCTGAAATCTTTCTCAAGGCATACCATTCAGTTATTTAGTCCTGGATCTCTTCTCATTAATCTCCATAACTTATTAAAAGTGTCGGTAATGTTACCATCATTAGAGAATTGTTTGAAAATAAAATATGTTAAATCTCATGGGACACATGGGACATAATTGAGAATATCTATTAAGAGTATTGTAAATTTTCAACACATCTGTAGCTTAGCTAAGATCACAATTGTCATAATTCTTAAAATAAACAAATAAAATTAAACAGTTAGAAACAATAAATTAATGACATAAGTCGACTTTTAGTTCTGAGTTCAAGGTTTAATTTTTCCAGCTGTTTGTAAATATGTAAGGCACGGCTGTGTAGCTAATTTGGTAGAGGAAGTGACTGTAGGCCGTAGGACCTGCCTTTGAATACAGATTAAACCAACGTTTTTTTCCATGTTCTCACTGCCCCCTCCCCCAGGCCACTTGTCCTGTTGTCGTACAAGTGTCGAGGAAGAGAGACATTGAGGGCTGGAGTGTGGCTCTGACCGTAGCACTTCGTCGGTGCCGTGGTATATGAATTGCTTACCAGCCACATCGCGCCTGCGTCAAATGAGTACTAGGGCAGAAAATTATCTGGGGAAAGTAGACGGGGTGTGACGTGTAATTTAATTTAACTGCGATGGAGTGCAAACTGTGGTTGCAATTTCTCTCCCTTTCCTATATCCACCTACTTTTGCCCTCTACAAATTTCAACTTTAAATTTTTTCAACGGTTTTGGTAAATTAGTCATCAATTCTCTTGGTAACTTATTCCAACCCCTGACCCCCTTACGTACTAAAGAAAATCTTCTCACACCCTTGTGCCTGAAATCGACTGTCAGCTTGTGGTCGTGGTCATCTGTTCTGCGCATTCCTTTTAATTCTTACACCAATATCTTTCCACGCCTCATCACCAATATATGCCTTGTACACTCTCTTCACCCTATTCTCATCATACGGACCTCGGTAACTTTATGATCTCTTGCAGTATGTCATTACAAATGTGGATGTAAGTAATAAAAGAAATGAAGCACTGCTTATCACAGGCTACCCTAGTATGATGTAGGGACAGTAAAAATTGAAACGTGCAACAAGCAATTAATTTTCAAGCTTAAACCCTTCAACAGTAGAACGTTGATTGCATAGGGTGGTGCAACTAACTAGTCACTGCACCATGACAGGTGATTGTGAAGGAGGGGAAAGTTGTTGGAGCAAGTTTAAAAACGGGAATAACAGCATGCGGAGAAGTCAGAAAACGTCTCTTTCAAATTTAAAAAAAATATGTATTAATTCTAATAGGTGGTTTTTGTAACGAGGCATTTATCTCCGTTCATACCCAATTGTAATCAACGAATGAGGTACCATTTCAAAGGTTAGGGTTTCTGCTTTGGTAACATCATACTTTCAGAAAGAAATTTTTTGGAGTTTGACCCAAAGAGTAAAACTATCAATTTCTAAAACCTTTTTGTCATGAGCCATTTATTTCCCTTGGTACCAAACCATAATCCATAAATGAGGTACCATTTAAAAGATTAAGGTGTCCACTTTGATAACATCATAATTTAAGAAAGAAATTTTTTGTAATTCGGTCCTTAAAGGGCAAAAGTATCATTATTTCTAAAATGTGTGGTTTTATTTTGGGTCACCTGCCATTTATCTCTCAAAATTGACAAAATGGGATCATTTTAATTAATGGTAACATCATAAATTAAAGATTCTTTTAAAAATCTGACCTCTAAAGGGAAAAATTATTAACTGTTGAGGTCATGTGTATGAGGCAGTTCAGAGCCAGGCTACTAGATAGCAGCACCAGGACACATCACAGAGATATCAACAAACTGCTTTTCTGTGTTTAAGAATTGATAATGTTACCACTAGAAAGCAGCACCTCATATTACAGATGTATTGATAGACCTTTTTTTTCAGCTTAGTTGTATTCCATTGAGGTCAGTGACAGTTTGAGTTCACTGTACATACGTTTTATTCAAGTTAGTTGTATTCCAGATCAATACACATCATATTTTATTTGCGAGATGATGTGGCGAGTGCCTACTGTCCAGTGTAAACTGGAAAGCATAAATGTCTTAAAACTTTTTTTAAAATAAATAAGTTGTTGAAATTAAAAAAAAAAATGATTTTAGCTTTGAATTCAGTTTGGTTCTCTATAAATAAAGGCTAAATCTTTTCAATAACTTTTCTTGTGATCATCTGAAATGATTTTTATAAGTCATTTTTATGCATCTACTTGCAGTATTGGTGTAGTACATTTGTTAGGCAGCATTTTTTATTGGACTTCTGAGTACAATGGCAGTTGAGGAACTTTTTAATGTATGTCACTTGTACTTATTACCTAGTCACTTTGTTAATGTAAAATTCTTGTATTTTGATGCTTATCTCTTTTTGTTAATGTCAAAGCTTTAATACACCAAAACCATGTGTGTTCACAAACAAATGTGCATTATTAAATAGTAATATAATGGAATGTAAATCATGTATATATTGTAAAAAATTATGTACATTTTATAACTAAGAGCTTGATGTTCTTAATTGTTTTTATGGAACTGAAGAATTTCTTTATTTCATAGGCCCTGTAAGTTATGGGTATGAGTTCCAAAAATATCTGTCTAGATATGTTTTTTTTTTGTTTTGTAAATGAGAAAACTGTTTCTGAAATATTGGAGTAGGTTATAAATTTGTCTAACATTTCATTTCTTGTGTTTGTGTGTGCTGATATTAAGCGTTGGTAAGTGTATAGTAAAAACAGTATACATCCTGATCATCTTGTTAATACCTGTAGTCGCCTACTCGTCAAACATAGGCATGCCACAAACACAATAACTTGGAAAAAAGTATGTCTTTTAGAATTGGAACCATCTCTGATAATTTTCTTAAAACCATTTATAAAGACCTTAAATCAAGGCTGCCCAACCAGTTTTGGAGGTGGGCCACAATTTCGATTCTAAGTTATCCTGTGGGCCACATAATACTTGTCTATAGTGACAACAGATTTTTATATATAACAAAGATATAAGTAACACAGTTTAATTACAATCAAAAAGTAAAAAAAAAAAAAAAAAAAAAATCCATGAGATCTTTGAAGAGGTTTTTGAGCTAGTACACTGCTGCTGTTGGCAGGTAAATTCAGATGTGCTGGCCAGACACTTTATGGCGCACGGGCCTTGGTTTGGCAGCCTTGCCTTAAATAATTATTAAATTGGCCCTCAAAAAAAAACTTCAAGTTAAAAAACTATAATAACGTTTAAAACTGGAGGTGGAGACTGATATTAATGAAATTTAATTGTTATTGTAAATCTCACTATTATGAGATCATGTATTGCCATATTTCTTAGTAAATACCTGTTTTCTGGGTTTTGTAATGTTTTTTTTTTTTTTTTTTTTTTTTTGCAATAAACTTTTGGCTGTCATTCTGCAGCCTTGTTCAGTTACTGCGAAGAGACTGTGCGTGGTGGGTGAGCGGTTAGCGCACTGTCCTCGCATTCAGGAGGATGCCGGTTCGAATCCCCATCCGGGCATCCAGATTTGGGTTTTCTGTGGTTTCGCCAAATCAACCCGGGCAAATGCCAGGATGCTTCCTTCAAAAGGCCATGGCCAAATTCCTTCATGTTCCTAGTCCCCAGTCCCATCCCACCTCTAATGACCTCGATGTTGACGATGTGTAAAGCCATAAATAATCATAATTTTTAAAAAAATACTGTGAAGAGAGATGCAGCATGATAGCCAAAATCTTAGTACAGAAAACATTCATGTGGTATGACCTGGGTAATGAATGTGTATTGTAGTATTACTTCTAGGGTTATTATCCATGAGAATGTCAGTATATAGATTGTGTGCAAGAAATAATTTGACCAATTCCAAGGTCAGTCTCATAATTGATCTTTTGCACAGTTTATTGTTTATTAAGGAAGATGGGGAAAAAATTATTCAAGTCTGTATCAAATTCATTATGTAACACACCAAAATGAATCATGTTTATGTCAAATTACCTTGTGACCTAGATAACTATGTACTTTCACGGCGGCTAGAATCCCGAGAGGTTTTTCCACAAACCTGTGACCTTTTTAAAAAGCGGCTTTATTATCGATTCCTGCATTATGAATAGTTCCTTTCTCGGTGACATGTCGAGGGTTTGTGTATGTTGGGGGGGGGGGGGGGACAAGTTGTAGAATATTGCATGCAGTCGGCAGATTCCATGCGATTTTGATGGTGCATAATGACATATGCTGGCTGTAGAATAAAACTTTGTCCCCAGTGAACACTTGATCTATTGAAGAAGGGTTTAAATTATTCTCAGTAACTTTGTGTTTTTGTGGCACATGTGTCCTGTTTGTGATTAAAATAACTGCCTCTTGTGCATATTACATGTGCCCTATTGCTAAATTTTTATTTAATTTTGAGAGATTTGTTAGAAAGGGGCCTAAAAATGTTCTCACAACAAAATTCAGTTCAGCTCCCAAAATAGAATTAGCTAAAGAACTGAATTTTACCCTGGATGATAAGAATTTGCGAAAATTTGATGGTTAGTCCACAACTACAACTGCAATCAATAGAGCCGAAATGGACTAATGGTATAACAAAATCTATTGATAAAGTTAAACTCTCTAAAATTCCATTGTATCTTAAGCTTGTGTATGTGTATATATATACTCATTTAAGTCGTGGTCACTAGGGCAATGAACAATAAGAAAATTGGTCACTTCCTTTTTGAAGGAACCGTTCTGGTATTTATCTGGAGTAATATTTGGAAATCGTAGAAAACTGAAATCTGATGGCCAGACTGGAAATCGAACCCACATCCTTCTGAATGTGCGGCTGTTATTGGCAGATAGTGGTTTCTATTTGTTTGCTGTTCTTGTCATTGTTTTCTTGGGTACTCTCATCTATAAGGAGGATGGTCCTGATTGGGTGTCTCGATCATGGTCTCGCATACATTTTTTTTTACAGTTCTTAAAACTGACCTTCACCCTGGGCAAAGATTTGCTTTGTTAATGTGAAGTACAGTATAACTCTTTTCAATTTGGATTTCATGCCGAACTAGGTCCCCTTAACTCAGAAGGATTACTGGAATAGATTGGATTAATCGCAGGCCTTTAACAACTTTGTTGTTATGTCGTGAAGATTCACACAAAATTACTATTATTTATGAATAAAGTAATTAACTGCAGATTATTTGTGTATATAAATTCTCTCTGTGTATAGGTCAGCCTGAGCAATGCTGAACTTTGATAGAATTGCAGCAATCTATTTTATCTGAGGCAGATATGTTTTAAAAATATAATACTTTTTTTTTGTAACTAATATAATTATTTTCACAGTAACATCATGCTTGAAGATGCTTTGTTTCATATCTCATATTCATTTCTGTTATTGGCTTTCTCAGTTTAGTGTGCCAGATGTGAAGTAACTTGCCTCGTCATACTGTGATATTTTTGGTAACTGTGATACTTTGTTATTCTGCTTAAAGATTTCTTTATTACTGATTCAGTGTACATTTTGGTTTCAGATAAATGTGCAATTGAAAACCTTTGGAATGAAAGTTTTAATTTCTTTTTAATTACAGAAATGTATATACTGGCAAAATGTGATGGAGTGAATGATAAATGCCATATTTTTATTTTTTTTATAATGAGACATCTGTTTTTGAATAACATATTTTCTTAGCTGTTGTGTTTGTAGTCAGTTGGTGGCACTGCTTTTTACTAATCTTCAATGGTTTCCTTTTAAATAATGAAATTCACAATAATGGACAGCACTATTCACCAGGATACTGCCTTACTTCATATCATTAACGATATTGACAGCTTATCACTATCTCCATTATTTATAAATAATTGTTGTTGGCGTTTTTTGTTTTTTTTTTTTTTTTACAGAAAATAAAATATTTGGCTGTGATGTACATTTCTGTTTAAGGCCACATTCACAAATATAGCATTAAAACAACATTGCCTTTATCTCATATGAAGTATATATTTAATCTCTGGATTTGAATGTTTCCAGATATATGGTTTAAATAATGAGATTTCATTGTATATATTTTTGTTACAAATAAAACTTTGATAATACTTGGGAAAACAAACTACTTTGTGCTGCAGCAGCTGATGTTTCAATACAATAGCAGATATTTATTATTCCACAGGGCAATATTCCCACAAATTGTATGAGAATTATTGGTCCAGGGATCATGCTGATGTATTCTACATTTGATTAAATACCATAGCATTCCATATGATCCTTTTATTTATTTATTCTGTATGGCCAAACTATTACAAATACCTAATTAGTATTTTTTAACATTTTCTTCCAATTCAAGCAGCGTTTTGACATGACCAATACTGCATCCAATTTTAAGCCTAGAAATGTATTGATGTGTCTTTCAATAATGTCATTAGTTAATTAATAGTTGTATTAATAACATGTTTACAAGATCTGTCAGTTTGGTTGCTATGTGGAATTACTAATCTGTTCTAGTTTCACCCGCTCAAGTATTTACAAAATTCTTAATTACATCTCTGACTATAGTCAAATTGTTGACATCTAAAAAGGACAATTAATATCATATTATGAGGTGCCAATTAGCATCTTGTTTATATGCTGCTTTGAATAATTTTGCCAACTGTATTTATTTTATAGTTGTTTTTTTTTTCAGATTCAGGTACTATATAGTTTTTTGTATGCTTCACTATTATTGTACAGTCTGTAAATACAAATATTTATATGAGTAATTATGAAAAGAAATTTGGCTATTAATGCATAGCATGTAATATATTTAGGGACCACACAAATTTACATATATACTGAGGAAAAAGAAACAAATGTGAAAATGTTAGTAGACTTAAGGCAGATTGTATTATTTTATGTATTAAAGGTGAGAATGATTGTTAATGTTCACTTTTAATAAATTTAAAACATTATAAAGAACTTTTTTTTTTTTTGCTACGTTTCTACACTGATTTCTAGCCTTCAGAAAGGAGGTTAGGGAAACAAAAAATAGATTTATTTGACAATAAATTGTATACCCCACTTCTTAAAAATTACATTACTGTCAAGTAAAAAGATATTTATTATTCCATATTTTACAAATTAGTGTTTAATTTTATATATTTTAACACCTTAATATTTAAAGACACACACAATTAAATTTGCATACAGGTAACAACTAGCTACATTAGGAAAAAAAATATCTGTTTCATAAATGTCATGGATGAATTTAAGATTCACATACAACAAAATATGCATAAAAATATAATACAAATAAGGTGTGGTGTAAAAATAGGATCTATTTACAACTCAAAAATTAGTCTTGTCATATTTTAAAAATTATTCAACTCTTTCACCCATTTGTTCAGCCATGAACTATTCAATGTTGTGGTGTTCATACTTCGCCAATATAACTATGTATCTTGTATACATGAAGAGAAACTCAAAGGAATCTGCATTTTACAATGATTTAGTAAAATTTCCAAAGATGTTTGTATGAGACCTGCTCTGAAACGTCGTATCCCATTGACTCGCGTCCCTAGTGAGAGGCCCAAGAATCTTATACACAATGTTAATAGTTACCTGCAAAAATTAATGCTATTTTGTTGCTGTATATCAGTACCTTAAGAAACTTTAGGTTTTATTTTTTTATATGACTAACAGTATAAAATATATAAATTAAGATATAAGTTCCTGGATACTATTTGCCACATTTTTTTGATATATGTAGAAGGATGATTTGCCTTTCATATTAATTTCTTTTGTCTCTTAACGCGATGAAAATGTTAACTGTTCTTTGTCATTACAGGGTGTATAGTTGAATTGCTGCTATAACTACTTATCACAGTAGAATGTTTGTACGGGATTCGCTAGTATCAAGTAAATTAAGCATTTCAAGTTTAAAGCTTTGCCGGTAGAACAGGATCTGACTCAGCATTCTGGCCATCCTGACCACAGTTCCAGTAATCACCCAGGTCAAGGCTGCCCAACCAATTTTGGAGATGGCCCACAATTTCGATTCTAAATTAGACTGCAGGCCACATTATACTTGCTTATAGTTACAATAGATATTTAAATATAACAAATATATAAGTAACACAGTGTAATTACAATCAAAAAGTAAAAAACATCAATGAGACCTTTCAGAGGTTTTTTTAATTATAGTGAAAAAGTAAAAAACAAAAAATCCATGAGACCTTTGCAGAGGTTTTTGAGCTGGCATATTCTAGACCACTTCTGTTGGCCCATGGGCCTGGGATTGGACAGCCCTGACCTAGGTAAATGCTGGGACATTCCCCAAACTCTGTCTTGCAACACAAATGTAAATACACTTATCATACAGAACATAGGTTACACATATTAATAGATGGGGATAGCAGAATAATGCTCACGACAGATGCGAACAGTCAAAACTCTATCACCAGGCTGCCAAACAACCCCAATATACACATTTTTTTTTACTTTTGAAATCAGGTACTCCACCACTTAATCTAGGGCTATGAACCTTCCGAACGCATTACAGAACCCTTAAGGAATCATTGATTTGTGTTTTTTAAAATTCTAAATGAGTAATTTAAACAAATTTGAGGCCTCAGCAGATAATGTTTTCAGTAAAAGGCTTGTGTATACTATTCAGTATAAATGTCCATGAACTGGATAGTAAATGTGTTATAAAAATTCTTTAAAAAAAAATACTTAATAAATCCCAATAAAAATTATTCTATCACTTTTTATTTTAGTTTAATACACAGTAAATGTATTATTAACCACTCTGAGAGTCTTATCAGGGAAACCAATTGAAATTCTAAAAGCAAATTAGAATTTGATTGGTCTTGTAGAAGCATCTCATGTGTTCACCCCAAACAGCAATATTTTAACAAATCGTTAACTGTGGTAGTATCCCATTGTCTCCCCAATCTTGTAGAAGCCATACTCCATAAATTAATTCTGTGATGGAACTGATGAATGGGAAATTTTATAGATATTGAGAATTGCCTTTTAGTTGTAACATTCATTTGTTACCAAACTTCTGTTACTCACATCTTTCATACAAATATATGTACAAAATCATGTGAGTTATTAAAGTGTAAGTGCTTAGAACAAGCAGTACTAAAATCTAAACATGTAGATACCGACAACTCTGCAGCAGATCTTAAACCAAAAATAATCAAAATAGTTTCCGATGTAATGATCAGATAAAGTCTTGGTTTCACACTACGCTGTTAGGATTCAGTAATCTTGTCAGTAAGCCAGTAATTACAAATGTTTCCCTGTTTCTATGTAACTTCATGTAAACAATAATGCAAATTTACATTACTGACAGATAGGATGCGACATTTTAACTTTTAACTAGCTTTACATATTTTCTGCAGTTTTACATATTGGAGAAGTAAATAATCATTTCTAGTATCAAAACATTTTGTAAAATATTCATACTTCCTTTTTCTGGCACACATGAAATGTGTTAAATGTAGATGGATGTATCGTATGATAAACAGGTGGATTGAAAGTTTGTTGGATGATTGATAAAAACAAATGTAGAGTAAGCTGCTGAATTCAGACCCCTTGAGATATTCTTTACATTTGTTTTCCAACAACAGAATGATATCATAGTATTTGAACCACAGTTTTGTTCTACTAAGATAAAAAAAAAACCTTGATAACAGCTATATTTATTTGTAAACTACTAGCTTATGCTTCTCATAACATCAAATCTCACCAACACTATAAGAGAATGAGAACTGCCCTGAAAAGCAGGTATCATTTATGATTCAGTGGAAATGATGTGTGGGGAAAAAAGTTTGTCAAAGAGTCTCATTGAAAGAAGGGAATGGATGATGAATCATATTTAAAGACATACAGGATTGGTAAATTTTTTAATTGATGGAATAGTTGAAGAAAAGAACTGTAGGGAAAAGTAGATACAACTGAGATACAATTGAGTATGTTAAAGAAATCAGTTTATGATAGAAGAATTAATTCGCATAGAAGCACAGTAAAAATCTGGCAGGACCCATCGATCAGGTGGTAGGTAGAAGTTTTAAAATCCTTCATTTATTGAAAGGGTGGAGAAATTAGGTTAAGAAACTTTGGCCAAAAAAATGTTTAATACAGTAGTGTAGTATGGGACCCACATTTTGGGGCAAAGGAGGGCAGCTACATTTGTTTGCAGAAATTACCACAGAACACAATCCGTAACCAATATGATTAAGGGGGGTGAAGAGAGTGTTAAGTTTACAAGACATGTGTTGGTAATGAAGCGTGGAAGGATATTGGTGGAAGAATTAGGAGTGATGTATGGAAGGGAAACGATGACCATGACCACAAGCTGGCACTCCATTTCATGCATAAGGCAGTGGTAAAATTTTCTTTCACGGATTAGGTTGTCGGAGATTCAAATAAATCACCAAGGGAAGCGATAAATAATTTACCAAAAACATTGAAGGAATTTAAAATTCATAAATTGCTTAAGTAGATGGGTGGGGGGAGGAATTTTAACACACAAAATATATAAAATAGTAATTAAAAAAACGTTTAAAAAGGCATAATTAAATAACTAAGGAAATTGCCATCGGAGCATGCACTTCATCACAATTAATCATTTAATTCAATCCCAGCCAAGACTTCCAGTCTCCAGTTAAAATTCTTAACCACCAAACCATTCAGGAAGAGGGTGAAGAGAATATTTGGAGTGTGCAAGGTGTTTATTGGTGACATGGCTTGAAGGATGTTGGTAGAAGAACCGAGAGTAGTGCATGCAAGGGAAGAGATGACCATGACCACAAGCTGGCACTTGATTTCAGGCACAAGGGTGTGGGAAAAAAATTATTTTCTACATCTAGGGGTAAGAGAATGAGAGATTGGAATAAATAATCAAGGAAAGTGATGAATATTATTTCAACCACATAGAAAGAATTTTAAAATTTGTAAATGGCAAAAGCACATGGGTGAAAAAATTACACTCAAAGGTTTTGAGATAAAAATTTAAGAGAAAAGGGAAAATAAGAGTGTATGTAAATAGACTCTAGAGCATGTGCTCTATCACAACTGTTTTAATGGGACACAGTGGCGAAGGACCTCCCATAAAAAATCAACGTTAAAACAAGCAAACTTCAGGTACACTTTCTGAAGAAACTAATGGAGATACAGGCCTGAAACTTTCGCAGTATACAGATAAAACATCATCTGAAAATCACATAAAGATTTGTTAATATATTTTATATAGTTTATGAGTAATGATTTTTTGTTCTAAAAGACCAAAAAATATAACTTTTTTTATAAATACCTTGGACCTTGTTAGTTTGTTCTTGTTGTTATGACAGGTCCCATTTTTTATCTTATTAAGCTTCATTTTATTTACAAGAGATGCTGAAAGTCTGATGTCTTTATCAGTCTTAGTTTTTGAGAAAAGTGTACCAAAAGATCAAAAAATGTAGTTTTGAGAAAAATCTGTACGTTTTACATACGAGAAACTAATGTACATTACAATACAGACACACTATTACCACGCATCACAAAAAAATTAATAACTCCGAATCTAATCGTCAAATTTGCATGAAACAAACGGCATTTTGTAGCTAAATAATTGGAGCATTGAACAAGTCTAAAAATAAAAAATCGATTTTATTGATCCCATTCGTGACTGTGTCCCCTTAAGTTAAATCACATTGTCTCAGTTCCTAAGTAGATTTTCATACTTATCCCTCCATTAAAGTGTGGATTAAGTTTCTTTTTTAATCATTGACTCTAAATGAGATGATTGTTTGAAGAGATGTTCAGTGATTGAGTTTCAATTTGCCAGGCTGTGCACCACTATAATGACTGACTAACCCAGCCAGATTAACCTACAGGATAAAAAGAATTACGATTATGCATAGAATATGAAGCACGGAAGTGTTCTAGCATAATCCGTAAGCAAGTACTGCCATATTTAAAGGGGCAAGTTCATTGCTCAAACAATTATGACTGAAAGCAGGACCTAAATAGAGGACCTCTCAATCCTTACAGTCTCCTTTCAACTTATTTATTTAAAAAAAATTCTTCTTTTTTTTCTGGATTTTCTCCATCCCCTCCTTATTTTATAACTCAGTAGGGTATGATTGCATAATCTTCAGTCTTCCAATGGTGCCCATATCTGCTCGTGTATAAAATAACTGCAGATGATTTATAAGCTACTTGGGACAGGTTATAAACAATTTACTCTGGCCATGGAAGCCTTTGATTCAAACTTTCCGACAGCTTATGTAACCAGAAATCATTGCTGTGCTACGGTATAAGCGCATCTGCATTTAAATTTCTGAAGATAAGTACATTCCCGCCTACGGTATATTCAATTTCATGAAACCTGTCTGGTGTTTTATCAAAAAATCTGGAATAAACTCCCTTTTGAGTTACACTTTACAAGAGCATAACAATTAAATCACATTAAATAGTAAAAATATTAAGTAACAGAGTGATGGAAGAATAAACAGAACAAACATTTTACACATATTCGATGTTTTTCTTAGTATACAATAATCAGACTGTATCAATACTTTAGGGAAAAATATGGCTATTTTTTCCATTTTCTGGAGGCTGCCTATGTATCACTGACTTATTTCTGGCTCGCTACAGTTGTATATTACTTCCTTCGTCTTCAGTAAAGGCTCGGTTGTCGACACCTTGCTGCGTGTTGGACGACTGCTGGTTGCTTCCGTCGTTTTCTCGGTGTTGGTGATGTACCACCTCTGCTACTCCGATAGGCCCTCGAGTGGTTCGTCGCTCCTTGGGGGCAGTGGAGACGGTAGTTAGAGGGGGCGGAGGTGTGTCCGAGGCACCGAAGCGACGCATCACCACCAGCTACGACAAACAGTCCAAACAACTCTCTCAGACTGAGCTGTATATGAAATCCATGTTGAGATGGTCGGTTTTGATATAATTCTAACACTAAGAGCTCCATGAGAGAAGTTTTGGCACATAAGTAGAATTGAGTACGATAAAAAATTGGCAAAATATTCTGAGGATATTATGAGGGAACTTCTTGTCTTCCTCCTCAACCAATCGGCTGGTGGATACTTTTCTTCAAAAATTTAAAATGGGGTGATTTGATTTCTCTTTGCATTTTCCAGTGTACTTATATGTTACTGTTATGTGTATGACTGTGATACGAGTAGTTCAGTTTAGTGTGTTGTTTACATTGTGAATGAATAAAAGATGGAGGAAGAGAGAGGGTGAAACCAGTGCCGGCCTATTCACTCTATTAGGATACCGAGGATTCTGCCAAGCTTAGCATCCCAATTTGATGGATAAATACCATCATAAGTACTGTATGCCCTCACTCCACATGCACTGTCAAGAGATTTGGGTGATTCAGAATTTGGCACCACCACTTCTCCTATGCTGCTGGACACATCCTGGTGATGAATATTTCTTCCATCACTAGGAGTCAAACAAGCTAATCCCCAGGTCGGGTACTGGGCACCTTCACAGTACCACAACCAACGGAGCAGGCTATGAAGGAATTAGGAAATCTAAAATAGCATAAAGGAGCTGGAGTGGATAATATTGCTAAAATGTATCAAAGGCAGATGAACATGATATTGTGGCACTCCTTGAAATGCTATTTAGATTAGGTTGGAGACTTGCTGCTTGGCTACAAGACAACAGGAAATGTGTGATAGTAGAGCTGGTCCAAATAGGAAGTGAGACCAACAGGGTTGGATTAGTTTGTTAACGACGGTACCTAGGTGAGCTGGCAGAGAGGCTGATGTGCAACCACATCAGAATTGTGTGTGAGGAGAGAAACTGATTGCAAAGCAGCAACGTGTGTTCAGCCATCAGTATTCATGTGAGTCTGTGTGCAAGATACTTCAAATGGAATGGACAAGGAAGGTCAAGTTTATCTGTAAATTGACAACTTCCCACAGAGCCAGTCTCTGATTTTAAGATGTATGGAAAATTAATGTACTGTACTGTATAATGTAGCACTGAATCTTTCCTAGACATTAGACAGAGTGAGCCACAAAATGGTGGAGTTTTCAGTTGGTTAATGGTCATTCTTCCGCAGATATTTAATAAAGATTTTTAAATGACAACACTCTCTTTTAACAACTGTTATTTTTATTCCTATAAGATCAGAAGCGTTTCGCCCTTGTGGAATGGGGTGTCATCAGTGACTGTAAATGAACACACAATGGCATTGTTAACAAATTTGCACTATTTGCACACATGAATCAATATTAACAAAGTACACTCTACTTACGATTTTTGATACAAACAGTCATATGTTGGTCAGGAAAAAGCTCTAGTTGCACTATCTTGTAGAACACAACCTCATGCAGCCATTCTGCAATGCTCATTTTATTTTGTCACTGTCATTATTTCATTGTTCTAAATGATGAAACATCTTAATAGTTAGAGCTATTTCATGACCAACATGCAACTGTTTGTATCAAACATCATAAGTAGAGGGTACTTTGTTAATATTTATTCATATATACATATGTACAAATAATGCAAATTACAGTCAGTGATGATGCCCCAGTCCACAAGGGCGAAACACATCTGAGCATATAGGAATAAAACAACAGTTGTTAAGAGACTGTATTTTCATTTACAAATCTGATGGAATTTTGTTGTCACCTGCCATTCAGTAGCTCTTTGGCGGCAACATCGTTCTCATCCTGGCATACCGCAACATGCTGGCTTGTGTGAGAGGAGAAACAGACTACCAGGCAGTGCCACATTTAAGCATAGGCTACATAGGGGCAGTCGCCTATAAATATTTAGGGCCGAATTGCAAATATTTCAAAATTTAAGCATCAATAGCCTGAGGCAGCCAGGGCCACTGCCGACAGGGGGCCCTGCACCACATGTATAACCTAAGGGCCCACAGAGTCCAAATGCGACCCTGCTACCGGGCAGAAGTATGCAGTGTGACATATCGAATATTTATAATATCTGAAAAGTAGACTTTAATTTGCACGTTTTTCCGACGCAATAAATCAAGATTATTTCTATTTGAAGTGCACTGATTTTTTGCAACGCTGACAATCACATGAATTTAATTTTCAATTATTACTCTATGCTGCTTGCTTGGCAATATTTAGTCAATAACTGATATGATAAAGGAATTGGATTGGGTGTCACTGGAGGAAAGGAGGAGGGTGAAGAGAGTCATGGGAGTGTACAGGGCATATGTTGGTGATGGGGCTTGGAGGGAGAATTAGGAATACTGCATGGAAGGTGAAAGGCAACCATGACCACAAGCTGGCAATTAATTTCATTTTTTCCTGTGACCAAATCATAGCCCCCCCCCCCCCCCACCCGCCAAACCAAAGTCCTGGATCCGCCACTGGGTAAGGGTGTCAGGAATTACCAAGTGATGAATAATTTACCAAAAATGCTGAAAGATTTTAAAACCAAAATTTGTCAATGGAAAAAGTGGAGGGGGAGGAATTTAACACACAAATTATATAAGATAATAAAAAAATAAAATAAAAAGTGATAATTAGTTGACAGGGAATTGCCACTGAAGCCTATGCTCCATAGCAATTAAATTAATAATAATATTATCTCGGTACCATAATATAATAGGCTACTTTTTTCTTTCATCGGTATTTCCACTGGTTTCATGTTTATCTCGAGCTAACATTTTCATCTCAACATGCCCCTTGCAATCTTCGAACCCAATTATCTGCTTCATATATTCTAACCTTTGTCCTCCTCTACAATTCTTTACTTCAAAAACACCAAAAATTAACACACAACGCATGTCTTAAAATTTGTCCCACCATCCTGTCTCGTTTTTCAGTGAAACCCTTCTTCAATCTTCTTTTTTCGCCCATCATTTCAGTTAGTACATTATCTGTTCGCTTAATTTTCATCATATTTCTGTAACATCACATTTCATACTTCAATTTTCCTTCTTTCTGGTATTGTTAGAGTCCACGAACCACTACCATATAGTGCTGTACTTCATACAGACAATTTTGGAAAGTTTTTTCTGAGTCGTAAATCAAAATTTGAAATTAAAAGATTCCTGTATTACACGAAGGTTCTTTTCGCTAGGGCTAATCTGCTTTTAACATCTTCCCTGCTTAGTCCTTCCTTATTATCGTGATTGCGTGAATGTTGTGGTATTGCCACATTAAAGATGAACGTTAACGTCACGGTTGCTTAATATTCGGCATTCCTTTGTTTGTCAAAATAAAATCAAGTTCATTATATCAGGATAAAGGAAAACTTCAGAACAAGTTTGATCCCAGATGACATGTCCACCCATATCGTCTAATGATAAAATCTTGTATTTAATTATCGCGAGATCTTATCGTAAGTATACAAGATAACAAAATTAAAACTGAAAACAGATTTAATTAACATGTTTGTTTGAATCACTTCACTGATAATTTAGTGACAGAAGTATATGAACAAGTTAGAACGCGGGATAGAACCACTTGAAGCTGGGATAACCTCGAGATGGGGATGTTCTTTTCGCATGCGATGTTGTGCTGTTAACAAAGGAAAATGTTCCGGGGAAATCAATTATATAGCCTATACAATGAATAAACTTAAAATCTCTCAAATTATGAATATATGAAGCAGCACACAATAGGAGTAGAGCTTTAAATAAAACATAGGTTGGTATTTTTTTTTAAAAGCAGTTTATAATAACCAACTAATAAAACTTAGTAAACAACCAACGCAGGTACAGTGTATTTACTCAATAATTATATTCCAGTGCATTGTTCTTCTACTATCTTTGGTACTTCCTCATTTTTTTGTCCTACTAGTCCAATTTATGCATACTTTCGGTGCCAGCACATTTGGAAGGTTTGAAGTCACTTATTGTAATTTTCTCTATGTTAGGGCTCTACATATGGCTCGTTAACATCGGTACAATTAAACCCTAAAGATAAATATGGACAAGGAATGGGAAGCAATTAGGCCACGACGTATTGAACGAACCATCCCAGCATTGATTTGGCGTCGTTTCTGGGTCGCGTAAATCCATATAAAACGAAAATAGGAATATATTATATGGGAGTAAGACCAAAAACAAAAACTTTTGTTTTGATCGCTTAGAAACTCGCTTTTAGTAATTGCGTTTAAATACAGGTTATGTTTGAAATCGGAGACGAACTTCAAGTTCGGGTAACAAAAATTGACCAAAAGAGACATCTTTTAAGGGTCAGGGGCGTAGCTAGTATGGGGTTAGGCGGTGCAGTGCACCGGGGCCCCTACGCTCAGGGGACCCCAAACATACCTCTGGGGGCCCCAAAGCGCAGTTCAGAGGCACACGAGCCTTCATGGCAAACTGGCGACTTTTTTTTAGCTCTACAGTCGTCTAAGGGGGCCCCTGAGACACAGGAAGACCCTCACTACTCAGGGGACCCCTAAGCACAACTCAAGGGCCCCATCCTCAGCTCAGGGGGCCCTTACCAGAAACACAAAGCAAAAAAAAGGTCGCCCATCTGGCCTGAGGGCCCAAAATAAAATTTTTGCACCGGGGCCCTTATTGACCTAGCTACGCCACTGTTGAGGGTAAAGAAGTCAGGGATTGGAATAAACTGCCAAAGGAAGCGATTACTAATCTAGAAAAAACGCTGAAAGAATTTAAAATTAAAATTGGTGGAGGGCAACAGGAGGCGGGTACATGGGCGTATCCAGCGAGGGGCAGGGGGGGCTGCTGCCCCCCGGCTAGAAGTAAAATTAAGTTGCCTTCAGTACGCTTCGACGAGTGAAGAACTGGTTCAGCAGCACTTTGTTAGAGGAAAGATTTACTGGATTATGTCTGATGAATGTGCATCGAAATTTCGTGAAAGAACACCGTGAGAAACAAAGATAGGTATTGAAAAATTTTCTAAGAATTCGAGACGGTTACTATATTAATCAATAATAAAAATAGTTTCCTCAACAGGTTTAAGTTTCATTTTGTAAGAAATTGTCATATTTCAGTGCCCCACCCCACTTCCTAGAAATCAAGATGAGTTGTCCCCCCCCCCAGCTCAAACCTTGCCCCCCTTCTAGCTCTGATCCTGGATACGCCCTTGGGCGGGTACAAGAAAGGGGAGACATACAGGAAAATTACCACCGGAGTGTGCGCTCTATCACAATTAAAAAATTAAATTAAAATTTGATTGTTGCATATGAATTTAGTCCTCCAAACAACTGTACCTAATCCGCTGGAGTAGGAAAAATAATTTGAACCCTTTATTATTTGGAAACTACTCCTCCCGCAAATTGGTTTAAATTTTTTTATTTGAGTCAAAGAAATACATAACTATGAAAATTGTGAAAAATTTATTAATATTTTTGCCTATTTTTTTGTTTTATTTTGTTTATCCCGCAGATTACACACTACTGGCATATATACTATACCACTCACAGAAGTTTCACAACTCCAGCAAAGATCAACATAAACAAATCCGTATCGATTATCTATCGTGGCTCACCTTGTGCACGATCCGCCTCAGCCTCTGCGCTGGAGGCGTGCTTGGTTGGACAGGCTGGCCAACCGCCTGGTGCACTGTCGCCGTGGCGCTGTGTTCGGTGTACGACGGCGGCGCCAGGAAGTTCCTGGCCGTCAGGTTGGCACCCACCAGCACGATGGGCATGCCTTCCACCATCACAGTCTGCTGGTACGGAGGAGGCGGCTCCGTGGAATCGTCGCTCGCGGGATTCTGTTGACAGTTTTCATCAGTTAGAATACATAAAACTGGAAAAAACGACGAAATTTCGTAAATGTTAACAAATTGCATCCACTCATAGCTTCAAGCGAAGGCGAAGATATCGGCAACTGTTTTACACAGCAGAAGTGATATATAATAACGGCGATATATCGAAAAATCATCTCGAACCCTATGCGCTGTAAACTGTAACCCAAAGAGGTAAAATAATATGTGTCATAGAAAATTAAGTAGACAAATGAATAAAAGAAAAAAATCAGTATACAAAATGCAATTACCGGGGGGAGAGGATTAATAAGCGATTCAAGATTCCCCAGTTCTAGTGACCTCACACAGTGAATATTTAAACTGGAACACTAGTGTATAGTTCGCCAAAGTTTATGTTTAACTGGTGCTCAGTATCTCTATATATTGTCTCTGGCATCTAGTGAAGTTCCAGATACTCTTCAGAAATAAACATATGATGATAAACAAAGAAAAAAAATAGTTGGTTTAAAATTATGTTTAAGTTCTATGGTTGCACAAACTAACGAAGGAGCGTTTCACATATTCGAGATTTTTCAACAAATTAAAAAAAAGATAATGTGATAGAATTAAGCTAAAATACTGTTGCATAATGTGTATGACCAAACCTCACTGAAATCTGCAGAGATTCAATCAAGTTATTAGGCAGCAGATAAGCTACTGTTTATGAAAATTGCAACGCCAACAAGGAGACATGTTACTACAATGAAAGATATTCCACAGATCAGGGATATGACAATACACAAATGATTAGAACTGTAGAACTGTACATGCAGTTTGTCCGTGAGAATTTAGTACATTGTTGAGTCGCCATGTGCTGTGATCCAGGGGCGTACCAATCGCAAATGGCGCCTAGGGCAAACATTGAAATTGCGCCCTTTCATAAGTTATTAAAATATGAAATAAATAGATGCACTAAATAAAACAATCATAAATCTTTCAAAAAACATTTACTTTCTGTTTTAGAACGAAATTTTGTAATAGTATTAAACGTAAAATTGCACCTTCCTTGCCTTCTGGGACGCAAATAGATTAATAACGTATTCCAAATCTGTTTCTTCGATGTTTTCTCGCTCAGCACTGAGCAAAGGTATGTCGTATAACCTTTCTTGACCCATCGTAGAACTCAGATACGATAGTATTTAGTTTTGGCTTACTGAAAGTTCGACCGCAACTTGCGATGGCTTTTGCAATCGTAACCATAATCTGAATTGATACGCACAGATTCTGAAAGACACTGTCACCTACATACCGAACAATGAATTCTATAAGCTCTTCAGATCTTTTTATGTTTACGTTTTTTTTGTGAATACTAGCATTGAAACATTCAATATTTCTTCATGTAACTGTCCTCCGTTAGCATCACAGCCATAGAAAACTCAAAATTCTTTAGACTTCTTCTTTAAATGGTCGCAATCGTCAGTGCTATAACACAGTTTTTTAATATCTTGGAGAAATACAAATCTGGCGTCGGTTTCATGTAGGAGACTGAACCATTCTCTCATTAGGATCCAGCGATCCCTTCATAACTCATTCTAATTCTTTTTTAGCAGTCAGCCCAGCGTTCTTCGCATTCTATCCAGCCATACGTATTTTTTTTTTTTTTTTTTTTTTTTTTTTGCCTTTGACATCTTTCAGTCACTACATCTGATTCCTGGCAAAGACTGAAACCTTTCTCGAGTTGTGCCATTAACCAACTTTTCTCCTTTATTAGTTAAAACAGTTCAGGAAGCTTTTTATATCTAAGGCAGCATCATGAAAAATCATGTTATGATCCTGGAGCCGCTTTTTAACATGTTCAATAAAGGGGATACATTATTCCAATGTTCTAATAAAGTAAAAAAATCGTAGGATAACATGCTATCACTAATTTGATTGCCATCGTCTGTCATGTCTTGAAGAACATTCAGCATATCTTCAAGATATTTACTAACTGGCTTTACTGCTTCAACTATGTACATCTTGTTCCATCCACAGACTTTATAATCACAGGCACGGAGTTCCTGTGTTTTCCCCAGCGCAGAGTGGAACGAGAAAAGAATACATAAATAGTTTCAATAGTTCCGATAAACATTATAGCATCCTGCTTGGATACAGTACATGAACCAGATTGAGTTTATCGCAATTCATAAATATCGCCAGATTATTATTTTCGCTTATTATTTCGTGAACACCAGCTTGGTGGCCAGGCATCACAGCAGCGTTGTCTTAACATTGTGAACGACAATCCTGTATGTTCATACCGTATTTCTCCACCTGCTTAGGAATTTCACCCTCTAATCTTCCAGCGTCCTTTCAACTCATCTGGATGAAACCGAGAAAAGACTGCATAACGCGGACTGATTTCCTCTCAAAATTAACTTCTACTTATCTCAAGCATCTGCTCACGATTTGCATGATCAGGAGCAGAGTCAAACATGAGAACTTAGTATTTGATTTGCGAATATTTCACAATAAACTTTGGCGAACA
The DNA here is from genome assembly GCA_031002005.1 of Vandiemenella viatica. Taxonomy (NCBI): domain Eukaryota; kingdom Metazoa; phylum Arthropoda; class Insecta; order Orthoptera; family Morabidae; genus Vandiemenella; species Vandiemenella viatica. Next base: position 149,334,251 of record CM061918.1, read on the forward strand.
GTGGTCGACATCAGATGAATGAACTCATTTTGAACATGAGGTGAACAGTAATATGGGGTTCTAGGATGATTTTTAACCTGAGTAAGATGGTTATTCATGATGGTGTCAAATATGTTCAGAAGCTTTGATAATCCAAGAAAATTACCAACGTTATGGGATCTGGATCTATCGCATATACTCAGTCTCTCTCTGTGACTTCGTAATGCAAGATTTTTGAATGGTAAGAAATTTGATGCAGTACGCCACTTTTGTTTTTCTGTCTTGGTCTAGGTCTGAAGTTCAGCGCCAATAATCCCTCTATTTGCTTCAAAATTTCTTTCAGTTTCTTCCCATTGGGTGAAGTACTCACCATGATTCTTCGCATATTAATGGACAGTGAGCCATTCACGTTCCATCCAGTGGGCAAATTAATCTTCGAGCTCTAATGAAAATAGATTATCTAATTGTGAAAAGATAAGACAACATAAGCAGTAGGCAGATTTTTTTAGACAGGGAATAGACTAGCCATGGGCGAGTCACTTCTTCACCGCGATTTCTTTCTCAAACAACTTTTCTTCATACAAAGGTTGTTTGTAGGTAGGAAAGGACCCTCAGTATTTTTAAAAATATTTTGAACCGATTTTAATTATTTCTGTTTTCAAACCATCTGTGAGAAATGATTTGCTGGTAATCTTATCAAAGTGTATAAGTCCAATATCATTCTGTATTTTTACTTCTGGTATGGGCATTTTTTTTTTTTTTTCTGTTACATCTTCCACCGTATCACCCCCACCAAGTTTTTCTCCTACTGAATTACTAATGTTTTCTTCAAACTCTTCAGTAGCCTTAGAACTGGTAGCCTCACTGTTCTTATTGTAGTCACACTCAAAATTATGTATTGCATTTTTTTTAGCAATTGCCCAGGATTCTGAACATCATTTTTTTTCAAGCGAATATTTTCTATCCCCAACAGTTTACTCGAACCACTAGGATTCCACATAAGGCTTCGAAGGTTTCCGAATGCAAGTATATAACACTGTATTGTCACCAGACTCAGAAGATTCCAAATTTTCAGCCTGATACAATATTTAGAATGGTGTGTAAACTGAGTTGCCAGATTTTTCTCAAAGTTAGTTTCATAGTTACCTAGCTTAATTTGTATATAACTATGTATTTACCATGCTAGTAAAATTATCTTAAAAATATTAACAATCACACCTGCATTGGTCGGTAAGCCATATAAAATGTGTTTTACTGTACCTGCTAAATATGTTTAGGTATTTACGTGTTTGTACTTATTAATTGTTACGGTATTCAAACGAATTTCATTGTAAATAAACACAGTTCACTTACGAATGTTTATATCGCGCATATTACCTACTGTAGAAAATAGTATTTCAATAATTTAATGTATGTTGGTACTTACCGTAAAAACGTCAAATATTTTTGTCCAAAGCGCTGTCCTTGACTGTAATTTAAATTATTATATCGTGTAGCTTGACGAAAGCTCGCAACAAATGCAATGCAAATAAAATGCGCAACTTCGCCACGCCAATCATATCAGCAGTTAGCCAATGGAGAAAGTATGGCTTGTCTTATATCCCTAGATTAAAACTTGCCAGATTAGGCGCGGGGCAGGGGCCGCTACTATTGGCCCATTCAAGTATATCTGGCCAGAGCACGCAATATACCTTCCGATCGTGTTTGTTCCGATTACTAAAAACTTACACGATTCGCTGTTTACTTACTTCCTGCCACTGGTTCACGAAAGCTCACCAGCAACGCGCGGGAATATTTGACTATGAAATATTGTTGGTTATTTTGATTTTAGTAATTTGCCGATTTTGCGCCCCCCTTTCAGTAGCGCCCAGGGCACGTGCCCTACCTGCCCCACCCTAGGTACGCCACTGCTGTGATCAAAGCCTTTAGACGTCGTGCCGTGGAATCATAGAGAGCCCGGATATACTGGGGAATATATACACACCGGGCGTGGTTGGTGATGCGTAACGCTCTGGCTTTGCATTCGGGAGGAGGCGGGTTCGAATCCACGTCCAGACATCAAGATTTTGATTTTCCATGCTTTCCCCAAATCACTCCAGACAAATACCGGGATGCTTCCTTCCCGTTCCTTGTCCCCAGTCCCATCCCGCCTCTAATGACCTTGATGTCGACGAGGCGTAAAGCCATAAGGAAAAAAAAGACTGCAAAATGCGCAGCATACATCCAGCCAGCGCTGCCTATTGTAATCCTGCCACATGGGAATCTTTTCCTATTATTTGGCACACCACCTGCGTTACCTCTCACTGCCAAATTCCTTCCCGTTCCTTGCCTCCATTCTTTCCCGCCTCTAATGACCTTGATGTAGATGAGGCGTAAAGCCATAAAAAAAAGGGGAACACATCCTCACGCGGATTGTAGGCACGACCACAAAGCATCGACAGTGGTTGCAGGAAGACCAGAACGAACGAGTTGTCGACCGACCATACCCAAGACATGTTCAATGGGCGACATGTCAGGGGAAGGTTCAGGCTGCGGAAGCAGTGGTACCGTCGTTCTTCGAAGAAGGCTTGCACATGAGGCTGGGCATTGTCCTGCTGAGATATGCCATGTGGAGCTCCTTGCAGCAGGGGCAGTGCCTCGGGCTGTGAAACCTCCCTGATGCAGTGGTGGCTGTTGTGATTGCACTCAATACATAACAGGCGTTCCAAACCATCACACTTTGTCTGCTATACCTCTTAAAAATGCAGTCTGCGCGATTGCATTCTGCGCGGTAGCGCCTAAAATGAAACTTCTTGCTACAGCACAATGCACGAGAAATTTAGTTATTACTAGCGGAGTTCCCGGCGTTGCCCGGTATAGTTGGCGTAGATTTAACCGTACCCTATTTTTATTCCCGCAAAACATTTGTACAAAGTTTCATAAAATACGCGCCAACTTTTTCGGAATTAAAACAAACTTACATTCATGCGCCCCCTACCAAGAAACTGGTGGGCTGAAGTTTATTTGCACGTATACTGTTTTCATTCGTCCGAAAAGATTCATGTATATCAAGCTTCGATAATTTGGTTAAGAAATTTCATTACTACATTACTGAACAACCCTGGATTATGTTAAAAACTCACATTTGATTCAATTGCGAAGTGAATGGATATACTTATGGCTCCAAACGCCAGATCCTTTAACTCTGCAGATAAAATATCAAAAGTGAATCCGGAAAAATATTATCGTAAACAGAAGACTAATGCTGAAGGCCAGAGATATTGTCCAGAGATCGTGCTTAAAGAAAATCTCTGTTGTTTTTACGGCTATCTACGTCGTTTAAAAATTGATATCCTAAAGGAAAGAATACTTAAAGCTATGGCTTTTAAAAATTGAATATATCGAATTAAAAGAAAGAATACTTATAGTTTTGTTTATTGTGCAAAATAGTTATTACTATAAGTTATCTTATTGCTTTAATTAAAGGCTATGGTCAGAGACATTGTGTTGTGTGTTTAGTGCGGAGTATGCGGCATCTAGTGATTCCTACTGTGGAATTTCTCACCATACGTACAGAATTTTATTTAATGCTCTTACATTATTTAACGTTGAAACATAAGACATGCCAGACAAGTGAATTAAGATTCTAAGCTTTAAAACGGTGAAAACTCCATCGAAATCTACCCCGTGGTTTCCGAGTTTTTATACGACCAATATGTCCGGTTTTCGTTTTATAGATATAGATAAGTAATTAAGCTGCTTTCATGAGCGCCATGTTAGTTACGTCAGATTTTGACGTCATGTATCGCGATATAAAAAGACGAGTTAGATAATTGTACAGAGAGTTGCAAGTTAATTGAAAGTTAGAATCGTTGGAACTTGTATAATATCTTTGGTCGAGTCGATGCTGTATGTACTGTGTATTGTTATTGTAGAGCGTAAGGGAAAAAATAAACCTAAGTGGAAAGCTAGTCTTCGGAGTAGTTATGTCATGCATCAACATGTCCAGATTTTGGAGTGATTGAGTCCATGAAGTAGCGTAGAGTGTGTGTGAGGTACGCACCACGACCTGGTGGTAGGCGGGCGGCTTCTCGATGGCGGGGTCTCTGGCCGCCTCGTCGTAGCGGGGTGGTCGGTCCCTCAGCCGCTCCACCACGAACACCTGCGCCGAGTTCAGACTCGACGTGTCGTCCAGGAAGTCGGGGGTCGAGTCCCGGGCGCGACTCAGCCGGCTGCGACGCTGTCTGCTAACAGCACAACAGTCGCTCGTCGAGACTTGGTAATATATGAGGTGTACGGTGAGCTGGGGCAGGGCGTCCGGCGAAATCTCACCAAGGGGGATGGGGGAGCAGGGGCGTAGCTACTATAGGGCTGGGCGGTGCAGTGCACCGGGGCACCTACGCTCAGGAGGCCCACAAGCATACCTCTAGGGTCCCCAAAGTGCACCTCTGTGGGGGGCCCCCAAGCGCAGTTCAGAGGCCCACGAGCCTACATGGCAAATTGGCGACCTTTTTTTAGCTCTACAGTCATCTAAGGGGCCCCTGAGACACAGGAAGCCCCTCACTTAGGGCCCTCTCACTGCTCAGGGGGCCCCCAACCACTGTACAGGGGGCCCCAACCACTGCTCAGGGGGGCCCCAAGCACAACTCAGGGGGCCCCATCCTCAGCTCAGGGGGCCTTTACCAGCAACACAAAGCAAAAAATAGGTAGCCCATCTGGCCTGAGGGCCCAAAAAAACTTTTTTGCACCGGGGTCCTTGTTGACCTAGCTACGCCACTGGGGGGGGGGAGGGGGGAAAAGGGTCGATAGAAATCTCAAGCAATATTTTTATTTGCTTAAAGAACAGTAGACTTTAAAAAGTCTCGAAAATCTACAAGGTTGGCAGGAGAAGGATGGAGGTTGCTCAAGATCTCACCTCACCGTAGGGGGGGGGGGGATCCAATCAGATCTCACCAAGAGGGCGGGGGAGGGAGCGTAACAGAATTGATACATAGATTGGGCTCGGATTGTTTGGCAGACAGACGACGTCGTTTTCGTTTGAATTTATTGGCGAAGTAGCGGAGATCCCGGTATAGTTGGCGTAGATTTCCCCGTACCCTATTTTTATTCCAGCAATGAGAAACATTTGTACAAAGATTCATAAAATTCGCGCCAACTTTTTTCGGAATTAAAGCAAACCTAGATTCACACGCATCCTACCAAGAAACCGGTGGCTTGAAGTTTATTTGCACATAAACTATTTTGATTCGTCCGAAAAGATTCGTATGTATCAAGCTTCATTAATTTGGTAAATAAAATCCGGTACTACATTACTGAACAACGTTAGATTATGTTAGAAACTCGCATTTGATTCAATTGCGAAGTGAATGGATACACTTTTTGCTCGAAACGCCAGATACTTTAACTCCACAGATTCAGCCTTTTATACAAAAATCAAAAGTGAATCCAGAATAATATTATCATAAACAGAAGACTAATGCTGAAGGCCAGAGACATTATCCAGAGATCGTGCTTAAAGAAAATCTCTGCTGTTTCTATGGCGTTTGAAAATCGAACATCCCGAATTAAAGGAAAGAATTGCAAATCTGGTTGTAGGCCATCTTCCGCATTTGTTGGTTATTAGACGCGATGTCGTTTGAACTCCCTTCAATCGAGTGAGCGACAACAATAAGAAAAGTGACGGTGCGATGCGGTCTAGTGTGGCCCGACCTTAATACAGTCCTTGGACATATTACATAGCATTTACCTAGATTCTTTCCATGAAACAATGTTCACTTATACGAATTCACAATTAATTACATGAAAACTATACAAAACCATAATTAATCAACTCCCTGCTTGTTGTACATAATTCTTAAAATAACTTTTCATTAAAGGTCTGGGTTTCAGGGCCGTTATAGTATAGCACCGTTTTTTATTTAAAAAATAACTACGGTCAGCAAGGGGGAGAGCCCCTGAAGATCTGACATCATCATAGGAGGAGGGGAGGTGTGACCAGATCTAATTAAATCTCACCATAGGGGTGGGAGGGGAGAAAAACACCTCACGTAATTAATGGACACTCCCTTAGCTGTTGCACACTGGATGTAAACATTGCGTCTATCACTACTCACTTGTTTGTGGTGGCCATCTTGTTTTTTTAATGTCATAACAAAAGACATAAAAGTTATTGATATTCATCAATAAGTAAAATCATAACCACTGAGGATCTATTCAATCTAAAAATATCCCATTCAATAAAAATAATTAAGTCATTTAAAATCAAATAGATACCAACAAAAAATTAATAATCTTATAATAAATAAAAAAGTAAATCTAAAAATCCCTATTGATAATATATACATAATTGGCCTAAGGTGATATAATCACTTCAGTGACACCACAAATCATTATTTTATATAAAATACCCAGGCATAAAAGCAATAAATCAATAAATCAATCTTTAAACAGAAAATATTTAAAGGTAATCAATGTAATATCATTAAAATGTATTCACATAAATAACCTTGTTTTCTTAATGTCATTGAGAAGACAAGAAAGTATACAAAAATAGTTGCAATGGTGCTATTTTTATCATTCACTGAGCAACTGCGGGAAAATGGCGTACAACAACACTAAATAAAACAATTTGTAAAGGTGAAATTCTTCAGACTTGTTACCTGGAGCAGGTCTTCCAGAGCAGGCAGACGAGAGCCAGGAAGGTGACCACCACCGCCACACCCAGCACCGCCTGCGCCACCACCTTCACGTCCTCGTCGGACAGCCACCTGCCAACACAGTCATCAACTCACACAGACACTACATTTACTAGTGCAACATTAGGTCAGGTAATAGAGGATATAGGTTCACTTTGTAGGAGTTTCACTAAGGACAATAGAGTAGTGATAGTGGGAGGGGCGGGGAATAGTATTGATAGAAACGCGAATTATAGTATACAAAGTGACCTGAGGAAGGTGGTGAAGGAGGCACAGCATACCAGGGTGGAGCTCATGCAGGTCCTAAGACGCCATGACCGGCCACAATTGAACTCCACTGTGAGGGGTGTAAATTTGGAAACGGAACTGCTACTTGGGAAAGGCATTAGTTCTGTGTTGGGGGTTGTGCCTGTAAACACCATAGGTAGGTGGGGTTTCACTAGGCACGGCCTACACCTAAACAGAAGGGGGAAGGGAGTACTTTCTGAGTTGTTAGCTAAAGCAGTGAGGGAGCCCATTTCCAGTGATGATGGGGTCAGGACTGTGCCTTTTTTAGGTTATGGGCTGCTGGTGAAGGGATGGAAATAGATGATCAAAGTGATACTGATTGTAGATCCACGACGAGAATGATCATAGATGTTAAGGAAATAAATGAAGTTGCTGAAACAATAACTGGCTGGGGTAAATCTGGGAAAGAGGAGATAAATGCTGAAAATATAAAGCCGGTAATAAGGGTGTTAATGGTAAACTGTAGAAGTATAATGAACAAAGTAATGGAATTTGCAAACTTAATAGAGATGCACGAGCCACAAGTAATAATTGGGGTAGAGAGTTGGTTAAAAGAAGAAGTACTAGACAGTGAGGTATTTCCTGATGGTTACAGAGTGTAGCGCAGAGATAGAGGAGCAATTGGTGGAGGAGTCTTCATACTAGTTAGCAAAAACTACCACAGTTCACTGGCATTCATAGATCAAGACCATGAGTTACTTGGGGTAGATTTCTGGGGTAATAAAAAAGAAAAAAATCAGGGTGTTGGCTGCTTACCGCAGTGGTAGAATGACAGATGAAGATGAGGCTCTAGGGGAGAAATTAAATTCTTACTCAGATTTCACAGGTGAGAATAGAATGGTCATTATTGGTGGGGATTTAAATTTACCAGGTGTAAACTGGGAAGGAAATAAGATTAATAACACACGGGAACAAGGATTTGCAAATACCTTAATAAGGGAAGGAGGATTTACACAAGTGGTAGAGCAAAATACTAGGGGGCAAAATATTTTGGATATATTCCTAATAAAGCCCGATGATAACTTCGTGGGGTGTCAAGTAACGGAAGGAATAAGTGATCATGACGCAGTTCTGATGGATATTAGAGGATTCAGTGAACCAGCAGCCAAAATTGAAGGGGGAAATAGGTACAATTATAAAAAGGCACAGATTTCAAATTTGAAGAGATATTACAGAGAACGTTTCAGCAAATGGAAGGAAGGCACAAGTACAGTAGAGTCAAGGTGGGAAGAGTTCAAGGAGATAATAAGAAAGGGGGAAGAAAAATTCATTCCAAAGCAGAATATAAAGAGAAGTAGAGAACGTGTGTACTATAATAGGGAAGTGAGAAGGTTAAAGAGGTTAGTACGAAGAGAACATAACAGAGTTAAGAGACAGCAGGGTAGTAGGGAATATTTGAAACAACTAAACAAGGACTTAATAACAGCAATGAAAGTGGCTAAAGATGGGTTTATGAAGAGCATTGTCATTGCAGGAGGACCACTGACTGATGCATCTCGAAATTTCTATGGCTATATCAGGAAACTGAGGGGAAGGGAGGGTGTAGAGATGCTCATAGATAAGGATGGAGAAGTAGTTACTGAGGATTTGAAAAAGGCAGAGATTTTAAGTAACTGGTTTAGTGAGAGCATTAGGGACAATGAATCAGAAGCGGGAAGTTCAAATACGGAGAACGAGCTTAACAATACGATTAGAAATGAAGATACTAAAAAATTTGAAATTCATCCTGAAGAAATCATGAAGGAAATAAGCAAGCTGAATAAACATAAGGGGGCTGGTGCAGATAATATTACTACAGATATCTCAAAGATAGTCGGATGTGACATTGTACCTTATCTTGAAATATTATTTACACTGAGTCTGGATACTTGCCGCTTACCACAAGACTGGAAAAGTGCTATAGTAGTACCGGTACATAAAGGAGGGGTGAGAAATAGAGTCGAAAATTACAGGCCAATCAGTTTGACTTCAGTGGGAGGTAAATTAATGGAAAGATTGATATGCAACAACATCAGAAATGTATATGAGGAACATAAGTGGTTTTCAAGTAGGCAACACAGGTTCAGGCAAGGATATTCATGTGAATCTCAGTTGGTGGGATATATGCAAGATATTTCAGATGAAATGTACAAGGGAGGCCAAATTGATAGTGTAGCACTAGATCTTTCAAAGGCGTTTGACAGAGTAAGCCACAAAATGGTAAAAACTATTGGAGTGGATGAGAAAGTGATTTACTGGGTAGAAGAATTTTCAAAAGGTAGAAAACAGAAAGTTAGGGTGGGAAATGCGGTATCAAAGGAAGTGGAAGTAAAAATGGGAGTGCCGCAGGGTTGCGTATTGGGACCATTGCTATTCATTGTTCTAATGAATAATTGTGTTGATTGTTTACTATCTGAAATTAGATTGTTTGCAGATGACATAATGCTGTATAAAAGGATCAAAACGATAGAGGACTGTAAACAGTTGCAGGGTGATCTAGACAGGATATCTAGTTGGGTTGATAAACATGGGATGAAGATAAATACAAAGAAGAGTCAGCTAATTAGATACACAAATACAAAACAAAAGGTTAATTATGAATATAAGGTGGGGAAAGAATTGCTTGCTGAAGACTTGAAATGTAAATATCTTGGCATTACATTTGATAACAAGCTTAACTGGGCTGGACACATTGGACAGGTGGTAGGAAAAGGTTTCAAAATTCTGCACTTGTTGGAGAGAGTGATGAGGGGATGCACGAGAGAAGTAAAGGAATTGGGTTACAAAACTTTGGTAAGACCATTGCTTGAATATGGTAGTGTAGTATTGGACCCACATTTTGAGTATCAAATACAGGAGTTTGAGAAGGTGCAAAGAAGGGCTGCTAGATTTGTTTCTGGAAATTGTCGCAGAATGCAATCAGTGACAGATATGATAAAGGAGCTGGAATGGGATTCATTGCAAGACAGGAGGAGGATGAGGAGGGTAATGGGAGTGTACAGGGCATATACTGGCGATGAGGCATGGAAAGATATTGCAGTAGGTATGAAAAGTAGTTCATGGAGGGGAAAAGATGACCATGACCACAAGCTGGCACTTGATTTCAGTCACAAGGGTGTGGGAAGATTTTCTTTTTTAGGTAAGGGTGTCAGGGATTGGAATGAGTTACCAAGGGGAATGATGAATAACCTACCGAAAACGTTAAAAGAATTTAAAGTTAAAATTTGTAGAGGGCAAATGTAGGTGAGTGTAGGATAGGGGGAGGTTGGTTGTGTAGGGAAATTGCCACCGGAGCCTGTGCTCCATTGCAATTAAATTAAATTAAATTAAATTAAATCAGTCGTGTATAGCTACTTATCTAAATGTTTATTTAGTCTGGCAAGACTATGGCTGTCAAGCCACCTTTTACACGTTAACAGTTATTCACCAAATATAATTTCTGCTTTACACAAATTAACAGCATAAAATACTTATTTCACATTTTATTTAAATTAAGTTAATAACTAAAATAGTCAATAAACTCCTTATAATATTGATGTTTGTGGCTTTTCCTATCATCCCCCCCCCTCCATCAGTTTTCTTTTCTGCTGGTTTAATTATTATCATTAAACTATGACTATATTGTTATAAAGACTCTGGATAATTGTATAAATGTTTGTATTCAAATGTATATCGCAGGTTTCCACAAATACTAGTGTGTTGTAGCGATCGGGTAGCATTCATGGAGGAAGGAATATATGGAGACGACGCAAGGGACCTTCACCACGCATTGAAGTGACGCCGGGGGGAGAGGAGTGGGGAGGCGTGGCCGCCATATTACCTATCCATACAGACACGGGGAATATGAGCAAAAACCTCAAAGGGACTCTAGGATAAACGTGACGCCACAATCTGGCGATGGATTATTATGTAACTCGATGATTCAAATAAAAAATTAAGAATAAAATTTTTTGATATCCTGCTTAGTTTTCGAGATATTCTGTCTCAAATGTGAGATGTTTTTCATTGAAATTCAGAAGAAACAATTGGTCAAAGACAAATTTGATGATGGATTATTATTTAAAAAGACGAGACAAATAAAAAATAAAGAATAAAAATTTTCGATATCTTGCCTAGTTCTCGAGATAGACTGTCTCAAAATTGTCTTGAAATGCAGAAGAAAAATTTCGCAAAAAGACAAATTTAATGATGGATTATTATGTAACACGACGAAAAAAATCGAAAATAAAGACTAAACTTTTTCGATATCTTGCTTAGTTTTCGGGACATACTGTCTCCAAATAGCGATTGTATGGATACGTAACATGGCCGCCACCGCCACCGCGCATGCGCAGTATCAGCCGAGAGTTTAGAGGCGGCGTCACAGAATAAGCGGTATTTCCTCTCCATATATTTCTTTCCTCCCTGGAATATATGGAGACGAATAACGCTAAATCTATGAAACCTCATATGAAGACTCCTCTCCTACTGCGCTTGCGCGGCGGCCATTGGAATAACCCCAAAATATTGGACTGTTTGCACTGTGTCTGCTGCTGAGAATATTACATTTTCTAATATTTCAAAGCTTTTAATGATGCAAGATTGTGTTGCATACAGTTGCACAAACAGACAAGATAGGAAACAACCTGAAATAACGTTCCATAATTAAGTCACATTGTAATTATTGTTCTTGAAGTGTCTGATAGGTAACTGAAACATTATGCTAATATAAAAATTTATTATTAGTTGTAAATAATCGCGTATCGCTATGTATACTACTCCCATTTAAGCTTCTGACTTTTGGAGACAGCATATCTTGAGAACTAAACAAGATATCTAAAATTTTTATTGTTTACTTTCAATTTCTCTCGTCGTGTTACATAATAATCTATTATCAAACTTGACGTTGGGGATAGTTTTCTTCTGAAGTTCAACCTAAAACACCTCACTTTTGAGACAGTATATCTCGAGACCTAAGCGAGATTTAGAAAATTTTTATTCTTTATTTTCGATTTGTCTCGTCGTGTTACACAAGAAACTAACACCAAATTTGACCTTGGCGAAATGTTTCTTCCGAATTTCAACCCAAAACACCCCACTTTTGAGACAGTATATCTCGAGACCTAAGCGAGATTCAGAAAATTTTTATTCTTTATTTTCGATTTGTCTCGTCGTGTTACATAAGAAACTAACATCAAATTTGACCTTGGCGAAATGTTTCTTCCGAATTTCAACCCAAAACACCTCACTTTTGAGACAGTATATCTCGAGAACCAAGCAGGATATATATAAAAAAATTATTCTTCATTTTTGGTCTGTCTCGTCGAGTTACATAATAATCCATCGTCAAATTGCAGTGCCACGGTTGTCTTATGATTTCCTTGAGGTTTTTGTGCCTAATCCCCGTGTTTCTACGGCCGACCAATATGGCGGCCTCCCCACTCCACTTCTCTCTACCCGGTTTTACTCCATTGCGTGGTGAAGGTCCCTTGCGTCGCCTCAATATATTCCTTCCTCCATGGATCGGATAGCAATCATGGAGCTGTTTTAGGTATCTCTGGTCCGACACAGTTGGCCAGAGGAAGTGTGTGCGAGCGAGGCCAATGTTATGTGGCGTTATATAGTTGGTATTGTTAGAATACGCAAACTACAATAATTTAAAGAATTAACATAAACGAAAACGTGAAATGACGTGATTGAAGGAGAGAACTACTAATCGACCTTGTAACCTTTTGAGACCTTTTTTTAGGTCTCACACTTCCAAGGCCGGTTATCCCCCTCTAAGGTCTGCTTTTTGGACGAAATACCCCCCAAATGTCGACTTTCGCATCATTTGTAGCCTTTTTTTTTGCTCTACAGTCCTACAAGCAGGGACGGATCCAGGAGGGGGGGGGGGGTAGGGGGCTCAAGCGCCCCCGCCCCCCCCCCAAATGTATCTAGGTCCACCCCCGACATTGTAATTATAAAGAAATTTTTTGTTTTGTTTTAGTTCTACGGGTTCGAGGCCGTAGACTACCCCATGGCCGACTCAAGGCCCCCCCCCCTCAAAACGAAAAATCCATTGAAGGCAAGCACTCTGAACCAAAATTCACTCAAGCCAAGCCCCCCCCCCCCAAACCAAAATCCTGAATCCACCCCTGCCTACATGTATTTTAAAACCTCACGTGAGATTACCGTTGACCCCCCCCCCTCGTCCTTGGTGAGGTTTCGTGAGATTTCGCCGGACCCCCCCCCCCCCCCCCGCCCTCCTATTCACCTCACGTAATGAATGGACGCCCCCAAAGCAAGCAAACAGACTCACCAGTGGCATCCGCAGTAGCCCATGCAGCTGGGGTACAAAGTACAGCAATCTGAAACAAAACAGTGGGCATTAGTTTGCGGCACAACACCTCACCACCTGATAGATAAACAAGCTTCGCAGTATTTATAGGAGATCTTGGGGACGGTATTGGAGACTATGGCGAGAGGATATACCAGGGAAGAGAGAGATCACGGTTACAAAACTTTGGTCGTAATATGGTCATGTAAATCCACATTATCCATATCAAACACAGAAGTTGGACGGGGTGCAACGAAGGGCAGCTAGATTTGTTTGTAGGGCGCCTATTAGTCCATTAGTTTTTGTCATGGAATGAGCATATCGAGAATGTAATTGGGAAAGCAAATCGTGTCTTCCATTTCTAGGTCGTAATTTAAAACAATGCACTCCGGAAGTAAAATCGATAGCATACAAGTCACTAGTGCGGCCTCACTTAGAATATTGTTGCTTTGTATGGGGTCCCCATCAAAAGGGATTAATGGAGGCATTAGAGATGGTCCAAAGAAGAGCCGCCCGATTCGTGACAGGTATGTACAGTTGGAGGGAAAGCGTAAGTGCGATGTTGAAGGAGTTAGGTTGGGAAGACCTGGAGCACCGAAGGCGTTGTTCTCGACAGAAGCTAATTGAAAAATTCTCGACTGACATATTTCGGAATGACAGTAAACAAATATTGCTACCAGCAACATTCATATCTAGGAATGACCGCGAAAATAAGATAAGAGAAATCAGGGCCAGAACTGATTCATTTCTGTACTCATTTTTTCCACGAGCGATTAGAGAGTGGAATAGAAAGGATTTACCGGGCGAGTAAACATAAAATCCGACAGGAGTAGCTTTCGATAAAGTACTCCGGCCATCCTGATCTGGGTTTTCCATGGTTTACCTAGATCGCTCCATGCGAATACTGGGATGGTTCCTCACAATAGCCCATGGGCGCCTCCTGCCATATCCCGTATAGCCCTTCCAAACCAGTACCTTTCCGGATAGGTGCAATGTACCCTCCGCCAAACACTTTTAGTGAATCGCGGAATAGTAGTAATAAAGTAATAAAAGTGCCTGTCTTCTTCATCCTGGGGCCGGGAAGCATGACGTCATACGATACGGAGTCTTGCTGCAGCATCTAGGTGGCTGCTTCGAAGTCGTCAAGGCAAGACAGCAGGATCTTCAGTCGCAAATGGTCTGGCCAACATGGCAGCTCCAAGGCACTCTGCATCTGAGCCAGTAAATCGCAGTAGTTCCCTGCTGAAGGAGGTCGGTGGTACTGGGCCTACTTGTGCGGCAGGGAAGATTACTGGTGCTGGTGAATCAGGCGGTGACCACTTTGAGAAGCCGATGGAGTTGGTGTTGAGGGTGCTGTAGCCCTTATCGGCGTCGTCTTGTAGTTACAGCACGTCTTTGGGGCGTAGCTGAAGGTCTGGAACCTTCTTTTGGTTCGTTCGACGTATTCCTCCCAGACGAAGTCGCTGGCCACTGGGGTTGGAAACACGAGTGCCTCCGGCCACGCCTCGACTCCTGCGATTGGGCGATACTTCTTGACCAGGTGTCGGTGCTCGCGGCTAGTCAGGACCTTCTCGAAAGTGGCGGCGTCGAAGGTGAGAACCTGCCAGCTGAACTGAAGGCCGTCAAGGATGATTGAGATAGCGAAACTCCATTTCGCAGGGCTGCCTCGTGCAAGGCGTCTTTTCCATACTTTAAAGGACCAATCTTCTGGTCTGAGTTCTTCCTCAACACGTTCAATGGCCCCTGGTGGGAGGCCTCCGCCAAGAAACCAACTTCCCGCGGGAAAGCGCCAGGTGGTTTGTATTTCTTCTTCCGTTTCGCCTTCTTGTTGTGACGGTCTGCACGGACGTCTCGGGGGCGCTACTAGATGCTGCCGTGTCTGCCTTGACGCGAGCAGATAGGCACGAACGACTAGACTTGGCTGTACCAGTCAGCACAGGCGACGTGCAATCCATCAGGTACTGTTGACTTGAGTTGAGAAATTCCGAGTTAGACGTAAGGCACGAACCACAGACCGAGTGTGGTGGTGTAACGGTTAGCGTTCTGGCCTCGCATTCGCGAGGGAGGCGGTTCGAATCCCCGTCCGGGCATCCAGATTTGGGTTTTCCATGATTTCCCCAAATCACTCCAGGTGAATGCCAGGATGCTTCCTTCAAAAAGGCCATGGCCGAATTCCTTCCCATTCCTTGCTCCCCATCCTTTCCCGTCTCTAAAGACCTAGCTGTTAAGAGACGTTAAGCAGTTAAATAAATGAACCACAGGTATTTCTGGTAAATCAGTACAACCTGTCAAAACCTTTGACCCTATAAATTGGAACTATTCTTACAAAAAACACTACACCAAGGGGGGGAGGGGGGGAGGTCTACGGAAATCTCACGTGAGGTTTTGGAAAAATTGTCGGACTGTAGAGCTAAAAAAAAAAGGTCTACAAATGACGCGAAAGTCGATTTTAGGGGGCATATTTCGTCTAAAAGTGGGGGTGTAACCGGCTTTTGGAAGGGTGAGACCAAAAATAAAATAAAAAAAAGGGTCTAAAAAAGTTGCGAGAGTGATTTCTAGGGGGGGGAGGAACTCAGGGACCAGATCTCACCAGAGGGGGGGGGGGAACCAGATCTCACGAAGTCTCACCAGTGGGGGGGGGGGTGGCGGTCCGGAAATCCGGAAAAATACCTCACGTAATTTATGAATGCCCCCCTAGTACACTAATAATAATCAAAATAATGCCGCATGATTGATGTGCGAATTAAGTTTCAGCCCAAAATGCCTATTTACCGAACAGACACCAGTTTTGTGGAAGTGTCTCTAATTTATTTACAATCACAGTGTACAGAATAATCTATGGCGAAGCCAGCGAACAGGGGAAACTCCTACAAAGGGAAAACTGCAGATTAAGGCCGGGCGCACATTGAGCTGCGTGGCGCAGTAGGGGCAGCGCAGAGCAGGGCAGAGCAGCACAGACAATGAAACTGTGTCGGGCAGTTAGAGAGCGTGCATAAACCACGTAGCTCCATTTTGGCCTCCTGTGAACCCCCCTTCCCCCCCACGTAGCCCTACGTGGCATTTGCTCTACCCCCCCCCCCCCCCACGTAGCACGTAGCTTTTTTCCCTTTTGACCCCTGAAGACATTTTGTATTTTTTTTCTCTTGTCAGACTATTGTAAATTACATATGGAGATAATTAACTGAGGGAAATAAATATTCACATGCTGTTGTGAGTTCTATTCCTCAATTTAACTGTGAAAAATGTTATGAAAGGAAAGCTACGTGGCCTAGCTCGGAACCCCCCCTCCCCCCACGTAGCCCAGCGTAGCCTTCCAGCCACCCCCTCCCTCCCCTGGACCGAGCCACGTAGTTTGTGCACGGTCCCTTACCCGCGCATTGTTATGGAATGGTAAAAAGTAACGCCCAGGTATCAATATGGTGCAATCCGCAGCAAGGAAAGCCAACTATGAACGTGTGCGGGGGCAGCGTACATCAGCCAGAGGGGTCCACGTAGCGCGAGGCATGATGAAAATCACGGCGTAAGTTCTGGAAGGACGTGCGGCGCAGGCGGGTGCGTCACGCACGATTATAAAAAGAGGGCAGCCTCCGTGTGAGGGGGACTTGATCGCCAGCCAGCCAGCGTGCCAGCGTTGTATTAGAGAGCAGCGACGAAAACACAACGGAGAGGACAACTAGTACTTGAGCTACGGTAGTCGCCGTTGTAATATTTCAGCTTCTTCGAAGCTTATGGATCTTTGGCAGTGAGAGCTGTCATTAGTAGATCCAGATGGAGTGATAGTTCCATATCGTTACTATCTAGATCTCCTGTGGTGGGTGAGCTTCTTTCATCGTTGTTTTTGGGTGGACCGACACGACGATTAAAGACGTTATTGAGATGCTAAGTCTAGACTCTGTGGGGAGTGGAATAGGTGCCTCACCGTTGTTGCTAGCCAGCTTCTTAGATGACTGATTATCCGGTAGGAGGCGAGGACCTGAGTTATTGACGCTCCTACTGTAGTACTGAATATTTTCAGTGGGTGTATGTCGGCTTCGTGGGTCTCAAGTGTGTTTCATTTAACCTCTTGAGTCTTTTAATTAATTCTCCAAACTTTTCCTGCCCCGAGTTCCCAAGTTGTAAAACTCGATACCCCGATTGTCTCTCTCTAAGCCTTTTCAGCTAGCTATTGCACCAGTACTACTGCTCTGCAAACCCAGCCAAGCTGCAGGACGCAACAGAGATACTTTTTCCTTGGTGTCAGGTGTGGGGTTGAGGCCTGGGAAAGCTACGAGTGTTTGGCTGGAAAAGCCACACAAAACTAGTGAGTCGTCTGACCAAATTTTGGCAAGGTTAGCCCGAAGGTCAGTACGCTACAGCGATTACAGGCCGCAATTTGAGGAATAGGAGTAGGGTCTTCAAAAAAAAATACTCAGCCCGAAGTCGGGACAAGGCTGACGGCTTTGAGCGAAGCCGACTGGTAAGATTGCGCAACAAGTCGACAACGAGTGGGAGCACTGCACGACGCCGAACAACGAAAGGACGCCGATCGATAGCAGCACAGCCGAGGCGCAGCTGAGAGGACAGCGCCAGCAACGGATCAATACCGGCCGAGGGCAACAGGTTGCTGCTGCCGCTCAGCTACAGCGGGCAGAGTATTGATCGCGACGCAGTCTGACTCCGCGACGAGGGCAACAGGTGACAGCGCATCGACAGCCGACAGCGGAACTTCGCGAGTCGCACCGACCGCAGCAGCGCGCCGACAACAGGCAGCCGAACGAGCAGCGTCCGTTGCTTAGAAGTCCATTTCAGCAGGTGAGATAATACGCAAAGCAAGCATGCCTAATGAAGCAGTGTCAGGTAGTCAGGGTGCACAGTCATCGCTGAGGCATTACATTAGTTTAAATGAAGTAATAAAGTTAATTCCCATTCTTTTGACGGTGATAAAGCTCAATTAAACGAGTTTTTGGATAACTGTGATAGCGCATTCGAATTGGTAGAGCCAGAACAGCATGGAATTTTATTAAAATTTGTGAAGGCCCGTATAGTGGGAACAGCTAGGGGTAAACTTCTCGTCCGAGATTTGACTACAACTTGGCCTGCAGTTCGTGCAATATTGGTCGAAAATTATGGTTGCAAAAGAACACTAGATTTTTATGCTTGTAAAATGTTTGCAAGTAGACAAGAGTCATGGGAAAGTATTGCACAATGGGGTTCACGGATAGATGCGTTGCAGCACCAGTTCAGAGAGGCAATAAAAGGAGTGATGACTGAAGCTGAGTTAGAGGGAAGCATAGCTCTGGTCCTAAAATTGGGGAGAGCGGTATTTATTCAAGGGTTATATGATGACCGAATAAAAACCATTGTGCGTGCTCGGGGAGAAACAATTACCCTGTCAGAAGCCGTGGAAATCGCAGCTACAGAGGAAAGTGCGATAGCGTCAGCAAAAGAAAAACCAGTTTCGCGATATCCTTTTAGGACCCCAAAAGTAGAAAGAAAAACAGTTCCCTTTTGTTTCAATTGCAAAAAGTCCGGGCATACAGCTAAAGATTGCCGTGCGCAAAGGCGTGTAAGAATGGTTGACAAAGAGGATGAGCTAGATAAGAAGGCGATAAATGCAGTGCTTGCCAAGTTAGATAAAATGGAAAAAGAAAACGCCGTCAGAACTATTGAAGCGCGACGAGTAACGCGAAGTAGCACTCAGCATGCGGCGCAGAGCGCACCATTCCAAAAGCGAGTGACGAGAACAGGTGAGATCACATGTTTTCGGTGCAATAAAAAAGGACATTACGCGCGGGATTGCCGAGAAAATGCATGGTCGGGAAAGGAAAAAGATCGAAAATCGGTAAACTGTTAGGTGGCGCAATGGGGCGGTCACATTGCGCCATATCGCACAAAGTGTATCAAGTAGACTGCACGGATAGGAACGAATATGTGACCATGAGATGTAATGATATGAGGTGTAACCCAGTGAGATTTCTTGTTGATAGCGGAGCGCAAATTAGCTTAATAAAAAGTAATAGTATAAATAGAGCAGTGAAACGTGATACTAAAGAAAATATTAGAATCAAGGGGATTAGCAATAACATAGTGCAAACGAAGCATCTGTGGTGTTGGAATTGCAAGCTGCAGGGGATTTGGTTTTCCATCAAAAGTTTCATGTAATTGGTACAGACGTAGATCTGCCGTTCGAGGGTTTGTTAGGAAGGGATTTCCTAGCACAAAATAAGGCTGTAATAGATTACGGAGCGAGGACCATTAAAATTCGTGGGAGGCGAATTAGATTGTATACCGCGCAAGAAGGGCCGTGTATGACGCAACGTGGGATGCGTTGTGTTAAGAAAGTTGGTGTTGCAGGGATTGCGACATGGGTTGAAAGTCGCTCGCCCACTAACGGAACTGTGAGACGAGACGAAAGGGTTCCGAGGGCACAGGGTGCTAACTCGAAGACGGTAGGCCCCGTGAAAAGGCGAGATTGTCCGTCCACTAACGGAACTGTGCGACGTGACGCAAAGTTTCCGAAGGCAGTAGGTGCTGTCCCGGAAAAGATGAACGCCGTGAGGAGGCGGAGTATTGATTCGAGTGCGGTAGAGACCGGATCGATAGCAGTTGGGACTGCGAAGTTAAAGAGAAATAAACCGAATGTGCTTGGAGTACATTCGGCGAAGCGCACTTATGCGGAAGTGGTAAAAGCCACAAAAATAAGGGCTACTGAGGTAGTGAAGAGAGAAGACAAGCGTGGTAATAAACGAAGTGTAGGAGCCGGGAAAGCTCGAAATTATGAAATAATAATTGGTCCCCGCGAGGAAAAGATAGTAAAAGTACGAATTGCGTTAAGGAATACATCGGAAGCGATCATTTCGAAGCAAGAGTTACAGCCGGGTATATATACGCCGGAGGCGTTGGTGTCCGTGAAAAACGGAGCATGTATAACAAGTATGTTAAATACTACTGAGCGAGTAGTGAGAATAAAGAATCCCCTGATAGCAGCTGTAGAAGTACCCAAATTTAGGGAGGTAGAAGTGCGACAAATCCGAAGGGAACGTTCGGAGAATAAATCGCGGATGAGTAAGCTAAAAGAAAATCTCCGACTCGAGCATTTAAATAAAGAAGAGCGAGAGGCTTTACTAGAATTATGTGGCGCATATAATGATGTGTTTCATTTGCCAGGAGATAGATTGGGTTACACAGAGGCCGTCAGACATGAAATTAAACTTCTCCCAGAAGCAGAAGGGAAAATAGTTAGGTTGAGGCCGTATAGGGTACCGGAAGCACAGAAGGAAATCCTACAAGGAGAAATAGACAAAATGCTACAAGATGATATTGTAGTACCGAGTGATAGTGCGTGGAATTCGCCTGTCTTGATTATTCCAAAGAAAATGGATGCAAGTGGCAAACAAAAGTGGCGTGTAGTGATAGACTATAGGCGGTTGAATGATTTAACCGTAAATAATGTGTTTCCGTTACCAAGAATCGATGAGATATTGGACGGTCTAGGCAAGGCAAAGTACTTTTCGACGCTAGATTTAGCGAAAGGATACTATCAAGTATTACTAGATGAAAAAGATCAGGAGAAAACCGCTTTTAGTACCCCCTATGGACATTATGAGTTCAAAAGGATGCCCATGGGATTAAAGACAGCTCCAAATACGTTCCAGAAATTGATGAACTCTGTACTGGTAGGACTACAAGGTGAGAAAGTATTTATTTACTTAGATGATGTAATCGTGTTTGGATCGTCACTAGAGGAGCACAATGCGAGATTAGAAGACGTATTCGAAAGGTTGCGCAAGTACAACCTCAAGTTGCAGGTAGATAAGTGCGAATTCTTACGCAAGGAGGTTACGTTCTTGGGACATGTGCTCACAGAGGAAGGGTTGAAACCTGATCCTAAAAAGGTAGAAGCGGTGAGACAGTACCCGCAACCAAGTAATACCACACAGTTAAAATCATTTTTGGGGTTGAGTGGTTATTATAGACGGTTTATCAATAATTACAGCAAAATAGCCAAGCCGCTGTACGATTTGTTGAAGAAGGGAGTTACGTATACGTGGGGAATAAAGCAGGAGGAGGCTTTTCAACAATTGAAAGAAAAATTGTTGAGTCCACCCGTATTGCAATACCCCGATTTCAATAAAAATTTCATAGTAACTACAGATGCTAGCCTAGATGCGATTGGTTCAGTGTTAAGCCAGGGTAAAATCGGCCAAGATTTGCCAGTAGCATTTGCATCTCGAACATTAAATAAAGCAGAAAGAAATTACAGCACAATAGAGAGAGAGTTGTTGGCTATTTGTTGGGCAGTGAAGCAGTTTAGACCGTATCTATTCGGAAGGAAATTTACGATCTGTACTGACCATAAACCGTTGACGTGGATCAATAGTATATCGGATCCGTCGTCTAGACTAATGAAGTTCTGTCTGAAGCTAGAAGAGTACGATTACGAAATCGTGTACAAAAGTGGTAAGAGGAATCAGGTGGCAGACGCGCTCTCACGAATCCGAAATATTAGAGAGACAGATGAGAACGCAGTTTGCGAAAATGAGAAAGAAAAAGAAAGTGCTGAGATAGTAGCACCTGAGGTTCCCTTCTCAACCTCAACGGTCGATAATGATAATACCGTAGAAGGAAAGGTGCAACCGAATGTCAATAAGGGCGAAGATTTTACTCAAGAAGAGAAAATGAGGATACTAAAACAGTATCACGAATCGCCGATAGGTTGTCATCAAGGAATAGGTAGGACCTATGAGCGCATCAAAAAGTATTGTAATTGGGAAGGCATGAAAGCCGATATTGAGCAATATATTAGACACTGTGAGAGTTGTCAAAGGAACAAAATTACTCAAAACAAAACGAAAATGCCAATGGAGATAACAAAAACTCCGGAACATGTATTTGAGCGCTGTGATATCGATATCGTAGGTCCAATGCCGCAGACAGAAAACGGAAATAAATATTTGCTCACATTCCAAGACGCTTTAACGAAGTTCTTAGTAGCAGAACCTATAGAGCAACAGGATGCCAACACGGTAGCGAGAGTACTGGTTGAGCGAATAATTTTAAGATTTGGAATTCCCTCCATTTTGTTAAGTGACCTTGGAAGTAACTTCATGAGTGATACTATGAAGAGGTATGTAAATTATTAAGAATAGAGAAAATACATACCACTAGTTATCACCCACAAAGTAATGGGGCTTTGGAACGAACGCACCGTACAATAACGGAAATGCTTCGTCATTACATAAACAAAGAACAGACAGATTGGGATAGATGGGTGCCATACGCGGTATTTGTCTTCAATACGACGCCGCATAGTACCACGGGTTATACGCCGCATGAGTTGTTCTTTGGTAG
Source organism: Vandiemenella viatica (assembly GCA_031002005.1). Lineage (NCBI taxonomy): Eukaryota > Metazoa > Arthropoda > Insecta > Orthoptera > Morabidae > Vandiemenella > Vandiemenella viatica. Next base: position 149,356,799 of record CM061918.1, read on the forward strand.
TATGTAACATACGGGAGTGTTGCAAAAGAAACCGGAAGAAGTGATATACAATTACGATGATTATGTAATTGAGCTACGAGAAAGATTAAGGGCAATGCATCAAGAAGCGCGCGAAGCGACGGCGCAAGCAAAATCAAAAAGTAAAGAAAATTATGATAAGACACAGAATCCGGTAGTTTTCAAACCAGGTGATAGGGTATTGCTATATGACGAAAGTGTACGAAGGGGTCGTTCAAAGAAATTGGATAGCCAGTGGCGAGGCCCGTATACTGTAGTGGAAACCAAGGGGCCGAACGTAGTAATACAATTAAGGAGAAATAAATTTACAAAAGTACATGCCAATAGGTTAAAAGAATTCTTTTAAATTGCAGGAAAGATGGCAAACACCCCAGAAAATAGTAGTGGCTATGATGATAACGGGCGTTATAGCAACGTCACTTCAGCAGGATTTGCAGTTGATGAAGTTTCATTCATCACCAGGATTATATTATGATCACAAAGGAACTGTAAGTTTATATACTGTTACGTGGAGGATAGTAAGTTATTTTAACTTGGGGATGTCAGACAAAAATTTGAAGCCAGCAGGAATACCGCGACAAGAGCAATCGACTTTTGCAATCAAAGACTCGCTAAAGTAAATATAAGCACCATAGAATGTGTTAGTGCCAAGCATTGCGTTAGACTATCATGCGAACAAAATAGAAGCCTCACAAGGCTTAATTGTGGCAATTAGCAAGGCATGAGCAGAATCGAAGAAAAAGAGGAATTCTTAATTTTGTAGGAGAATTAAGTAAGGTCCTATTTGGAACATTAGATGAAGATGACGCATCTTATTTCAAGTCAAAGATCAATTTGTTAGAGCAGGAGCAAAAACAATTACTAAAGTTGTCAAAAGAGCAAGTCACAATTGTGAGAGCGACACTAGCAAGTTTCAATCATACCGTAAATACAATAGAGCATAATGAAAGAGTGATTGCTGCAGGAATGCTGAAATTAAATGAGCATGTCCAAAAGTATGAAAATAGCGTAGACAAAAGGATAGATAAACTTGCTATAACAGTCACATTAAATGAACAGCTAATACAGCTAATGTCAATATTTGGTGAAATCGAGAGAGAGTATGATTTGCTCATAACAGCGATAGTAAATGCACAAAAAGGTGTATTGGAACCACACTTAATTAATCCAGTGCAAGTAGTTAAATATTTGGGTTTAATAAAAGATGAAATTAAAGACAAACAATTCCCAATCGAACTGTCAGAAGCCAAGGGGTATCAGCTGATGAAGGTGATTGACCTAGATGTTTTCATTTCGGGAAATATCCTCAGTTACGTGCTAAATATCCCGTTAGTGGATAGCGCGATATTCAATATTTATAAACTCTGCCTTTACCGGTTGAGGTGAATCGCAGTAAACAGTTATTCACATATATAGCACCCGAAAAAGAATTTTTGTTAATAGATGATGCAAAGAGGCAGTATGTCAAATTATCAAATGACCAATTAGAATGTAAAAAAATAGAGTCTGCGCACAGTATATGTAACAAACCTTTGTATTATTGTCGACCTATGATCATGAAGTATGTGAAGCAAGGATGCTTCAACCAATAATAAAGATTCCCAAAGACTGTATCCAAAAGTACATAGTATTAAATGAAAGTGTATGGACACAGATAAGGGGTAATGAATGGCTATTTGTAGCACCGAAAGAAGAAGGGCTCACAGTGTTATGTAGTGATAATAAACCCACAGATGTAATAATTAAGGGTACAGGAAAACTTAAATTCCTAAATAAATGTAGAGGATATGGTGCTCAAATACTGATACAATCAGAACATATCATTAGGTCGAAAGTTCCCATTAGTGACATAGTTCCAAATTTGAATATGGAGATAGATTGTTGCGTGGTAAATAAAGAGAAGAAAAATGTTTCAGAAATACCTTTTTATTTACCTGTTCAACCAGTAGTTCGTCAATTAGACGATTTAACGGCAGCAGGCCATAAATTGGATGAATTAGAAGACGAAATATCATATCAGCAGAGGACAGTGTTCAATACATTTTCAATGGACAATATACCGATTTGGGGCTATGTCGGATCAGGAATAACAATGATAATCCTAATGCTCCGTATATGTAGATATTGTAAATGTTGCCGTGATTGTTTTAGGTTCTTTTATAGAGCCATAGGTGATGACTGTTGCGCAAAAATATGTGTGAAGAATAAGATAGTAAATCAATACCCTGACACTGGAGTGGTTAGATATCATCCTGCTGGAATGAACGATAATGAAAGTGAACAAATCACTTTTGGTCCTATGAGAGGTAGGTATGTGCCTGAAATCAGTGAAACAGTGATAAATGAGCGTGTGCGACGTCCAGAAAAAAATATAGAGTACGAGCAGAAAAAGCCACTAATGTTCTATTATAGAACGGACAAACGCTAAAAGCAAGTAAAAATGTAAAGTGAAAAGTGTGTAAAACTAAGATATTCCTTTAATGGATAATAGTATAAAGTAAAAAGAAAAAAAAAATTATGATTAAAATAATAATGTAAAAAGTTGATTATAATGTAATGTAAAAGAACATTTTGGTTAAAAATGATAATGTAAGGTAAAAGAAGAAAAAAAAAAAAAAAAATTTCTATGATTAAAATGGTAATGTAAAAGAAAAAGGGGTCAGATTAAAATGGTAGTCTAAGATGAAAGAAATGGATAAAGTAATACATTACAGAAAGAGTTCTTATGATTAAGAAAGTAATAATGTATTTTATGAATAAGAGAATAATGTATTGTAAAGAAATGTTATGATAATATATATTGCAAAAGAAATATTCATGATTAAAAAAGTAAGGTATTGCAAATGAAAATTTTCTAATGATGTATGAAAAGAAAGGTTTTTTAAAGAAGACTGAGAGTTAAAAATGCAAGTATGAATGTTACCTCTTGTAAAATGTATTGTAGAGAAAAAGAGTAATAAAGAGAGATTCACACAGCCGACATGTAGTGTGAGAATTTTGCATTCTCAGGGAGATTGCAAAATTCTCAAATATGGGGGGAAGGTGTTATGGAATGGTAAAAAGTAACGCCCAGGTATCAATATGGTGCAATCCGCAGCAAGGAAAGCCAACTATGAACGTGTGCGGGGGCAGCGTTACATCAGCCAGAGGGGTCCACGTAGCGCGAGGCATGATGAAATCACGGCGTAAGTTCTGGAAGGACGTGCGGCTCAGGCGGGTGCGTCACGCACGATTATAAAAAGAGGGCAGCCTCCGTGTGAGGGGGACTTGATCGCCAGCCAGCCAGCGTGCCAGCGTTGTATTAGAGAGCAGCGACGAAAACACAACGGAGAGGACAACTAGTACTTGAGCTACGGTAGTCGCCGTTGTAATATTTCAGCTTCTTCGAAGCTTATGGATCTTTGGCAGAGAGAGCTGTCATTAGTAGATCCAGATGGAGTGATAGTTCCATATCGTTACTATCTAGATCTCCTGTGGTGGGTGAGCTTCTTTCATCGTTGTTTTGGGTGGACCGACACGACGATTGAAGACGTTATTGAGATGCTAAGTCTAGACTCTGTGGGAGTGGAATAGGTGCCTCACCGTTGTTGCTAGCCAGCTTCTTAGATGACTGATTATCCGGTAGGAGGCGAGGACCTGAGTTAGTGACGCTCCTACTGTAGTACTGAATATTTTCAGTGGGTGTATGTCGGCTTCGTGGGTCTCAAGTGTGTTTCATTTAACCTCTTGAGTCTTTTAATTAATTCTCCAAACTTTTCCTGCCCCGAGTTCCCAAGTTGTAAAACTCGATACCCCGATTGTCTCTCTCTCTAAGCCTTTTCAGCTAGCTATTGCACCAGTACTACTGCTCTGCAAACCCAGCCAAGCTGCAGGACGCAACAGCATATTAGAGCGCAGTTTATAAAGCATTGTATTGTTGTGCGAAAAACCGACAATAAAGCGTAACCAGAAACATTTTTGATTTCTGAATCAGACTGGGATGCCGAGCTTGGAAAATTGTTATTACTTTACCAGAAGCTGAGTTAGATAAAACTATACAAAAGTATATCAAAAGGAGAAACTCTCATCTGGCTTTCGCAGTGACAAGAGAAGTCTCAAAAGATTTATGCATTATTTCCGGATGACTCGAAAGAAGATTCACAGCATAATCTAACCTGTTATTTTCTCGACAACACTCAAATTCCTGTTGGAACTGAAGAAAAATATTGCAATAGGTATGAAAATTACTGCATGGAAGGGAAAAGATGACCATGACCACAAGCTGGCACTCGATTTCAGGCACAAGGTTGTAGGAAGATTCTCTTTTTTAGGTAAGGGTGTCAGGGATTGGAATGAGTTACCAAGAGAAATGATGAATAATTTACCGAAAACTTTGAAAGAATTTAAAGATAAAATTTGTAGAGGGCAAATGTAGGTAGGTGCAGGATAGGGGGAAGATGGGTGTGTAGGGAAATTGCCACCGGAGCCTGTGCTCCATTGCAATTAAATTAAATTTTCTTATTTCTTTTCTTAAAATCTGGCAGTATTTATTTAATTATTTAGCGAATGATGGTACATGACTTTTATAAGAATGTAAGTCTCTTTTATTTCATATTATATGTTAAAGAAAACTACAGGATAGAACGTAAGAAACACTTGGAACCAAAAAAAAGCAGTGCTCAACAAATTATTCGGGAAATTGACTTCACAAGAATCCTCGCTCTCTCGTTAGGAGTTGGACGGAGGTTGCCTTGAAGAGGGAGAAGAACTCAATTCAGTCGGTCGTGTGCCACGGTTAAAAAAAAAGAAACAAGTGTTTCTCGGGGACGCTATTGAATGGTGTAGTACAAATAATAAGAAAACAAATAATGTGATAATAGCCTATATAAAAATATATTTAAAAAAAAAGGTTTATTAAAGATGAATTCAAAAAGAGAAAATAATAGTGAAAATTGTAAAAGGACAATTGTATGATAAATACATGCTGAATTTACTCGCCACTTGTTGGGCTCATTGGTGGTCCTTGTCCAAATTTCTTGTTTAAATTTATTTTTTATAAACACTGGTTGGAGTACTCACCCACACACTTGACGCAATCTGTGCCATTCCAGGCGTATCCGTTCCCGTACAGCACACGGCAAGCGTTATGGGAGTTCCATGGTGAACCTGGAACACGAAGATGGGAACAATACAGATACAACTTGCAGCAGGATTCCTGGTTTTCTAGTGCTTCATTCATATACGCTGATGAGCTAAAACATGAAAAACTGCTTAATAGCGCGTTCGTCTACTTTTTAGGGATAAAACGATACCACTGAGAGAGGTATCAATACTTTTACTCGATAGAGTATCGGTCGTAAAGCATCGATATTTATTCGGTTTCCATTGAAAAGTATCGATACTTACTCGTATCGAATGATTTTTCGTAGTGAAATTTGGAATAAATAAAAAAATTGTAATAATTATTGATATAAAAATAAATATTTATTTGACAAAGGTATTTATTACATTTTCACCTTACTGATCGTTACAGGAGTAGTAGCGACTAGGACAAAATAAAACTAGTTTTATGAAAAAAAAGTCGGTTTTTGTAGTGCTCCCCAAAAATATTTGTTTTTCTAAGTGTTTGCCTGTTAGACGACTTCTGGATGTAGTCATTGTTGCGTCAGCTTTGCAGAAAAGTCTTTATCACAGAGTACAGACTTACCGACAATGTTTAAATAAATTCGCGCTTGTTTGTATAAGCATGGAAATTCCTCTAATGGGTTGGCTTTTAAAGCGCAGACTGGATTAGCCAAATAAATTGAAACTTCATCGGCTTTTGAGTTAGCACAGCGCCGCTTATGGCCAACTGCAAGTTGTTTGTGGTGTAACCAAAAATCAAAATCTTCGTGGGTTGCTTCTTCTTCAGATCCACTGGTTTAGGGTTACCAGATGATGGTCTTCAAAAAAGAGGACATTTCTAGATTAATACTAAATTCTGCAAAAGTGTTGTGGGTTTCTCAACATTTACCGATGTTGCATTAAGATAAATTATAACTACACACTTAATAAATAAAAATATTTAAGATATGCATAATTCACTATACTTTTTGCAAATGAAACGTCTACAATAGGTAGTATATTACTTCATTTTATTAAATCATGCAACGTTACAACAATTTGTGGCACATTTTAATATAAACTACAAAAAATCATCATTAGTACATTTCTCATCTTCATCATTATCATTATTCCCTGAAGTACTCAGATATTTCTTTGATGAACCAATTTCTGAGAGTAATTTCTTATTTTCCAACAAATAATTATAAAACTGTACACAAGATAAATCCTTATAATTATATTGCACACTTATAATTCCCTTAACAGACTCAACACTGAGTCTATTTCTATCTTTGGTCCACTGACTGTGGTGACAATACAGAATTAATAATGGCTTCTGTTTTAGTGCGAGCACATGACATTTCTTTCGCTATATTTGAGTCTGTAAATAACAGTTTCTGCAGTTTTCCAGTACAGTCCATTGATTTAAAACTTTGATGATGCTTGACTGTGTGAAAAGATAGGGTGCCTTCAGCTGCATGGACCAGATCATTTTGGAATCCTTTTTTGCAAAAAAATCGTCAACTTTGGATGAAGATGCTGCAGTACGTATCCGCGTTTTGTGTTTTTCGGTGTTTTTGTGAGCTTCTAGGTCTAGCCCCCCTGCAAATTAATAATTGTGCGTGTTATACGTTATTCAGTGAAAGAAAATCTGAGCTATTACACGCAAATTTCCAGTGTCATACGATATTTACGTAAAATCGGTCCCATGGTTATAAATCTTACCTTTATTAGCAACTGAAACAAATGTTCCTGATGGGCAGATAAGACATTCTGCCTCTAAGCTAATTCTTCCCAACGCAACTAACAGTAAAGCAGTTGAAAACAATGATTCTAGAAGCCGAGCTGACTACCGAAGTACTTTGCATTGTTGCGTACATAATGTTCTTCACCGGCCGCCCCGCAGCTCGTATTTCACGATAATTGCCTCGCCACCTATGGCTCAGAAATCGTAACTATATCTTGACACAGTGCCGAGACAGAAAAAGGAAAAGTGTAGATAAAATATCACATTGTTGACATAAAGGTTAAATTCTTTAGGGTTTACCATTTTGACAGATGGGAGAGTTTTATTCCCACACTTTCAAGTTCAGGCAGTAGTAAAACGGAACTAAAAAAAAGAGGACATTCCTTGATTTTTCTCAAAAGCCGCCCGGACCATTTTTACGGTCCAAAAAAGAGGACATGTCCGGGTAAAAGAGGACATCTGGTAACCCTACACTGGTTGACACTGTCGGATCTTCTTTAATAATATTATTTAATTTTTGTATCGCCCTCCCACATGCACTTGCATCTAAAATAGAGGTTTTTGAAACGTTGGTCTAAAATTGTTCCCAAAGCTGCAAGGGTGTTAAATTCAATGAGACTAAATCTTTTTCTTTACATTCAGCCAGTAGTTTTGTTTGCAACGGAGTGACACATTCTATTGATGAGGAAAATTTTGTTAGCTGCGACCTCAGACAATTAATCATGGGTATAATTTTGGATAAGGTGACATAATTCTGGCCTGAAGATTCTCTTGTGACAAATTCGAATGGTTGTAACAAGGGGACTACCTGTTTCAATATTTCAATTTCTTGTCCAGTCACCAATTCATGACATCCACGACATAAAATGGCGACTGAAGGGACGGCAGACTTTTTCTTTTTTTCTTTCGGCCGGGCATAGACAAACAAGTTTGCCAACAACACAAACTTAGAAAAAGAATGTATTGAAAAACAATGCAATAATGACAACCTTGTTCAGACCATTGCTTGAATATGGTGGTGTTCTATTGAACCCGCATTTTCGGTGTCAAAAACAGAAGTTGGAATGGGTGTAAAGAACAGTTCTAGATTTATCGCTGGAATTTACCGCAAAACACAATCAGTAACTGATACGTTAGAGGAGCTGGATTGGGACTCGTTAGAAGATAGGAGGAGGGTGAAAATAGTGATGGGAGTTTACAAGGCGTAAACTGATGATCAGGCTTGGATTGGTGGAAGAATTAAGAGGGGTGCACTGAAGGAAATAGACATCACAAGCTGGTTTTGGATTTCAGGCATAACGGTGTGGGGAAAGATTAGTATTGTAAAAAACAAGTTTTTTCCTGGGCATATTTTTTTTCGTAGCTACTAAATCTCAAATTTGTAAGGCACTTATCGTTTAATACGACTGTTTTAGAGTTTATACTAAGTACTTATGTTAATTTTTAAATCAACTATATTTTTCTGGTTCAGTAGAAAAGAAAATTTCGAAAATATTGGAAACATTGGCTGAAGATTTCTTTTACGAACGGGGACTTCCCGAAGAGGCTAGGTTGCACGAGAAGGAATCCCCGTTCCCCGTTGTTTGATTTGATACTCGCTATTTGAACTAGTGCTGCCAGCCCTACGAATTTATCTGTAGACCTACGGATTTTTTTTCAAAAAATTAGGAATTTTAAATTTATCTGTAGTTTTTGCCTCTTTTTATTACTTATTGTGCTTTCCTTATTTTCGTATTCTTGTTAAACTCTCAGCGTATAGTGATACTGAGTCATTAAATTGTCAGTAATTATGAACCGCTTCCTTGTAACTGTTGGCGTAAACCAACGATTGAAAAAGAAATAAAGCTCCTATTTTGTATGATAATGGATTTAAATTCAAGCTTAAAAGACCGTAATACAGAATTATTGGTGCAATCTTTATGCACAGTGTGTACTTTGCTCACAATTTAAAATTGCAACCTCAAAATCTTTTGCGTACAATACAAGAACAACCAGTAAAAGAACATTTAACTATTTCTGAAGTTATGGATCTAGAGGAGCCAGAAGAAAAAACAGAAAATTCTGACACCGACCGAACTAGTGTTGGTGGTGCTGATACTAGTGAATGTAGTACTGACACAGAGGATGAATAAAATTATGTTACCTATATAGATACATTTATGAATAATTATGTAAGACATTATATGATTCAGTAAGGTATAAAACACACATGTAAAATCTAAGTTTCGTAAACAAAACTATAATTTATCAATATTCTGTTTTCTGAAGGAAAAAAACACAAATTTAGAAAAAAAAACATTTTTTTTCAGTTTAAAATACTAGGAAAGATATTCAGCCTCCTCAAACAGTGAAGGAATTTAAGATTTTTTTTCTTCGTCATCTTCCTGTGACGTTGGCATAAACACTTGTACTAACGTGGTTGGGGCGGTCTTAGTTTCTAATCTCATCAAAATAGTCCTGTCACTAAACTGTTCATAATAGCTCACCCATTTCCCTACTGTCTTGTTCATTACAAATCCTACACCAGTGACTCCATTGACAGCTTTTGTGTTAATTATTGTGTGTTCCCCAAACTTGAAATCCTGTGCGTCCTTCCACTTAATCTAACTAATCCCGACGAAAGTTAACTTATGTCTTTCCATCTCCCTTTTTAAGTTTTCTAACCTACCTAGTAGGTGAAGATCAGTTTGGGTTTAGGAAAAATCGTGGTACGAGGGAAGCAATTCTGACTTTAAGATTAATACTCAAAGGGCGGATAGAAAAAAAAGATACTTTTTTGGTGTTTGTTCATTTAAAAAAGCTTTTGATAATGTTAGGTGGGACAAGATATTCAAAATTTTAAAGAAGTCAGATCTTAAATATCGAGATAGAAGAATGCTTTATAAACTATACAAGAATCAAGTGGCTATAATACAAGTAGAGAACCATGAGAGACATGCATCAGTTAAAAAGGGTGTGAGACAAGGTTGTAGTCTATCCCCGTTAATATTCAACTTGTATGTAGAATAAGCAATAAAGGAAAGAAAAGAAAAATTTTCATGTGGCATAAGTGTTCGGGGAGAAAAAATCAGTATGCTACGATTTGTTGATGACATTATCTTGTTAGCAGAACGGGCTGAGGATATTGAGAAGTTACTGAATGGCATGAATATAATACTTAAGGAAACTTTTTGAGTGAATATAAATCAAAGTATGGCAAAAGTGATGAAATGTAGCAAAAATGATACCAATACTAGTAAATTAAATGTAAAAATAGCATCAGATGCAATTGGAGAAGTAAGTGAACCCTAACAGACAAATAGTTTAATTATATGAAAACTAAAGCAAAGCAATATCGGATACAATGAAATGGGTTGGAGAAATCAACAAAGACCTCAAATTAGCAAGAATTGTTCCAGAAGATATCGGAAACAAAGACATACTTAAATCCAAAATTCACAAGTGGCAAGTTGACCGGGAGGAAAGATTAAAGAAAAAACCAGGAACAACATGGTCAGATGAGAGAAAAGAAGCCCACAGCAAGCGTACTAAGGAAATATGGGCACAAAGGAAAGCGAACAAACGCTTCTGAGTACTTTGCGTAGTCCTAATGGGCTTATCCGCAAATCTTTATATATAAAGATGAATGTATGTTTGTTTGTTTGTTTCTTTGTTGGTTTGTTTTATTTGTTCTTCATACAAATCCACAGTTTTCATCCCATCTCGATGAAACTTTGCACACTTATCCTTTGAAACAAGGAGAAAAATACTGTCTACATTTGGTTGAAAAATTATCTGTATAAATAACACATGTTGTCTCATAACTTCGAAATACGGCGATAGACAGACACGTTGGATATGGACGTCTCCGTAACGTGCTTCCGTGTAGTGGACTGGCAGCTCAGTGGTTAAAGCGCTTGCTTATGCTTAGGAACGTCGTGGTCTCCGGTTCAAATCTCCGTAGAGGCTAAGAATTTTAAAAATTGTTTTTCATCGTAAGAGTCAGGCCTGGGCCGTAGGTTATTCGGATTGAATGTTAAACTGAAGATGTTAGAAAGTTAGGGGTGCAATGCGAGGCAAATCGTAGGTAGTCTTGCAATGTTGTAGGTGTACACTTTTTTACGTTATAATGATCCCTCAGGTGTTGTTCGCAGTCAGTGTGTGAGTGTGAACCACAGTAATATTATTTTAAATACGGAAGTAAGTCTCTGTCTTTTTGTTACGTTTTGACGACTAAATGGCTATATCGTTGTGATGCAATTTTGTAAGGAAATCTGTATGAAGGGCGCAGGATATTTTTTCCAGTATGATTAACAGTTGTAGTTACGAAATTTTGAGACCTTATCGAATGGTGACAGAAATATGTTGGAAATTGATTCTCTTCAAGAGACAGGTTCGACGGTAGAATGAGATAATGATAGCTTTCCTGTCATATTATTCCTACTCGATATTGATTGGGACCAATCCTTCGTTACTAACAACTTTCTATATAATTCTGGCAAAAAAATTCTTAATCCACGCGTACGAAGTCGCGGGTACGAGCTGGTTGTGAATATAATAATAATATGTAAGGTGTAAATAGGTTTGCAGGGATATTGCTACCGATGCATGTGCTTCATCGTTAAAAAAAAAAAAAAAAAAAAAAAAAAAAAAAAAAAAAATTACTGGGAATGAATAACAAAATGTTGATGCTGTTTCGCAAGCGGGGTTGTCAGTCGTCATACGGCCGTGTTTATACTTTGAGATTCCAGGTTGTATTACAAGCGTCAGGCTCGCATACTAGAAGCTATTTCTTTTACACAATCACATCAAAAACATCGATTGCCAAAGGTTGCGCATATTCCAGGCACATTAGAACCAAAGACTTTTTTGCAAAGTATTTATTTAATAGAAGGATTATTTTTCGTCTTGTTGACATCGTGGTCGTCAAAGGCAGGAGAAGATTAGGGGCAAGGAACGGGAAGGAATTCGCCAATGGCATTTTGAGGGAACCATACCGGTATTGACTTCGGGAAGCCGAAAGATGGATGGCCGGACGAGGATGCGAACCAGCTTTCTCCAAAGCTGCAGACCATAGCGGCGCCACGCTCGGTAACTGAGGTTAAAGGAAGCTTAACTCAACTGAAGGCAAAGTAAGCAGTTTATTAAAGACTAGCTCCTACCCGCGACTTCGTACGCGTGGATTAAGAATTTTTTTGCCAGAATAAAATATAGAAAGTCGTTGGTAACGAAGGATTGGTCGCAAACAATATCGAGTCGGAATAATATGACAGGAAAGCTATCACTATATCATTGTACCGTCGAACCTGTCTCTTGAAGATAATCAATTTACAACATATTTCTGTCACCATTCGATAAGGTTTCAAAATTTCGTAACTACAACTGTTAATCATACTGGAAAAAATATCCTGCGCCCTTCATACAGATTTCCTTACAAAATTGCATCACAACGATATAGCCATTTAGTCGTCAAAACGTAACAAAAAGACAGAGACTTACTTCCGTATTTAAAATAATATTACTGTGGTTCACACTCACACACTGACTGCGAATAACACCTGAGGGATCATTATAACGTAAAAAAGTGTACACCTACAACATTGCAAGACTACCTACGATTTGCCTCGCATTGCACCCCTAACTTTCTAACATCTTCAGTGTAACATTCAATCCAAATAACCTACGGCCCAGGCCTGACTCTTACGATGAAAAACAATTTTTAAAAATCTTAGTTTCTACGGAGATTTGAACCGGAGACCATGACGTTCGTAAGCAAGCGCTTTAGCCACTGAGCTGGCAGTCCACTACACGGAAGCACGGTACGGAGACGTCCATATCCAACGTGTCTGTCTATCGCCGTATTTCGAAGTTATGAGACAACATGTGTTATTTATATAGATAATTTTTCAACCAAATGTAGACAGTATTTTTCTCCTTGTTTCAAAGGATAAGTGTGCAAAGTTTCATCGAGATGGGATGAAAACTGTGGATTTGTATGAAGAACAAACTAACAAACAAACATACATTCATTAACAATTGTGTGAGAACGTAGCAATGGCTAGGTTGTGAAACTCCGACTGCACAGATCAATCTTTGTCCGTGGGAATTTCCTCCAATTTCAGTTCCCGTCGCCGTGCTGATGCTGTTCAGTAATCTCTCTTCTCTGGAGATGAACGCCAGATAAGATATGCAAACGCGCAACTACTCTGACGTGAGTCTTTTTATAAGGCACAGTTTTATTGTACGAGTCTTCATGATTTGGTACGGTGAGATAAGGTTGTGAAATTTCTTCTTTTATCCCTGATACCGATGAGTTGCTTCACAAAGATTTACAATGGTGGAGATGTGCCTAACGGATTTCTTAATATCAATAATATCAATAACAAAATCGAAGTCCTGTTTTTTTATTACCGTGCTATAACTCTTTTAACTACGCGTCTTCCTACCATCAGCTAATTTTTTTCATCTGAACATGCCCATTACAACCTACGCCGTCAATAATATCATTAATATCCTTGTATATCATTGTCTCTGATCTACATTCTCAACTTCAACCGTTCCCTCAACTGACAAATTAACCAATCCCGCATGTCTTAAAATGTGACCCACCATCCTGACTTTCTTTAAGAGTCCTTCATAAACTTGCTTCCTTACCTATGATTTCCGACCTTTTCATTTCGTACTTTATCTGCCCACTTAATTTTCAGCATCCTTCTGTATGCTTCAAGTTTTCGTCTTTCTGTAATTTCTAAAATCGGAACTCCACTTCCATAAACCACATACAACCTTTTTTCTGAGTCCTGGGTGAATTCCTGAATTTAAAACAGTTGTCTCTTTTGTTATCTTGGTTGTCCGGATTGAACCGCGTCAACCTGACGTTTCGGCCAAAATTTTGCGGCCTTCTTCAGAGTACTGTCAAAGCTGGGATCGCTGTAGCCTATATATAACTCCCGAAGAGCGAACTAACCATTTGGAGTGACGTCACTCAAGTTACCGCCACCATATATAGGCGACAGCGATCCAGTCCTCTGAAGATGGCCGCAAAATGATGGCCGAAACGTCAGGTTTTCATAAATTGACGCGGTTCAATCTGGACAACCAAGATAACATCGACAACACCGCGGAAGTCTGCGCACCCAGTTGTCTCTTTTGAAGAAGGATATTTTTACTAACACTATTCGGTTGTTATTTTACTTTATAAATATTAGCATTCCGTTATTTCTTTTTTATATATTTATATTTAATCTCATGTTACTCTTAAGATTTCTGCTGCATTTCGAGACCTTCGTGCTAGTTCACTTTTAGATTAATTTGTTTCTGAACATAAAGTTCATAATAACTGATTAGAAGCATTAATTGCATAACTGAATCATATATTTATATTACCTAAACTACTGCTGTTAGCTAATACATTATGCGCAAAATCTACAAATACAATACAACACATTCATTTTCCATTGATCCCAATATAAGAGACTGGATCTGTGGGATGTGGAAAGTTGTAAATTTACAGATTAACAATTGCATAGCAAAATAATACATACATCGGAAGATGTACAGTCATAGAATACATGTTACATTAATTATGTCAACTATATTTACACAAACTACTGGCAATTTATTTTGTAGATACCTTAGAAATATAAGGAATTGTCAATTAAAAATTCTTTCAATTTTTTCCTGAATTTATTCTTATAATCTGCTAGACATTTAATATGTGTTGGGAGCGTATTGAAGATATGTATCCCTGAATATCGGACCCCTTTTTGAACAAATGACAACGAGTTGTAATCCTTGTGAAGATCATTTATACTTCTAGTGCCATACAGGTGTTGTAGTAGGGGCCTTGGTGGTGATGGTTAATATTTATAAATTAATTATTAATATAAATAAATGGTGATTTTAATTTTGTTTTATATGAGGGAGTGAAAATATGGATTTTTGCAAGAATCTCGATGTTAGTTGGAATATAGGAAAATATGACATTTATTTTCTAATGATTGGCGATTACAAGTCTGAGCGAATTTACCGTTAACATTAACATAAATTGGCAAAATCATAAAAGCAACGCTCAGAGGTACAATTAGCCGTCATGAGCAAGCAAACAATTGTGTATTTACTTTAAAATCCATCTCAGAATTAAGAATTAATATGCAAGAAATAATGTTATTTGGAAACAATGTACAATACAAGTTATGACGATCTCAGACATAGGTATCATAATACTGTAACTTTACATTAAAAAAAAAAAAAAAAAAAAAAAATCATGGGCGCCACGAATGAACAATATGTCATTCGAAAATAACTAGGTCTGGCAAATTACGCCGCTAGCTCAGGTTTTTTTTTTGTTACAAAGTTAGAACATGGATCTATCCTATCAAAGATGCTTAAGGTCTCAGTTTCACAGAATGCAAAATCAGATGGCTTGGTCGTAATAAGTTACCATTATAATTCTGCGTCTGATGCCTGCGGTGTTCGGAGATGGCCCACGGTATGTGAGACTTGTCTCACAAGGCGGCTACAGGCACGTCCTAGTGGTAATGCGCATCATCGCATTACTGGCTGTGTCGCCGTGCAGAAGCCACTCCATCAAGCCGGCAGCGTCAGATTTCCGACCCCAGGAGTCGGACTCAGCAGTTAGCGAGAAAAGCCAACTTTCGGAGTCCACCACCGAATAGACTAGCATAGAATGAAGCTCGTCGCTCTTCGATCTCCGAGGAAATTTCTGGCTCCAACCATTGCAGTCTCGAAGATCACATTTAACAGAAAATTTCCAGGATTTTAAGTTATATTCTCATTTGGATTGGATCTTCAGGTCGGCACCTAATGTCACGTGATATCCCCGATATTTTATTTGCCCCGCGTATATCACAGAGGTCGGACATATTCGGCTAAGTTCGGGGACGACCCTGTGCTCAGGCGGCAGGCATTTCCCGCCAGGTGAGTGACCTTGTTGACCGCCCATCCCCAGGGAGCAGAATGTGTCGTCCGGCAAAACCCTTTATCCGCGACTTCCTGTCGCCGCGGTTGGGGAAGGCCTAGTGTTGTAAAAAAACGGTTTTTTTTCTGGCTTGAAAAAAAAACATGAAAAAAAAACTTTGAAAAAAAAACACGTTTTTTTTTCTGGAACACGTTTTTTTTCACAACTACTAAATCTCAAATTTGTAAGGCAGTTATCGTTTAAAATTATTATTTTAGAGTTTATTCTAAGTACTTATCTTAGTTTAAAATCTACTATATTTTTCTGGTTCAGTAGGGAAAAAAAATTACGAAAATATTGACAAAATTGACTGAAATTTTCTTTATGAACGGGGATTTCCCGAAGAGACTAGGTTGCGCGAGAAGGAATCCCCATTCCCCATTGTTTGGATTGATACTTGCTATTTGAAATAGTGCTGCCAACCCTACAAAATTACCTAAAGATCTTTTTAAAAAATGAGGAATATAAAATTTATCCACGGTTTTTTGCCTCTTTTTATAACTTTTTGGGCTTTCCTTATATTCGTATACTTGTTAACTCTCAGAGTATAGTGGTACTGACTCATTAAATTGTCAGTAAGGGAGCGTGCATAAACCACATAGCTCCATTTTGGCCTCCTGTGAACCCCCCACCCTCACGTAGCACGTAGCTTTCTTCCGTTTTGATTCCAGAAGACATTTTGTATGTTTTTCTCTTGTCAGACTATTGTAAATTACATACGGATATAATTAACTGAAAAATGTTACTAAAGGAAAGTTACGTGGCCTGGCTCGGACCCCCCCCCCCCCCGCTCTCCCCGCGTAGCCCAGCGTAGCCTTCCAGCTAACCCCTCCTCCCTCTGGACCGAGCCACGTAGTTTGTGCACGGTTCCTAATTATTAATCGTTTCTTTGCAACCGTTCGTGTAAACAGACGATTGAAAAGAAGTAAAGCTCCTAGTTTGTATGATAATAGAGTTTAATTCAAACTTAAAAGACCGTAATACAGAACTATCGGCGCAGTCTTTATGCACAGTGTGTACTTTGCTCACAATTTAAAATTGCAATCTCAAAATCTTTTGCGTACAATACAAGAACAACCAGTAAAAGAAAATTTAACTATTTCTGAAGTTAGGGATCTAGAGGAGACAGAAGAAGAGACAGAAAATTCCGACACCGATCAAACTAGTGTTGGTAGTGCTGATACTAGTGAATGTGGTACTGACATAGAGGATGAATAAATTTATGTTACCTATATATATATATATATACACTTATGAATCATTATGTGAGACATTATATGATTCAGTAATACTTAAAACACACTTGTAAAATGGAAGTTCCTTAAATAAAACTATTATTTATCAAATATATTGTTTTCTGAAGAAAAAAAAAATTAGAAAAAAAACAAAATTTAGAAAAAAAACACGGGTGCTAAGTTTTTTTTTTCATGTTTTTTTTTCACAAAGCTGAAAAAAAACATTTTGTTTTTTTTCAGTTTGCAACACTAGGAAGGCCACGATTAGCTTCAAGCTTACACAGCTCAATAATTCTTTAATATTCGTTGCAACAAGATACACTGAGTGTTCACCATTGCATTACAGTCCTCACTTGGAATCTTGCGTACTTTAGGAAATTACAAAAAAAAAAAAAAAAAAAAAAAAAACTGTTTAGGTGGTCGCCCAAGATTTATGAAAATTACTCTAATATTATGATTTATATAATAAAAAATGCACATTATAATGTGGCGACAGCGCGTCACGTTATAGTGTATTAATTGAATGGTGTAAACCAAATTTGTCAAATGACCGTCACTGATCAGCTTTTTTTTCTGATAATGCTAAGGAAATTTCAGTCCGAAAATCTTTGTTTTCGTCGGGATTCGAATCTGTGACTGGAACTGCTCTAAGAACAGAGATGTGTTGCTCAGCACCATTGGTAAAAACCAGCAGTAAAACGTACCTCACGAAATTTTAAGTACCACTTTCTCTGATAGTAGGAGGAAAACGATAACATTTGTGTTTAACTGTCATGCTGGTTTCTTTTATAATCGTTCGAGAGAGATTTAGATATTAATCAAAAAGCAAACACCAATTTCCTCCTCATTGCGTTAGTAACATGTTTTCTTTCCCAGATTTCGAGACGTGGCTGATAAGGAATGCACAATCACCGTTAGGATTGTCAACAAATAAATTTATTTATCTCTGGAGAAGGAAAATAAAAATTATGTGAAATAAAATAAAAGTATTTTGAAATTAATATAGAGGCCCATTTATTGCTTTAAATACTAATTTTTCGTGCTTTTAGAACCAGCTGCTAATGTTTTGGTTTCTTTCGGAGAGTGATAACTCGTGCCACATCCTAAATCTAGATTAATAAATAAATTAACAACTTATTTTTAATTAAATTTCTCTCTTCCAGCTATTTTTCATTCATTAACCTTGCGATAAAATCTGAAATGGCGGGAACAGGAACAAATAGGAAAGATTATTTTTGTTTTAGATAAATTATCACGTAGTTTTCAAAGTATATATAGAATAAGTGTTGTGTCGTGGATCAGCGACTTCTGCCCCTCAGCGCAAAAAAAAGGGGTGAGTTCAGTAACATGAATTCTATATTTTCCACGAAATAAAGTACTTCCTCAAACTTTACGGTTACGATAAAATAAAGTATGATACTTTATTATAAAGAACGGTTGACAACCCTATTAAAGTTAATGGCAGAAGAAAAATCACTGCTGCCATCTCGTAACTATGTTGCAGCACTACAAAGTTTAATTTTATTTTTTAATTTTAGTTCCTCAATCCTGATCCATAAATCCAAAGCGCACATTCCACAGAGTACTTATATTATATAAGAAAATATTGGCTGAAGTTTTCTTTTACGAACCGGGACTTCCCGAATAGGCTAGGTTGCACGAGAAGGAATCATGGAGGAAGGAAATATATGGAGACGACGCAAGAGACCTTCACCACGCATTGAAGTGGGGGGGGCATGGCCGGAGTGGAGGGGGCATGGCCGCTTCCATACAGACACGGGGAATATGTACAAAAACCTCAAGGGGACTCTAGGATAAAGGTGACGCCGATATCTGGTGATGGATTATTATGTAACTCGATATGACAAATAAAAAATGAAGAATAAAATTTTTTGATATTCTGTTTAGTTTACGAGATATTCTGTCCCAAATGTGAAATGGTTTTGGTTGAAATTCAGAAGAAAAAATTGGTTAAAGTCAAATTTGATGATGGATTCTTATTTAAAAAGACGAGACAAATGAAAAATAAAGAATAAAAATTTTCGATATCTCACCTAGTTCTAGAGATATACTGTATCAAAAGTGAGGTTTCTTGAGTTGAAATGGAGAAGAAAAATTTCGCAAAAGTCAATTTTAATGATCGATTCTTATGTAACACGACGAGACAAATCGAAAATAAAGAATAAATTTTTTCGATATCTTGCTTAGTTTTCGGGATATACTGGGGACATCGCAATGTTTGGAAGCGCAATACCGCTGCTGCCGCCATGCGGGAGAGTTTAGAGCCTGCTTCACCCATTTAACGTCACTTCTCCTCCATATATTTCCTTCCTCCATTGAAGGAAACCCCGTTGTTTGATTTGATACCATGGAGGAAGGAAATATATGGAGGAGAAGTGACGTTAAATTGGTGAAGCAGGCTCGCGCATGCGCAGTGGCGGCGATATTGCGCTTCCAAACAATTGCGATGTTCCCAGTATATCCCGAAAACTAAGCAAGATATCGAAAAATTTTATTCTTTATTTTCGATTTGTCTCGTCGTGTTACATAAGAATCGATCATTAAATTTGACTTTTGCGAAATTTTTCTTCTCCATTTCAACTCAAGAAACCTCACTTTTGATACAGTATATCTCTAGAACTAGGTGAGATATCGAAAAATTTTATTCTTTATTTTTCATTTGTCTCGTCTTTTTAAATAAGAATCCATCATCAAATTTGACTTTGACCAATTTTTGCTTCTGAATTTCAACCAAAACCATTTCACATTTGGGACAGAATATCTCGAAAACTAAGCAGGATATCAAAAAATTTTATTCTTCATTTTTTATTTGTCATATCGAGTTACATAATAATCCATCACCATATTGCGGCGTCACCTTTATCCTAGAGTCCCCTTGAGGTTTTTGTACATATTCCCCGTGTCTGTATATATTTCCTTCCTCCATGTTTGATACTCGCTATTTGAACCAGTGCTGCCAGCCTTACGAATTTATCTGTAGACCTACGGATCATTTAAAAAAATTAGGAATTTTAAATTTATCTGCAGTTGTTTGCCTCTTTTTATTACTTATTGTGCTTTCTTTATATCCCTATACTTCTTAAACTCTCAGCGTATAGTGATACTGAGTCATTAAATTGTCAGTAATTATGAATCGCTTCCTTGCAACCATTGGCGTAAACCAACTATTGAAAAAGAAATAAAGCTCCTATTTTGTATGATAATAAATTCAAACTTAAAAGACCGTAATACAGAATTATCAGCGCAGTCTTCATGCATAGTGTGTACTTTGCTCACAATTTAAAAATTGCAATCTCAAAATCTTTTGCGTACAATACAAGAACAACCAGTAAAAGAAAATTTAACTATTTCTGAAGTTATGGGTCTAGAGGAGACGGAAGAAGAAACAGAAAATTCTGACACCGACCGAACTAGTGTTGGTAGTGCTGATACTAGTGAATGTGGTACTGACATAGAGGATGAATAAAATTATGTTACATTTATGAATCATTATGAAAGACATTATATGATTCAGTAAGATTTAAAACACACATGTAAATTGTAAGTTCCGTAAATAAAACTTTGATTTATCAAAGTTATTGTTTTCTGAAAAAAAAACTTTGATTTATCAAAGTTATTGTTTTCTGAAAAAAAAACTTTGATTTATCAAAGTTATTGTTTTCTGAAAAAAAAAAAAAATTAGAAAAAAACCCAGGGTGCTAGGTTTTTTTCGTGTTTTTTTCAAAAAGCTGAAAAAAACATTTTTTTTTTTCAATTTGCAATACTAAGCCGGCCTATGCAAAAGAGGGACACACCACTCCGATATTTTCTTTATTTGTTCCATAGAATGCTGCCCCGAAGCTAAGCTGGCAGTGGAGACAAGACCTGGTTTGAGTGTGCGAGCCCAAGAGCGAATTCATAATGGTTCCGTTTTTCACAGAAAACTTACGAAATCCAAACAAAAAAAAGCAAAAAAAAAAAAATACATTTTCAACACTTAATGCGCATTATGACACCTAAGCAGCGTTTGATACGTTATACGGAAAAATTGCAACAAACAAAACTGGAGTTAATCCACAGCCTTAAGCCCCTGCAGTAATTTTTCATTTTGACAGAGAGGGAGAGACATCTGATCTGGGTTTAGTTTATCTATGTTATGTAAGTGCGTATTGGTTTAGTTGGGTTTGACGTCAGAGACAGACGGTTCAGTTTATCTGCCGATAAAGCCGTCCCTAGTCGACCGAAGTATTAAGCCTGACAATCACACAGGGCCGGCGCTACGATTCTCGGGCCCCGGGAAAGCGATCTTAGGCCCCCTCCCCTCCCCCCGAAAATACTTTTACTTTACACTTTGTTTGTTTTTTGATAACTCAGAAAATTTTAATACAAAAATGTTTAAAATTATTGTTGCAGATTTTAAAATTTGTGCTTGATTTCTATTTATTTAGGCACCCAGGCCGGCGGGCCCCCCTTTGGTAGCCCGGGTACTTTTGCCCTGCTTAACCCCCCCCCTAACGCCGGCCCTGCAATCACACAACGCAGTTCATTCTAAGCTATGCAATCGCATAATATGAAAACACAGCCGTAATTATAAGTAATCTTTTTTGTTAAGCAAACTTTAGGAATTATACTGCATTTTTTTAATGGATTAGGCCTATAATAACTCACGACAATCGTTAAAAATGGTCAGCATCACCATCTATGCGAAACGTAAAAGGTTTATATGAAAATTTACCTATTTCCCATTATGAATCGCAAATTGTGGGAATATTTAAAATGTCTAATTTTTGTCTGAAACAAAGGAGTTTTCGAATAAATAATCTTTCAGCAAGGAAAGTTTTCTAAAAAGCTCTCATCCTTCCTGTATTTTTTCTTCTTTTCTTCTCTTGTAATAATTTCTACGAAAAATTAAGTTTCACAAAAATATGTAAAAACAAACATGACTTTGTTTAGGCATTAAGTAAATTTAATTAATATTACTTATACAAAAAGTGCTTATTACCCTCGCTTCTGTATCCATATCATGTATTAAATTCAATTCACTAAAAAATTATTATGAAAGAATTTTCTGATTATTAATTTCGAAAATAGGGGTGAGTGGAATTTTTAAAATGGTTTTTCCGCTATTAACCAACAGTACAAAAAAATGCCAATAATTTTTAAAAAATCCAACCATTTTCAAACTCGGCAAATTTCCGGCTTTTATCTCATACGGTACACATGCAAATTATCAACAAAAATCAAAATTTAAAATATTTGTTTTCAGAGTAGTAATAACAGAGTCACTCTCGTAATATTAACAATTAGAATCGAGCTTATTTAAAATTTAACGATTGTGGTCTGTAAAAACCTATTAAAATGCTTTATCACGTAGAATTTCAGTGAGAATGTCTGTAACGTTTTGTTTTTGTTCTTTCATGCTCTGGTGTATGGCTCATCCAGACAGTTGACTTTCAGCTTTAAACTTATGACTGGCACACTCCACAATCCACATCTTCCATTCCAACACCTCGTATCAGAAACCAACTGTGTTCAATAATGAGGTGCTTAACAAATATAAAACAACACGGCTGAAGTCTCCTAGCTTGGCCTGGAAAACTGCTGTAAACCTGACATCCAACACTTTCAGTACTTAAGATACCTGATAGCAGCGCATGCAGGAACATAGAGCTCTTCATAGCAAAATTTAAATATGACATTTTTAATATTGGTCCAGAGTGAATAACAATCTAACAATAATCTCCACTAAAATTACTGCTTGCGGGAAAAAAAAAATCTAGTGCATGTGTAATTGAACCAGGCAGATTGAAGGTTATGGACTGCTCACAATAGGATGATGGTCTTTTAAATATGCTTAAAACGTGGTGATGACAATACTTTTAAATTACTGCTTATGGCTCTACACCTCATCAACATCGAGGTCACTAGAGGCAGGAAAGGATGGGGGACAAGGAACAGGAAGGAATTCGGCCATGGCCTTTTGAAGGAACCATCCTGGCATTTGCCTGGAGTGATTTGGAACCACTGAAAACCCAAATCTGGAGGGGCAGACGGGGATTCAAACCGGTGTCCTCCCGGAGGCGAGGCCAGAGCGTTAACCACTCTCACCACGCTATGATAATACCAACATCAAAACTGTATGCTTTACACTAAAACACTCTTAATCAACATCTCATTCTAAGTGGAAATTATTACTCTGCGTAATATACCTCAGGGGTTAAAAATAATACAGGGTTGATTCAGTATTCTAGGATCAACGAGTTTAGGTTTTTTTTACTTATTGCTTTACGCCTCGTCGACGGCTAAGGTCATTAGAGGTGGGATGGGACTAGTGACAAGGAACGTGAATGAATTCGGCCATGGCATTTTCGAAGGAAGCATCCCGGCATTCACCTGGAGTGATTTGGGGAAACCGTGCAAAACCCAAATCTGGATGCCCGGACGGGGATTCGAACCTGCATCCTCCTGAATGCGATGTCAGAACGTTAACCATTCACCCACCGAGCTCGGTTTTAATATAGTGACATGGGACTTTGTTGAAAAGGGGCCTACCTCTGAACTGAAAGGTCCCTAGTTCAGTTAGTTGTATTTTCTAGTAATTTTACAGGACCCTAATATGTCATTAATACTGCATACATCTGGCTTACCGTGTATGAAATACAGTGTAACTATCTCACTTTATTAGATGATTTGCTGGAGGTCCTGGAGTGTGGGAATTAATTGTCTTAACTCCTGTCATACATTTGGAATGTGCACTAAGCCCAGTTTTATATCTGTTTAATTATATAACATGTTGGTAGATCAGTTGCACAAGGCTGTCTCTGGGGAAGATTAGTAAGTCACTTCCTGATATTCTATCAATCATAATTCATGGTTATCTGCTGTCCCTGATGTTGCACTTAAGTTTCATGGACACTCAAGATTTTCCCACAGAACTCGAGTTTCTTCCTGCATGCATTGCTCTCCTTAGTGCACATAGAAGGACAGGAATTTTAAAAAATAAAATAAAAAAAATACACTTTGTGTTCCCAGTTGTTTATATTAGTCCAAGATCCAGCTGCACGATTTGTACATCCCTCCGTTATTTGATTGAAAGGCAATTTTTATGTTTAGTTATTATAGCAGAATACGATTCTGTGAGACTAACTCTCAAAATATGGCTGCAAGTATTTTTAATTATTTTCAAAAAAATTCTTCACTTGTTTTTTTAAATTTAATTGCAATGGAGCACACGCTCCGGTGGCAATTTCCCTACACACCCAACTTCCCCCTATCCTGCACCCACCTGCATTTGCCCTCTACAAATTTTAACTTTAAATTCTTTTAACATTTTCGGTAAGTTATTCATCATTCCCCTTGGTAACTTATTCCAATCCCTGACACCCTTCCCTAAAAAAGAAAAACTTCCCACACCCTTGTGCCTGAAATCGAGTGCCAGCTTGTGGTCATGGTCATCTTTTCCCCTCCATGAACTACTTTTCATACCTATTGCAATATCTTTCCATGCCTCATCACCAGTATACGCCCTGTACACTCCCATTACCCTCCTCATCCTCCTCTTGTCTTGCAATGAATTCCATTCCAGCTCCTTTATCATATCCGTCACTGATTGCATTCCGCGATAATTTCCAGAAACAAATCTAGCAGCCCTTCCTTGCACCCTCTCCAACTCCTGTATTTGATACTCAAAATGAGGGTCCCATACTACACTACCATATTCGAGCAATGGTCTGACCAAAGTTTTGTAACCCAATTTTAATAAATTATAATTTATTTCAAAGATTGTTACAGATGGTGTGGTGCGCTAACTCTCTCTCGCTCTTACATTTCTTTAACAGCTGGCAATCCCTACTTGCGGCCACTTTTACATAGACAACCCAAACTTTACATGTCTTACTTTGAAATAAATAATAATTTATTAAAAAAAAAACAAGTGAATGATTCTTTTTTGAAAATTTAATTAAAAATACTTGCAGTCATATTTTGATCGGCAATCTAGCAGAATCGTATTCTGCTACTAATAATTAAACATAAAAATTGCATTTCAATCAAATAACAGATGGACTTCGAAATCATGCAGCCAGAACAGTGTTTTTAGTAGAGTGTTATCTCCCGTTTTCTCTTCCCTGCTAAAAATAACACGGTAGTGTATCCATAGATGAAACAGTCTCGGCCAAATGGGCACTTCAAGTGGGGCTGATACTGTCCCAGCCATTTCTGTTATCTTCTGTACACTTCTCTATCAGGTTAGACACAATAAACATTCAGGACCACCTCCCTCACTCCCCGCGACACATTTCATGCGGAAGTGCAGTTAACGATTTGTTTGATAATGGTAAGGATAGGGATGAAGGCCATCACCAACAGAAGCAGAAGGCTACAGTATAGAAACAAGGAAAAATACATACACAACGAAAGAAAATCTGTTAAAATGATTCTTCAGTAAAAAATAAAAAAAATATGGTGTTAGTCATTAATAGCTACAGTGATATAGCCATGTAAACATATTTCTTACTGAAGAAGGGCCTTATTATTTTGTCATGTATGTTTTTCTGTTTGCAAACTGCAGCATCTTTGACTATGATATCTGAAGACTTTCACCGCTACCCTTAAGATCTATCCAGATACTACTTCTAAATTGTTGTATGAAACATCTTATAAAAGAATCTGTTTAAATATACAGCACATTTGCAGAAATTTCATAAACAGATTTTTCTAAAACATTATGTAACAAAATATTAGGTTTCAATGAAAGGAAAGAAATGCCACGAGGCAATATTTACATGGAAAAGAAAGGACCTCCCTGTTGCTCACCATGCCAGTACTCACAACACCCGTGACCTTAATAACTGCTTCACAGTCAGAGCCATTAGAGTACTTCCAGACACTACCTCCCAGTCTGAACTCTGCAGGTGGGAATTGGCTTATCAACACATCCTGCAGACTAGACATCCTCCAGGCCTTAATTTCCGATAATATCTTCCATCCTCACCCTATACACCCACCACTGTCCAGTACAATAGTTTCATATATTTTTCAATTATTTTTTTAAATATTTTTTGTAACTATTATTTATTTTTTCAACCACTTTAATCATTCTTATACTTGCGGTTATATTATCGTTGCTCCCCCCACCAACTCCAACAATCTATTGCATTCTACGAGTGGCTGCGTTTAACGCAAGTCTTGAGCAAGCCCAGCCACCTACCTCTAACTTGGTTTTTTATCCGAAATATTGTATTTTTGTTTGTTTGTGTGTTATTTGGTGTTGCTGCTGCCCTCCTCCCTTCAACGTTAATGAGTGTTTGGTGTTTTTTTCCCCCCTTTCTTTTCCAGGTAAAATATTAGGTTTAATTAGATGTCAGATGACATCACATCTGCTGTCGCCTCATTTTTTGTCACCCTTGAGAATCTCTTATTACTCATCCGCTGTGCCTACCAGAAACCTAAATTTGCCGTCTGTAATCTGCAAATACCACTCTTTGTCCAAGTCCAGGTTTCAGAGCCATTGTGGTCATTGATTTTTGTTTTTGTTTTGTTTCAGGTTTTAAAGTTTGTTGATGTCGAAGTAATTATAGCCAGAAAAGGAAGGGAGGCAAGGAACACCCAGGAATTCGGCCCTGGGCTTTTAAAGGAACAGTCTGGTGTGATATCAGGGAAACTAAAAAAATTTAAATCTAAATGATTCATGGGGAATTAAAACCTCCGTCCACCTGAACGACAGGCCCGAGTGTTACTGCACTGTGTGTTCAGTTTCAGCCAGTGAAGGAAGAGTGTGCAGCTCTGTTATTTATTTACTATTTTTTAACTTGTATGTACCAGCTCCATGCCATAAACTACTGGAGCAAACCTCATACCTGTTTTACATTCTTATACCAAATATTAAATGTGAGATACAAGCAGAGTGCAAAGATATGGAAGAGTGCACAATTTAGTCATAAGGTAAAGGATGGAGGCGGAACACAGGTAAGGAAGCGAAAATCTTGCTCTATAAAGGGAGCGTGCATTAACTACGTAGCTCCATTTTGGCCTCTTGTGAACCCACCTCCCCCCCACATAGCCCAACATGTCTTTTGACTAAATTCCCCCCTCCCTCCTCCACATGGCACATAGCTTTCTTTCCCCTATTGATTCCGGAAGGGACAGCGGTTTGACTGGATTCAGGACGTTCAAGCTGCAACGACGAGGGCTCTCAACAGCGTCCCCAAATCTGACTTCCAGACGGCGTACGGCCAATGGCAGCAGCGTAATTCTAAGTGTGTAGCTGCCCAAGGGTGCTATATAGAAGAGGAATAAGGAATTGTAAACATATCTTCAATAAAAGTTTTTTTTTTTTTTAATATATAAAATCAGTCCTACTACTTTTGGTATTGACCTTGTATCATAGTTTGGTAATATGAAGGGCACGAGTGGCTGCAAATTGTCTCCAAGTAGCTGAACATAATTAATGGTCGATTCAGTTTGATCCCACTGTATACCATTTTAAACATCCCATACCAGGACGGAGCCGAAACAAACTTGCACATTTCCTTCCCGGCTACTTGGAACCATGGGTTCGTGGGGTCTGTGCCAAAATAGAGCCCTTATCAATTAGAATTGTGACTCATCTGACAATGCTACCATTTTCAGTGATTTAGGTTTCCACTGATACAGTGGCAGATCCAGGGGGCACAAGCCCCCCCCCCCCACAAAGTATCTAGATACATCCCTAACATCGTGATTTTGGAGACTTTTTTAGCTCCACTGATCTTTCAACGGCAGCATAACTACAAATCCTGTCCTTAACTGATTCAAGTCCCCCTCCCCCACCCGAAATGAAATCTGCTCAAGCCCCCTCCCCCAAACCAGAATCCGCTCAAGCCCCCCTCCCCAAACCAAAATCTGCTCAAGATCCTACCAAACAAAATCCTGGATTCGCCCCTGCATTGATATATTCACAAGACCAAAAGATGTGCTGCAGAAAATGGTTTGTGTTTTTTTTTTTTTTAGCAGTGGTACTCACGTTTGTCTTCTGCTGCTATAACACCAAATTTCGGTGCACTATTCGTACAGACGTGTCTTTCATTCATCCCACATTGTGTGTGTTAATTTAATTTAATTGCAATGGAGCACAGGTTCCGGTGGCAATTTCCCTACACACCCAACTTCCCCCTATCCTGCACCCACCTACATTTGCCCTCTACAAATTTCAACGTTTTCGGTAAGTTATTAATCATTCCCCTTGGTAACTCATTCCAATCCTTGACACTCTTACCTAAAAAAGAAAATCTTCCCACACCCTTGTGCCTGAAATCGAGTGCCAGCTTGTGGTCATGGTCATCTTTTCCCTTCCACTACTTTTCATACCTACTCCAATATCTTTCCATGCCTCATCACCAGTATATGCCCTGAACACTCCCATGACCCTCCTCATCCTCCTCCTGTCTTGCAATGAATCCCATTCCAGCTCCTTTATCATATCTGTCACCGATTGCATTCTGCAATAATTTCCAGAAACAAATCTAGCAGCCCTTCTTTGCACCTTCTCCAACTCCTGTATTTGATACTCAAAATGTGGGTCCCATGGAACACTACCATATTCCAGTAGTGGTCTGACCAAAGTTTTGTAACCCAATTCCTTTACGTGTTGCTAGTCTTTGATGCAATGTTGCCCCTCTGCCAACAATGACATCATGACATAGGCACTGCTGGTCTCGGTTATTAAGTAGAAGATGTTGGCCACTGTACTGACCATGGCAGGAGGTAATGTTGGAAGTTCCATATTCATGGCACAATCCTAAATTCAATACCCCAGTGTCTAACATTAACTATCACTCAATGTTCAAATTCTGTTAATTCGTGCTATGGAGCTACAATCATGTCAAAAAAACATTGCACACGACTCGAGAGTAAATCTGAAAGCGCCAAAATTGCAAAGCACATTTCCGCCGCAGTGCAACTGCCATAAGGATTCTTGCATCTTCCTATCCCACATTTTTAAGACGTCAGTGTATGTATTATGTATACAGCACCAAGTTTCGTTTTTAAATTTTCTACCATATTTTCTCTCGTCTTAAAGTCGATACAAATTACAGTATTCTATGATTTTTAAAAAACCATTTCTTTACACCATATATGGGCAACCCCCGGCCCTCCACCAGCTTCGATCCGGCCTGTGAGAGGTTCAGAAATTTCAGATACAGAACATACTTTTCCAAAGAAAAATATCCACGGCTGAGAGTTTTTGCACAAAAAATAATTTGCACATTCGGAAGCACGTATAAATTTGAGCAGATTTTTTCAATCATGAAAATGAATAAAAATAAGCATCGTACTCGGTTTAGAGCATGGTTGGCCAACCCGCGGCCGCCCCGTGTGATTCATCACACTTTTTCAAATTATATTTAGTTTATAATTGCCAATGTAGTGAAAACCAATGTATTTAAAAAATACATTATTTTTGCATCCATATATTTCAAAATTAACTGTCGAAATTATGAGAAAAAAATTACTTTGATTTTAAAATAATATTTTTGCGAATATATGACAGATATTGCCTGTTTTATTTGTGAGTTTACAGTTATGAGTTCGTGGAATGTTATATTCTGTGAACTCGTAATGTGCGCACATCTCGAAACATCTAATATACAATATATAATTTTATATGCGGCCCGCAGAGTTATGACACATTTCCAAAGTGGCCCGCAAGATCATCTGGGTTGCCCACCCCTGCTTTACACCATTAAGAAAACTTTACTATTTACTTTCGTTTACGAATTAGTCACCAATTTAAAATTTTAACAATCGGTTGAGCCCAATATTCTTTCCTATACCGTCTGCCGTCAGATCCGCTGAGCTGTAACTCTTACCAGTCGGTAACAGAAGTGAAGTAGCTGCCACCTCACCTTCTGAAGAGTTTTCCGTCACGGCAGTCGTGAGAGGGGTAGACGCGAAGGTGGTCGTCTCGTTGGCAGCCTCTGTACCCCACAGCAGCAGCGAGCCGAGCAACACGAGGACGCACATAGTGAGACACTGTCAGCCCGGGTCGCAGCACTGAGCACTGGCAGGGAACATTGCCAACTGGAGGGTCACGGCTGTGACGGCCTCTCCACGACACTGATAAGATAAGATGAGCCACCGAGATTAGGGGCAGCCGACTCTTATCACAAGAGCTGCACAGATTCACGTGTCGCATACCTATTGTCCTTCTGTAACAAATGATTTCCCTGTTTTTAATATTTTTTATCTCTATTACTATCAGGACCTAAATGGGGTGAAATGGAAGCCTGTTCCCTACAATTTGATTAAAAGAATTGTTCTAATATATTTTTTAAAAATTAGGACTTTATGGCTCATCGAAGTAAACGTCATTGGAAAAGGAGTAGAGCCAAGGAGTGGGAAGGAATTAAGTTACTTAATGGCATTACATTTGGTAGGCAATTAGTTCCAAAAGATGATACCAGTTACTATTCACCAGGATGTTCATCACCTCAGTTTCTTATCATTTTGTGAAATGACTCGAAAACAAAAGACCTTTATAGTCTGTTCAATTTCCGGAAGTTGCTCAAGGTCACTCTGCTTGAAACAACTATCCCTGCAGTCAGGTGGGATGCTTTCAGGAAAACCAAAGTCTGGATGGTTGCACTTAGCAACAGTGCCATGTCCTTAGGGTGCGTCCATTTATTTATTTATTTATACACCTATCGGCTTTGTACATACAGAACTAATTCTTAACAACATATTAGATAATTCGTAAAAGTCTTTTAATGTTGGAGATTATTTCAGCACGAGATCCTCCAAAGAAGTTAAGTTGCTAGCATGTAAGTTAACCAGACTTGCAATTCTGTGGTACGGTCCTAAAGCAACATAGTTTTTGTTTGGTTTTACAGTATCCAGCAGTCTTCGTGTTCGTAGATCTACCCTAGAGCAACTAAATTGGAATTGCTCGAGTATTTCTGGTGAACCAATAACACCATTGACGACTTGTAGAAAAAGCATAGCTCTGTCAATTGCCTCCAACTTCGGAGGCTGTTAATGTTATAATAGAGATACACATCACACACATCTGTAAAGTTTTCACCTTGAGGATGGTGTAACAGGAACTTACAGAACCTACACTGAACTTATTTGACACAGCTAATTTGTTGATGTGTAAATTGTGACCAGACAATATTACCATATTCCAGTAATGGTTTGACATAGGAAGAGAAAAGTCGAAACAGTATATTAACGTTTTTGAATTCTTTCCCAAACCTACATATGAATCCAAGGACACAAAATGCTTACAGAGTTATGTCGTTAATATGATCAGAGAAAGTAAGCCTATCATCAATCATCACTCCCAAGTCTATTATTGAGTTAACTATTTCCACATTTTGACCACATAATGAATAGTTAACAGGCAGCAGTTTGTGACGTCGGCACTGTATATTGCTCTGATGATCATATCATCTACATACAGCAGATACTCAGACTTAAAATTTTTCACCAATGTCATTTATAAATATATGCTAAATAGAATAGGTCTTAGATGGGAACCTTGTGGTACACCAGAGGCAACAGTGGACTCATTCATGAGGTGAAGTGGGAGGGTGTCCGACAAAATCTCACCAAGTGCATGGGGGGGGGGGGGGGGACGAGATTACTAAAAAAAACCCTCACACTAACGTTCTCACCTAACCATCAGAAATCAATCACATTATAAAGCCTATTCATTTGTATACTTATCATTACCACAGAATATAAACAGTAATTTCTTCTCAGTTTGTTTTAATTTAATCTTAAAGAGATGAGACCAATCCCTAAAGAAAGCCTACAAGACTTGAAATTAAGTAAATAAAGCATCTTATTTTCTACCCAACTCATGAACAGAAAAATTATGAGGCATCAAAATGAAAAGTGTGATTTAATTTAACTCTAATGGAGCGAATGGTCCAGTGGCAATTTCCCTACACTCCCAATTTTCCCATTTCCTGAACATACCTACTTATGTCTGCTAAACATTTCAACTTTACACTCTTCCAGTGTTTGTGGTAAATTATTCATCATCTCTCTTGGTAATTTATTCCAATCCATGACC
Source organism: Vandiemenella viatica (assembly GCA_031002005.1). Lineage (NCBI taxonomy): Eukaryota > Metazoa > Arthropoda > Insecta > Orthoptera > Morabidae > Vandiemenella > Vandiemenella viatica. Next base: position 149,388,898 of record CM061918.1, read on the forward strand.
CACTTACCTATAAAAAAAATGTTCCCACAATTTTATGCCTGAAATTGAGTGCCAGCTTGTGGTCGTGGGCATATTTTTCCTTCCATGAACCTCTCCTTTTTTTTTTTTACTTACAGTTTTACGCCTCATCGACGTCAAGGTCATTAGAGGCTGGATGGGACTGGGGACAACGAACAGGAAGGAATTCAGACATGGCCTTTTGAAGGAAGCAACACCCAGCATTTGCCTGGAGTGATTTGGGTAAACCATGTAAAACCAAAATCTGGATGTCCGGACGGGGATTCGAACCGCCGTCCTCCCGAATGCGAGGCCAGAGTGTTAACCACTCACGCACCACACTTGTTCAACAAACCTCTCCTAGTTCTTTCACCAACATATTTCCACACCTCATCACCAATATAACTAATTTAATAGCATTACATTTGGTAAACAGTTAGTTCCAATATGATGATACTATTTACTATTCACCGGGATGTTAACCATCTGGGTCTCTTATTTTGTGAAATGACTAAAAAACTAAAGACCTGTTCAGTTTCCGAAGGTTGCTCAAGGTCACTCGCCAGCCATTAGCCCTACATACGAAGGGGAAGGAGGGACTGGTGACAAATTTACTACCCACCTACATGGACACAGCAATCAGATGGGAGAGAGAGGAACAGGAAAAGGTGGTGACGAGGGAAATGTGACCATCAGCTGCCAGTTTGGGGATAAACAGGGTATAAAAGCACCAGTTTTAATTTACACAAATGTGGATCATCCTTTAGAATGGCTGACAGCAAAGTAACAAATAAATAAAATGCTTCTCTACTCAAAATGACACTCAAGTGGCACTAGGGATAGAACGATACGAGTAAATACAAGTACTTACTCGATACATTTCTTCCGATACCAAGTACTTTTTGTATCGATACTTTAAAAATAAGTATCAAGTGGGTATCAGTCAAAAGTACTCGTATCGGTGTGTATACCAATAACACGATTTCATTTAACACGTTAATTGATGCATTAAACGCTCATCTACACTGTAAAGAATATTTTTTTGGTTCTCATTATTGCATTTTTTTTTCAACACATTCTTTTTCTAAGTGCGCGTTGTTGGCAAATTTGTTTGCCTATGCCCGGGCGAAAGAATAGTAGATTCCTTTTTGAAAATTATGAGCATTATAAATAAACTTAGAGAAATTGTTAAATGGGTCAAGAACAGTGTTATGCAATCAGACAAATTAAGAAAAATACAGATCGATAGTGTAGTTCCTGCGGGATGTACTAAAAAATTTATTCTTGACGTTAAGACACGTTGGAATTCACTATATTATATGATAGATAGATTTTTAGATATGTCGAAAATTTGTATGCAACTTTTACTCGATGCTACAGATAGTCCTGAATTGGTGACTGGACAAGAAACTGAAATATTGAAACAGGCAGTCCCTTGTTACAACCATTCGAATTTGTCACAAGAGAATCTTCAGGCCAGAATTATGTTACCTTATCCAAAATCATACCCATGATTAATTGTCTGACATCGCAGACCAAAATTTTCATTAATAGAATGTGTCACTCAGTTGCAAACGAAACTACTGGCTGAATGTAAAAAATATTTGGTCTCATTGAATTTAACACCCTTGCAGCTTTGGGAACAATTTTAGACCAACGTTTCAGAAACCTCCATTTTCAAAAATGCTAGTGCATGTGGGAGGGCGATACAAAAATTAAATAATATTATTAAAGAAGATCCTACAATGTCAACCAGTGGATCTGAAGAAGAAGCAACTCACCAATATTTTGATTAAAACTTGTTTTTCCATGCTTATACAAACAAGTGCGAATTTATTTAAACATTGTCGGTACCTCTGAACCCTGTGAAAGACTTTTTCCAAAGCTGGCGCAACAATGACTACATCCAGAAATATTCTAACAGGCAAACAATTAGAAAAATAAATATTGGGGAGCACTACAAAAATCGACTTTTTTTTATTTTGTCCTAGTCGGTATTGGTCATGTAACGATCAGTAAAGTGAAAATGTAATAAATATCTTTCATCAAATAAATATATATTTTTATATGAATAAAGAATATCAACACTTATTACATACTCTTTGTTTATTTATTCCAAATTTCACTACGAAAATTCAATCGATACGACTAACTATTGATACTTTTCAATGGATACCGAATAAGTATCGATGCTTTATGAACGATACTGTATCGAGTAAAAGTATCGATACCTCAGTGGTATCGTTTTACCCCTAAGTGGCATTATTCCATTTGCTTAACTGAAAATTTCACTCTCACAACTGTGTTTATTATGATGTTATTTTATGGATGAAATGAGTCTATATCAAAGGGATGAGATGTATACTATAATAAACACGAAAAATCCAGTAGATTTCGTGTTCCAGTGAAGGCATATTTGAACAAAGTGTTATTACATTTCCTAGAGAATGGCACATAGAGCAGTCTAACTATGCAACATTGCTGATGCAGTGAGGGAGAAGCCTTTGTCTTAATAGAATAAGTTCAGCCTCAGCCATGTTTCTTATGTACACATTGATTGACTTTTCAGTTTGTAAAGCATTTTCCTTACTGTACTTCAGAAGCTTCTCTATTTTATAATTATGAAAATAACAAAGAATAGGGAAAGTAACCTATCACTCACCAAAGTTGGCAGCTGTGACGAGTGAAAAACGTATAAGACGAACAAAAACATATACGATATTTTCGTTTAGACCCTGATTCATGTGATAGGGAATGAGCCATTTGATTCGGAGGATGTGTACACGGCGAAGGGGTTAAACTTCGGTGTTTGCACACTTACAGAACCTTGTGGCTCATTCTCTGTCACACGAATAAGGTGATAAACCAAAATATTGTGGATGTTTCTGTTCATCTCATACTTTTTCACTCATCACAGCCATCAAGTTTGGTGAGAGAAGAGTTACTTTCCCCATTCTTTGTTATTTATATTGCCTATAAGCAGTTTCCATTTTCCTTCGTATAATTATAGAAGTAGGACAAAAAATCTGTTCAGAAATATTAGTAAGAATCTTAACAGGATGAAAGTAAGCCAATGACGGCAATAAAAACGAAAACACACCAATACCAGAAAATAAACTTCGTCATAAATAACCCCCGATAATCTTATATATTTTCCCACAAGCTAAATACATAATATCTGTACTTGTCATTAGATGCCTCATTGATGACTGTCATTAGTCACAAGAAAGGGTCAGGATAAAACTGACTTGGTACTACCAGAGACCTCATAATTTAAAAACCTTCATTTTCGTATCTGTGATGCTAATAATGGACTATTTGGCATTTATCTTTAACAACATTGACCTATCCAGCTAGATGCCACTTCCAGATATCTTTGTAGCTATTTAATAATCCCTCTAGTCTCAATCCTATTATATAAATGACATTCCAACCACAATCAGGTTAACTACTCATTGTAAACCAACAATTGAATTATAAGACCACAAATCTAACCACACCTCTAAATGTGGGAATCAGAAGGAAACAATCCCAAAATAAGTTATGCTGTCCTAAATAACACAAGAAAAAAATGCCAAACAGCAATATTTCATTCCATTGGAGCATATGCCCTGGCATTAAATTTACAACACAATTTTCTTACCTACCTACTTTTGTTGTTAACAAATTTTAATTTTAAATTCTTTCAGAGTAGTTTTAAATATTCACCATTTCCCTTTATTTAATCACTAACTCCCTTACCCATAAAAGAACATTTTCTCACTCCCTAATGCCTAGGTCAACTTCCAGTTTGTGCTCATGGTCATCTTTTCCTCTCCTTGTACTATTACTAATTTTTATACCAATATCCTTCCAAGCCAATTACTAATATACACCTTGTACACTCCCAGCACTCTCTTCACCCTACATTCTGTCTTCCAGTGACTCCCAATCCAGCTCGTTTATAATATCAGTTACTGACTGTATAAAGTGGGAACACTTCACACCCTCCCATCATGTTTTTTTATAACCAAAATATGGCTACCACACTGCACCACCATATTCAAGCAAAGGTCTGACCAAAGTTTTGTACACCAGTTCCTTCACTTTCCTGGTACATCCCATCGTCGCCCTCTCCAGTAAATGAAGAGTTCTGAATCTACTTCCTACTACCTGCCCCACCGTTGACTATTGAATGTTTTGCCCACACACCAGAGCTGCCATCTACGGATTTTTATGAAAAGTTAGGATTTTTGGATTTTGTTCGAATAACTACAACAGGTTTTTAAGTAATTGACTGCTTATGAGTTGTTGGTAATATAATTGATATTGCTAATAGGTGTGTGTACTGTTCCACATAAATAGCAACTAACATAATATAATATGTAGTCACAAATTACAGTGAAACTTATCATGGTAACTGGTTGGTAAGAAAATAACTGGTTATTAGATGCTGGTAACAAGTGTATACACTGTTCCACATAATAAGTATTAACTCGGGATTGTATTTGTAGATTACACGAGATATTGGTTATACTAATGGGTTGTAGCTAACTTGTTGTAAATATATAATAATATTATCAATTATATAGTAATATTGACATTACTAATAAGTGTATGTACTGTTCCACATCCCCGAGATTATTCTCACATGGGATCAAAGTGAACATATCTATCTATCTTTTTGACACTTTTTACCATTTGTTGAGTTTTCCTTATTTTGATGTTTTGCTAAACTTTGAAAGTATAGTGTTAATGCATTACAGAATTGTTAATAACTGAACCGTTTCCTTGCAACAGCTCGTGTGAACCAACGATTGAAATAAAGCTCATATTTTTTTTATGGTTACAATTTTTATACATCTTAAAAGACCGTATCACAAAACTAGCAGCGCACTCTTTACGCACGGTAACACACTCGTTGGCACGGCTTACAAAGCAGCGGCTTCCGAGAAGGCCTAACCGATATCCGAGAAACAAAGGCTTGCAGTTTTTAACATTTCCTGTTAGAGAAGATATGCTAAATTTAATGTCAACAAAGAAAATGAATGGTCACTATGGAAAAATAAAAAACTTCTAGGCATAGGAGCAGCAGTGATGAAAATGACGATGTATAAAATATATTCAGAGATATTTCTTACTTTCAATGTAGAATATGATTTTTGTAATTTTAAAGTCATGGAAATAAAAAGTATCCTTGATTTTGACTCTCTCTTCAATAATTATTGTTTCAGTCTTTCATTTAGCAAGTCTCTGGATTTTTGTACCAAATCTAGGGAAGTTTTAGCGGCCGTCTACAGATATTCAAAGCCAAGTGGCTGGCAGCACTGCCACACACTTACGCTTAAGATCTTTGACAACCAATTTCTTTTACACCCCATAATTGTAAACAACCTGTAGTTATGTATCTGTGTACCTGAAAGCTGACTCTTCTTGGCACTTATCTTTATTCCATGTTGACCTAGCCACATAGATCACAAAGTATCTGCTCACAGCCCTCTCATATTAATAATATACTGTTCTATCACATGCACACAGCATATGACTAACCCATTAATGCGACTGTTTATTAGAATAGTGAATACCGTAACCTGAATATGATACTACATTTTATTTCCACCTTCTTTGATACTTCATTTCCTGGGCTACTCTTGGATTTCTATCTTTTAAGAATTCTATCCAGCAAGTCACTTTTCCATCAACTCCAATGGCTTTTACCCAAGTTACTGATAGAACTATAGGGCACATCAACATCAGTGTCATTAGTGCCCTAGCAAATTACTGGTATGGTAACGTGAACTAAAAATAAGTGAATTTACCGTCAGCATGGCCGAATGAAAAGAGTTTGGCCATACAGAAGCACAGTAATGTAAAATGATAAAACATTGCTGTACAGACGCCAGAAAATCTAAAAAACAAAAATTCAAAATATGGCAGACTGTAAAGGTGCCCGCCAATTGAAATCATAAACTAATACAATAAAAAAATATAGTACATGGATTGTGGTTGTAAAGGGACCACCAATCCATCTTAAAAACTATGCTGATCTGCCCAAAATTTTAGGGGTAAGACCAGATAGTGCACAAATTTTAAAACATTGGCCACATTGCCGCTATCATTATTTAAAATAAGGAACAGCTTATTGGCTAGGCCTACAACTGCCGTTAAATCTAAAAAATGTACACTCTCCATTAAAATGTAACAACCAGTCATAGGTATGCCACAATCATCACGTTCCGGTGAATCCTCGCAGTGGAGAAAAAAAATCAGGACAGTTATTTTTACTCCACGATTCACTAAAAGTAGGTGGCCACAGGGTGCATTGCGCCTATCTTAATGTGTAACAGTTTGTGCATAGGAAGGGATATGGCAGGAGGCGTACATGGGCTACTTTGAGGAACCGTCCTGGCATTTGCCTGGAACGATTTGTGAAAACCATAGAAAACCCAGATCAGGATGGCTGGAGCGGTTTATCAAAACCCACTCCTATTGGATTCTAAGTTGTCTCACTCAATAAAGGCTTCCTATTCTGTTTCCCAATCGCTAGTGGAAAAATGAGTATAGAAATAAATCAGTCCTGGTACTGATTTATCTAATCTTATCAGTCATTCCTAGATATGAATGTTCTTGTAGTAACGTGTTTGCTGTCATTCTGAAATAGGTCAGTCATGAATTTATTTCGCTTCCACCGAGAGCAATGCCTTCTTAGTAACCCCTCAGATTAAAGGGCATTTTCTTCCCAACCTGAAGATGTAGCGAGTTTAAAATTTTAGGCACAGATTGCCACAGCTCAGAAGTAAACAATAGGAATGAGACAAATAATGGAATATTAACAATGTAATTCAACTATTTGCAATTAAACTTAACACTGTCATACATATCCATCTGATGCGCACATAATTTCAAGGTTCCGATTTCTTAAAAGTATATAACCATTGCACAGTGGACTAAAAATGTGCTAACCACTTGGGATTTGGATTAATTTCTTCAGTATGATGTGTTCTTCAGATTTTGTGGGAAATTCGCCACAAATGAAATTAGAAATGTCGAAATATGAGACAGCTGCACAACTATGAAATGCTACCAACATGGCAAAATCAACACAAATACCAATAATTGCTATATTTATGGGACAAGTCGTATTGTTTATTTGATAATCTGAGCTTTTGGATGCCATCAACAAAGGCAGCCACAGAAGTCTGAAAAATCATTCAATACAAATACTATCAGTACAGGGACCATATCAACAAACTGCTTTGTGTTGCTCTAGGTTGAAATATGACTTGGACCAGAAGGAAAAAAACTTCCTAAAAGTCACTGATAAATTTCGTTCTGAGCACCCATCTCAGAAATGCCATAATTGTTTACAACAAAAGCAATCTATCAAACTCACAAGATAGGCATATCTGAAAGAAACCATGAAGAAATATATCGTTTTTGTAAATTTCTTGTGACTTCTTACGACAAAGAAACTGAAATGCTAAGAACACATTACAATGGACGAATTAACCAACATTTCAAGAAATATCTGTTAATTCACATATTTCAGCATTTTTAATTTGTGGCAACTTTTCTGTAAATATGAATGGGGAACACAAACACATCATACCAAAATAGCTAATCCTGCTTCCGGGATAGATGGAGAAGGTTGTACAAACCCCTACAATTTAATTAAATAAACATTATGATTTGATAGTGATCTCTTTCTGAAGAAGTTAGTGACACATGGGATAACTGAGACAAACGGTACAAAAGAAGACCCATCACCCACTGGATGGAAGAGTGCAAACAGACACACTCAAAACAAATTACGGACTTCAGGGCTCAAAAGGAAGAAGGCATAACGCAGTCCCATTTGACCTAAATAAACATACATAGATACAAAAATTATCCCACCCAGACACCTATATGCAAAATTCTGTGCTCTCAACTACTTTATCCAAGTCAGCTATGTAACTGGCTAAAGTAAAATCTGATGAATACAGCATCAAGGAATATGACATTCTGCTGTATTCCAAGAGGCCAGTAGAAGTTTTCAATTAGTGATGGCTCGAATGTACTACTCGCTAAGTTTATAGCAGCTTCCAGTTCAGACATGTCCCAAATTAAAAATTGTTCATTGCAAAATATTCACCAAGCATAAGGTTTAGACAATGTAATATAATTGGATAGTACAACAGACTGAATAACTAATCAGTCCAGACCAAGATAAAATCTATAACTGTAACTAATTGTGCATGTTACTGCCTGCATACGTGCCAAAATATTACAGACCGTGAAATGGGTTACTGTTAATGTAGGGTAATTAATATATACAAAACACATTGGCCCAGGGATTATGGCAGCCTGAACTGTTTGTTATTCCATTTTTAGCAATCATAGTCAGGACGAAGTGCCAACTGGCCCAGATGAAAAAGTCGTGTTGAAATGACACGATTCACTCCTCTTACATACATTTTAATAGGATTCTACAACAACCGTGGCACTGTAATTTGATGCTGGATTCTTATGCAACTTGATGAAACAAATCGAAAGTAAATAATTAAATTTTTTGATATATTGCTCAATTCTAAAGATATTATATCTCAAAACTGAGATGTGGTCTAAAAACAAAAAAATCAGCAAAAAACAAGGAACAACACGATGGACATGCACGAGGGTGTTTCGATTTCTTCCTAATGATTGTGGTTAGATAGAAATAGAGTCTAGACCAGAAGAGAAATGTCACAAGCACAAGGAACTATAATTTTTGACATTTGATATAGTGAGAAGCAAGTGAGATATCAAAATATTTTATCCTTTAGTTTCGATTTGTCTTGTGGAGTTACACAAGAATTCGTCTTCAAATTGTGGTGCCATGGTTACGATAGTGGTGCCCATTTTAATACTCTACTGTGTACAATACTGCATCAAACAGACAAAAGATAACTGATAACAACCATTTTCTGATGCATCGCAACAGGATATTGTTATGACATTTCATACAGCAGACAGAAAAGACATGTAATATTAGTTTTTGAATTTGTGGAACGTAATGCAGACGTAGAATGGGCTTCTCTGTAGAGTTTGCTGTGAATTGTATGACTTATGCTTACTAACCTTGTTAAAGGCTTTGAAATGGCAAATGAAAATGCTGTGCATTGTACCTACATGGGAAAGTTTTTAAGAGACACAAAACCTCAGAATTTGGAAAGAAAAAAAAAGATGAAGCTTGGAAATTTCTTATGGAAGAAAATGAAGATATAATTCATGTGGTAGGTTCAGATCTGAACACACCTTTCCCCCTGCCATGTTTTGCCTCTGTACGAGTAAAGTTATTAATTGAAACATTGCCAAGTGTGCTTGGGTTTTTAGTGTCTGGCCCTCCCACCTTCGTCTATGGTAAATGATGGATTATTGGGTCTTCGGGAGATCGCGATTCCGCTACAACAACATACAGTAATATTGTTGGAATACTGTAGTCAGTTGCTAGACGTATTATTCTCAAGCAGTAATTCCATTATAATACAGCCTGGACCATTATTTTCAAGCACAAATTAGGTTGTAATACAGCCTGGAAGAGCATGAAACCATTAAATGTACTTCAGGAAGAATTTATAGTGGAGTCTTGCGTTTGACCACTGCAGTATTATGACAACTCCTGGCGGAATCGCGATCTCCAGTAATCCCGGATTATTTTCCGTATTCTATCTTAAGTGCATAACAGCAGTTTTATTGTCAGCATTATCCAGTTTTATACTTAATGGTACAGAACATTAAAGATGATGATGATGATGTAGCTCAAAAACTTGCAACAAGCTTAGAGGAAAGATGTAAAGCCCATGAAGACAATTTAAAGTGAAAACTGAATAGTGCAACATAACATACATCTACACAGCTACGTCACAGCCATTAGTTGTAAATGGCACAGTCATAGAAACAGTGTGATAAATCAAAATCCACAGTTTCTTATTGTACCTACTGATTTTTCAGCACTTTCAGGTGAAAGAATGCAAACTAGTTACAACAACGGATTTAACCAAGAACTGAACCAAGGACGAATTTGTTTGCTATCTTGCTGCATACCTCCATTCTACTTTTGTGATGGCGGGTGCAGACTGTTCAAGGCACTTGCAATTTATATGATTTTTAAACGTCAGACACTGGTGATGAAAGAAGAAGAAATCAAAAATCTACAACATCAAGTCTGGCGAATGCGGCCTGGACCACTGTAAAACATAACCATAGCGTAAGATATTGCGAATGCCCCATTTTCATGTTCTATCCGTCAATGTTACTGTGGTACAGGCTGAATTACAACCTAACTAGAGGAAAAAATGAGTTTCAATGGTTATACATATGATCTTCAGATACCCTATTTTCATGTTCTGTAGGTCGCTATTACTCTGTGCAATTAAATGTGTCTAGGGAAATAATAAAAATATATAATTGCTATATTTTATTGAAATAAAACTGTAGCAGACAAAGGCCATAATTCAAGAACAATATTCCTTTGGTCATGGCCACCTAGGTAGCAACCAACTGCAAGTATTGTCTCTGGAGTTCAGTCTGCATCCACCTTCGTAAAAATAGACCGAATGTATACTGCAAGATGCTTTTTTTTTCCCGGGTGGTCCCAAGATGAAACATCAATAATCATAATTCTTGTCTGAGCTGACTATTTGCCACATATGCAGACACTAATATACATAATTAATTACAGTGGCTAGTTTTATCGGGATCTGAACAGGATACTATAAATTTTTCATTGGTGTCACCACAATAACAAGACTTGGATAAGTTTGGTAGTATTCTTAGCAGTCTAAATCACTTAACTATATTATATTTCATAACGTCCAACAATATTTATTACCATAGTACATAAAAGTGTTGCATTGATTATTGATGTAATGTTTCAAAGAGGTTCTGAATTCTTATTTACGGATTAGTGGAGATAGTGACTCCACTACAACTAGTCATAATGCTGTGGTAGTCAATAGCAAGCAATACGGTCCAGAATGAGTCAAAACTGGATAACTTTACACCATGATACAGTGAATTACTTCAGCTACAATTCATATTGAAAGTGTATGATGTTATACAACATGAGCAAGGAATACTGAATACAACATTATTATTACCCAAAACAGAGAGGTGAGGCATTTCATGTGTCTGAACAGTTTTGATTTTGTAATGAAAATTCTAGTGGAGATTGTGGTTAAGTTGAAATGCAGACTGTGCCAGGATATTCTTGTTGTAGCATAAGACATGAAAAAATTTAGGTAATAGCACAATCACTGGGACTCATCAAGGAGTTGTAGTTTTCATCTGAAAACTGTTGCACATGTTCATTTGGTGATACTATTTAATATATGTTGCTCTTAGAGGTGTAAAATGTATAGATACCTCACAAACTTCACTCGAAAAGTGCTGTAACGCTATACTGCGAGAAAGCATATTGCCATGTATAATGATAACGGTATGGTTCCTACGACTATTAACTTTTGTTTAGCTATTACACCAATGAAGATAGTGTATAACACACAAAATTTATGCAAAATAAAAATAAAACAAACACTGCTGTAACAGTACACACTAAGCGATGAGAGGACGCCATTTGTTATCGTATGCGACTTCCAGCGATAATAATATTATGTGCAACAAAATGCATTAACAACCAACCAACAACGATGAAAACCATACCAACTTTATTATAAAAACAAAATTTATAGTTCATTAAGCTACAAAAGGAAGCATCTATGTCCACTTTGGTCCAGGCTGCATTCCAACCTATCCACAGGCGCCGCTAATGATTCTGCTTGAAAATCATGATAAATGTTTAATAAATCCAAATTTCTGGCGAATTATGCTTTAACAACAACAACCAAATGCCATTTTTGTATAGGCTGCATTTCAACTATAAAATAAATTCCTTCGACCTAATGCTGGACAAGCATATTGCCGCACTTTCAACCTAAACAAAAGCTACGTTAATATTGCCGTAAAATATTAACATCTTGGAAATAACATGCGGATATGATTCTTGATGATGTACGAGTTATCGTTGGACGTCGCGTATGTGTACGTAAATGAGGCAACCAACGTTCGCTTATGGTTCAAAGGTCTTTTTTTTTTTTAAGTGTGTAATCTTTTCCATATTTATACTTTTATAACAACATATTCCCAAATAATATCATTCAAAGAACGTGTGTATGGTCATTATACTTCGCTATAATGCTTCTCCCAGTCGCTCACGGTATAGCGTTACGGCACTTTTCGAGTGAAGTTTGTGAGGTATCTATACATTTTACACCTTTAAGAGCAACATGTATTAAATAGTATCACCAAACGAACATGTGCAACAGTTTTCAGACCAAAAAGACAATTCCTTGATGAGTCAAAATGATTCCGCTATTGTCAAAATTTAATTATTATTAGCAATAGTAATTTCATGTGTACCATATCAGTGACACAACATGCATTGCGATGTAAACTACCCCCTAAAAATCTAATTAATGCTTGAAAATAATACATCATAGTGAATTTGGCAATTCCAACAACTTTCTGCCACACAAGGAATATCAACCTAATTACTGCTTGAAAATAACATGTAACCGAGTACCGCAGTATTACCTCAGTTACAGCGAAATCCCAATTTCCACTAAACCCCTTGATTAATACCCGAAATTTTGTAGCATTGGCAGTCACCTTTCCCGCATTCAATGTCAAATACAATGGTACTGGTAGCCTATTTAAAACCAATTGTTCTTACCATGTCACTAAATATTTTACTGAACAAGTTTCACGCAATATTGACCAATATCAAAATTTACATATAAATCAGTTAGCAATATAGGGTCTATTAGAGATCGCGATTCCGCTACAACAACATTAAATAATATCGTCGTAATACTGGTGCAGTAATTTGGAAGACGTTTTATTTTCAAGCAGTAGGCTTAATTCTGTTGTAATACAGCCTGGATTGTTATTTTCAACCAGAAATTAGTTTGTAATACAGCCTGGACCAGCATGAAACCGTTAAATGTATTTCGGAAAGGAGTCTTGCGTTTGACCACTTCAGTATTATGATGAAACCTCCAGGCGGAATCGCGATCTCCAGTAATCCCGCAATATCAATCACTGTAGTAGAGTACAGATGGCGATTTGAATTACCATACAGCTGACGAACACACACAAACAACGCTGTAGTGGGTTACCTGTACACACAAATGGCCAACTTTGACATTTTCTCACTTCATTTTAAGATGAACACAACAATCGCAATGTGCAAACTGCTGGAGCAATATCAATAATGAGATAGATGTTAATAAATACACCCACATACGACAAACACAACACTGAGTTTTATTCATAAACTGACGAAAACAAAACTATGAGCAAGTGTATGATTATGTTTCCTTAATTAACACTTTTCAACCCAACGTACACACATTGTTCTAGTATGCATAACATTTCGTCGCTTTCTAACGTCACAGAACAATTTAAACACGAATTTCTTCAGTCCGTTAGTGCAATGAGGGCTTCAACAACGTTACCGTGATGTTCTCGTAACGTTCGTTCCGCTACAGTCCTAGAAATTTCCATCTCTCGTACCTGAAAGAACGCAACAAGATTAGTTAGGATAGAAATATTTTTACATAAAAAAATCAAAGGCAACGTAAACAACACACTTACAATCAAGTCCACATCTTCCTTCTTAATAGAAACTTTAAGCAATTCGCGCTCTTTAGCCATTTTCTCTGCTTTTTCTTTGTTTCTTTTATCTCCTATTATTGTCATAGCCTGAAAACATAAAATAATTCATTTTAATTAATACATACATCAATTTAATAAAACTAGAAGAGAAAGATTAGGTTAAGGTTCAGAAAAGTTCATAAAATTGCATACGCCCGAAAAATCAGCTGAGTATATCTCCGTTTCTTCTGCATAGTCCGTTACTTTCTCTAAATCTGCAGCACCACTATCATATTTTGCAACTTTTTTCTTCTCTTTCTCCTGCTGAACTTCATCTGAATCCCCTCCCGCATCACCATTCACCTCTTCGTCGGCCATGACTACACGCCTTGGCACAGAGACAATACAAAATACAAATATTAGGAGACTGCACACAGCAGGCTAAAAATTTGACGAAATAAGCACCGGACACCAAAGATAATATAGCTGTCAACAGTCGTTAGCGCTCCTACAATCAGTTCCCGCAAGTACACTGGCGGGGAGTTTGAATTCGCTGTGAAGTTTTCTACATCCCGGGAATTTTGAATTGTTTATATTTATACCCCTTCCTATCTAGCTTTATAAATTTCATTTCTTACTATTTTATTTTTTTAATTCAACATAATTGAAGCTTGTAGATGTCACTATTTTTATTTTACTTTTTTGTTTTCAGATTAATTGCAGGTGAACTGTATCTTTAGGTTTCATTAAAATTGAAAGCTACTGAAGGAAATTTCTATTTTTTAGACAGCCATCCATTTTATTTTTCTATAATCTTTTATAATGAAGCCACACTGGAAAAATAGGAAAAGGAATAAAAGGAAAATGAAATGACAAAGTACTAATTATTAAATTTTATTATTTGTTTAGTTGAAAAACACAATCAATACAAAGAAACAATTACAAAAATCACGAAATTATATGGGTTATTTTACACACATTAAATTTTAGATATGGGTCGTAATATTCAAGAAACAGTACAGAATGTAAATAAAGTATTCCTTCTGTTGTTCCTGATATTCCATAAGAATACAATGAAATTTGGTCATAAGATGCTGTAAAGTAAAATATATATTTATACTAATGAGGAGGCCCCCTAACACGCCTCCTCAAGCATGGTGGCCATCCTTTCACTACTGCTTACCTCTGCACATGCATTTAAGTTAGTAAAACTAAGGGTTACTTAATTAGGGGGTGAAGTATTATATGTGTCCTGGCATAAGCCTGTTAAAATGGGCTTACTGAAAATAGATACATGAAACATTTAAAAACAAGAGTGAAGGGCATCGGCAATAAAGGTGCGATGGTGTTACCCTTGGAAGTAAAAGAAAAACCTCTGCGATAGTTAGAAGTGGAAATGAGGGCAGCTGGCTAAGATATTACCAATACTGCGACAGATATAATACTACAGGTTTGGACTAAAGGATTTGTTAGTTTGTAAGTAGGTGGATTCAACAATCAACTTTTTCAGCAACTGATGTTTGACTGCATCGTACACTTGCAATAACAAATTCTGTAAATTCACAAACAAATCAATTTTAAAAAAAAAAGTACAAGAATGACCTCAAAGATGAAGGATTTAAGAGTTTTAATGGGCTACCATCTACCGTAGTATATGATAGTGAAAACCGTCGCCACAACGTTACCAACAACATAACTGCAAAGTATTAACGGCAATTTTGTATACAATTAAGTTCACAATATATGACTTTTTACTTCAAATTCTGTAAATGTATCAGGTAATACGCTCAAAATTTTACTCCATAATTATGACTCCCTTAAATCAAGTGCATGTTTAGTCGTGATCATATCTTCCTTCGACATACTATTATCAATTAATCCAACACTATTCATCCACGCATAATGAGCATTATATGTTTTAAATGCAGCAATCTCCCTCTCAGCCTGTCTTTCAACCCATCAATGTATATAAGTCACAAATTGTGTAATGTGCTAGATTTAACATGATAATGTGTTATGTTTGTTATTCATATTGTAATTCCTATGCTAAAAACAATTTGGCTTTGGTTTACAAAATCTCTTGCACATCACTTCAGTACTCTCTCTAGCAGCTGCAGGAAAGAACCTCTCCAGCTGAGTTTATTATCAAATATAAGCCAAGATATTTAAACTTTATGCCTTTAAAATACAATTCCTCCCCACTTTGAAATCAGACTAAACACCTATGTTTCTGTAGCTACTACCTATCTCTCCAATCTATTAAATAAACTTGCTTTGAAAATATGAAAGTAAAAGTGCTCACTTGCAGACTGCTTTTCGCAGTTTCTTGGAAGCAACTTTAAAAGGGCTTGTTTGGAAACAACTTATCTTGCGTCTTTGCCTGCAGAACTAATAAACTGCAAATCTACATTCAAACTTCAGCAGATCCGCATGCAAAGACTCGGAATGCTCTTCACGACCAATACCATCCAAAGAAATCTTACCCCAAACTTGCTTCATCAAATGATTCAGAATAAAATCTTGATGAGAACACTCTCTCAAAAGTGCCCACACTGTCTCCCACACCCGTCTCACATCACATGTTACGTCATGTGTTGGGTAGAGAAGGCGTTTCTTACTAGGGGTGTATTCCTTCTGTACTATAAAGGAATGGCCTGAGGTCGCTTCAGGGGAGAGGAGTGTGGATTTACATGAAGGACAGAGGTCTTTGGAAAAAATGCGGTGGAGAAATTGGCATAAAAATTAGGATCCTCCAACTCGGGTAACTGCACAGTCCCATTTGACTGTCGTGGCAAAGGTCCCCCTGCTACATGAGAGTCCAGATGAAAACTCATCAGCTGCCAATCATTCACATTCTACTAACTCATTGTGACGAGTGGATAGAGCCATTGTCGTGGGCTTTATGAAACTGGTAAGATTAGACAGTAGTTTTGATTTATCACCTTCACAATGGGCTTTATAAAACTGTGTATGATTAGACAGTAGTTTCAATTTATCAGCTTCACAATTTGCCATTTCTCTAATGCACCTTCTAACAATGTTGTTGACCATTCTGGCTTAAAGACAGTCACAAACTAATTACAAGTTGGATTTATGTTATGGTAACCATGCTGACGGATGATGCAGAAGAGATTTTCTATAGGGTCTTGGTTGAGATTTCGTAGCCACAGTTTCTCCACCAACATACGCGATAATTTCTGCAACAACATCTGCACAGCCCGAATGTTGTTCATCCAGCCTTCCTGAAAGCTGTTTCGCATGAATCGGCCGTTACCATCACAAAATTCCCACCTTTCTTTCCTATCATGTCTTCCCAGAACTAAAATGCCCACTTCCTGTAGTCGAAGCACATCGTAAATTCTTGACGCTTTGCTTGCAGGAACTGCCATTAAAGCTGTCAAACAACCTGTCACAGTCACCAACAAATGTCGCTGTATCCCTCGCTTCAAAGGGAAGTTACATATCCACAAGCCTGTCACATCCACCATCTCTTGAACAGCACAGCTGTCAAGAGCAGCTGCCACTGTTTGACTCAACACTTGCGCTGCAAGACTGACTTTCATACACAAGAACCCATCCAGTTTCATAAGTTACTCTGTGAGTTTAATGGGAAAATGTATGAGTTTCCTAACATTTATCTCCACCAGCTTTTCGATATGAAACCATTTTGCCACTCTACCCTCAAAGTGAACAGGATACCTCCGGAAATTGTTCCTGGTACTTTTCAAAAGGTGGGGTGGGTCACATATTGTAACAATCTGTTTACCTCCCACCTAAAAAAAATGGCACTTGACGCTTGATTCTGGAATCTGTAGTAAACGTCTTTACAGCATTTAATTTAGCCGCAGCCATGTCATGCACAATTGTCACAGTAATCAAACCAGTGGCCTGTAAGTTTTCAATTACAATCAATATTAAAATCTTAAGTTTGAGTGCTTTAGTTGAACCATTACAAAAATAGTATGCAACAGGTTGCTTCCACTTTATTATAATGCCCCGGACCATGAACACTAGGGCATGGTTAGCAGGCTTACTAGACCAACCCAAGTGTCCAAAATCCTCATAACCAACAATTTGATCCGCTGTTACATCGTATTGCAATCCATCACACTGAAAGACTTCATCGAATATCAGCGAACAAATTTTTGCATTCCTACTCACATTTTTAACATTCTGTGCCAAGTCAGAGGATATCCAATCATTTATGCCAGTGTCAAAAGGAATAGCTTACAAGGTACGGGAAATTGTACTGCGAGAAGGAAAAGCCAGCACATGACTCAGGAAGCGGTAACACGACAGACTACACTTGTAGATAGCCATTGCCAGCACCTTATCTTCAAACCGTACACCTGCGAGACCTTGGAAGAAGTGAAGCATTGACAATTTGAGATCTAAACAGAGCTGATGCAGGAGATGAAATATATTTATCAGCCTTCGAAACCAAGGACAATACAGAGCCTTTTTCTATCTGGCTGACTTTGGAACGAAAATTTGATATCTTTTTTCTCATCTTCTGAATCAGCTTATTCTGACGACTAATGGTCCTATACATCGTCTTCTTCCTCGGTGTCAGCTCTGAAACACTGCAGGTTTGAATGGAGAACAAGACTCTACGCCGCCCCTTGTGTTTCAGAGATAATTACCAGCTAGGAGTTGAAGCATCAGGCATTGTAAATAACTGAGGATGGTCACAGGTGGCCTCTACTCCATCCCCCACTACCTGCCCTGCAGCATCCCCTTCCTGACCTCCAGCCACCACCTGATCCATATTTTCACCCTTTACCTGACCTTGATCCACCTCTTGCTCACATGCACCCTCTCCCATTACCTGTGCTACTCCTTGCCATATTACCTCAGTCGGCAGTTCACCGTTTACTTCATCTTCCATCTTCGTTTCATTGTCTTGCAAAAAACTTGAAACAAAAATACCAGTTAAAACAAAAATATCATTTTCTCTTTATTGTTGGACTGGACACTGTAGTTTAGAACTAACAAAGACATATAGTTCATGACCACAATGAAGTACAAAACATACATTGGAAATTTTAAATTTCTAAACACTGACATAAAAAGAACATGTAAGATAGTAAAAAGGCAATTTCTGTTTCATACATAAATGAATAATACACTTCACAAAAGTGTAATTAATAACTGAAATTATTTGTAAGAAATTTAAATGAGGTGAATACCTGCTGCTGTAAATTCGGCTACCAACCTTCTATGATAGCACTAATTAACTTAAGTGTTCACCTTTTTATTCCTAATCTTATAGTCTACATGTTTCTGACATTTCTTTCCGTTTATACTCAGAAATAAAGATTTTCGTGGATTCGGCAGTCATAACTAACTTTGGTAACGTCCCTTGCACCATTTTCTTAGTTTACAGGTACGTTTGGAGGGTGGTGAAATCTTCTATAAAATGTAATGCCAACGTCTTAAATTTTATAAAAGAAATCAATTATTTTATTTTTTTATTATTATTATTTAATTATTAAATATGCCCCATTACATTGTAAAATATTTTATAAAATATCTTTTATCAAAGATCTTTGACAATGATCTTTTACATTATAATGCCGGCCTAAGCCAACATTAGTGGGACAAATCGCCCATAGAGTGAGAAGCCCATGGCCATAACATCACATGGAGGAAGGAATATATTCCTTCCTACATGTGACTATACGCCTCAGCAGTGCACGCCATCAGGCTGCTGTGCTACACGAACGAGTTTTCTTCAGAACATGTGTAGCATATCTCACTTAACGGAGTGGATTAATCAGAAGCTGATCTCAGATAATTATAATTTTAATCCGATAAACCTAAAAACATTTTAACAAATCATTCCCGTGAGGATAGGTTGTTGATTAACAAAAGAGGGGTAAATCTAAATTTTGGAAAAGAATAAACTTCTAGCTACTTGTGCTCATGCTCCATGTTTGTGCTCAAACGTATGATAAAAGGATCGTTGATGTTTATATTTAAAAACATCTTTGTATTATGTATATGTTTCAGAGCAGAGACAATATGTTTTAAATGGTGTATGTTGTGGGCGGTAGTATGAATATAGATGTTTTGTGTTTTTTAATAATTGTGTAATGGGTGATCTAAAAGACGTTGGACTGAGCCTTTTTCAGGGAGAAGAATCTTTACATATAGACCACAACAAAAAACGTCTTGAAGAGGAGGAGGCGGAAGCTGATCAGCGTAAAAGAAAGGAAGAGGTTAGAATACTAAAGCATTTTGAAAAACTAAAAAGTTTTAGATGAATAATATAGAGGAAAGTATAATTATAATCATATTTTTTTGTTTTATTCTTTTTTTTTATCGGTTTTTATTACTAAACAGCTGCAGGATATTTTAACGAAAGCTTTTGAAGACATGTCTTATGATGATGATGACGACTGTGATGATGATGACGATGATGGCGATGATGAGGAAGAAGCTGATGAATATAATGAAGATAGAAGTATTACTTATCGTAGTAATCAGGGTGACATTCTTCCAGGTACTAATGATAAGTTGCTGTTAAGGGAAATATCTAACAACTTATATACAATCATTTTGAGTTGTTAATATAAACAATGATGACTTTACAGATTATGTCACGGAGAATAATTTTCGAGTTCTTCCTCCAAGACCGGTTACTGAGGGCTCTGTGGTGTTTCCAGAAAACAACCATTCTTCATCTCCAAAAACAAATGGCAACAATGTGGTCTCTGGATCATCACAAGAAGCTGGTTAAGTGTTTTTCTGCTCTCTGTATTTTGTCTTGTTGAATGATTTGACTGCAAAATTCTGTTATTAATTTCACTGTCATACTTTCTACTTTGTTGTTCTGTAGGTGGAAGAGTGTGTGATATTTCCTTAGAAAATTGTCCGACTCAGGGTCAGGTCAAATAAATCGGGGGGGGGGGGGGATGTGAATGCAGCAACAAAGAGAAATTATGTATTCCCCAGTTTCTCTTGTTTTTCATAGTTGTGGTTTTGATTTGTACTTCTGCTGTCCTGATTTGTATTCTCAACGTTTTCCATATTTGCCTCCCAATATTTTGTTGATGTAGTTAAACAACTTCTCACTGCTTTCACACCTTACTTACAAGAAAATGTCAAAATCAAATTGCACCATACTGATTGTTTCTCCTTGAACAACAATGCCACATTCTAATTTATCTCTCTCTGTCTTGGTTGCTTCCTCTACATAAAAGTTAATTATGTATCTGTTTGATGACCAACAACTTTGCTTCACTCCAATTTTAACTGATTCTTATCTGCTATGATTCTCAACTTTTATTACAGCCACTTGTTTCTTAATTGTTCTTATCTTTATATTTAAAAATTAAAAATGTTTGAGTAATTTGTCCAATCTAGCATCATCAAAACTCCCACCTGTCCAAATTAATGTTCATGTAATATCTCTTCCACTTACTTTTTTTTCAATAATTCTGTGTATTATCCCAGTTAGTAACTTTGATTCATGTGTTGAGATATGTTAAACAAAATTTTCACCTTTCTGAAGATATTCAAGGTTTCCTAATCCAATTTGTAACAGATCATTAAACCTGTAACCTACTGATTTGGCAGTATTATTGCTTTCCACTGGTTACATTTATTGCAAGTTATCAATTGTAAATAAGATTTGCAATTTTCAAAGCTGTGGGTGGTAGAGGCGCCTTTGCATCCCAACTAACTAACCAATCTCGAATAGTATGTATTGATCCTGCCGCCACCCTGTGCTAACCTTTGAGGTCGCTCTGTCTGACTGACCAGCAGGGCCGACGCTAGGATTCTTGGCCCCCCCCCCTCCCCTCTGCCCTGACAAAAGTTTAAAGTAATAACTTTTTTTTATAAAGTGAGAAAATTTTAATGTAAAAAATCAAATTACACCTATTCTAAGAATTTAAACTTTTGATTACTATTTAGCTAGGTACTCGGGAGGGGCAGACACAAGGTACTTTTGCACTGCTTACCCCCTCCCCAATGCCGTTTAGACAAGGAAGCTGGGTGTCATTTGCTGATTTATGTGGTTACTTAATTTTATCATAAATTCCTTATGAAAGTGTCACGCAATTGATACGTAGATTGAGTTGTGGCCGTCTGGCAGACAGGACTATGTCGGTTTTGTTTGAATTTATTTACGAATATGCAAATATCTTCATTCATTTACGAGTTCGATGTAATTCTTTGCCCATCAACCTATTCGGGTTTCAGTGACATGAGAAACAAGATGGCGTATTGATGCTAATATGTATTCTTTCTTTACTCACGCTATTCGGGATGAGAATTTAATTTAATTTAATTGCAATGGAGCACAGGCTCCGGTGGCAATTTCCCTACACACCCATCTTCCCCCTGCACCTACCTACATTTGCCCTCCACAAATTTTATCTTTAAATTCTTTCAAAATTTTCGGTAAATTATTCATCATTTCTCTTGGTAACTCATTCCAATCCCTGACACCCTTACCTAAAAAGAGAATCTTCCTACACCCTTGTGGCTGAAATCGAGTGCCAGCTTGTGGTCATGGTCATTTTTTCCCTTCCATGCACTACTTTTCATACCTATTGCAATATCTTTCCATGCCTCATCACCAGTATATGCCCTGTACACTCCCATGACCCTCCTCATCCTCCTCCTGTCTTGCAATGAATCCCATTCCAGCTGCTTTATCATATCCGTCACTGATTGCATTCTGTGGTAATTTCCAGAAACAAATCTAGCAGCTTTCCTTTGCACCCTCTCCAATTCCTGTATTTGATACGCAAAGTGAGGGCCCCATACTACACTACCATATTCGAGCAATGGTCTCACCATAGTTTTGTAACCCAGTTCCTTTACTTCTCCCGTACATCCCCTCATCACTCTCTCCAACAAGTGCAGAATTTTGAAACCTTTTCCTACCACCTGTCCAATGTGTTCTGCCCAGTTAAGCTTGTTATCAAATGTAATGCCAAGATATTTACATTTCAAGTCTTCTGCAAGCAATTATTTCCCCACCTTATATCCATAATTAACCTTTTGTTTTTTGTTTGTGTATCTAATTAGCTGACTCTTCTTTGTATTTATCTTCATCCCATGTTTACCAACCCAACTAGATATCATGTACAGATCACCCTGCAACTGTTTACAATCCTCTATCGTTTTGATCCTTTTATACAGCATTGTCATCTGCAAACAATCTAATTTCAGATAGTAAACAATCAACACAATTATTCATTAGAATAATGAATAGCAATGGTCCCAATACGCTACCCTGTGGCACACCCATTTTTACTTCCACTTCTTTTGATACTACATTTCCTACCCTAACTTTCTGTTTTCTACCTTTTAAAAATTCTTCTACCCAGCAAATGACTTTCTTATCCACTACAATGGTTTTTACCTTATTTACTACCATTTTATGGCTTACTCTGTCAAACGCCTTAGACAGATCTAGTGCTACACTATCAATTTGGCCTCCCTTCTCCATTTCATCTGAAATATCTTGCATATATCCCACCAACTGAGATTCGTATGAATATCCTTGCCTGAAACCATGTTGCCTGCTTGAAAACAAATTACGTTCCTCACATATATTTCTGATGTGGTTGCATATCAATCTTTCCATTAATTTACCTACCACTGATGTCAAACTGATTGGCCTGTAATTCTCAACTCTATTTCTCACCCCTCCCTTATGTACCGGTACTACTATTGCACTTTTCCAGTCCTGTGGTAAGCAGCAAGTGTCTAGACTCAATTTAAATAATATTTCAAGATAAGGTACAATGTCACATCCGGCTATCTTTAAGATATCTGTAGTAATATTATCTTCACCATCCCCTTTATTGTTTTTCAGCTTTCTTATTTCCTTCATGATTTCCTCTGGATGGATATCAAATTTTTTACTATCGTCATTTCTAATTGTGTTGTTAAGCTCATTCTCCGAATTAGACCCTCCTGTTTCTGATTCATTGTCCCTAATGCTTTCACTGAACCAGTTACTTAAAATCTCTGCCTTTTTCAAATTGTCAGTAACTTCTTCTCCATCCTTATCTATAAGTGTCTCTACACTCTCCCTTCCCCTCAGTTTCCTGATATAGCCATAGAAATTTCTAGATGCATCAGTCAATGGTCCTCCTGCACTGACAATACTCTTCATAAACCCATCTTTAGCCATTTTCTTTGTGTTAAGTCCTTGTTTAGTTGTTTTAAATATTCCCTACTACCCTGCTGTCTCTTAACTCTGTTATGTTCTTTTCTTACCAACCTCTTTAACCTCCTCACTTCCCTATTATAGTACATAGGTTCTCTACTTCTCTTTATTTTCTGCTTTGGAATAAATTTTTCTTCCCCCTTTCTTATTATTTCCTTGAACTCTTCCCACCTTAACTCTACTGTACCTGAGCCTTCCTTCCATCTGCTGAATTGTTCTCTGAAATATCTCTTCAAATTCGAAACCTGTGCCTTTTTATAATTGTACCTATTTCCCCCTTCAATTTTGGCTGCTGGTTTACTGAATCCTCATATAACCATCAGAACTGCTTCATGATCACTTATTCCTTCAGTTACTTGATACCTCAAAAGGTTTTCATCAGGCTTAATTAGAAATATAGAGTTTATTTGGTACAAAGCAACCTGTGTCACTCACAATTTGCGGAGTATGGTTACAGAAAGTTTAAAGTGATTGTTTTGATAAAATGTCTTGGATTCATCTACACTATGCATTAGGTTTAACTAATACAACCTATTTTCTGTTTTTGCAGGTGACTACTTGCCCTCCCATTTGGCATATCCACCAGGGGGCGGCTTTGGAGCTCCAACTAGGGAACGTCTTCCTTCGACCCCTCTTGGGAATGTATCTACTAACCAACACACTGTGGCAGCTTCCTCCGGCCCGGAGAACGTAGACCAGAATGAGGTGTACCGCCAGGCTGGTGAGTACTAACACTCGCCTCTTTTCATTTCTTCAAGTTCTCTGTTGAAACACGGGAGCAAGGAGTAGATTATTTACTCATGTAATTGCTGCTCGACATAATCACATTGTCCCAAAATATGTTGACAGTCGAGAGGACACAGTTTCAAAAACAGATGAATGCTGAAGACCATCTCCAATTTCCTTTCAGGTCTGTCACCCATTCTTGTCTGGCTCTAATGGCTTTGATAAGTTTTAAAGGAGGGGGGGGGGGGAATGGAAGTAGCCTACATAATGCTGCGAGTGATCTAAAAAAAAAAATCTTGCACAAAATACTGAGTAGTTTTTTTATGCAGCCAAAACCTTGTTCCTGAATGCTAATAGAGGACTCTTTGGAGAATTGCATAAAAAAAGTGAAAGTTATTAGATGAACTCTGGGTTCCAACGGCGTCCATCAAAAGAGATCCAACAAAGAAGTCTACAGCAAAATAGAGAAAATCATGGTAATAACCTGCAAAAGACAGGCATGATTCTATGGCCACCTCAAACGAAGTAAGCAGACTGACCAAAAAAGTATTTAATTTATTAGATTCAGAAACCTAAACTGTAATGCCCCGGTTTGTAAATATTAAAGAAGACCTTCATTTGTTGGGATTAAAACATGAAGATGCTTCTGATTGAGATCCGTTTTGGAAGAAGTTAGGGAAAAAACCAAGACACACTCCTAAAGAAGACGCGGTATTTCTTTGACTGAAGAGCACAAACGGGCCTACTCAAACGAATGAAGGACTTACGGGCCCAAAAGAAGATGAAATTCGCTGCCAATTGCAAAAAGGCTTAATGTGGTCCTAGTTGGCCTTTCTGTTGGTATGAAAAGCCACAGAAAAACTGTTAACACCAGCAAACTAGGCCATCCAACACCAGCTCCCACAACTGTAATGACTGTCTGCTGTCAGTGTTTTCATCCCTTCAGAACTCTGTACATCAGTGTACACTTTCACAGTGGTAACGCTTGAAAAAAGTTTCTCCGTCTTCTAGCAACATCAAATTTGCATTGCTGGCGAAGTTTCGGAAGCTAGCGTTGTTTCTGTTGTCAACTGCTTTATATTAACTGAAGTTAGTGTGTTATATGTAGCTGCCGGCAGGGAGGGGCGGGGCACTGCTCTTGTGGTGATGTCACGTTTTGAGTCGCCTATGCCCTAGTACGGTGCGACCCCGCATGACTTGTAATAATTTTATAGCCAGCTTCCACATGTGATATAAGGGAGGTCTTGATCCCGATTTATAACATTACCATTATGTCTTATCTCTATTGCTTCTGCATTCGGGAAGACGTCACTTCAAATACCCATCCAGGCATCCAGATTTGGGTTTCCGATGATTTCCCCAAATGACTCCAGCTGAATGCCGGGATGCTTCCTAAAAATGGCTGTGGCCAAATTCCTTCCCGTTGCTTGTCCCCCATTCCCATCCCCCCTCTAATGACGTTGAAGCCAACAAGGTGTAATGCCATTAAAAAAAAAGTATTGCTTCTTTTACAACACTGTCTCAAATTATCTGAGTGGCAGAGGTTTGTCATTTTTTCAAGCAATGATTCATGCCTATTGTCAGTAGCATATTTGGCCATTGCAGATTTTTCCTTCTGTCCAAGTTTAAAATCTTCTATTAATTGTTCTCTAGATCTTAAAACTAGCTAATCGACATACCTTTGATACTCAAGTATTCATGTAATCTCAACACCTGTTATCATCCGACCTCTGGTCAATTCATCACTTACTTCTTTTATTATATTTGATCGATTTTGTTTCTTAGTCATGGTTTCCAGTGAAATTATATGTTCATGCATAATATAATTATTTTTTTCACTTCCTCTCCCTTGGTATGTGCCCAGTAATCATCACGTGTCATTTACGTGGTGGTGATTGATGTGTACACAACCTTCACTTGCTATGGGTTTCATCACATTTCTGCACAATTAAGGGTTAATAATTTAATTTGTTTGGAAAAGAAACCAAAGCTGTAGTCTTTGCTGATATCATGATTTGGGGTGAAATTGCGGAAGAGGTGCAAGAGAAGCTGGAGTCTTGGAACAAGCTGTTTGAGGAGTATGGACTGAAAATCAGCCAGAGTAAGATGGTGGTCATGCCAACAGGTACAGGGACTTCGAATGTGAAGATTTACCTAAACAATCAACAACTACAAAATGTTGACCAGTTCAAATATCTTGGCAGTACTCTTGAGTAAAAACACCAGTAAACATGAAATTACAAACAGAAATAATAATAACCAGGTGAGATTTCTAGTGTGGGACAACAAAGTTCCCAGAAAGTGCCAACATACACTATTCAAAACCTATTACATCCCCGTACTGAATTAAGCACTAGAAACATGTACCCTGTCCAGAAGAGACATTAATAGACTTCAGGCCTCTGAAATGAAATTTTTGCGTACCATGCTCCAGAGAACACGAAATGAGAAAGTGAGAAATGAAATCAATCGTGCAGAGGCCGGTATAAACATCAGTGTGGCAAAATACTTACAGCATTTTCACCTGAGGTGGTATGGACATGTCCAAAGGATGGAGGAAGAAAGAAGAGCAAAGGCCTACTCTAATATGACCATCTAAGGGAAAATACGTGTTGCGAGGCTCAAAAAGAAATGGATAGACCAAATCAAGGAGGATATAGAAGACTTAGGGCTAGATTGGAAGACTGTTCATGAACAACAACTACTCGTGAACAGGAAGAGTGCTCATGACCAGCACCTGCGAGACTGGAGCTGGAGAATGATGATGACTTTAATTTCTTTTTTCCCATTTTTGTGTGTTCATCAAAAGCGGGACATCAGCAAAGTACAACCAAGTGAAATGAAGTTTTTAAGAGGTAGAATGGGAGCCACTAAAATGGACAATAAGGAATGAAGTGATTAGACCCACCATAAACGAGGACCCCTACAGGAAAAGGTAGAGAGACTGAGATGGTATGGACATGTAAAGAGAATGGAGGCTCAGAGAATACTAAGAAAAATCCACGAAATTAAGATGGATGGTAAACGACCCAGAGGAAGACCAAGAGATGGATGGATGAAAGGAGTGGAGGAGTGTGTACGGAAGAGAGGAGAGGACTGGAACAAAGTGGTGACAGAGAGGTGGTGGGATGAAAGAAGGAAATGGAGAGGATAAGCAGACCCGGCCAGAGGCTGGAAACTGTTGAGGATGATGATCTAATTTGTGTGTCCTTTGTCCATTTTTTGTGAGTGGACTTACTTTTCCTAATCTCTCTCTCTTTTTTTTTTTTATATATCATTTCATAAATTTTAGAAGTTTGTTTTCAGTATTTGGGGAAAGGGGAGAGGGGTGAAATCAGGCTCATGCAAATTAAAAGTGTAAAACATATCACTAGGTTAAAATGGCACAAAGGTGATGTATCTTTCAGTGGCTGAGACATTATTAAAAAACGTTTAGTGTCTGTATGAATGTAAATAGCTGATGCTTCATTTGATTGTTCCAGCCTACAACAGCACAGAGCAACTGCAAGTATTGTACGAAGTACGCACGCGTGAAGTGCAGCGACTGACACAGGAGCTTGCCGCGGTGCGTGCAGAGGCGGCCGCAGAAGTCGACTCGCTTTACAGGCGAATCGCTCTCCGAGAGGCCGAGCGCGACCGTGCCGTGCTGCAGCTCAAGAATGCGCAGTCACTGCTCGGTAGGTTTCATTAACTCTGCCTGAGGGGGTTCCAATTAACACACAGATAATTGTTTTCGTTTTAACCAGTCGTGACTTATTTTAGACAAAGATGTCAGGTTTTTTTATAGTTCTACTATTTTCTCAAACTATAGTAATATGAAGACATACTGCTGTATTTATAAAGTTGAACCTAGCGTTGTTGGTGAGCGGTTAATGATCTGGCCTCCCGTTCGGGAGGACACCAATTCAAATCCGTGTCCGGGCATCCAGATTCCGGTTTTCCATGTTTTCTCAAATCACTCCAGGTGAATGCCGGGATGTTCCCTTCAAAAGGCCATAATTGAATTCCTTCCCATTCCTTGTCCCCAGTCCCATCCCGCCTCTAATGACCCCAACGTCGACGAGGCGTAAAGCACTAGTAAAAAAAATTATATATATAATCAGTTTAACTTGTGTGCATAAAATGCTCTGACAAACATGAAAAGATTGGTTTTGTAGTTTCTGATGTAAGTGTGGCACTTTACTTGGAATTAGTACTTACCTTAGCACCATTAGTTTTTGGTTTTATCAGAATTTTTATATTTGTAATTTGTTTTTTAAAATATTTGATAACTTCTGAGGTTTATTCTTAAAAAACAAAACACTAATTCTTTTATACACTGCAATACATTCATTTTCCATTGATCCCAATATAATCTGTGGGATGTGGAAAGTTGTCAGTTTACAGTTAAAAAATTTTGCAACAAAATATGTACACCAGAAGATGTACAGTCACAGCATACATCGTACATTGTGTCAACCACATTTGCACAAAGTACTGGCAGTTGTAGGAATAAATCAAGTTAAAAGAACATGACATTATTCAAAGTTTTTGTATTTTAAGATGAGCATTTAAAGTATTAGAATCTGTAAGAGTGAAGTAACCCACATGGCCATCACATATAAAAAAAATTAATAAAATGCTCTTGGACTTAGTTTCATAAAAATTATAAATACAGAAGAATTTTTTTAGTTAGAATGTGGAGCATTGTTGAAAAATTAGCTCTAGACAATACAGAGTAATTGAACAGTAAATTTTAGACACAAATAGAATTGCCATTCTCTGATTAATTATGTCTTCAAATTTCCTGTGCGTGATGATGCATTATGGGATAGCTTTATTAGCTTTCAGTATTCATAGCTATATATTCTTGTGTAGTAATGTTTGTGGACAACTGTATGATTAGACACGAGTATTGAGAATAATGTATGTGCATTGTCACAACATTCCTGTCTTTATCTTTGGAAAATAAATTGATTTACCTTTCCTAAATAAAGGTAGAGAAGATTAAGGCAAAAAGAGGATAGAGAAAAAAAAAAAAAAAACATGAATGAAATTAAGAACAGCCAAGTGGAAACATAAGGAGATAATACCTATTGATTAATATCAAACTTGTTTAATAACTTTGTTTTCTGTTAGGTTTGAATATTGGAGAGGTATGATTTAGGTTGAAAGTTGCAATGGACAGGCCCTGAGTAGCAATGGTAGTCCGTTCCTGTTCCATCTCATTTTGGAACAGCTTACTTGCAATCCTTAAAATATTATTCAGATAGCAATATATCATTTGGTTGTGATGCCAAGTTTTATAATTATTTACTTGTTTATCTTTAAACAGTAACTATACACATCAAACAAACATGGGTTCAAATCTTCATCCATCCAGATTTTGGTTTTCAAAAATGATTCCAGGCGAATGTTGGGATGGTTCATTCGAAAGGTCAAATTCCTGCTCGTTTCTTGTCCCCCTTTCTATCCCAGATATAACCTCACCACGATGAGCCGTAAATCGCAAAGCGGGCATCGTTTTCCACATACATGAAATCGTTTTAAGTTGAGCCGTCTGGTTGCTTCTCCAGCAAATAAGGGTCTGGGTTTGAAAATTCAGGGCACCAGTGTCAACAGGAACAACCTTGCTTTGTGATAGGACATTCTGCAGTTACCACCTTAGCATTTCACGACAGTGTTGCTCCTAGAAAATTGGCAACACTTATGTTATATTTGCAGGTGGGCCGAACGGGGTGGGTGAACGGTTAACGCTCTGGCCTCGCGTTCGGGAGGACGGCAGTACGAATCCCCGTCCGAGCATCCAGATTTGGGTTTTCCATGGTTTCCCCAAATCACTCCAGGTGAATGCCGAGACGCTTCCTTCAAAAAGGCCATGGCCGAATTACTTCCCGTTCCTTGTACCCAATCCCATCCCGCCTCTAATGACCTCGACATTGATGAGGCGTAAAGCCACAAGTAAAAAAAAAAAAAAAAAAAAAAAAAAAAAAAAAAAAAAAAATGCATGTGGGAATTGTACCGTTGTCAGGATGAATAAGGTCTGCAATAAAGTTTAAAGCTTGAAGAAACTTCAGCAAGATGTCTGTCATGCATTAGAATGTGAGCATCATCAAATGTTTGAACCAGTAGTTAAAAAGCAGCATATCTTTTTAAAATCTCATGTGAATGACAATTTATTTCAGGTATAAGAATGAAACAGAACTCGCTGTTAAACAGTTTGATTCTTTGTTACAAAATATTCTACACTGGTATTGCATGATAACTGTTGCTTTTACCATCGGTGGTGAATATTTGGAAGCGTGTATTTTTCATTTCTTGCCTCCTCTTATGGACGCTAGTACTTGTTGAAATGAGACGTTGTAAGGGATGTACCTCTGGTATGTTCACAATATTAATGAACTCCAAGTAGGATATCTGAAATGAAGGTTTGATCACTTAGCCAATGAAATAACCATTTGCTGACTTGAAAATCATCCAATAGACTTGGATAATCTTCTGTGTAAATCTCACGTTTCATTCCAGACCTCCATTTGTTGATACGTTGGCATACATATTTGCTTATAGTAATAATTTTAGGTGAAACATACCATATTCACATTTCTGGATAAATTAGTGGATATCACTGTTATTACAATTTCTACATTGATTTCTAATGATTTGTGTAGTAACACTTTGTTATGAAAAAAATACATGTTACTTTAGACTTGTTATCTTGTGCTATAAATTTTCGTGTTACATTACAAAACTCTTTTCACTTTCTGATCACCTTGTTGTTTCTCCGATTTTGCAGTTGAAAGCAAGGGCAAGATCACAACGCTTCAGAATGAAGTTGAGACACTTCAGAAGAATATTTCAAACCTGGAGAGTTCGAAAAAGCAAGTGAGTGGCCATATTAAAGATTTATTGTTCACCTGTTAAAACTAATTATCAAGATGTTTATGAAAAGTCATGTCCTTCAAGTGTATAATATTAGCTGCACCAAAAATATGCTAAATGATTCTAAAACATTTTCTTGCGTTTATATCCTTATAAGCTCTTTTGTCAAAATGACTACACGAGAAAACTTTTTATTATTTCCTGTCACATTAAATTAGAATAGATTTGCTAACGATTTTAAGCTGCTTACATTCTTTTCTAAATATCAGCTGGAAAAAAAAGAAAGGAATCCTGATAGTTGATGTATAATCGGTTATTGGCATATCTCAGAAAGACGTCGGTTATGACCAAAATGCAAAACAGAATTGGATTAAATTTGGCTCCCCTGCTCTTCAGCGAGACCGTCATCACAAATGATTCCAGCGCGGTGCAAGTTTTACAGAGGTTACAAGCTCTCACCTGAATAATAGACTGGCTAACGGGGAGCTATGAACGTACATACAAGGTGTTAAACCATAACAAATATAGGATTATGTAGGAGTCACTTTGGATAGAAAACTGAGTTGCAAATAAAATGTAATAATCACAGCTGTGAAACGTGGAACAACCTCAACTCTCTGGTCATCTGCTTTGGGAATGGTTTATTCTGCGGCTCTGTATGGCTCGATTATAAACATACACAGAAAATGAACTGGACATACCAATGTGGATGATATTTGGAACAATAATAACCACTCATCTCATCTGGTTGTCGTTCTCACCCAAATTCCTCCTCTGAAAATGCACAGATAACATGCACTCATAAGTGAATATCAGGGGAACGATAGCAACTACTGTCACATTCATTCTTTTGTATCTTAATTCAATTAAATTCCACTCCAGAATGTTTCTCTTTGTACCAATCAGAAACATGATTGAAAACCCGTTTAATGTCACTCGGTATTGGAGAAGGAAATGGGAACAATTGTCACCAATGCATTCAAGATATCTCCAATGTATCACCGTAAGAGCACCTGGGTTTGACCCACCGAGGAGACTGAATTAGAACCAATTGTGGCAGTTGCACAGACCCACTACAGAAAAGGAATTTGATTGTGTCCCCGGTAAGTGACTGTGGGACAAACAATTGAGCACATAGTGCTAGTGTCCCATAAGGGCATACCCCAGCCAATTTAGTGGTTTCCTGTATGTGAAGGACACTGCAGTTCAGCGTTTATAGTTTAGATATATGCTTGTTACATTCACTATTGTTTGTTCTTTTACAATTATTTAATGCTGTATTGTGATTTGTATTAATCCCATTATCTTAGTGTTATAGATGACCATTGATATCATTAGTAAGTTCAATATGCATTTTAATACCAATCACTTGTGAAAAATACTTACTCATACTTCTTACACCCTGAAATAAGTGTATTTTTCACAAATGTATGACTCACTACTGACCAAGAAAATGTTCCACATCATCAACAGATCCCAATAAATCAAAGCATGACGACTTGTAGAAATCCAGAAGTACCTTGCAGAAGTCAGTCTAGAGCTACTGACATCTACACGCCGTAAACCTAGACAAATAATCGCTTCACATAAATTTGCATCCAAGATCCCAACAGCAAAAAATCTGAAACTTGGAAATGCATAGAGCGAAAGGATGTGGAGGTTTTGGGAAGATAAGATAGACAATGCAAATTAATGGTTCCACGCACTCCTTAATGGGATGAACTATAAAATAAATATTTATATGGAAAGGATAGATAAAATACACCCAACACTCACCAAAGTAGAACGGAGGAGGGCAGCAGCAGCAGCACGAAATAATACACTAACACAGAAAACACAATATTTTGGGGTTAACCATTAGTCAAGTTAAAAGAAACAAGTGGCTGAGCTCGCGCAAGCCTTCCGGTCAGCACAGCCACTCATATAAATAAATATGAAGGTGTAATATTAAAATTTGGTTTCTTGACTGACTACCGAGATATATTGCTATAGGTGAATGAAATACATTATAATATTTTTTACTTGCTAACCTTTTCTCCTTGTTAGTATTGAATATATTTGTGCATTTCTTTCTTTACTCTTCATCAATTCAAAATTAAACATTAAAGCATCGGTTCCCAACCTATGGGTCGCGACCCACTGGTGGGTCACGGCGTGTGTTTAGGTGGGTCGCCACAATAATATATCTTTTATTTCATCTATTTAAAAAAAATATAACACGATATTTTACAAGTACAATAATCTTTGAAAGCTCTTAGCTTAAATTAAAACAATGTGAGGGAAAAAAACGTTTCTTAAACAGTCGGCCAGTATTACGCAGTAACCTCGTTGTGAGATATAGCAGCGGCAGCAATCGCGCAATCGTTATGGCGACCCCTGAACACCCCCTCTCCCACCCCTCTGTAGAGCGGAGATGCGCACGCATACCACCTGCAATTTCACTTCTCTTATTGTTATTTTCTTGTTTATTCTTGAAACCAAAGCCTTCGATCGAAACACTCTTTCTTTGCTTGTGAGAGTGAGTTATTGTTTGCGTTTTGTTTTGATTGAGAATAGATTTAATGTGATTAATCGTGGAATTTCAGCAGTCAACTTGATCAGGTGACGGTCTTTGCAGCCGCCTCCCGGTCTATAATAAGTTTATTGTTTTATGTATTATGAATTCGTGTTTTCATTGTCAGTATATCTTTTGTACGAAAATTTGTCTTTTCATAGAATAGGATAGTCGATAGCGTATCGAGGTCATACAACAGTTCCCATTCTGATATTAGATAGTCTCATATTAGGTGGGTCACAATTTTATTTTATTTTTACTTAAAAGTTGATCATGTATCAGTAAAGGTTGGGAACCACTGCATTAAAGAATGTCATTTAGTTTGTTTTAATCTCCTTCAATCAACAGCTCCCGTCTCTAAAGACCTCGCTGTTAAGAGACGTAAAGCAGTTAAAAAAAAAATCAACAGCTTTTACGTACAACCAAGCAATTTTTAAATAATATAAGCCGTGCTCACACACTTCTTTAATTTTTTCTCTCTGACAAAGATCTTCTCACAGTTCATTGTTCAGAGACTTTCATATAGATTGCCATAGAAATAACTTTTGCCCAACTCGAATAATTGGAAAAATTAATGTAAAAAAAATGTTAAACTAAACAAGAAGCAACATAAAAGGAAAAGAAACATTAATCAATAACTCTTTTAGTATTACGAGACTGTTTTTCCTTACAACGTAATAGTGCCATGTGTCTTTGCACGGATATGGAATATGATGACTGGATTACGTGAACCTGTTTATTCTATTCGTTGCAGAGGAGCTCTGTGGTTAAAGTACTGTCTTAGAATTCAGGATCCAAAATTAAAATCGCAGTGGATAGTGATGTTCCGATTCCATCAAAGTATTGATACCTACTTAAATGAGTAGTACTCAAATTGTCTTACGATACTTACTCATATGAGTACTGCAAAAGAATCGATACCTACTCACATAGATACTTTTTTAAAAAAAATTAAGGTTGAAATATAAAAATATACGTGTCATGTTACTAAATTATTTATTTTATATGCCTAGTGTAATAAAATCAAATAACATTCAATAAACATTTGTATTTATTTATCGAAATTATAATAAAGCTCACATCATAAACAAACTTTGAAGGTTTTGTCTTATCTTTAAATATTTATTTTTTTAATAGTTTTAACACTTTTGAACAACAAAAGTCCACTTTTGGAAGATTTCCCAAAAAAAAAGCAATTGTTCAAGTATTTTGGGGACAACTTGTTTCTTTTATTTTCATTGTTTCACCCGCATTAGAAACAAACATTCACTCAATAATGAAGTTGCTACAACAATAAGATACAGATTACAGCTCCTGAATACAAAATTCACAATTGCCTTTGAGAATTTTTTTAGATAGCAGTTGACCAAGCTTTTCATTCAGTTATGTTTATATCTGATCAAGTGGTTTGGGCTTGGTTTTCAGCAAGGTGTATGTGACTGTTAGGGTGGTTCCTTTAAAAGGCCTCAGTAGATTTCCATAAAGTTCCTTCTACATCATCATATCTTAGCTCTAATGATCTCATCATCAACGAACTGTAAAGCCCTGATAGAAAAAGAAAGAAAACTCCCTGTTATACCATTAACACTAGCACTTAAATGCTCTTGTCCTTTATTTACAGGAAACATCTATGAATATCTCTGTCTCTGGAAATTACCGCAGAACACAATCGGTAACTAATATGATAAGGGATTCATTGGAGGATAGAAGGTTGTTGAAGAGAGTCGTGGGACTGGTGATGAAGCATGGAAAGATATTGGTGGAAAAATTAAGAGAGGTGCTTGGAAGGGTAAGGTTGACCATGACCACAAGCTGTCACTTGATTTCAGGCACAAGGGTGTGGGAAAATTTTCTGTCGCAGGAAAGGCTGTAAGGGATTTGAATAAATTGCCAAGAGAATTGATGAATAATTTACCAGAAACTCTGAAAGAATTTAAAGTAAAAATTAATTGGGGGCAAAAGTAGTTTGGAAGAGGGAAGGAGGAAGGCGGATGTCTGGGGAGATTATCACTGTAATGTTCAATTTTATCAATTATTATTGTCATAGAGCAGATAGGTTAGCACAGAACCAGTATGCGACTTATATTCTCAAAATTTAAATTACTTTGGTCGGCAACGAGAAGAAAGGGCGATGTATTAACCTGTAGAGATAAATAATGAATAGTAAAACATGGAAGAGTTAGGAGGAAGCACGTTGAAATTTCGCTTGATTGCAGCTGAATTGTGCATTGCCTGGAGGCATTCAGGAATCCCAGTACGAGACTCACCTTGTATGGAATGTAGTTAAGAGCAGCTAAATTTGTTTCTGAATTATGTTACAAAAACTTATACATCTGATAGTGATACCAATGGACAGAGTAATTCTTTAACCGACGCATGTCGCAATTGTAAAATCGAATAATATAAAGCAAAAAATTAGATTATCAGTTATGTGGCAAAATTTTCTTTGAGAGGAAAGGGAGTGAGGGACTGGAATAAATTGCGCAGAGAAGTGATGAATAACTTACTGGAAACACTGAAAGAATTTAAAGCAGAAATTAGTAGAGGGCAAAAGTATGTTGGAGGGGGAAAGGGAGGGGGTGTAGGAAGATTGCCACCGGAGTGGTGCTCCATCGCAATTTTATTAATTATTATTATTATTATGTTTAATATCTGATGATTGTTTCTGTAAATATTTTGGTCTCTGGGAAGGGCTAACCGTGCCGTGTTCCCCCAGCTGGAGACGCAGCTCGCGGCGGCACAGTCGTCGGCGACGGAGCTGCAGCACAGGGTGCTGACGCTGGAGCGCAGTCGACTGGGCGACGGCGAGGCTCTGCTGAGACAGGCGGAGGAGAGGCACCGGCGGGAGGTGGAGAGGCTGCGACAGCAGGCGGAGGACCGCGCCGCACAGTTCAAAGAGCAGGTGACCAAACAGTACAATACAGAATACCGTGTGTTGTGGCAAGACAGTATTAAGCCGTGTATATTATTTGTAAAGCTTAAAGTCGCCATGAAGAATTGTTAAGCGCAGAGGCGCACGGTGCAATGAAGTAATTGAGTCAGTCTGAGACTAGCCGCTGCGAAAGTCAGTCTGTAGTGGGCCGCCGCAGGATTCGGTACCTGGCTGCCGCAAGAGTTACGTTAAGGTTACAGCGCGGTTTTGTATAATTGTATTGTGGACCTAAAAGTTGTAAAATGTCGTCCACTAATCACATTAGGGAAGTGCTTCGTGACGAACGACAAGCTAGCAGTGGTGAGAAGTGCTAACACAGTGCGTTGACTCGATAGTCGGAAGCGTGGTCAGAACTTTCAATCGGAGGAAATGAAGTACTGTATAGCCTTATCAATGGTCAGGATGAACGAGTATAATTAGTGGTGGTGATTGGGATAGATGTATGTGCTTGGTGAACTTAAATGCGACCTGTGAATTGACTTAGTAGAAGAATCGAATCTGCAAACCTAAACAATCAAGCCTACTATCCACCATACCATTATCACTTGCTCGCCACATATGGTAGCAAGCCAATTAAATCGCTACAGTTTATATCAGCAGATTGCTTAAGGCCAATTCTAATCACCAGATTGTAGCCCCTGTAAAATGTCAAGCATGAAGATCATAAAGAACTGTACAAATATTGCAGTGTGTTATGTTGATTATTATCACCACAAAAGAGGAAAAAGATATTTCTGAACTGAAAACCTTGTCTGCTGGAGTACTGGTTAGCTTGAGAACAAAATACAGGTAGAGTCAAAAAGGACTTTACAACTTTGGAATGATGTAGAAATTTATTAAGACAACTTACAGAATCTGTAGATGTGACATTTTGTAAAAACAATCATTTTCTTCCCACATTTGTTGCAGACAATTGGGCATAACTTGTGCAACAGCAGCGTAGAATCAATTTTTCAGGTTGGCCAAATTGTTTGGTAGGGGAGGAACATACACTGACCTTTAATGAAATGCCAGAGAAAGTAATCCAGTGGTGTCAAGTCTGGGGAGCGAGGTGGCCATGTGATTGGCCAATCCACCGACCTGGGAAGCGATTATCGAGGAAATCTCGAACTTCCGTTACGAAATGAGGTGCTGCACCGTCTTGCTGGTAGTAAACCATCCCATCTCGGCCATCTTCATTGATCTGTGGAATTAAAAAGTTTTCAAGCATATCCAGATACACAATACCAGTAATACTTAGACCCAAACTTACTGTGTAATTTGTGTAAAATAACTAAGATAGTAAGGGGGTGGTAGGGGGGGGGGGGGGGCAGAAGCCTACTAGTCAATTAAAATAGGTTCCAAGAACCTTTCAGTTGCTTGATATAGCTCATGTGATATTATTCATAGTCTTACTATACAAATAGTAAGATGTCATCATAATGACATTGTTTATGTCATCACTAAACTACACTTAAAAATAAGGACAAACGAGGGAAACCATCATTTGCCTCATCCTTGCCAAATGGCCCAGTCTTACATATATAAATAAGGTTTTAAACCTAAATATTGTAAAGTGTGTTCGTTTGGTACTCCTGTCTTTATCTGCACTAAGTGATGGGTTATTTTCCCTATTTGTCCTAGTTTTCATCACCCATCGGCACTCTCATAGTCACCACTAAACTATTCCCAAGTACATTCTCTTATTAGTTTCTGGTCACAGCGTTTCATTGTTTTCACAATGTGGGATCTCGTTTTTCTGTGTCAGGAGAAGGAGTTGTCGGAGCGCGAGGCGCGACTGCGCGAGCAGAACCGCCAGCAGGAGCGTCTGCTGGTGGAGAAGAGCGAGGCGGTGTCGGCGCTGGCCAGGCAGCTGGAGGAGGCGCAGCGCGAGTGGGGGCGGCGGCTGGCCGAGGGGGGCGAGCTGACGGAGCTGCGCGCGAGTCTCGCCGCCTCCGACGCCGATCGCAAGCGTCTGGGCCAGCAGCTGGCCGAGGCACAGGTCAGTACTGACAGACACCTGTCCATCATCATCAAGTTTCCAGCCTCTGGCCGGGTCTGCTTCGTGCACAAGCCTCTACATTCCCGTCTTTCATCCCACCACCTCTCTGTCACCACCTTGTTCCAGTCCTCTCCTCTCTTCCGTACACACTCCTCCACTCCTTTCAGCCATCTGTCTCTTGGTCTTCCTCTGCGTCGTTTACCATGCATCTTAATTTCATGGATTTTTCTTGGGATTCTCTGTACCTCCATTCTCTTTACATGTCCATACCATCTGTCTGGTCCTCTCTACCCTTTCCTGTAGGGGTTCCTCTTTTATGGTGCATCTTATCACTTCATTCCTTATTCTGTCCATTTTAGTAACTCCAATTCTACCTCTTAAAAACTTAATTTCACTTGCTTGTACTCTGCTGATGTCCCGTTTTTTCATTGTCCATGTTTCAGCAGCATAAGTTAAGATAGGCACATAGTATGTGTGATAGATTACTCTCTTGCTTCTCTGTGGCACCTCTTTATTCCATAGCAGGCTTCTAATGCTCCTTAGGAACGCCTCTGCTTGTCTTCCTCTTTCACTTATCTCGCCATAATTTCCTCCACATTCCTCTAATACACCCCTCAAGTACTTGAACCTGTTTACTTTCTTTAGTTGTTCCCCTGCCATCACAATTCCCTGGGTTATCCTATTTTTCTTTCTGGTTGTTACCATGTACTCACATTTCTTTACATTACATTTCAGGCCATATTCCTCCACACTGTCTGTCCATACATCCAACTGCTGCGGCACTTCCTCTTCTTCACCTCCCCGGATCATCAGATCGTCCACAAAAGCCATCACCTTCATGTTTTCCTCTCCCATCCTCACTGCCACCTTCTGCTTTATTTCACCCAGTATTACAATGAAGAGTCAATCTCGGGGAAAAATATGTCTCTGTCCCGAGTGCGAGTCTGTTGCAAGTATTCCGTGATCCCGTTCCAATATAGGAGCTTGGGCCACCTTGACAGACTGTGGTATTGTGCCTTAGCACTCACCTGTGGGCAGTACGGTAATCGTAGCAATCTAACCCCAAAAGACAAGCCTTGCCGATGTCCCGAGGCTGGAAGCTAGCAGGCTACCGGGGAGCAGAGATCCCCAAGCAGTTTTATGACGATGGGCCGATAGATCAGACTGGCTTACCAGACACACGGTTATTTGAGAGGGTCAGCACCCGGAGAGAGTTTAGCGCTACTATGGAGCTTGTGTGAGGATTAGTAATGACTAGGACTGAGCGTAAGGAAGTGTATTTCTAGATACTTTTATACAGAGCAATGGTCCATGAACAGAAAGGTTACAAGATAATCTTAACAATAGATTGTGGCCCATTAGAACTGGAGGGAATGCTTTCGTTTGGTGGCGACAGAGGGCGCAGGGGCTTGCCTGTTCCTGGGCCAGGTCGAGACCCGACCCGTCAACTGCACTCACTGGTCGACCGACTGAATCCCCGAAGACTTGGTCGGCCCGTGTACATAACCCAGTCGGGCACCGGGCATAACCCAGTTTAGTAACGGGCTTCAAGTGTTACCTAAAAAGCTGCACGGCTGCTGACAGCTTAAAATGGTTTCACGTGCACAACCTTATTGACAGCACAGTTGTTAAAACTAGGGTTGTGGGAAAGGACATAGCTGGTAGGGCCAGTCGGGGTTAGTATCTGTCCACCCATCCGCCCTTTGCTTAAGGGTCAGCAGCAGAAATTGTGCAGATTTCTAAACAATTTCGAGCTACGAAAACTCCACGTGATCGGTGTTTATCTTGTGTATGTTCATTGATTTGTTTTAGTTACTTTTACGTAACTTAGATATACTAAAATTCAGTTCACAGTGCTAACCAGTGGTTTTTACGTTCTGCATGAATTAAAAATTGTGCATTTTTAAGCACTGTTTTTCCAGTGCTAGCTTTAATCCCACTATTGCTTCTCTCACTATTGTAAACTTCCAATCATCTGAATATTTTTTGTAGAAGCCGCAGGGTTATTCATAAGTCTCTCTGGGATTGTGGACATTTTTTGTGACCGATACAGCAGAAACAGTCTCATTTTTAGATCAGAATCTCTCCCACTTTCAGATGTACTTTGTAGGTACCAGTTATTTGCACCTTTGGTGACATGACAGGCATCTGTGTCTGTGGATGTGACCTTTTTTGCTGTATCTTTCACAACCATTGCACAATAATGTCTGAAATTATGCAGGTACTTATGAATTACCAGCTATAACTAAGATAGGCTAGGGAAAATACTCCATCACTGACCACAGATGAACACGGGAGGGCCAGACAAACAGATATAAAACATGAACATACTTCACAATAATTCTTTTAGTAACTGTACTCATGTAGGAGGTGAGACGGATGGTATGTGTGTACATCCAGACCTCATGTACACATATTTCCCCTTACCATACGTGTCATCTCCTACACGAGTTAGGTTATTAAACAAACTATTGTAAAGTGCGTTCATGTGTTTTGTGTTCGTCTGGCGCTCCTGCATTCATCTGTGGTCAGTGATAGGCAAGGAAAAATACCCTATCTTTTTGTTTCCTAACAGCAGTTTCATTGTCACCATTATCTTCTATAAATAAGGAAAGAAAGGAATCAATGCTTACATCATTTGCTGATATGATGGACCAAATTTATATTTTCAGATGTAAACTTTTTCTCAATAGTCCATTAACAGTACACCGGAGGAGAGTCAAAAAAAATTTTTTTTTAGTATGATGATAGTACAAAACCTAATATCTGCATTTGTTCATCTTACTTGCAGTTACTTTCTGATAGTTGTTTGGGAAATTAAATGTTGGACAACAGAGTACATTACCCATAAGGATGTGTGATGAAGGTGGTAGAAAGAATTCGAGAAGAAAATATAAGTTTTATGGCGTTTATAGATGATTTAATTGTTTGAGCAACTCTGTAGTAGGAAGAAATGCCATGAGGCAATATTTATATAGAAAGATAAACTATACTCACCAAAGCTGAAGAGAGGAGGGCAATAGCAACAAAAATAATCCACATCACAAAAAAAAAAACAGTATTTTTGACCCATGCCATTTTTTTCAAGAAAATAGCAACATCATGTTAAACACCTTGTACATGCAGCTACAGTCAACACAGCCACATTTAACTGTTTGTTAGATCAGTGGCAATATGAACAAAAACAACAAATATGGAAAATAACCCATCAATCATGAAAGTCAAAGGCTGCGGCAGGCGAACAACGCATGAAATGAATATAAACATAAAATATTTTGGTTTAAAACCTTATTCATGTATCAGGGAAGGGAATGAGCTATTTGGTTCTGGAGGCGCGCACACATGGAAGTTTACCCCATCAGTGGGAGTAATGTGTATGGACTGATATACTGATATGTTGCAAGTGTACGGTGAGAAATATAATCTGTAGAGAAGTGCATTGTGTTACCACAACTGGAAGGAAGTAGAGACTGACCAGGGAAATGATGATGGCGGGTGAAGTGTGTTGGAGGAAAATGGAAGGACTGATGGAGACATAAATGAAAGATGTGGACAGACAAAAAGTTTTTGTAGAATTTTATTTGGGAGTAAAAATGTTACACAGAAAAGCAAGAGGAGAATCTATCAGGTATATTATATTTCCACCCTCATGTCTGAAACATGAGGTAAGGAAACTGGAAATTAGTACAATATACATGCAATCAAACTGAAGTGTGAACAAAAGCTTTCTTGTTACGTTTTAATTTCATTTAATCAATATTGATGCATTGTTGTGTGGTCAGGTTTTCAGTGGGTAGTGTTGTTACATTTCAATGGCTTGCTCTGCCGTTTCCGAGAAAATGAAATATATCACAAATAGAATAAGAGTAAAAGGGAATTCTCAGAATAAGAAGGTTAGGAGCACAGTGAAGGAATAAACCATTCAGGAGAGGATAGAAACAGAAAGAGAGAATACGACTGTACCACCATAATAACAGAAAACTGATGGGATGAGACACGAAAATGGAGATGTTGATGTTTGATGACTGGAAAGAGTGGTTGATGAAAATGACGTGCAGTGGGTTTTGACATTGTCAATTCAAAGTCCTGCAACTATCCATACTTTCAGAGCCAGTTGAGAATAACATATGTTGTCAGTCCTCCATGGTCGACTGTGGTTATGCACAGTATTGTTTTGTGAAGTTACATTAGTTGTTCTGAAATTCTCGACTTCATGGAAGGTGGTATATTTCACAATGATCCGCTGAATATGCTTCAGTTCTAATCAGTCTCATGTCCACAGAGGGAATTCCAAATCTGTGAAGTATCAATTTTTTATTCAATTGTATATTGTACTCGCATGGTTACAAAGAATTTGAAATGCAGCAGTCACGTTGCCTCCCACTTTCTTTGGTGAAAGATTTGAACAAAAATATGTTTTATACCCAGGATATGGAGAGTGTCATGTGTGGACCACTTTACGCCCAGTGAGTTGTTATTTTTGAGATGCGTGTGTCGGCTTTGTGAATGATGAACCCAATTCAGGATTTGCTTAAATGGCTCACAGTGTGGCAAAGATGGTTGCTGTCCATGTCTCTGTATTCTGCTTTCTTCTGAGCTTTATTGATAGTTACCAAGATTCCAAACATTTTTTATTAAATATACCTTATGAGCAAACGGTTACATAAGATCAGTATTAATCCTAAGGACCAATAATTAGTATGGAAAGGAAAGATAAACTACAGCCACCAAAGTGGTAGGCAGGAAGAGCAGCAGCAACATAAACACCGAGCGTGGTGGTGTAACGGTTAGCGTTCTGGCCTCGCATTCGGGAGGACGGCGGTTCAAATCTCCGTCCGGGCATCCAGATTTCTGTTTTCCATGGTTTCCCCAAATCACTTCAGGTGAACGCCGGAATGCTTCCTTCAAAAGGCCATGGCCGAATTCCTTCCCGTTCCTTGCCCCCTCCCCCTCCCCTCCTTTCCCGTCTCTAAAGACCTCGCTGTTAGGACATGTTAAGCAGTTTAAAAAAAAAAAAAAGCAACAAAAACCTACTATTTCTGGCTGTGCTCTAATCCTAGAAAATAGAAATGTGACTGGGCTTGTACGAGTTATTTTCTTGGGAAAAAAAGCTATGGCCCGAAATATTGTGTGCTTAAACTTTGGTGAGTATAATTTATCTTTCCTTTCCATCTGAATATTGCTTCATTGCATTTTTTTTCATACTCCATTGTTGCTGGGACCAATATTTTAATTTAATTGCGATGAAGTGCACACTCTGGTGGCAATTTCTCTACATACCCATTTCGCTTCCACTCTCCCCCCCCCCCTTTTCTCTGTACCCACCTAGTTTTGCCCTCATTCATTCCTGTTTCAATGTATGCTGGACAGAAATGAGTGAATTTTTTAGTGTAAAGGTAAAGGTCCTGCTTTCTGCTTTATGATTCAGTAAGTGAGTATTTATTACAGTGTGAAGCAGAGAAGCTACGGTCGGAGTTGCGGCAGTACGAGGCTTTGGACTCTCTCGGACTTCTGACTTCGTCCCACTCCGAATCGACTTCACCTCTGGGGACTCGTCCAGAGCCGACAGGAGGCGTCGGCCTGCACGCAAAGATACGGCAGGAACTACAGAGGAGCCTCGCAAGTGAGTTCAGCAACAAATGAGAATTTTCATTTTTAAATGTGTTTTTTCCTTTTATAACTGGAGAAAGCAGTTAAATAAAATTTTCAGGCTTAAACCGATCAACAGCAGAGAACTTGATGCGTGCAGGTTAGGGGTCAGAGAGGAACAAACAACTCGTCGGATAGAGGCAGTTGGTTGGATGATAAGTGACACTGTGGAGGAGGGGAAATTGAATTAAGTGAACAGTGGAAGAAAAGACAGGAGACAGAGTATCTTAGAGAAGATAATATATCTGAATGAATAAATAATAAATAAATGAATTTAGACAACAGCTATAATTAGTGGTGGTTCCTGTAGGTGCAGAGGGAGAGGAGGACAGGAA
This sequence comes from Vandiemenella viatica, assembly GCA_031002005.1. Taxonomy (NCBI): domain Eukaryota; kingdom Metazoa; phylum Arthropoda; class Insecta; order Orthoptera; family Morabidae; genus Vandiemenella; species Vandiemenella viatica. The sequence goes on from CM061918.1 coordinate 149,433,775, forward strand.
CAGAAAATGTGGGGTTGTATATGAGGCAGGGAGGAGGGGTGGGGGTGGAGGGCTTGCAGGGAAGAACCATGTCGGGCTGAGATGCACGCTAGGCCAGCTCATAGTGGGAAGAACTGTGGTGGTCTGAGAAGTGAAAATCAAGATCAACTCCATTATTAATGCGCAGGAAGGGTATGTCAGTACATTGGCAGGTGTAATTAATCTGTGTCAGGAGGTGTGGCACACGTCTGCTAAAGCCCTCTGCTTTTCCACTGCAGAGTCTGCAAGCCCTGTTTAGAACGAATCCACACACTCCAAATAAGTAGATATAGCCTGGAATGAGACTTGTCGGATAGTTAGTGGCTGCACCAAACCAGCCCCAATAGACCTACCATACAAAGCAGCTGGATTTGCTGAACCAAAAATACGCTGTAACTCTCACGAGTGCACACAGCGATTCAAATGAATGTTCGATGAGAGACATGTAATGTTTGACGAACGGATGTGAGCTTTCTCGGTGAGTCGGTTGCGTAAAATCTTCTAGGGCTTTCCACAGAGGTAGCGCGTCGGAAGATGGAGCTTTGTCAAACATTGGGCAACACGATTATGGTGTCTGGACGAGAAAAAGTAAAGTACCTGTCTAGTCAGAAGGGTGGTTGCTGCAAGTTAATTGGGAAATGGAAAGTGCTACACCATATTATGGGAAAACCGTTTTGTGGTGTTGTTAAAAATGCGTTGAAAGCAGTGTGCGTATCGCTGTGACGCTTTAACTTCAAATTCAGGAGGGTGCAGGCTTCCCCAGTCGAGATTCGGGTTTTCCGTAGCTTTACCAAATCACTCTAGGCCAGGGGTGGCCAACCCAAATGATCTTACGGGCCACTTTGGAAAATCATCATAATTCCACGGGTCGCATATAAAATTATATACCCCCATATTAAGTTAAGACCCACTTAGAAATTTTTTTAAGTGAATAAAATTTGATTATTCTGCAAACTCATAAATGTATAAATTCAAAATAAAAGAGGCAATGCATGTCATATATTCGCAAGATAATTATTTTAAAATCGGAGTTAATTTTTTCGCATAATTTCGACAGTTAATTTTTTAATATATGGATGTAAAAATAATGTATTTTTTAATACATTGATTTTCACTACTTTGGCCATTAAAAAAATAAATATATTTTGTAAAAGTGGGATGAATCTCGCGGGCCGCAAAAATGTTCAAGGCGGGGCCGCATGTGGGCCGCGGGTTGGACACCCCTGCTCTAGGCGAATGCCAAGGTTGGTCCTTCAAAAGGCTATAGTTAAATTCCACACTGTTAGTTACCTAGGTTTTTTTTTCCACCTCTATCTCGAAGTCAACTAGGCATAAAGCTAGAAGAAAAAATCAAAATGAAAAGAAACTCCTACAAAATGCCATGCTTAATTCCATGCTTAATTCCTTCCCATTCGTTGCTCCCCATCCCTCACACCATAGCTATTTTGATCTTGATATAAAAGAGCCGAAATATATGATTCAAATAAATAAATAAATAAATACTCATTAAAAAGAAAGAAAACATAAAAAAAACAAGGAAAGTCTGGTTCACTGTCGTACTGCAGCACTGGATGAGGATTGGACCAGGATTTGGCTGAATTAAGTGGTCTATTGAAGCAAGTTCTGGGAGGTATAGGGTGGGCGGACGGATCTAATTCCAGGTCAGGATTGAGAGAAATCGTAATAAAAAATGATTGATGGTGCTCAAATATCGACGGAAACTACATTCACTACACATATTTTGCTTCCTGTAGATCTTGTTTGACATTCTACCTAAGGGAAATTATGAAAAACAAACTCGAGTGAATCAAATTGAGATAATCCTTCACTGAACCGTGTACTTTTTATCAGTTTGAAAATGGCGGAGGTTGAGTAGTCTTATTTTCTCCGCAGACCAGAAGGTGAAGCGAGAGGAGATCCAGCGACTGCAGCAGTTGGTGAGGGAGAAGGACAGCGAACTGTCTCTGTTAAAGAAGCAACAGGAACTCTACCTCGAAGAGGCCAACAGGTTCAAGGTGAGTCAGTTACGCTTGCATCATTTCATCTACATTTGCAAAGGAAGGCAAATATATATTTTAGTTGAGACTAGATCATTGTTTAATAGAAACATTTAGCCAAAATGACTTGAATTTACTATTACTATTACTCCGCGATTGACTAAAAGTGTGTGGCAGATGGTGCATTGCACCTATCCGGGAAGGTAATGGTTTGGAAGGGATATACGGGATATGCCATGAGGCGCCCATGGGCTATTGTGAGGAACCATCCCAGCATTCGCATGGAGCGATCTGTGGAAACCATGGAAAACCCAGATCAGGATGGCCGGAGTACTTTATTGAAAGCTACTCCTGTCGGATTTTATGTTTAGTCACCCAGTAAATCCTTTCTATTCCACTCCCTAATCACTCGTGGAAAAAATGAGTACAGAAATGAATCGGTTCTGGCCCTGATATCTTTTATCTTATTTTCGCGGTCATTCCGGGATATGAATGTTGCTGGTAGCAATATTTGTTTACTGTCACTCCGAAATACGTCAGTCGAGAATATTTGAATTAGCTTCTGTCGAGAGCAACGCCTTCGGTGCACCAGGTCTTCCCAACCTAACTCCTTCAACATCGTACTTACGCTATCTCTCCAACTATATATACCTGTTACGAATCTGACGGCTCTTCTTTGTACCACCGAGCGTGGCGGTGTAACGGATAGCGTTCTCGCCTCGCATTCGGGAGGACGGCGGTTCGATCCCCGTCCGGGCATCCAGATTTGGGTTTTCCATGGTTTCCCAAATCACTCCAGGCAAATGCCGGGATGCTTCCTTCAAAAGGCCATGGCCGAATTCCTTCCCATTCCTTGCCCCCATCCTTGCCCCCCATCCTTTCCCGTCTCTAAAGACCTAGATGTTGAGAGACGTAAATCCAATTAAAAAAAAAAAAAAAACTTCTTTGTACCATCTCTAATGCCTCCATTAATCCCTTTTGATGGGACGCCATACAGAGCAACAATATTCTAAGTGAGGCCGCACTAGTGACTTGTATGCAATCGATTTAACGTCCGGAGTGCATTGTTTTAAATTATGACTTAGAAATCTAAGCATACGATTTGCTTTCCCAATTACATTCTCGATATGCTCATTCCATGACAAATTATTACGAATTGTTACCCCTAGGTATTTAGCGGAATCTACCATTCTAAGGACATTGCCATTAATAGTATATTCAAAGCTAAATGGTGTCACCTTTTTACTTACATGCATGATGTGGCACTTGTTAGCGTTTAACGCCATCTGCCAATCTTTACACCACGCAATTATTTTCATAATATCGTCTTGTAACAAAGCGCAGTCATCCTGGGTTGTGATTTCACGATAAATAATAGCATCATCGGCAAATAATCTTTTCATCACCCTTATTATGTCACACAAATCATTAATGTATATGAGAAACAACAGAGGCCCTATCACGCTTCCCTGAGGAAGCCCGGACCTCCCTTCAGTAAGTGATGAATGCTCACCATCGAGAACTACACACTTTGTTCTGCCCTCCAGAATTTAGAATGGTGAGTTATCAAGAACAGTATTAAAAAGACCAATTGTAAAGCTTTGTGAGAAGAGATGGATAGGTCTTCAATTATGGAAGGAATAATTCAAAGAAGTAGTAAAAGTGAAACGGCTTGTGAAATTTTCTTACTCTCCCAAGGAACTGACAAGGGTGACACGTGTGAAGCTGAGAAGTACAGGGTGATTATAATTGAAATTTAAGTTTCAAAACGCTCTAAAAAAACGAACCACTGATTAGAATGACGTCAAAATTGAACGGTGTATTATTGAAGAAGGGGGGAGGGGGGGGGAAAGAACATGAACGGTGATTCTGCACCAGTTTCTCTGCAGAAGTTCAGGACCCTCAAGGGTATGAGAAAAGGCGTTGGACCGATGACTGTCATGGGTCTGGTGAAAATGATGAAAAAATTCGAAAATTCAGCTTCGTTTGATGTGCAGTCTAGTAGAGGAAGGAAAAGATGTGATTTGGTGGTAGTTGAAGAAGTGGCCACAGCAGTTGAGGAGGCGTCGAGCGGTGGTGTGTAACCATGCAGTGCACGAACTGTCCGAACATTGGACAGGCCTGTGAGCACGGTGCATAACATCCTGCAATGTTATCCGTACAAAATTTGCCATGTGCAGGAGTTGTTTCCTTCTGACCTGCCAGCAAGAGAGGGTTTTGCTTCGGAATTTCTTGCTCGCATGGAAGTGGACAATGATTGGCCGTGGAAAATTCTGTGGACAGACGAAGCCCATTTCCATCTGACGGGATATGTTTTACGATTTATCATTTGTAAACTAAATTCTGATGCTTACAGCGCCATCTGTCGCTAAAATTTGGAACTTTTTTTTTGGTTCATGTTCTTTTCCCCCTTCTTCGATAATAAGCCGTTCAATTTTGACGTCATTCTAATTGGTGGTTCGATTTTTGGAGCGTTTTGAAACTTAAACTTTTTAATTATAATCTTGGTGAGAAATGGTAGTTCTGTTTATATTTGCTAATTGGGCCCTTTTGTGCTCTCACATCATACTGATTTTCATCATCATTCTCCAGCTCCAGTCTCCCGGGTGATGATCACGAGCACTCTCCACTTCTTCCTGTCCATGAATAGTTATTATTTTGTATCAGAAACATACAGTTACACAATCACAACATCAAATTATACTGAACCAGAACTTGGCCACTTCGAGTGTATTTTCTGAAGCCTCATACAGGTTGGCTGCCGAGCAGGATGCTGGACACAGTCGACACAGGAGCGTGTGCTCGACAGTCTGGTCTTCACCGCAGTCGCACTTGATATCATTGATCTCAGCATAGCCCCATCTTGCTAAGTTCACTTTGCATCTCCCCTCTCCTGATCTCAGCCTATTCAAAGACTTCCACGTCAACCATCCCTTGTCATAACCAGGTGGCAAAGATTCAGACACTCTTCCCCAGCCATGCAATAGGGGAACCTTAGCTTCCCATAGTTGTAACCTGGCTTCTTCAGTTGTTATTGTAAGTTCCTGAGATATTCTTAGGAAACTTTTCCTGGACTTCAGTTTTTGCCTATGAGGGATATACCATATAGTGGATGAGATTTTTCATGGTTCACTTTCCTCCTTTCCTTGTTTGCTGCTATTTCCCTTCGTACAGAAGGTGGTGCTATTCCTGCGAGACGGTGAAGCCATTCGACTGGAGTTGATTTTAAGCAGCCTGTTATGATTCTACGCGTGTCATTAAGTGCCTTAAGTCTTGCAGATCCTTCTTGACTTGGTATGTCCATTTCTTTTTGGACCTTCCCACACATCTTTTCCCCTTTGATGTTCGTATTAAAGTAGGTCTTTGTTTTTATTTCTTCCTCCATTCTTTGAACATGTGCATACCACCTCAGGCGAGAACGTTGTAAGGATTTTGTCTCTAGTGTTTATACCGGCCTCTGCACGACAGATTTCGTTCCTTACTTTGTCGTTTCATGTCCTCTGAAGCATGGTGCGCACAAACTGCATTTCAGAGGTGTGAAGTCTACTATTGTCTCTTCTGGATAGGGTATACGTTTCTAGTGCTTAATTCAGTATGGGGTTGTAGTAGGATTTGAACTGTGTATGTATGCATTTTATGTGCACTTTATCTGCCAATAGAGTTATCCCTTGGTTATAAGACTGCTGCATTATTGTTTCTGTTTGTAATCTCATGTTTACTAGTTTTGTCTTTATTCAAAATACCCAAGATTGTAGTTGTTGGTTGTTTAGGTAAATCTTCACATTGGAAGTCCCTGTACCTGTTGCCGTGACCACCGTCTTACTCTGGCTGATTTTCAGTCCATATTCCTCAAACAGTTTGTTCCAAGACTACAGCTTCTTCTACACCTCTTCTGCACTTTCGTCCCAAATCATGACATCGTCAAAGACTATGGCTTTTGTTTCTTTTCCATGCACTTCTTTGAATTTCTTCTAGATGTCATCCATCATACCAATGAAGAATAAGGTTGACAAAGGACTGCCCTGTTGTTCTCCTCTTATCTCGGACCAGTTGCTCTCTCTATTGCCTATTCACACACAGTGTCTTGTACTTTCTTACAGCATTTTAATCTTTCTGATAAAGGATCCTTATACCTTTCTTCTTTCTAGGCAATCACAAATTTTTGGCCCTGCAATGCTATCATAGGCCTTTCCAACCATCATGAGTCCTTTACCCTTTTCTAGATGTTTTTCAGTGAGCATTCTTACTGCAAAGATCATATCTGTAGTACTTCTTCCTGGTTTGAAATCACATTGTTCATTCTCTAATAAGATTTCCAGGTGTCTTCATAATCTTTTCTCAATCACTTTTTTGAAAAGCTTCAATCCATGGGGCATAAGTGTGATTCCATGATAATTTCCACACTTTGTCTGTTGCCTTTTTTAGATTTGCCCAGAGGAAAGGAACTGGCCGTCCTACCTCTGACACAATGGCTTAGTATGCCTCCTTTGGGAGGATCCAATCAACCTTCGGGTTGTGGACTAAGCTAAGTGTTTTAAGTTGTTATTTCACAGTTTGACCAATCCTCATTCTAAGTTTTGGATTTAACTGTAAGTTTGTCATAATTTTTTCCTCATCTCTGTGGGCATCAATCTTCTGCTTTTCTAAGTGTAGTAATCTCTCTGTCTTATTCCTCAGTCGAATAGCTGTCTTGACTTCGTCAGTCCAACTGATTTTGTATGTTAAAATTCAGTGATATCTGCCAGTCAGCTATGGTGATGGTGTTTTATTGTCAATAATAATAAGTATTGCAAGTGAAAGATTATTGATTGCTTGATTTGAACTATTTATGAGAATACTTTGGCATTAATTCAGATGTAAATTATCCATGAAGATAAATTTTGCTACTTAAATAAAAATGATTACTGTGATGGGTAAATTAAGATAAAACATAGTTGACAGTGAATACATGAATGGTGAGGTTTAGCTCCTCTTTGATTAATGTTTTCAGCTCTGCTAACAAACACCCTCTAGTCTGTGAAGAGAAATTAATATTTTTTGGCATATGTAACGTGTCTTTCAGGATGAGGCAGAGAAGTTGTACGGACAGCTGTCACAGCAGGCAGATGCAGACGAGCGTGTGAACGCAGCGGAAAAGGCAAGGGAGGAGGCCGAAATACGACTGAAAGCGAAGGAGACGGAGATAGTCAGGCTGACTGCAATGCTGCGCGACTCTGAACAGAAGGTCAAGGATCTGGAGGACAAGATAAGAAGTATCCAGGTAAGTCTGCTCCTGGGTACTCGATGGCATCACCCGCAAAGGTAGCCTGGGTTTGAGGCTTATAAGTTTATATTATAAACATTACATTTATCTCATTTAATTATTGTCAGTATTTAAAACGAGATGGCGAAAGCAGATAATTTGTTTAGTCTTACAAGGAAAGGTCTTTGGTGTGGAAATCAGATTTGCAGAACGATCAATGTGGATTTGTAGTATAACACCTCGGGTATCTCACACTAATACCGTTTACTCCACCGAGCGTGGTGGTGTAACGGATAGCATTCTGGCCTCGCATTCGGGAGGACGGCGGTTCGAATCCCCGTCCGGGTATCCAGATTTGGGTTTTGCATGGTTTCCCAAATCGCTCCAGGCAAATGCCGGGATGCTTCCTTCAAAAGGCCATGGCCGAATTCCTCCCCATTCCTTGCCCCCATCCTTTCCCGTCTCTAAAGACCTAGCTGTTGAAAGACATAAAGCAGTTAAAAAAAAAAAAAGTTTACTCTGGTGGGCCATCATTTATGAGAAATCGAGCGTTAATAACTGAATTTTTAAATTGTTGATCTGTACCTATAGGGAAGCCTTATATATTAAATTAGTCAAATAGACACCTGGTTTTACGAATGGTTGTGCATCCGATCCACAATTGACAGAAAATAATTTTATTTTCTGTGTGCGTTTCGCTAATATTAGATTCCAAGGAATTTGCTGAAGAATATTCCCCACACAGTGAACAAATTTAAAATATAAAATGTGGCTAAAAGTGTAACTAGAGGCATAAGGAGAAGCTCAATAACAGTTTATAGTAAAATGGAGGAGAATGTACAAAGAGAGGAGAGGACCAAGGGGGTGACAGAGAGGTGATGGGAAGAAAGAAGTTGGAAACTGTTAATTATGATGAAAATTCATAATGACTAACGGGAGTTTTGCGTTTTATGTTTCTCTTTCATTTTTCCATTTACTTTTTTTTTTAAAACCATAAAAACGCATTACTGATGCAATAAGTTGTAACGGTAATAAGAAATGTGTGAAAGATCGTGTGGTCATAGGTAAAATGTGTTTCGGCTCTCTCCGTGTCTTCTGAATAGCTTTGTTCTGGTGTTCCACGATATGTTTTCCTGTCTAGGAGAATGCTGCCACCCAGTGCAAAGAGGAGTTCCTGAGGTTCCACGAGCAAGCTCTGGCCAGGGCCAGGAAGGAGTACGAGGCCGAGTGTGTCCGTATCAGGTAACCACGGCAGCTTACCGTCATCATTATTAACATTCTCTATTGGACATTATAAATTACAAGGAAACGGGAAATGACGGCTGAAGAACATATGACGAACACTAGAATACACAATATTTCAGTTTTACACCTTATTCATGCTGAAGGAAATGAGTCCTGTGGTTCGGGGAGGTGTGCACACGCCAGAGTTTCCTAGGTCATGTAGCAAACTTCGACCGAGCGTGGTGGGTGAACAGTTAAAAAAAAAATCGGGGGTCAGGTCCAATTAAAGGTTCAGCCTTTTGAATTTACATTTTTAAGTATTTCCCGAGATCACTCTTGGTAAATGTGAAGATACTGTGGAAAACTGGCCTACAACCAGATTAGTAAAGTGAAGATACTTCATTTATAACTACCACAATTATATTCCTTTCCATTCTTTGTCTTACCCTGCTCGAGTAATAGAAATGTCACTGAACCGTAAAGCTTCATCAAAAAATTACAATTCTTCTTAATTATAACTGAGCTTATGTTCTAATAATTTCTCTACAAACCTACTTTTGCATTATTTTTTCTTGCATGCTTTCAGCAAACTGTTCAGTATCTTCCTGCTTTAGTCATTGACTTCCTTACTTGTAAATGAAAAGTTCCTAACACCCTAATGATCGAAATCAAGTGCCAGTTTATGGCCTTAATTCACTCAACTCTTCCTAATTCTTCATTCATTATCCATCCTCAAAACTAATACAAGTCTTATATATAGATAACACTCTGTTCACCTACCTGTCTTGCAATCATTCCAAACGCTTTTTTTAAATCACTTACTGATTATCGAGCATGGTGAATGAGCGGTAATACTCAAACCTTGCATTCGAGAGGAGCAGGTTCAAATCCCCATCTACCAGTTCAGATTTTGGATCCATGATTACCCCTAATCACTCCAGGTGAATGCTGGGATTGTTACTTCAAAATCCCATGGCCAAAATCCTTCGTGTTCCTCGCCCCCAGTCTTTTCCTGTCTCTATTGATTTAGAGGCCTAAAGCTAGGTGCAAATATAAAATGTTTCTAATTTATGTTTTCTCCTTCGAAACCATCGAAATAGTTAATTAAGTACTGATAATGTGGGTCCCATATTATGCGACCACTCTCAGGTGATTAAGTTTTTTGTATCCCACTTGCTTGGCACACCACCTCCATGCTTTGGAACTAGTGTTCTGCTCTGCTGAAAGTGTTATCAAAACATGTGCTGAGATAATTACATTTTATCCAGAATTTCCCCCTCTTTATTGCTGTCAGAGTATCAAATTATACGGGGCTAGTCAAAATGATTGCAGTGATTTCAGAAAATCACTACAGATTTATTATTTTAAATATACTTAAAAGATTACACAGATATATAAACAAACTGTGAAAGTTTTTTTTTTAGTGTCTACTGATGCTCAATATGTGCACCTTTAGTGACTCTGCACACATCAAGTCTATAATCGAGTTCTTCCCATACCCGATGCAGCATGTCTCTGTCAATGAGAGCAAATGCATTGGTGATGCGAACCCGCAGGTCTGGCAGATCAACTGGTACCGGTGGCACGAACACTGTCTTTTATGAAACCCCACCACTTCTGGAAGCTGACAGTGAAGATTTCATTTTCCAGCAGGACGGTGCTCCACCCCATTTTTCTCTAGTTGTCTGTAATTTTCTAAACACCAGGATTCCAAACAGATGGATTGGTCGTGCTGGGGATGCTGATCGTCAGCTGATGTCATGGCCTCCTAGTTCCACCAACCTAACTCCCCGCGACTTCTTTGTTTGGCGTTTCGTAAAAGACAGTTTTCGTGCCACCAGTACCAGTTGATCTGCCAGACCTGCGGGTTCGCATCAACAATGCATTTGCTCTCATTGACAGAGACATGTTGCGTCGGGTATGGGAAGAACTCAATTATAGACTTGATGTGTGCAGAGTCACTAAAGGTGCACATATTGAACATCTGTAGACACTAAAAAAAAACTTTGTTTGTTTACATATCGTAGTAGGTGGTTGCATGCTGTAGGTTTTGCAGTGAGGCCTAATCTTGTAAGTATATGTCAAATAATAAATCTGTAGTAATTTTCTGAAATCGGTGCAATCATTTTAACTAGCCTTGTAATGTGATAAGCCTCGCGAACGATATGGCTCATTCCCTTATCACGTAAATAAGGTGTAAAACTGAAATATTATATATGTTTTTGTTAAAATTGTTACTAGTTAAAAGTTAAAAATTGTAATGCTAATAATTGGGTAGTTGACTAAATTTGAAAAATAGGTTAATACTTCACCTTATTATCTATTTTACTCATAGCATCTGATATGAATGAAACAGTTGTGTACGTATATGGCAGGTGTAGATTTTCTTTACTTAAACATGAGTTCCTCGTTGTATAAGTACTGTGTAGTGCCGAAGTGTAGAAGCACAACAATAAAAACACCAGATAAGTTATTTATATATGTTCCAAACAATGAAAAAATACGGAGAAAGTGGTTAAAACTTGCAAGGAGGGAGGATGCTTACAGTTTACCTGCAGACAGAAGTATCTATTTTTGTGAAGACCATTTTGATGTAAGTGTTTGTGCATAATATATTTCTAAATCCAAAGCAAAAATGATGAATTTTGTAGAACCACTACTTTTCAAGTAATGATAATGTAATAAGGTATAGTTTGCTTTGGTTTTATGTTCTAAAATCTTTCTTTAGTGTTATTTTTCATAGAATAAACATCATTAAGTGGCGCCACAATCTGATGATAGATTCTTAAGCAGCTTGACGAAACAATTCGAAAATAAAGAATAATTGTTTGTAATATCTCTCTTGATTCTCGAGATATCGTAACTGAAAGATGATGTTAGGCTGATATGAAGCTTAGAGCAGACTGGAAACTGCCAGTGCCATAGCTTTAAAATTTACCACACCTGTTTTTTGAGGATATATTTTTCTAGAAAAGGTTTATATATAAAAAAGAAACATACTTTAGGCGTGATGCAGCTGAAAAGTTAAGACACGGCACAGAAATAATAGTACCGAACATCATCACCAAAAGCACAAGGAACTATAACTCATTTTTAACGTGCTATATCTCGAAAACGAAGCGAGATATCAAACATTATTCTTTATTTTCCATTTGTTTCGTCGAGTTCTACAAGAATTCGTTATCATATTGTGACGTCACGGTAATTATAGAACTCCCTAACAGTTGCTTATACTTCGCAAAAGTAACATCAAAACCATATCAATTAACTTAAAAACGTACGTCTAAGCAATAGATTATTGTTTACGAAACTGGTTTCAGCTTATAATATATAGTTGACACTTGTATATACTTATATTGAAGTTTTTGCATTGCGGAATTCCGACGAGCAGAAGTCTATGTTTGAGGCGAAAAATCTTCCAACGGCTACGGCGTCAATTTTGGGCAAATTACAACTGGTTGCTTTGCTAAAACCTTGTTCCATAATGAATTAGACTTCTCTTTCGCCAAATAATTAACAATAACTAAATTACCAACACAGAAGTTGCTACAAACGAAAATTTTACTACGCAAGGTGTTCTATTAGATGTAAATGTCAACCACTTCTGTGGCGCTAGGGACGCTATGACGTAATGCTTTCTCATTGGCGTTTGCAGTCACGTGTCACTATGGCTGATTTTGTCGATTTTATTTTCTATAAATAATTCTAATCTTTATCTTTTATATTAAATAAGGTTGTTTTTTGTTATCTCCTTAGCATGATTAATCATTAAAAACAACTATACGCCCGATTTATTCTTAGTGGAAACAAGCCAATACTGAGTGATGTGTCGGAAGGTAGAATTTTATTGGTGGTTAAGACCAGGTGGGTGTCTGGTTTCCAGGATATATTGGTTTGCAAGTTCCCATCTCTGAAGTTCTGAAGCGGTGATGGTTTCGGGGAAAACCCCGATTACCCTCACAGTGAAGCAGTCATTGAGGTTTTTAGAATTGTGGTAACTGCCATGTTCCAGTATGGAAAGCTAAAAGTTGTGGGTGTGGACTGTTTGTCTCTGGCCATTCAGTCTGAATGAGAGTAGCTGTGTAGTGAGAACTATATAGGAACTATAGTGCACGCCACGTATGAAGGTGGCACAGTTTAACGAGGCTCTGAGCTGGTACGTCATCGCTAAGCCAGTGCCTAGTCGAATTCACTGACAATCCAGCGCTTGTTGTGGTTACACGAGTGGTGATTGTTTGCTGTGGCTGGTATTCCTGTCTCTCTTAATAGTATTAGCACATAATGCGCTGCTAAAATGCATATTATTATTTTTATTACCATTAAACAGCGGTAATATTAGTAGTAGTAGTGTAATTACTATACTTTCTTCCCCTCTCTTTATCGCTCATTTCCTGCTGGAAACGTGGCAACGTCGTATACCTTGTTTCCCTATTTCTCTCTTTTTCTCTGTCTCTCTGTGCCACCTACCTTCGTACGTGATGCATACTATAGTTCAGTGGCGCTAGGTTAGCTGGTATATGTTGTGTGTTTTGGAGCATGTGGCATGCCCAACGATTGGAAAGATTTCCGTTGTAATAGGGTTGGAATATGTCGCAGTAGGTGGTTGCATGCTGAAGGTTTTGCTGCGAGGCCTATTGCATGGAAAAGATCCATATGGTGGTTTTTGAGAGTCTGATGGAAGGTATTTGTGGACCAAGATGTTTTTGAGATTAGGTGGCCTGCCGAAAAATGTTTGGGGGACAGTTGTATATACATTAATTTTCTCACCAACTGTGGTGTGTGTGTATATATATATATATATATATATATATATATATATTGTTAGGAAACAAGGGCGCTAAAAGTGGATATATTGAACATTAGTTGCGTGCAGCCATCTCACTTCTACTGAGGAAGAGCCATGCTCGAAAATTCTATTCTTTGTGTGTTCATGTTTTTTTTTTTTTCCGTGTACCAACGCCGCAGGAATCCCCTTCTTTGGTAAGCGGTGGTTTTTTTATCCTATCCTAATGTTCAATATATATATGATATATTCCCGAGAAAAATTATTTATTTGGTATACTTTGGCATTTGCACACCCCCCGAACCACATGTCCTATTTTGTAAAACATGATTAAGGTGGACAACCGAAATATTGTATATGGCTTTGTTCGACATATTTTTCACTCGTCGCAACCTTCAACTGTGGTGAGTGATGGGTCATTTTCCCTATCCTTCGTTATTTATTTTGCCCAAGAGCCGTTTCCTTTTTCCTTAATATCATTACACAACTACTTTTGTAATATACGAATTTTTGTTTTAATCCTGTCAGTGTTCAGTGTAGACCTGAGTAATTTATTCCGTTCTGACTACAAACCTACTACTTACCTTCAAATAACAATTTATTTTTCTTCTGACTATAAAATGACTAGAATTATTAATTAGAAACCCAAACTACGTCATTCATAAAGACAGACTCCCTCGACGAACTGTTGCAGCACGCAGCTGGAGCACGCGCTGCAGGAGTGCGACCAGGTGAAGCAGATGTACGTGGAGATGTGCGGCTCCAAGGAGGAGCTCGCCCGCTCCCTCGAGGTGGAGCGCGAGAGGTCCGACACCCTGCAGGCGCGACTCGACTCGCACGTCGCCAGGGTCAGCTTCGAAATCGACAGGGGTACGTACGGACAGTTGAAACATTGTTAAAGCTGCTTCACTCGGGCTGAAATTTGGCTTTGTTGTGTCTCTAAATGTTTCTTAAGTATGTCTTACACGTAGATATCAGTGTTTGGTGTCAAGTAACACTGGTGACTCAATGATATTCTCAGCAAGTGTCCAGCAGTATTTGTTATCAGGTATTTTCTGTAAACCACATTTACATTAATTTGTGGTGATCTTAAGATAGCCAGCTTTGCCAGAGATAAAGGTAGTCAAGGGCCAGTAAAAAAAAAAAAACTAACCCTATGATATAGAGATGCCAACAGTAAACTGAATGTTACATGGGAGAGTATAGAACTAGATTACTATTTTAATCCAAATTATCTCATAGATACTTTGCATTGCTACCTCACTTACAAAAACCAATGCTCCAACACAAAAAGCAGTATCAGCCCTCAACAATATACTGTGGCAACACGCAGGAAGCATATAGGTTGCACATCAGCTCTCACACCGAGTTATTCTGCTGCATACGTGCCAGTCCTGTTTGGTATTGTCAGCTTATGCCAAACAAGTATATGTAACACTGCATGAAAGCTACAGAATTGTTGCAGGTTTTCTCAGAGCCACACCAATTGAAAAACTGCGGTCTGGCAGGAATCGATTCCCCTGATGTAAGATGGGATGTAGCTGGAAGGTTGAAATGGAGTAAGGTTAATCAAAATGTGGCTCATCAATTATTCGAGCTTCTACTCCCCAGATAAGGCTAAAATCTGGGAAAGGTTTCGTTGGAGCGACGGCTGCATTAGATGTAATACCAAAATTTGCCTAGCTCAGTCTGTGATGAGTGAGATCGAGTCATGTAAATCACTGGTTATCTACTGTGTAGGCACTACGCCCAAGTAAAAATCTTAACAGGAAAACATGGAGAGCATCAGACAGGCTAAGAAGTGATGTCGACAGGATGGGGAGCGTCTATAAACTACATAGCTCCAATTTTGCCTCCTGTAAACTCCCTCCCCCCCCCCCATAGCCCAACATAGTTTTTGCTTCTAAATTCTCACCCTCCCTCAAGGACGTGACATAGCTTTTCTCCCTATTGATTCCAGAAGACATTTTGTACTGTTTTCTTTTGTCAGACTATTGTAAATTGCATACAGAGCTACAGTAGGACTCCAATTATCCGAATCAGTTGGAACCGGACCCCATTCGGATGATCAAACATTATAATAATTGGATTTTTTTATGAAAAAGGGTCTATTTTAATTAATTACTGTATGTATGTTGAAAATGTGAACTATTTTTAAAGAAAAGGCTTTTAATTAATTAAATGAAAAGGCAACACTTTCACATGTTAAGCGTACTTGCAAGTGCTGTACGTTAGTTAGTATGGGTCAAAGTAAGTTGATTGACTGTATTCATCCGCTTGACAGTGAGAAGTTGCGTGTGGCCACACTCGGGCTGATGCTCCATCCACTTCAACGCATTTTCAAGGCCGGCAAATGCTTCACCAGCTGATGGTCCCGTGTCTGCTTCAACTTCGACACTATGGTCATCTTCTTCCTAGACACTTTCTTCTCTCACACTTTCAATAAGTTGATCATTTAGAATTTCTTACCCAGGGTCTGACAAATCGCACACCACCCACACTCCTATATCTTCAGCACCAACTTTTGAACATCCAGGAATTTTCAAAAGAATGTTTAAGAATTCCTTAAGTGACACGTCATCCCCCCATCTTCTCCTGTCTCTTTCCTTTCCTTTCCTTGAGCTTCTTTTTCCTTTTTCTCCTTTTCCTTCTCTTCTTCAGTTGGTATGCCTTTCATCTTGTTCCACACACGTCTTAAAAAAGCAATTCGGATATTCAGTGATTCGGACAGTCTGCGCTCGGATAACTGGAGTTCTACTGTAGTTAAATGATGCAAATAAATGTTCACGCGTTGTTGTGTGTTCTGTACCTCATTTTAACGGTAACAAATAATACGAATGGAAAGCTACACGACTTGGCTCCAAACCTCCCTCCCCCTCACGTAGCCCAGCGTATCTTTTCAGCCAACCCCCCTCCCCCCCCCCTCCAGACCAAGTCATGTAGTTTATGGGCGCTCCGATGATACGAGAGTCAGTCGAAAACTAACACCGCCTCTTTTTCTTCTTCTGAAAACCGTTAAGTGAAAAATTTGAGTTTGGTGCTGTTCCTCAAACCTTCTTCTCCAGTTTACTGCAGCAGCAACTTCCTGCATCTATAGATGGCAGCAATGCATCCAGTTGCAAAATTGCTGACATCATCGTTCGTATCAGACAGCTTTCTGCGATTGAATTCTCGAATACGGAAGGTGAATCACCAATTCACATTCATGAAAGGTTGTATGGTGATGCGGCAGTGGATGTCAGCACTGTTAGATGATCGGTTCATCATTGTAAATCTGCTGGAAGGCAAACACCGTCGGCTGGTGGAAAGCACAGTGGCTGCAGTGACGCTGTGCAACATTCAGCGAGTCAATGACATCACTCGTGGTGACCGCCGGATGACTACACGTGAATTGTCACATTCTCTCCTTCAGTAAAGGCGGTGTGATGGCGATTATTTAACAAATGGGATTCTCAAAAGTTTGTTCATGGTGGTTACCAAGAAAGTTAATCGACCAGAATAAAGAGATAAGAAAAACAATAGACACAGAACAAATGCAGCACATCCATATGGAGAAAGAGGATTTTCTGGAAAAAATTTTGAGCAGAGATGAACCTGAACCAATGGAATGGCATCACATAACCGTGCCGAGGTGAAAAAACTTCAAAACTGTGCAATTGGCAGGGAAAGTTATGGTGACAGTGTTCTGGGATGTAGAGGGTGTGATTTTTGAACTGGGATGCACAACAGCGTCTGTCTAATACGTCAAAACCCTGAAAAAGCTTAACGCACATTTTCAGCGAGTTCGTCCTATAAAAGCTGTGGCTGATTTTCTTCTTTTGTGTTAAAATGCAAAACCACTTACCAGTTGTCATGTGACTGAAGAGTTTGTGAAAACTGGATGGGAAGTCTCGTCTCTTTCTCCATACAGCCCTGACCTAACACCATCAAACTTCAAACTGTACGGGCCACTAAAAGAAAATCATCACTTTGTAGATGAGGAGGCCATTAAAATGTCGATGCTTAGGAAGCCAGACCATGCTTTTTACCACACTTGAAGTGAGGTGAAACAAAATATAGATGATGACAAGAAAATTGTCTATTAGCAAATGCAGTAGGTTTGAAAAATGTGAAAAAATGAGGGTGAAGATAGTATTTCACACCCAAACTATGAACATATTCACATTTCAAAAAATTTAAATCAGTTATGGCCTTGGTTTTTGTATTTTTAACCAGTTTCCTGCAAATGAAAAGAATAGCGGCTTACTCTTTTTTTTCCGACGATTATGGTGTTGATCGAGAATGCATTGGAGGTTGAGAAGTGTGATGGAGCCAAAAACGCACACGCGGTATGAACACAACAAAAAATGAATGGATGTATGGCATTGTGGGCCAGGAGATCTTGAGGATTATTTCACAGTTTTGATTTGCCACACCTTATTCCTGTTGTGGCTGAACTTATTCTGGGGATCATACTGTTTGAAGGGTCCTATAGATTTAATGTAGAATCCAGACAATGGGGTGCGCTAGAATATTCAACATGCGGACAGTTCAGTTGTAGGCAGATCACAGCCCATCTGCTCCAGCGAGTTGAAGGGCTGGAAATTGGCCCAGGCTACACCAGGCACATTTTGTTTGATTCGACTTAGTTTGAGTTGATCCTTATTTTGTCGTTTTGTTTTGTCTTAATAAATAAATAAACCCAGTATTTGTAACAATGGAAGAAAAGGGCAATATTTATATGGAGAGGACAGATAAAATACACCCAACACTCACAAAAGCTGAAGGGAGGAGGGCAGCACCAACACAAAACAACACACAAACGCAGAAAAAACAATATTCTGGTAGCTACCCTTTTTCAAGTTGGAAGAAGTACATGCCCATCAGAGGTGGTGGGGGGAGTGAAGACCTCCCCCCCATCCCCCCACCACCCCTGACAGGCATTTTCATTCCACGAGTGGCTGCGTCGAATGCAGGGCTTGCGCAAGCTCGGCCATGTACTTCTAACTAACTTGAAAAAAGGTACTTACCTACAATATTGTTTTTTCTGTGTTTGTGTGTTTTGTGTTGCTGCTGCCCTCCTCCCTTCAGCTTTGGTGAGTGTTGGGTGTATTTTATCTGTCCTGTCAGTATAAACCAAATATTTGTTCTAATTACAATACATTTTACACACAGAGTTAAATGCATAATTAAGGTTTCACTAGAAGTACCACAATCATTGTAGCACCTCTCCAGATGGCACAGGTCAGTCTGATTCATTTTTCTTGTGTTCATTTTGTGTGTTTATCACTTGGCTTCTATAACTGTTTATAAGCTTTTGCTCATCTTTGTCTAAATAATTGTTTGTATTTTGGCTGTTACCTTCTTATCTAAAAATTCTAGTTTTAACTGCTTGGGTTGATGTGAATAATCTGTCATTTTGAGAAGTGGTGTGTGTAGGTCTTAACGTTTACCGTAAATGTACAGCCAAGCGACAGACGATGGAAGCAGTCGCGGGAGAGATGCCTGTTCGACCGGAGACCAGGGACGCGTCTGTTGAAACAGAATATGTTCCACCTGCAGCGTCCAAGGTACCGGACTCGTTATACCAATATACTGACTTCTGCATGCCCTATATTGTTATTGATTATTTTTTTAATATATAGTTTGCAATTTTTTATCAATTTTTTGCTGCAGCTGTTTGTAAATTACAAATGATGCATGGGAAATTACACTTATGTTTCTGTTTGGGCTTAGTGCTGTGTGTGTCTTGCTGGTGATGTATACAATTGATGCTTATCAAAATTAATGACGGTGAATCTATATAAGCAGAAAATGATTTATTTACTACGTAACCTGCTAAAGATACACTATTATGGGCAGCACTGTCGTAACCATGGCACTGCAATTTGATGTTGAATTCAGTTTTAACTCCATGAAACAAATCAAAAGTAAATATATATATATATATTTTTGATATCTTGCTTATGTAGTTCTCGAGATATCAGATGTCAAAAATCAGTTATAGGTGTAAGATTGAAGTTTCTCTCAGCATTGAGAATTAATATAGTCTTCACCAGAAGGCAGTGACAGATTTTCCAATTGCTGAAATATTGTGTGAAAACGTCCTGCTCACTCGGCTAGTCACCCGAGGAGACTAAATTAATAATTACAGGTATAGCATCTTGTGCTTTTAGCAACTTTTTTCTGGTCCAGGCCATATTTCATTCCAATTACAACTGCTAGGAAGAAGACTAAACACCTATGCAGTTTCTTTTGAATTTAGAGAACATTTTTCTGGTCCAGGCCGCATCTCAACCTAACTACCATAATTGGCTTTGGCGAAATTTTTCTTCTGGTCCAGATCACATTTTGACTTAACCACCTCATTATTTATTTGTTATACACCAATTCGCTTTGTATATAAATAAATAATAAACATCAGCATATAAGATATGTATATAATTATATAACTCATAAGTCTTTTAATGTTAGAGATTAGTCCAGAGTGAGATCCTCCAAAGAAGTCTATCATTAATCATCACTCCCAAGTCTTTTATTGAGCTAACTATCTGCACATTTTGAGCATATAATGAGTAGTTAACAGGCATCTGTTTGACATTGAGAAAACGCCACGAGAAATAAGCGAGATATTAAAAAAAATTATTCCTCACTTTTGATTTGTCTTGTGAAGTAGCAAAAGAAACAATCATCAAACTGTGATCCCATGGTTATCATAGAACCCCCCTTTTTGTGAAATAAATTGTGCTCACCAAAACTATCCTGAAACAGTACCCTTTCCCCTATTTAAAAATTCTTTGTTTGATTATTTTTGTTACTTTCAGTATCAATTTGCTGGTCACCGGATAAATATTTTGCTACAAACTTTCTATCACATATCATTAATGAAGTCCACTATTACATATTTGTGCTAAGTTATTGAATAATAGGGCATTGTGTCCTTTGCTAGATCAGCTTATACTTGCTATACATGTGTGGATTCACTATTCTACCTGACAGTTTTATCATGAAGGTGTACAGGTTTATTATATTGACTGTCGGGATTATTTTTGAATTTATTACAAGATAAGTATTAAACATACCGCTATGATTGTTTCGTGGGTGGGTAGACAAACTTTTGGAGTTTACTGGATGACGGGTCATACAGAACAGTCACATTTTTTGCCACCAGGTTTGCAATGTGGTGGGGTTATCAGTGATAAATACTCTTGCCTTGTCCTCCTCGTTCATGGGCTCTCTGTGGCATTATGTCAAGGACCAAGTCTTTATCCCCTTGATACCTACAACTATTCCTGATTTTGGAGGTGTGTGTATCAGAGCTGCATTTGGAAGCATTCCCATTGTCATGCTGTATCATGTGTCAGTACAAATAAACTACTATGTAGAGATTTACAGAATAAGAAAGGGTGCAGATTTCAAGCATTTATATTACAAGATAAACTTCTTTGTTAGTCATTTATACTTATTTATTTAGCGTTTGGCTGAAATCACATCACACAAGGATAGGTAAATATGTAAGTACACAATACAGAATAACATTTTTAACATAAAAGTATATGCAAAGAAATGTCCAAATTTGATAAATAGTTAATTGCCATTTCAGATGGCATCTAGAAATGGGGTCTTGAGGACAGGTTCACAGAGGGCACGAAGTCACTATGCGCTGAATAGTCTAACTTGGAGACCATCAGACATATTAAGAACGGATTTCGATCTCCTTCATATATGTTGAAGATTTATACACTTTCATTGCGCGAAATAAAATTTAAAACAAATCGCATTGCTTATAACAGATACACCAAACAATTTCGGCCCATATATCAACAATGGCTTCCTAATATGCCTCGCCCATACCCAATGAAATTAAGTCAGGAGGTGAATCTGCCATTAAACTGGAATCTGACACAATAATTTTGCAATGTTTATAAGCATTTGTCACTTTTTCTTCCATTTCCTTGTTGAGCTCCATTTTTGGTCACGGACAGGCCTACTATTTTATTTTCAACCATTTACACGCAACCGTTCTTGAAACAAATCGAGAGTAGAAGAAAGTTTTTTTCTTTCTATCATCCCAATGCTACGTATTTCGTTTAAAATACCTCTTGATGATTTACAAGTAAAGAAACGACGAAGATGAAATAAATAAAATGATAGTAACTATTTCAATTGAAAAGGCACTGAAGCAACTTACTAACAAAGTGAAAAAATAATGTAAAAATGGAGACTTTCCTGACTTAAGATGGGAATGAAGTTTTTAAGGGTGTGCAGCCGATTTGTGTTGTGAAAAGACAGTCCGTCGGTAGATCTGTGAATTCATTACGAAACAAAGAATTTCAGGGAAAAACTGATGCTAAATTGTAGGTAATATGGTTTGTTTTAAATAATGCATTTTAATGTGCAATGTGTTTGTTTCTGGTATATATAAAAAAACGTTGTGGAGTTTTCGTTTTGAAGGTGTCTTAAAATGCGTCATCGCAGAAACTCACCACTCACATTACATTAAATAAAGACCTTTGTTTAATGTAATGTGTGTGTGTGGTTGAGTTTCTGCGATGATGCATTTTATGATACCTTTTGAAAATGGGAATTAGTTCTTGAAACGCTTGATGCACAATGTAAATAAAACATCATTAAAGGTAACTGTGTGAATCCCGGCTATATTGACTTACTGTACAACATCTACACCACTTCCACTGCTTTTGTCAACATCGCTGAAGTCACCAAAGAGTTCCAAGTAGAAAGAGGGGTAAAACAAGAAGACTCTATATCCCCCAAGCTATTCACATCAGTCCTAGAGTTGGCAATGTCAAAAATCCAATGGCAAAACCGAGGTTTGAGAATAAATGGAAGAAATCTCAACAACTTAAGATTCGCTGATGATATAGTTTTACTCTCAAACAGTCTGGAAGAGCTCAAAGAACTGATAAATGGACTAGAGACAGCGTGCAGTGAAGTGGGCCTTAAAATAAATATGTCAAAAAGCAAAATCATGCAAAACAAATGGGCAGAAAAAGATAAAGACAAGGCGGACATGAAAGATTCTGGTATTGAGTTCGTAGATCAGTACATCTATCTTGGCCAACTGATCAATATGAATGGTGACTCAAAGCCTGAGATCTACAGACGGATAAAGCTGGGCTGGAGAGCATATGGAAGAAATTCCATAGTTTTTAAATCGAACATGCCAATACATCTTAAAAAACAGGTATTTGAACAATGTGTATTACCGGTCCTCACATATGCCTGCCAGACTTAGACCCTAAATAGTCACACGAAGCAAAAACTGAGAACTGCCCAGCGAAGTATGGAAAGAGCAATGCTAGGGTTTACAAGAAGAGACAGGAAAAGGGCTGTGCACATCCGTTCAATAACTAAAGTAACAGACATCTTAAAAAGAGTCATGACCCAAAAATGGCAATGGGCCAGTCATGTTGCTCGCAAAAGAGATGAAAGATGGACTACGGTAGTGCTGGACTGGATACCGAGAAACCTGAAAAGAGCAAGAGGAAGACCCCCGGATCGCTGGGATAAGGATATACGTCGAGTTACAGGCGTGAACTGGAAGAGGGTGGCTCAGGATCGATCGGCCTGGAAAGAACTACAGCAACACTATGTAGAATTAAATTCTAATATATAGCTCATTAGGCTTAAAGAGGCTACATCCTGAAAAAAGGATTGATATAGCTGCAATAATAATAATAATAATAATAATAATTGAAACAGTTACAGACTTCATAATCCATTTAGTAATGGATAAAGTGAAGATGATTTTACTATATACTGGACATTTAGAATTTTTTGTTTATTTGCATGCGAATATCTCAAAACTTAGGGCGCATTTTGAGAAACGACTATAGCACAGACATATATGCTGTGTACCTTTCAACATATATGAAGGAGATTGAAATCCGTTCTTAAAGCGTCTGACGGTTCCCGAGTAAGTCTCAGAACCACAGTCACAGCTTGCTGATGATACGTTTCCCCAGTCTGCAGCAGGCGGTAATATCTCTATTAGGCGCACACCAGATTTTACAGCCGAGCTGAAACTCTTGACAACTCGGTTGTGAAGCAGGACACTTTCAGGGGGGAAGCAGAAGCATTGGTGTTCCATACTTCCCTCCAACAATATCTTTATTAGTTTTGGTTCATAATAACCAAAGTTATTACCATCTCAATTGCAATATATGCACCGATTTTTTGAAACCCTGCAATCTTCTGCAATAACCTCGTATTTTGGTTTTCCAGTTCTGTTTTCATGAAGTTTTGTGTTGACTATATTGCATTAATATATTTTTAATGGTTTAGGCAGCATATGCAATGAAAGTCACTAATATGCTGCTTTTTATGGTACTTGCTTCAATATCGTGGCACTTATAAATCTCAATTTTATGTGACATGATAAAATCTAAGTTTACAGTTAAATGCATTATTCATTGACTTTTTTTAAAAAAAGTAGTGTAATTTAATTGAACCAGTACTTTTTAGTGGTAAGCATAAAAATGAACACTTGTCATTTAGTAATGTTGGATATCTGCTGTAGCGGGTTTTTTTCCCTCCTTTTTTTGTAGGGAGTGTACTCTTGAAGTATTTTATACATAGCAGTGATGGATTTTGAATAGTGTTGTAGGCTAGAATGTGGCTATACTGTTATAAATCCAACATTCTTGTTCATTTATAACCCACATGTTGGTTATTTTATTTATGTCATAAATTTCATTTAAAATTTTTCATTGGAAAAATTTATGTATATCCACTTGGTTAATTCCATCCATAACAGTGATCTCATGAAAGAGAATAATTGCACTTGTACCAGGAATTAACAAAGAAATTCTTCCTTTTTTTAATTCATAAGACCAGGAATTAACAAAGAAATTCTTCCTTTTTTTAATTCATATCAACACTGAGGATTTATTGTTTCTTGTTTGATACTAATGAACAGATCTGCCAAGATTTTGTGTAGCAATATTTGGATTTTTTTAATTTTGATTTGATGGTACTCAAATTTTCTCCATACAGTCGGAAACATTATATTAAAAGAAAACAAGGTTAAACATCATTAGTCTGGCCTTGCACTCGGGAGGACACAGGTTCAAATCCCCGTCTGGGCATCCAGATTTGGGTTTTCGATGGTAACCCCAAATCACTCCAGGTGGATGCCGGGATGCTTCCTTCAAAAGGCCATGGCCGAATTCCTTCCCGTTCCTTGTGCCCATCCTTTCCTGCTGCCTGTAATGACCTCAACATTGAGCAATAAGCCCCCCCCCCCCCACAAAAAAAATCGAATACGTAGATTAACAATATGACATTAAAATTTAAAAAAAAGATTTTACTTCACTAGATACAAAGAAGTACAAAAATAATATTTAGTTAATAAATAACATTAGGATATCTAATTATTTGCACATCATGGTCATCTTTTCATTTCCTAATTCTTCTCCCAAGGATTGGTGCTTAGCACCCTCTGCCACCCTCAATGTTTGTGATTTGCAAAGTATGGATGTAGATGTAGAATACCTAAGAATCTATTGGATACGTACATGCACACTTTGTACATGTAATTCTTTCCAATTAAAGGAAATGAGTAAGTTCGTGCAAATGTCTGAAATTTATCACTGAAAATATGAAAGTAAAATAAAGAATGTTTATGAATAACAGCAAAAAGTAGCTAAAATATGATGGCTGTAAAATGATACCGACATTAAATAAGAGAGTTGTTGAGAATTACGTACTGTTTACAGAATAAGCACAACTTGCTAGCAGCTGTGCCACATTAATTCATTATGCGAGTATGATGAGTGAGAAAATTAAGAAGCCTATGGCATGAGAGGTGTGTGTGTTTTTTTTAAGACTAAGATTTTTCAAGTACGTAAGAGCTGTGGTAGGGTTTGAGGAAGAACAGCGGAAATTGGCTGTGGCATTTAGAGGAACCATCCCAGCAGTCGCATGGAAAACCAAAATCTGAACGCCATCCCCAGACTCAGTAACACAAACGTGAACTTGTGAGGTGTGTAGGGAACATGTCGGTAATGCATCATGAAGACAGTGGAAATGTGAATTAAGATCTGTTGTATTGATGACCGTAGTGGAACAGAAGATATGCAACAACAGTTCTTCCAAAATTACAGTCCAATGAAAGGAAATAAAATGAACTTGTCATTCAGTGCATTGACTCTTTGACATTAAACATTAAGGACAAACTATGTGCTTCAAACCGAGGAATGTACCATCGGCAACAAATAAAGATTAAGAAATGTCATTCTGCCTTGTAAAATTGTCTGCACTGTTTTGAGATAAAAAGATGTTTTACTTGCATAAGACTTAGTGTTTAGTATAACATATATCAGATATTGTTTCAAGTAATTCAGAAAAAGTTGAGCATGGCTCGTAACTAATGTTTAGTCCCGGCATTTAGAACCCCACAGATTGATACCTGGTTTGACCATTCCGATTTCAGTTTTCTGCTGTTTCTCAGAATAACTCCAGGTGAATGATTGACATGGTTCCTCCATAAAGGTTGCAGCAAATTTCTTTCCCACGTCTGTACGCCATACTTTTCCGGATCTAACGATCACCAACATCCACAAGTTGTATAGTCCTGTTACGGAGTGTGTTGAATTAGAGTATTCTGATGCTTGACCATCACACTGATGGTTCACTTCAAGATTATACAAAAAAAAGTTGATTGGCAATCGTTTCTCTCTGTGCTGTTTTTTGTATGTTCTGCAACTGAAAACTTTCCTTAATCGCTGATGGTTTCATGAAAGTGGCAAAATCAAACGAATCGTTGACAAGCTGCTTTCACCTCTAGAGGCATCGCACCACACTAATTAGCAAACCTTGTAAATCTTTATTGTAAAAATTCTTAACTTCATAAAAATGAATTCAGATTCTGTAAAAAGTGGAAAAAGTCAACAAGCACATATCGGTGAAAAATTATATATCGTTAAAAAAATATGTGGAAGGAACATTGATAGAGGTAAAAATCAGATTGTGCTTGTTTGTTTAAAGTTTGTCATTTAGAAGTTACAAGGTTTGCTAACCAGTATGATGATCATCCTCTGATATAGAAAAGAAATAGTGCAATGAATTCAGTGAAATAGTGTCTTACGATAACTTTAACTAGAGTAGAAATTATTTTGAAAATTGGGATTATATGCTTCCAGTTGTCTTATTTACTAACCAATCAGAATTGTCAACAGCTCTTATTAATAATAACAATGTTTGAATAGAAAGGAAATATTGACTATAGGGGTGAGTGGATTATGCACTGGCTTCACATTCCGGTAGACACCGGTTCGAATCCTCATCCGGGTATCTAGATTTGGATTTTCTATGGTTTCCCCATAACTCCTGGCGAATGCTGGGATGCTTCCTTAAAAAGGCCATGGCCAAATTCCTTATCATTCCTTGTCCCCAGTCCCTTCCCGCGTCTAATGACTTTGATGTAAAGCTATAAGTAAAAAAAAAAGGTATTAACTATACCCACATTACCAGTGTTAAAGGATGGAGGGAAGTGGCAACAAAATCACTTCACACATAAAGACACACACACATACAATTTTATGACTGTTCTGACCATGAGCATTTGCATGAGCTTATTTACAATATTTTTGTGTGTATGTGTTTTTTTCCTCACTTTAACTTTCATGAATGATGAGCATCATTTATCTTTCCTTTCCGTACAAATATCGCCTCATGCCATTTACTCCTCCTGCAGTTTTGCTGTAATAATAACAATGGTGCTAAGTACCAAAGCAGGGTGCACGTGTGAAGTTATTTAAAATATCATTAATGACGCTACTCCTTTTTTTACTTCAGGGCAACGGGTGCCCATCTTGTGAGTCCCTGCGTCAGAGTGCGTCATTTCTGGAGGGCCGCACGAAGGGCCTAGCCGAGGAGTTGTCGAGGAGACAGCAGGAGCTGAGGGATGGACGTATCCAGGTCTCCAGGCTGCAGAGGGAGCTGGCAGACGCCGTAGGTAAGGTCACCGCCAGGGCAACAGAGGTGGTCAGGTTAACCCTTTCGCTGCGGATGGTGTCTAAAGATGTAGTGCCGATACTCTACCTTAGTATACATGACGTTTTTACACTCCCACTGAAAGTGCAAGTGGCCTGTATTCGTTGAAGTGGAAGTAGCTGTTCTTATCACTTTACTATTCCATAAATAAGCATATTTATAGCGTCAGTGCGATTTCATAAGGTGATCAAACCTACAGTATGTACCAGAGCCAATAATATGGCAGCAATATTGGTATGTAAAACGGCACGTGATGTTATCAGTGCACTGTTGCAACACGTGTACATATTTCAGTACTAGTTCAGCTCTGCGCTCATGTTAATGTATCTTCGTAATGTTATAAAATGTAATAATTACACAAGAATGTAAGGCGGAGGGAAACGGCATACCGTTACCAAACGTTACCCACGACGTCAGCTTTGTGTCCTATAGGACTTTGCTTCTCAGAATTTCACAAAAATATGTTAAGCTTACACTTTTTGTCTCGCTGAAATTGTTATTTCAATATTTATGGGAGAATCGAATAGACCATTGTTGATAGGCGTCACTGGAGGAGAAATTAGCATGCCATATCTTCGGACATCATTTACTTTTTTTGCTTATATTAATGTTGTATTTTTTTTACCAAAGTGATGTACCGCATGCAAGCAAACGAAAAAATTGTTCAGCACTGGGGTTGAGTATCTTAATATTACTTCCACAGTAAAAAGGTTAAAGAAAACTATAGAATACCTCGTTATGGCATCATGACGGGCAATTACATGTCGAATCATTAGTGCATTTTGTATCAGTTTTATTTGTCTTTTCTGTGTGTTCGCGCCCCACACCCATCATCTAACGGTAAGTGGTGGCTCATTTCCCTATCCTAATCCCCTTTCGCTACTTAGTGCTTATGATGTCATAGAATTTCGATCCATCGAGAACATTCAAACATATTTAGGAGTAGCAGTGCCCATCCTATTCTTTCTTGTAGCCTGGTTATTTTTATGATTTTTTTTTTTTTTGTGACCTACCAAAAAAACAATGTTGAAAATCTGGCTTCACACTTATAGGTTGTGACAAAAGCCCTTAGAAATTTTACAGCTTTTTCTGCTAAAGTCAGTACTCTGGACGACATAACAGCCAAAAATGCATCGGTTGTTATTTTCTCATATAAGTCATTGAGATGAGAAATGTGTCACATGAAATTTCAGTTATAAACTCAACATCTGAATCTGATAATTCTGTCTGTTAAATGCATTCCTTACCCAGTCTTTGTCACTGTTGACTGGAGGAAAATATTCCTCGAGTTTAGTCTGCACTTGAGTTTGTGATCCACTGTTTAGGAAACATCTGTTTTAGAGCATTGCTGAGCTTTTCTGACACTTTCCAATTTTTTTTATGACTTATATTGGTCATTATTTATAAATATATTTAATTTTTATTATATTGGTATAACATATTATCAAATTGAAATTAATAATCATAACATTAAAAACTATTAGTGCGCTATCTTTCAAATATCCTTTTCTTTTTTATGTTAATATCTTTTTGCAAGAATGATCAAGCTGCAAGATTGGTAATAAATGTGCCAAGTGGCTGTAAAATATTTGAAAAATTACTCTTGTTCTATGTCAAATTTTGCATGTAAACTACACTGTTCACTTATACTGCAGCAATGCTACAACGATTTGTTATATTGCAGCTAGGAGAGACTCCCTGCAACAGGAACAGGAGACCTTGAGGAGGGCGATGGACGAAGGCTCACGACTGAAGCTGGAAGTGATGCGACTGGAAACGGAACTGTCCAGGAGACGGCAGAGTGAGGAGAGAAGAAAGGGCGACGACTTACCACGATTAACTGCCGAGGTGAATGGAAGGTGGAATTTCTGTAATTTGCTAAGGACTTTTGGCTTTTACTTCCTTCAATCAAAATTAGGCTTTTATGGTCCAAGGAAGAGCTTGCAGGTCTTCCCAACTGATTCAACTCCTGGTAGGCAAATACCAGTTTCACGAAATGACACTCCAGCTTTTTCCCCCCTGATACATCTATTCGGTCTGCTGTACCGAGTGTGGTGGATGAATGGTTAATGTCCTGGCCTCACATTCGGGATGACACGGGTTCGAATCTCCGTCCGGTCATCCAGATTTGGGTTTTCCGTAGTTTCCCCAAATCGCTCCAGGCGAATGCTGGGATGCTTCCTTCAAAAATGCCGTCACCGAATTCCTTCCCGTTCCTTGTCTCCAGTCCCTTCCCGCCTCTAATGACCTTAGCCGTTGACAAGGCGTAAAGCCCTAAGTAAAAAAAAAATTCGGGTCTCCAAACGTTATCACTGAAGAAATCTATCCCACCAGAACTAGGATCCGCATTATTATTTTTTTAAAATCGATTTTATTTTGATTTCTTTTTTTATGTTCTTTACTTTTCCAGATTCTTTTACCATTAGTCAAACCAAGCATTGTGACTGAGCACACTGGTTGGGAGAGGTACAACGGACGCAGGTTCAAATACCGTGCCTGCCATACTGGTCGTCCTGATTACGGATTTTGAGGAAGTTTCTCATAATGAACTAAGAGAATGCTCAAATGGTTCCCAATTTTTGATTTGTAATCATTATTATTAATTTAATTATGATGGAGCACACTCTCCAGTGGCAATTCCCTTACTTATCTAATTACTCCTTTTTATTATCTTGTATAATTTGAGTGTTAAATCCCCCCCCCCCCATCTACTTTTGCAATTTACAAATTTTAAATTTAAATACCTTCAGCATTTTTGGTAAAATATTCATCACTCGTTAATTTGTTGAATCCCTGACACCCTTTCCTACAAAAGATAATTTTCCCACTCCCTTATGTTGAAATAGAGTGCCAGCTTGTGGTGATGATCATCTATCTCCTTCCATGCACTAATCCTAATTCTTTAACCAATGCATTACATAGACACGCAGACCATAGATTACATGTTGCACAAACAGATGGCAACACTCCAACATCCTCCCTCAGGATAATACTCGAGGCATAGGCGGAACATGCTAACAATTAAAACTGTGTCACTTGGCGACTGACTCACACAGGCAAGCCCCCCTAACCACTCCCCCCCCCCCCCCAAAAAAAATTTCTTTGTTTCCAGCGTTTACTTACCTTTATCATTACTCATTTCATTATTACCTTCATCGTTACCTGCTGAACATTCCTAATGAGTTCTTACCACCCAGTCCTATATCCTGTGTTCCTTCTTGTGTGATTATGCTGTTATATGTGGCATCTTATTTTTTACCTTACATATTGTGTACTTTGTGGTGGTCTGTCAGTTTTACTGCAGACTGAATTTTTCTTCATAGCTGAACTTCTGGAATTGTCCCCCAAACCTATTCAGTCTGCTCACAAGTGACTACTATGGGGAGGAGGAGACAAAGTCCCACTGACTATGCCATCCCCTTATCTAGTACCGAAGCCTAGAAATGCATAGCTTCATTGCCTGCCTTATTTTGTGTACTCTGTCCAATTGCCAAGAGTGGTAATGAAGGATAGTCTAGTTGAAATTGATAGAATAAATTGTGGTGAATGAGTGGTAATGCTCTGGCTCTGCATTCGGGAAGACGGGGGTTCAAATCTCCATCCAGCCATCTAGATTTCGGTTTTCCATTGTTTCCTGAAATCACTCTAGGAAAATGTTGGGATGGCTCCTTCAAAAGGTCCCATTTCTTGTCCCGAGTCTTATCCCGCTTCTAATGACCTAGACGAGGTGTAAAGCCATAAACAAAAATAAATAAAATCTGTGTAATCGAATAGAACATAGTGCTTTGTTGCGAATGTTGGAGGAATGTTTGAAAGATAACTTTAGCGTTACTAGTATGCAATTAAATTTCGCTTCTTATTGTTTTCAGTTTATAAATTAGAAAGTCCTGGTGGATGAGTAGTTGGGCTCAGTTCACAAATCCAATTTTTATGACGTTGTTGATGCATCGCTGCAGGGCTGTAACAAGTAAATGCACACATGATTCCAAACTGTAATTAGGATGCAGTTGGATGTCAGCAATGGATGTTTGATGTAGAAAACACGTTTTACCTTTGTATGTAGTGCACAAAAAATATATTTTAAACAAAATGCTTAAAAAATTCCACAAGATAGATGTATTCTGCCACAGTGTCACCATAGGTATGAGTGCACTGTCCATATAAAATTAATGTGTCTCCCACTCCATACTGTAAGTGCTGCACCAGCAGTGTATGTTTAAAAGTTGTATATGTGTACTGGGCCTTAATGTTCAGGCCTTGCATATTAGGAGAAACAGCTTCATTCATCCAAATTTTCGGTATCTGTGGTTTCCTGAATCACTCCAGGTGATTATTAGGTTGATTCCTTCATAGTGCCCATGGCCAAGTCCCTTCTTAATCTCAGTTGTCTCGGGACCCTAATGACCTCAATATCAACATTCCATAAAAGCTCCATTTATAAAAGAACAATATTCAAGTTTTCCAGTTTTATTTATTTTTTGGCAGCATAAGAAGTATCGTACAATGAGGATCCAACATACATGGGTGTAACTCTTGATGAGGTCTCACTTTTAAAAGCCACTGTCGCAATGTCAAGATGAAAGTATCGGCACGCAACAACATCTTAAGCAAGTTTACCAGATCTAGCTGGGGAGCTAACCCAAGCATCATCCGCACCTCTGCCTTAGCATTATGCTACTCCGCAGCAGAGTATGCATGTCCTGTGTCATGCTAAGACAGTAGACGTTGCGCTCCACAGAACATGCCGGCTCATCACAGGTTGCCTCAGACCATCGCCTGTGGGGAAAGTGGAGATACTAGCTGGCATCGCCCCTGGAGACATACGCCTGGAAGTTGCCACTAGCGTGGAAAGGCTTAGAGAGAACAAAGACGCCCGACACCCCCTACATGGCTGTACACAAGTGCCATTGAGATTAAAGTCCCATTCAAGCTTCATGCAAACTTTTAAGCCACCAACTGGAGCTCCAAGCAATGAAAGAATACTGGCTTGGAAAAAGAGATTATGACCTGGGTTCGAGTGGATTAAGCCAAAAGACTACCACCTGGGTCTGAACAACCATGGCCCATATGGAAGTCTCTAAACAGGGTTGGAGTTGGCCGCTGCAAAGATACTCTCGCCACCTGGGGATACCTGGGAGAACAGCCAGATACCACATGTTTGTGCGGGGAGAGAGGAACCATGGTACATCTGCTGTCTTGTCCACAAATTGGAATAAATATATCTCAATTCAACCTCCAATCGGCTGCTGAAAAAGCCATTATGTTGGCAGAAAAACTACCACATATTTGATGCTGTCATCGACACAAGTAGAAGAAGAAGACTGGATGTAAATCACAAATAAACTTATTGCTATGCAGGTGACCCTCGAGTTTATTCTGCGTGTCGTGCAAACTCTTTGAGATGTACAAGGGGAACATTCCCGAATTTATAATTTCAGATATCTCACATTTGTCTGTCACTTCTTAGTTAATCTGGTTTGGGTTACCTAAAATCTATTCTAGCAATGGTGTATATAGCACAATACTAATATGCCACTTGTAAATTGTGGGTTTCTTAGTTTAGAATTGTGTGTCCCAATTGCTACCCTGCTGAATAAAGATTTGAGGAGGTTACAGGTAAATCACGGACTAATCCAAAGATTACATTAAAATAATAAAACAGTTTAAACTAACTTGTGACTGATGATGAGGGTTAAGCCACATATTGACTGTTGATACTCTGCACTCCTCTCAGTTGTTTGCTTGTAATCAGAAGTGAACACATCACTGTCCATTACACCCCGATACGACATAGGGAAGGAAAGAATTTTTTAAGTGGTATGTATATATGTAGATGGTGGCAGCGAGGATGGGAGAGGAAAACATGAAGGTGATGGCTTTTGCGGATGATCTGATGATCTGGGGAGGTGAAGAAGAGGAACGGCAGCAGCAGTTGGATGTATGGACAAACAGTTTGGAGGAATATGGCCTGAAATTTAATGTAAAGAAATGTGAGTACATGATAACAACCAGAAAAAGAATAGGGTAACCCAGGGAATTGTGATGGCAAGGGAACAACTGAAGAAGGTGAACAGGTTCAAGTAATTGGGGAGTGCATTAGAGGAATGTGGAGGAAATGATGGCAAGGTAAGTGAAAGAGGAAAACAAGCAGAGGCGTTCCTAAGGAGCATTAGAAGCCTGATATGGAATAAAGAGGTGCCACAGAGAAGCAAGAGAGTAATCTATCATATGTACTATGTGTCTATCTTGACTTATGCTGCTGAAACATGGACAATGAAAAAACGGGACATCAGCAGAGTACAAGCAAGCGAAATGAAGTTTTTAAGAGGTAGAATTGGAGTTACTAAAATGGACAGAATAAGGAATGAAGTGATAAGATGCACCATAAAAGAGGAACCCCTACAGGAAAGGGTAGAGAGGACCAGACTGAGATGGTATGGACATGTAAAGAGAATGGAGGTACAGAGAATCCCAAGAAAAATCCATGAAATTAAGATGCATGGTAAACGACCCAGAGGAAGACCAAGAGACGGATGGCTGAAAGGAGTGGAGGAGAGAGGAGAGGACTGGAACAAAGTGGTGACAGAGAGGTGGTGGGATGAAAGAAGGAAATGGAGAGGCTTGTGCATGAAGCAGAAGGCTGGAAACTGTTGAGGATGATGATGATGATGATATATCATATGTCTCTGACATAACACTTGTTTATAGCCTGAATAAATAAGTGGGACCAGTATCATACTATGGTCTGAAAAAAAATTAGTTTTTCTGTATTATTCAACCTTACCTCTGGATGAGCAAAGAGGAGCCAATCTTGCAATTTTTTTACTCGGCGCATATATTACAGTACTCTTTGTTTGTCTGTGTAAAAGCTCCGAATTGATATAATGATGGACTGCTTATGAAATGGTAAAAAATCAATCCAAATCCAGGGAGTCTTCTTTGTAACAATGTTCGGAATGTCTCCCCTCCCCTCTCCCTTCTGAGACCGCTCGGTAAAATTCCAGAGAAGACAATTCTAGGGGGTAAAATTGTACAAGATTTGACACTTCTGCCTGTAGTTCTAAGGCATCTGAAATGGATTTAAGAGCTGTATCTTAGAAAATGTTTCTCCTCTCTCCAGTCCATGGACAAACATGGCTTCAGTAAGGGTAACTCCTTTATGCGACATTCAGGGAAAATAATTTTTTGTTTGTTAGTGCTGGAAATGGGACAACAATGTTTGAGAGTCAAAGAGAAGCTAAAACCTACTATATATGTAATGAATTTTTGAAACATTGCACTTACTTGTCTTTTCCGGGGTTTGCACTGCGTTTTTTGCAGTTATTGCCTATGTTTTGGCAGCAACCTTGGGCCTTCATCAGGCTTCTCTTTATCTATCCACCTGGTTTATGGATACACTTGATCACTTGAATCATGGTTCACTGTACACTGTTTATTCTTCACCGGCAGAGATGATTTTGTTTCTCAGTCAAAGAGTATTCACTGTTCCAGAGATGTTTGTACATTGTGGAGCGATCTTGCAGTTGTTACAACACATTCGTTTGCTGGAACACACTTCCACATTTGCAAATGAATGCGTTGCAACAAGTGCAAGATCGCTCCACAATGTACAAACATCTCTGGAACAGTGAATATTCTTTGGCGGAGAAACAAGATCAACTCTGCCGGTGAAAAATAAACAGTGTACCATGGAATCAAGTGTATGCATACATTTAATTTAATTTAATTTAATTTAATTGCAATGGAGCACAGGCTCCGGTGGCAATTTCCCTACACAGCTATCTTCCCCCTATCCTGCACCCACCTACATTTGCCCTCTACAAATTTTTTCTTTAAATTCCTTCAAAGTTTTCGGTAAATTATTCATCGTTTCTCTTGGTAACTCATTCCAATCCCTGACACCCTTACCTAAAAAAGAGAATCTTCCTACAACCCTTGTGCCTGAAATCGAGTGCCAGCTTGTGGTCATAGGCTATTAGATCAAGAAAAGCCCTGATGAAGGCCCCAGGTTGGTGTCAAAATGTAGGCAATAACAGCAAGTGAAAACCCCGGAAAAACGAGTGCAATTTTTTTTAAAAATGACTCCTCCACAAAGTGTAAACATTTTACGTAATGAATTTGTTTGTCAATCAAATTTTTTAGTTCTGTGCATTTTTAATGCTTGTTGACAACCATAAAAGCAAGAATTTTGAATGATTATAGATGGAGAGATTGACGAAAGAACTGGCAAGTGCGAAGGAAGCGGGAGTGTCGTCGCAGCAGGAAGTGAAGAGGTTGGAGGGAGAGGTGGCCGTCCTGAAGGAGCAGATACTGCGACTCCAGGCCGACGTAGAGGAGGCCCGGGGGCTGCGCGACCGCCTGTCGGACAGGGAGAGGGAGCTGGACGCGGCGCGGAAGGAAGCCGCGGAGGCATCGCTGCGACTCACCGCCGAGCTGGCCGCGGCACGTGGGCTCTGCAGTCAGCTGGCCGACAAGCTCAAGGTGAGTGGCACACCATCATCACATCAGTCGTCTGACTCGTCTCAAAGTATATACAGGGTTGATTCAAAATAACGTTGACAAAATGACATGGTAGATCAGTCATACAATAAGAATCAAAAATCGCTCGGGAACAGAGGGTCGCAACTGCGATCCGGAGCCGCTACAGGGCGTCTAAAATAACACTGACACAAGAGAAGAAACAAAACCGTTACAGATCATTTCATTGATAATTACTCACTCATATGCGACTAATGCAAGCCAAATGTTGAGCCTACAGCAGATGCTCAAAGTTTTTGCCAGATGCATCTCCGTTGCTTGGAACGGCGCACCTTCTCAAAGATACCAAGTGTATCTCGAACACATCCGGCTGCCTCAACTATTCTTCCTACCAAGTCTTCTGACGTTTCAACAGGTGTTTCATACAAAAGTCCTTTTAAAAATCCCCACAAGAAAAAATCCAAGGGACCCTGTTTGTATCACAACATCCTCTCGTGGCTCTAGCGCCCTCTACAGGGGTTTGTGACCCTCTGTTCCTATGCGATTTTTAGTCCTTACTGTATGACAGATCTACCATGTCATTTTGTTCATGTTTTTTTGAATCACCCAGTATAAAGCTCTTATTATCATAGCTGTAATGTGGAGAAATGGAAAGTTACCATCTTTGTTAAAAATAACACTCAATCCGTTAGTGCAGTTGTACGAGGCGTGTTCAAAAAGTAAAGGGAATTTTGAAATTTTACGGGTTATATTAGTCTGATTGGCACAATTTTTTCATTGTTGTGTTGGCAAACATGTCTTAAAAGTATCTATACATTTTGAGCTACATTGGACGTTTAGTCTCTTGTTGGACGGTAAAAGGATAACACGTGTTTTGATACAGTCGGCGATTTTTCATTTGTATGAATTGTGGTTTAGAGAATTTGCTTTAAATTTAGCTATAAAAATTAAATTAAGTGCATCAAAAGTTTATAAATGTTGAATATTGCTCTGTCAGTGATGTACTCCCAATTCCAGCCTCTTCTCTCTACGTCCTCCTTCAGTTGGTCTGTCCATCTTCTTCTTGGTCTTCCCACTGGTCTTTTGCCCACTGTCCTTTTTTCCAAATAAGTTTTTGGTAGTCTAGACTACTCATTTTCTTGACATGCGCAAACCACCGAAGTCTTGATGACCTAAGTCTCTCTTCCATGGATTCCCTTAGCTCTAGGTTTGTTCTAATATCATCATTCTTTATGTGGTCAAGTCTAGTTTTCTGGAGGGCCGTTCTAAGAAACTTCATTTCACATGCTTGGATCTTGCTACCATCCCTTGATGTTAGTGTGCATGTTTCCAAAGCATATGTGAGAATAGGAATGAGATATGATTTGTACAACACAATTTTTCTTCTTCTGGGAACCTTCATGTCCCATAGTAAGCCTCGCATGGTACTGTAGAAGTTGGCTCCTTTGGTTACTCTACTCATTATTTCTAACTCACTTCTACCATTATTGGCAATTATGCTCCCCAGGTAGCTGAATTGGTCAACAACTTCAACTTGGTGGCCTTGTAATTTTATATGATAGTCTGTATTCTTTAGGCTTATTTTTAGTGCTACAGTTTTTTTTTTTTTTATTCAATTTCATTCCATATTCTTCAAACTTATCATTCCACATCTTCAGTTTGTTTTGTATTCCTTCTTCTGTTTCATCCCATACTGCTACATCATCTGCAAACACCAGTACCTGTAGATCTCTATTGAATGTTCTTTTTAGTTCTTTTAAGATGTTATCCATCACCGCTATGAACAGAAGGGGTGAAAGGGCACTTCCTTATTGTACTCCTTTGGTTGTACTATAACAACCAAGGCTCGTAAACCACACCCGGGAAACTGGAGATGGTCGTCAATGATGATGATGATGATGAATATTGCTTTTAGTGAATATACTAAGAGTAAAACAAGGGTTTACGAATGATATAAGCTTTTTAAAGATAGTCATGAAACAGTGGCGTACCTAGGTCTACAAGGGCCCCGGTGCAAAATTAAATTTATTTTGGGCCCTCGGGCCAGATGGGATTTAGCTCTGCCAAGTTGCTGGTGGGGGCTCCCAGAACAGAGCTTGGAGGCTCTTTGAGCTGAGCTTGGGTGCCTCTGAGCTGTGCTTGGGGGCCCCCCTGACCAGTAGTGTATTTAGGTTCACAAGGCCCTTAGTTTTATTTATTTATTTAATTGAAGGCCCGTGGGCCCTCACGTTCAGGGGGCCCCCTCAGCTGTACTCGGGGCCCCCTGAACGTGAGGGCCCAGTGCACTGCACCGCCTAGCCCTATGGTAGCTACGCCCCTACCATGAAAACGTTGAAGATGACAAGAGTACGGATCATTCTAGCACATGATGAAAATGTGGAAAAAGTAAAAAATTATTATTAACGATCACTGAATCACAATTAGAGAAGTTGCTGATGTTGTTGGTATATCAATTGGCTCATGCCATGAAATTTTGTTCGTCTGTCTTGAGTATGAAATGTGTTGCAGCAATGTTTTTTCCAAAATTATTGAGTTTCGAACAAAAACGGCGGCGAATGAAAGTTGTTTAGGAATCGCTAAATCAGGTCAATAACGATTCAGGACTATTGAAACGTGTCTTAACAGGTGATGAAACACTGTAATGATGCCCCAGCCTTCATATTTGCCAGACATGACCCGTATGACTTTTTTCTCTTCCCAAAAATAAAGAAGACCTTGAAGGGCCATCATTTTGCACGTATAGATGAGATTAAAAGTGCATCACTTAAAGAGCTCAAACCTATCCCAAACATCGAGTTCCAGAAGTGTTTTTGGGATTGGAAGAAGTGCTGGCATAATGGGGACTATTTTGAAGCAAATAACATTGATGTAGATGAATAAATAAAATTCTTTCTTAAAAAAAAAAAAAAAAAGAAAATTCCCATTATTTTTTTGAACACGCTTTGTATGCAAGTATTGTAACCATCATCTTGAACTCCATGTTATAAAACTGGTGTATCATAAAGAAAAGCTCATTGTTTTAGCAATCTACAGCGCCATCGATGAGTATTTCAGTCATTACAATGAGAGCTGGAAGTCTCAGTGCCCTTAAATTTTACTAGAACTGTAAATTTTCTTATAGGAAAACAAAATAATAGCATTACTACAAATTGTCACCTTTTTTTTTGTGGATATCTCTCAGCATAGTAATTATGACAAACTGACAGTAATAAATCATATCTCTTATCATGATCCACAGCTGTAATATAAGAAAATATGAAACAAGGAAATCTGGAAAATACTGACAATATATAAAATATAACAACATAGATTTCTATATAGTTTAGCAGACACGTCGGCAAGTGCCTTCTTCAAATTGCGTTCAGACAAATTTGTTGGGAGTAACAGTTTCAAACATAAATAAATTACTGAAGCAATTAAAACCCAAAAATAATTATATCTATGATAATATTTCAGGATATTTTACAGCACATAATGTGCTCCATAGCTCTCCAGTTGCACTGTGTTGCTGGATGCACTACTAAAGCTATCATTCAGTTAAAATAACATTTGTTGTAGGTACTTTGGAATTCAGTACTCTTTTAATTTAGAGCATTCATCGTGTTAGTGTGTGACAAGGTAAACTCAAAATAAAAACTTTTTCTTATTTGCTCACTACATATGAAGCATAATAGATATAACTATTTTTGGTATTTGAAATGAACCACCACTTACCTTAGATGACGGTTTCGTAGAGTGAACACACAAAAAAGCACAAGAACAGGAAAACAATGAATATTTCGGAACTTGGCCCTTCGTCAACAGGAGAACAACATGGAGGGAGAGTGGTGTAGGAGATGGTATTTCTCAGATAATATAAGTTATAAATGATATTGGGAACTAATTTCAAGTTCCTAGGTAAAGGAAGGTGATGTCGACATTGATGACTTACGAGATCCTGTTTTGAGGATAGAATTTGATAAAGCTATGAATGACTTGAAAGCAAATAAGGCAGTTGGAATTGATGAGATCCCTGCAGAACTTCTTAAATCCCTAGGAGAGGAAGGAATCGAAAGATTATTCAAGCTGATATCATAAAGTTATGAAATGAGAAATTCCAACTGATTTTAATAAAAATATCATCTTCACACTTCCGAAGAAAGCACAAGCTGACAAATGTGAGAATTACCGCACCATTAGTCTAACATCACATGCTTCAAAATTACTGACCAGAATAATATACAGAAGGATGGAAAGGGTAGTAGAAGAGATAGTAGGTGAAGATCAGTTTGGATTTAGGAAAAATCGCGGTACAAGGGAAGCAATTCTGTATTTAAGATTAACACGTGAAGGGCAGATCAAGAAAAACAAAGATACTTTTATGGCATTTGTTGATTTAGAAAAAGCTTTTGATAATGTTAGGTGGGACAAGATGTTCAAAATTTTAAAGAAGTCAGGTCTAAAGTATCGAGATAGAAGAATACTCTATAAACTATATAAGAATCAGGTGGCTATAATAAAAGTAGAGAATCGCGAGAGACATGCATCAGTTAAAAAGGGTGTGAGACAAGGTTGTAGTCTATCCCCGGTAATATTCAACTTGTATGTAGAAGAAGCAATGAAGAAAGTAAAAGAAAAATGTCCATGTGGCATAAGTTTTCAGGGAGAAAAAATCAGTATGCTACAGTTTGCTGATGACATTGTATTGTTAGCAGAGAGGGCTGAGGATATTGAGAAGTTACTTAATGGCATGAACAAAATACTGAAATAAGATTTTGGACTGAATATAAATCAAAGCAAGACAAAAGTGATGAAATGTAGCAGAAATGATACCAATACTAGTAGATTAAATATAAAAATAGGATCGGATGCAATAGGAGAAGTAAGTGAATTCTGTTACTTGGGAAGTAAAATTACAACCGATGCCCGAAGCAGGAATAATGTTAAAAGCAGAATAGCACTAGCAAAAAGAGCCTTCATGAAAAA
Organism: Vandiemenella viatica; assembly: GCA_031002005.1. Taxonomy (NCBI): domain Eukaryota; kingdom Metazoa; phylum Arthropoda; class Insecta; order Orthoptera; family Morabidae; genus Vandiemenella; species Vandiemenella viatica. Next base: position 149,474,477 of record CM061918.1, read on the forward strand.
GAGAAACCTTTTAGTATCAAATATTGATCTAGGAATTAGAAAGAACTTTTTAAAATTCTTTGTTTGGAGCACAGCACTTTATGGTAGTGAAACATGGACTTTAGGAATACCGGAAATAAAGATAATTGAAGCATTTGAAATATGGTGCTACAGAAGAATGCTGAAAATTAAGTGGACAGACAAAGTAAGAAATGAACGAGTTTTGGAAATGATGAGTGAGAAAAGAAGTTTGTGGAAGAAGCTTACAGAAAGAAGAGACAGGCTGGTAGGTCATATTTTGAGACATGCTAGATTGGTTAATTTGTTAGTGGAGGGAACAGTCGAAGGTAAGAACTGTAGAGGAAGACAGAGATTAGAATATATGAAGCAGATAATTGAGGACGTGTATTGTAAGGGGTATGTAGAAATGAAGAGGTTAGCACAGGATAGGAAAACCAGTCAAAAGACTGACGACAGCAAAAAAATAAAAATAAATAAATAAAGGTATAACTTTATTGAGATAGCTCTGAAAACAGAAACAGTCCAAAATTATCAACTTTGATGGCCATTCATATCATTTTTCAATTGAGAAAAAATATATTAGTCCTCTGCTTGACCATTTATAAACAATGACAGCCACACACTGAGGTTAAGTTTTAGCCCCTTTAATTTCTATGTAACCCCTCTATAATATAATGGTACTAAATTAGCAGATCACCTGGATTGTGTGTGTATTTATTAATTACTTTCTTTCCTTTTTCAGCTTTGGAAAATAATGGATTTACTTTCTTTAGCTTATTTGAATCCCAGTGTAGTAACTATTTGTCAAACGGCTGTAGAAGGGAATTCAATGGTTCACTCATTTAAAATTGTTTTTTCTTCATAAACTATTAAGAACAGCACAAAATATCATGTTTGCTGCCACCAAGGCATTGTAGTAGGTTAAAATGTTGCGTTTCTTCTGTGTTTCTAGGAAAGCCGAGTAGACAGGCGAGATTCTGGAACATCGACGGAAACTGAATTCCCAAATATCGAAGAGCTGCAGGAGAAGCATCGTCAGGAAATCGAGAAGGTCAAGGACCAGACGGTCGATTTCTTTGCTGAGCAGGTACTGAGGCCTCCGTCCCTATTTAGTATTTCCAAGACTCTTTCAGCCAGTCTTTTAAGATGTTGATTCCAACTTTGTGTCACCTTTTTTTTTGTGTAGTAGATTCATTGTTCAATAGTGCAGCAAACTGGCACAGCGTTTAGTTCATTCAGATTCCACGATTGCTGCACGTTTTCCTGAAATCACTCCTGTATGGCCAAAATCAATTTCCCGCCTGTTCCTTACCCGCAACTGTCTCCCTGTTTCAGTTGCCTCACTGTCATTGAGCCGGAAGCTCAGTTTTTAGTAAAGACTGAATTGATGGTGATCTGGTTTTAAATCTTGCTCACATTCAGATTTAATGTTTTATGTAAATGAAGCTAATGCTTTGATTACTTCATGTGTGTTGTGTGCACTTTCTTATTTATTACGTCATCATCATCCTCTTTAGGGAGCGTGCATTAATTACATGAGGTTAAATTGGGGGGGGGGGAGTCTTGTGAAATCTCACCAAGGGGGGGGGGAGGAGGCTAACTTCCAATGAGAGCAGGAGAGCTGAAAACAGGTGTGAAAACCTACAAGGTTGTCATCTGGGGGAAAGTGCCTCAAGATCTCACCTTGCCATGGTGGGAAATGCCCAGCCAGATCTCGCCAAATCTCAACACAAGGGGGATCTGGATTTCCAAAAAAAAAAAAAAATTGCATAGTTAGTCCTGCTCTAAGCGAAGAAAATTGTACTTTGCAGTAATGGCCTGTATAGATAATTTTGAGTGGACCCAAGTTTCGATCATCACTCTGGCATTAATTTCAATGTATTTCAGTTTTCCAAGGTTTATCACACTATACAAATACTAGAATGATTCTCTAAAAGGCTGTTCAGTGTCCCTAATTCTGACCACCAATATATACCTTACATGTTCAGTACAGAAATAAAATCAACTTATTAAACCCTGAAAGTGACCACTGTTGAGTTTCTATCCAAGACATGATTTCTACAACAAATGTTTCAGATTATTTTCGTAGTAATTTTTTAAAAAGTATTTTGGGACACCACTAATGGCAGTCGGCAGCCAAATAATGTGCACGATATGGTATGTTAAATCTCTTGTAGTAAATATTACCATTGCACAGTACAGAAAATTCCTTCAGCCACAATCATGCCATCAGCAAGTTGAAGCTATTGTATAGATGGGATTTAAAAATAATAATAATAATAATAAAAAGATATAAGGTGGCAGTGCTTAGTCTCTACTGTACCACTGAATGTTGCAAATCTGATCACAGGAGGCCAAAATGGAGCTACGTGGTTTATGCACGCTCCCTAATTAATAATGTTGAGGGTGTTTGTGGATGTCACAGCTTCAGGTTTTGTCAGAAAGAGCATTTGGTATCCTAATATCATGAATGGAGGCTCCCTTTCTGTTACTAAACCCAAAAAATCCATTATTTATGTGTGCTTCTGTCTTTTATTATGTTTTCATGCTCCAAATTCACCTAAAGGTAAGTGGTGTTTCATTTCCCTATCCTAATCGGTAATACTTTTCACTACTTTACATCTTTTATTTCATTGTTTACTGTTTTGGCAAAAAAAATGTGATATAATTATGATTCCTCTTTAATACAATTGCTGAACAGTGTAGTACAATCGTTACATGGTAGGTGTGATACTACATTTCTGTTGCATGTCTGTGATAGCTGATTTAGCACACATCAACCTCACACTGTATAAAATTCAAGTGTATTGCGAGTTGTATCAGGGTCAATGTTGTAGGGCGTCGTAGGGGCACAAATTGCCACTGGCATCATACCACCGGCATCATACCGAACTGTGCAAAAATAACACTAGCTTCTCACTGCCGGCATTAACATTAAAGTACCTTGCGTTGATGATGGGCACATGTTTCATATTCCATTTTTGGTATGATGTTAGGAATACTGGCAGAGTATCAAGCCAGAAACAAAAGAATCGGCAATTGTATATCCCGCATCTGCATCCAGGATGAATGTAGTACTATGCCAGTGCATATTTCATTTCTCCCGGGAGGTATACATCGCCCGTGAAGAGATTTTCAGTGCTTCGTGGCTGCGTGACTCCATCAGTTGAACCCCCAGTGCATGCATTCACCTGTCGCAGCCGTCGTTACTGTCACAGATCTGACATTTCTGTAGATTGTGACCACTGCTCTGATTAATCTCTGTGCTGTCATCAGTCACAAACTGGACTCCTGAAATAGGGACAGCACCAAAGTTGTCATCCGTCCGGCACCCAGTATTTGGTCTATAGCTATTTGTGCCAAATCATCATCATCTAGTACAGCTTCCAGCCGCTGGCCGGGTCTGCTGGGAACAAAAGCCTCGCCAGCGCTTCCTATCTAACCACCATCTCTCTTCTTCCACTGTCGCCCAATTTCCTCCTCTATCCTCCACACATTTCTTAGCACCTTTAACCCATCTGTCCCTCGGTCTTCCTCTAGGCCTCTTCCCTTTCAGCTCCATGTCCAGCATCTTCCTTGGTAGCCTCTCCTCTCCCATTCTCTTTACATGCCCGTACCACTGTAGCCTAGATTTTTCAATTCTTTGTTGCAGCGGTTCTTCCTTTATCATCTCCCTGATTCTCTCATTCCTTATTCTCTCTTCTTGTTACTCCTACTCTACTCCTCTTAAATTTCATTTCCACCGATTGTACTCTCCTTCATCACCCATGTTTCTGCCCCATATGTTAAAATTGGCACAAAATATGTTTTATAAATTGCCTCTTTACTCTTTTGTGGGACATCCCTTCTCCATACCAGACTTCTAATACTTTTAAAAAATCCATCTGCACATCTTCCTCTTTCGTTTATTTCCATCCTGTTTCCTCCAGTTTCTTCAATATAGCATTCCACTCTATTTAGTTGCTGCCCTCTAAGTGATATGCCTATGTCCGCCCTGTTCTTCTTTCTTGTTTGCTCAACTTGCACACATCGCTGAGCTAGTGGATGCTGAAGGCGTTGGCAAAGTGGGCGTGGGCCACCTTCCAATTCAGGAGTTGACGGCATGCAAAGGAGTCGAGTCAGATTTGTTTGTGAACACCACTCAGTTGGAGATGAGTGAACAGGTTGAGGATGAGGCCTAGATTGATGTTGGGAAATTAGGGGTAGTGTGTGGTACCCGACTTCAGGCATAAAGGAGTGGAAAAGTTTTCAGGTTTAGGCAACGGACTGGAATAACTTATGGAATACAATTTTTAATAATTGATCTCAAACATTTAAAGAATTTTGTGTAAAAAAAAATATATATATATTTTCTAGTGCAGAAACAGGAGTGTACAGAAATTGCAACTAGGACATAAGCTCTGTCACAATTAATAATGTGCACTCAATGGTTTGATGTCTGGATTGTAGAACAGCTTGAAAATGTGCATCATGATTGTAAAGCATAGATGCAAAATATCACGATTGCCTTCTCACTTGCTGTCTTTGTATTAGTGTGCTATAGTTTGATACCAGGATCGGTGTTAGGTTATACCGATGACACTTTTCTCAGACGAGGTAATAGTACTGCTTGTTCACATTCAGGTGCTACAGTTAAAGGAGCAGCACCGAGCCAGCGTTGCAAAGGTGGAGCAGATGTACGTAGAGGGGCTGCACGCGGCCAGGTTGGCAGCCGTGGAAGCTCGGGAGCAGGTGGCCACACTGCGGCGAGAAAAGGTGGGTTCTGCCGTACAGAGGAGGGCAGCAGCAATACAAAATAGTATACAAACACAGAAAACACAAAATTTTGGGTGTTAACCCTGAATATTGCTGTGTGTGTGTGTGTATTTTATTTTGTGTCGCTGCTGCCCTCCTTCCTTCAACTTTGGTCTTTGGTGAGTGTTGGGTACAATTTATCTTTTCTTTCCTTACAAAATTATTCTGTTACATGTGTCCCGGTTAGTGTGTATATATATATTTTGAACATTAGGATAGGATAAAAAACCACCGCTTACCAAAGAAGGGGATTCCAGCAGCGTTGGTACACGAAAAAAACAAGAACATACAAAGAATAGAATTTTCGAGCATGGCTCTTCCTCAGTACAAGTGAGATGGCTGCCGGCCGCTTGCGTGCAGCCATCTCACTTCTACTGAGGAAGAGCCATGCTCGAAAATTCTATTCTTTGTATGTTCGTGTTTTTTTCGTGTACCAACGCTGCTGGAATCCCCTTCTTTGGTAAGCGGTGGTTTTTTATCCTATCCAATGTTAAATATATCTGCTTTTAGCACCTTAGTTTCCTAACAATATATATATATATATACGTGCTGTGCGTTCTTGTCTGTCAATGCTGCGTTTAAGTTTATTAAGTGGTGGTTGCTGTCCTAGTCCACATTTTTAATCTCCCTCACGTATCTCCTCTCTACCACCCACCCCTCGAGTCACTGCCGTACCTGTGGACTCACCACAACAGTTGGTGGTCAACTTTTTATCCACTTCCCTGTCTGACACAAAACTCTCTATCCTGTTGAAGGCACTTTCTGTCTCACCTACTCCATAGTTTGACTATGTTGCTCAGTGAATACGATGCAAAGGACCCTAGATGGCCTTTCGACATGAACACCACAGATCCTACCTCTTCTGTTTGCCAGGAAATATGCACCTTCTTTGACCACCAGGACACCCTACAAGGCTTTTCATCTTAATCCATATCACTCCTCAAAATCCCCACACACTTACTTTGTTCATTCTTCTCAAGATTCACAGACTGACAATCCAGGGTGATTTATAGTTGCGGTATATGGATCACCCACTTAGCAGATTTCAGCCTCTGTGGATCAGCACCTTGATCATTTTGTGCAGAATCTTTCTACATCAAAGATACCCCACGCTTCTTAAAACGTCTGTCCGCTGTCCCCACTACTCTACCACCAGACTTATTCCTTGTCTCAATTGATGTCTCTGCCGCACTACCACCTCCCACTGTCCACCTTCAACACATCCTTCAGATGTACCTCCCAAACAGTCTCCCCAGTACATCCTTTCTTACATGCCTACCTACTTCTTCCTCTCTAAAAACTACATCTCCTTCAATTCCCAAGTTTATCACCAGATATGCAGCTCTGTGTCGGGTACCCGCATAGTCCCATCTTCAGCCCATCTCTTCCTGGGTAGTCTAGAGGAACAGTTCCAGAACAAAATGCCCTCTCGTGTAGTTTAGATACATTATAGTCTGGACCCACAGGTAAGACCACTGCATAGGTTTCCTCAATTCCCTTAGTAATAGTCATTCAATCAACTTTGAATTCAGTTCCCACACTTTTGTCACCCTGCTTGATGTGGAAATCGCTCTATGATGGCGTGCCCTCCACACCTCTGTGTGCACCTCAAGCCAGCAAATTCGCAGTGGTACTTCTCTTCCACACCAAATGTTCCTTTCCATAGACATTGACAGATCTATGAATTTTTGCCCTTTCAAGCATCATTTTGCATCCCAGGGCAGTGAAGAGCTGTTTTTCAATTTTGCCGCCCCCAGATGGTTGGGGCAGTAGAACAAATAAATATTAAAAAAAGATTGCCGCCACACGAATTTGTCATTTACTGCCTCTTCAAACATGATTCCCCCCCCCCCCCTCCCCATCCCCTGAAGTTGCCACCCAGGAGAAGGGCACCGGTTTCACCGGGCACTGCTCATACAGTCTATGAATCCATGACAGGCACATCTGTTCCTATCCTGAATCACTTTCCAGATATCCCCAAAAACTATTGAAAGCCCTCATTTCCCACTGCTACCCACCTGATCTTGCACAAAAGCGAATATCTTGTTCTACCACCCACAATACCCATTCTTCACCTCCTAAAGCTGACCATAGACCAATATTTATCACCCAGTTCCCTCCTGGCCTTGAATCCATTAACCAGATCCTTCACCACGAGCGTGGCTTTCTACATTCTTTCCCCGAAATGAGTGTCTAAAAATCTTACCCATTGCTCCCCCTCCCCCTTGCACCTGCTTTAGCAGGCCTCCTAATCTGAGTATTTTGACCCACAAGCACTTATCTTCTCACTCTCATAGACTACCACATGGATCTTTCCCCTGCAGTAGACTGCAAAAACCAAGCACAGTGGGTGAGCGGCTAATGCTCTGGCCTCACATTCAGTAGGACAGCAGTTCGAATCCTTGTCCGGGCATCCAGATTTTGGATTTCTGTGGTTACCCCAAATCAGTCCAGGCAAATGCCGGGATGCTTTCTTCAAAAGACCGTGGCCGAGATCCTTCCCGTTCTTTGTCACCAGTCCCATCCCGCCTCTAATGACGTCGATGAGGTGTAAAGCCATAAATAAAAAAAAAAGAGAAACTGAAAAATACGCATCGTACATCCAGCCACCACTGCCTATTCTAATCCTGCCACATGGGAATGCTTTCCTATTATTGGGCGCACCACCTGCGCTACCACACACTTGTCTTCGCTGCACTGCTTCCTACATTTGTCCTACGGGATGAATGGCTACAGGCAAAAACTTTGTACTGCCAACCCATACCGTCCAGTGTCAATCCATGCCAGCTCATATGATTGCAACAGTCTTAACACCTGTTTTACTGTAAGAACTGTCAGTTTTTTTCCAGACTCTACACTACCTTATTCTGTAGATGGGAGCTGGGCTATCTACACGTCCCAGACACCAGACATACCCCTGGCCTCTACCTATGCTAAACCTGTCACAATTTTACAGTCTATTTGCATGTATTTTGTTAAATATACATATTTTTTTATTATAGGTAACAATGAAAGGAAAGAAATGCCGCGAGGCAATATTTACATGGAAAAGAAAGGTAAAATAATCCAACGCTCGCCAAAGTCGAAGGTAGGAGGGCAGCAGCAACACAAAACAACACACAAACAAAGAAAAGAAAAAAAACAATATTTCGCGTGAATGTATTATCGTTGCTCCCCCCACCACCCCCGACGGTCTCTTGCATTCTATGAGTGGCTGCGTACAACGCAAGTCTTGCTCAAGACCTCTTTTAACTTGAAAAAGGGATTTTCACCTGAAATATTGTTTTTTCTTTGTGTGTTGTTTTGTGTTGCTGCTGCCCTCCTCCCTTCAATTTTGGTGGTGTTTGTTGTATTTTACCTTTCTTTTCCATGTAATTTTTTATTTTTAAAAAATATTTCTGATTTTATTTATTTAAAATATGATACGATAGGTAAAAACAACCAGTCACTCACCACATATAAAGGCAGTAGGGCCTCATGAAAACAAAAATACAAACCAAAATATTGTGAAATATGTTTGTTTTTTGTACTTTCTTGTCTCTTTGGACCTCATCCGTGGTGAGTGATGGGTTATTTTTCCCTATTGTATCTCATTTTCAGTGCATCACTGTCATCTGATATTATTTACTTTTATAACATATCCAAAATATATTTTTGAAAAAAAAAAAATTTAACCATTACTGATCCCAGGGATTATTTTGTTTCAAAATTATTGTACATCAACTTTCTCACCCTCCCTGTCCCCTTTCCCTCATGTTTTATCTTTGGTTCATTCATGTGGTAAGTACAGATGAGCACACGTCTTTCCCCTTGGCGTATGTCTTGCCTCCTACCGAAATATTGTGTAATGTGGATTTTTTCTGTTTGTCTTGCCTTCTGTGGTGAGTTATTTTCCCTGTCCTACATTAAACTATACTGCTACAACAGAAAAATCGAAACTGTCACAGAGTCATCTTAGCATAGGAATTTACTGTTTACTTTAAAACTAGAATTGTTGGCAGTGGATTTGGGCTTGTCATTGATGTATTGTTTTCTGGTGACAGGAAGAGGCCGAGAAGCATCTGACACACCTGCAGAAGACGCTGAATGAGGTGAAGGCAGAATTGACTCGAGTTCGTTCCAAGTACCACACCGCGAAGAAGGTCGTACAGGACTACAAGGTATCGGCATCGACCCATTTATATCTGCAAAATATTGGCTTTTGCAACATAGAAAATTGTATATTAGTCTAAGTCTTTTCCCTAGTTCCTTAGCATATTTGCATCAAGGAAGGGTTGCCAAAATAAACAAATAATTTAAAAAAGCGGAGTTGTATTTCTTTGACATTGATTTTTGTTTATGTAAGAACATCAGTATGACATAAATAGCTACTACATTATCTAGGTGGTGCCGAGTCCCAGTTTGAAATGCTTTGGCCTTCTTTTAGGGCAGTCTAGAGTAGAGAATGCAGATTGCATTCCTGATGACTTGTATATATACTGAGTACCATTGATGATGGCTGAAGTAAATATTTCTCTCAGCTGTCTAACTCACCATAAAGTGATGCTTCAAGCACAGAAAATAATAGCATTGTGTCTTAATTAGTTATTAAATTATGTCAAACAGTTTGAAGCTGCATTAATGCAATGATGGAGTGTGGTACCCACGAGGGATTAATCGCTTATAGCCCCGGGGTTGGAAGAAATTTTCATCATTCATAATTTGGCCAGCTGGGTAGCACGTCTTCTGTCTACCAAAGTCCTAAATTAAATGTCAAACCTCTCTGCATTGTGTGTGGTATTCTCTGGGCTGAGATTGTGAAGAGTATGCTTGAATGGGCTGGCACCAGGTTTCATCCTCTGACTAATTTCACACGTCATCCACAATACAGTGCACTGAGCACACATCATTACACTCATCTGCATACGAGGGGGTACCAAAAAAAAAGGATTTATTTTTTAAAAGCTATATATTATCAAATTTTTTACAAAACAACCGTATCCCTTTCGAGATACTCTCCATTAAAACTAATACATTTGTCCCACTGGTGCTTCCACTGTTCGAAACATTCTCTGTAGTCAACTTTAGAAATGGCTGAAAGCTCCTCCCTCATTTTTTTCTCTTGACCTCTTCGATGTGTCTAATCGGTGTTTCATGCCCCTTTTCATGTGCGGAAATAAGAAAAAGTCGCACGGAGCCAGGTCAGGTGAGTAAGGTGCGTGGGGCAGTGGAACCATGCCATTTTTAGCCAAAAACTGCCTAACAGACAGCTGTGTGTGCAGGTGCATTGTCGTAGTGGAAGAACCAGTCTCCTGTCTGCCACAAATCGGGTATTTTTTTACGAATACTGTTGCGTCAACTTCTTTAAACTTCCAAATAAAAGGTTTGATTGACAGTCTGATGTAGGGGGACAAACTTTGAATGAACTAAGCCCTTAGCCCCAGAAAAGCAAATCAGCATTGTTTCGATTTGATGACATTTTTTGGACGGGTGACGCCTTCCACTGTCTTGACTGTTGATTTGTTTCTGGGTCGCAACCATAACACCGTGACTCATCACCAGTAATGACCTTTGACAGAAAATCTGGATCAGTTTCAAGCTGTTGCTTCAAATCATGACATGTTTCAACTCGACGTTCTTTTTGATTGTGTCAGAGCCCGAGTAACAAACTTGGCAACAAACCTTTTCATTCCCAAATATTTGGTTAAAGTTCGCTGAATTGAGCTCCAAGATAACCCACTAATCTCTCACAGTTGATCATTTGTCTGTCAATGGTCTGATAGCACAAGCTCTCAAAATTTTTCAACATTTTCATCAATTGGAGCAGTTGATGGACGTCCAGAACAAGGTTTGTCATCAATCGTGTTGCCATTTTTAATCCGAGTAAACCACTCCCATAGCGTCATTTTTGTAAGCCGTTTTCAACATTAAAACAGTTTCAGCAGCATTTTTACTGAATAGAAAACAAAATTTCACAGCTGCACATTGTTCACTTAAACTTGCCATCATCAAAAATGAAACTTTAACAAAACAGCACCAGCAAAAACAATCGCTGCATATTAACAGAATAAGCCAGGTCGACATCATAGGTGGCACTAAATGCGCAATGAGTTACGCTATAAATGCCTAGTGGCGGATACGCGTACTACACAAGTTCCAACCACGGCAGTGCTATTCTGATTTGGGTACTCCCTTGTATAGTAACATTTACAAACACTTTGCCGCTGGAAAAGGCAATCATCTGTGAGGGTGCTTGAGAGAGGTCGCTCTGTGTATGGTGCACTACTACATTGGTCGAATGTTGTTTAATTTTTTACCAACACTTTCAGCTAACTGTTCAATATATTTTTTTTTTTTTTGTGGCCTGACTAGTATAACTGCAAAAGAATTATTTTCTCTCATTCAAAAGTGATTGTCTGAGTGTGTTTTAAAATTAGGAAGATATAAAAAATTGTCAGTGCAGGAAATTAATGAATGTGTTTTTGGCAGGTGTGGGCCGCGAAACGTGAAGAGAAGTGTCGGGAGGAGTGGAAGCGCGTAGAAGACGGCTACCGGAAGTCGATGCTGCAGCTCCAGGAGCGAATGGAACAGATGCTCAGTCTGCAACAAAAGACTTGACAGGTGAGGACGCAGCCAGTCGCTTCTTACCTCTTATATGGTTTCCAGTCTCATGTTTGCGCAAGATTTCTCTGCTCCCATATTTAGACAAAGCCTTCAGTAAGTGTGTTGTGAGACTAGCACGCAGTCTGTTGGCTTTGACTGATGCAGTCATAGATGTACTAATCTATTTCTTACCTGCCACAACTTATCACCACATGTCAGCAAGCTTTTTAATTTGTCATTGGAATTCAATTTTGTTTGCGTTCTTGTGTTTTTTTCACCCCTAAAAATAGAATAATTAAGGTTGCCTGCAAGACTTCTGACACCTTCTACTTTAAACTTATTTTCCATTATATATATCATAAGAATACTCTATTTTTTTTACTGCTCCATTTAAAAAAAATTGTCAGTGTTAATTGTACAACTGTATCACCTTCCTGCCACAACACTCATGTACTGGTGTTGCACGTCAAGTTCTGTTTGAGGAGGCCTTTATTGTTCAGTCCTGCTATACAGCATGATGTGGTTAGAATCCAAATATAGTCAAATTAATTTCAATTTTCCTCGATCTTCAGAAATCACTCTGGGCAAATGGGCAAATTTCAAAACAGTATACTCATAAATCATCGTCGGCCAATTGCATCAGTTTCTGATGTGACTTCTTAATGCTGTGAATTCAGGTGGAACTTACCATTTGTTGTTTCCAATTCTCTCCGGGTTTTAATGAGTTCCATATTAATGATCCAGTAAACTCGACACATTAGCAAGACTGTTTTTGATCCACTTAATGATTATACTTCATACTCTCTGAATGGAAGCCCATTTATCTTTAGAAGGGGGTTTTCTTGAAAACTCTTGCTAGCAGGTATGTTGAAAGTAGTCCTTGTTTTAACATGAGATAACATGTAAATAATGGGCTGCACAATACCTTCAGTGGTAACTTACCAAGAGGTACTGTGTTGGCAGTTGGTTTCTTAACATACTGATGACGATTGTGTGTGTGTGTGTGTGTTTGTGTTTGTTTTTAATGTGATGAAACAAAATGGTAACACTTAACTGGAAGGAAAAAACCGATTATTGAGAGGCAATTTAAAAATGTGTGATTCCAATGGAAAACATTGCTTGTCAGTGAGTCTGGAGAAAAAACAACTGATACAATGAGGGTACCAAACCTGAGAGGCGTACAAAAAAATCACAAGAAAGGATACTATCAGAAATGAATACATGAGGGTTAGATTAAAGATTGAAGCATTAGAAGAAGCACCAGTGAAGAAAATGTAGCAATGGGGGAGGGGAGGGGGCACGTGGTGGGAATGGAGAATTTAGAATGCTGAATTTGGCACCGGAAGACGGTGGGAAAATGGATCAGGCAAGAGCGGAGAAACATGGAGGCTAAGAGAGTGGATCGGAGACAAATAATAGAGAAGTAATCACGGAAAGAGGCTATGTCGGATGGCCAGCAGGTGTAGAACATCGAATGATCATTGTTTACATTAACTGTTGACGTAGTCTCATCATTGTTGAGTATTAAGAGTTCAAACTGTTTCTGCTGGGTTTGGGTAGTATTCTAGAATATCCACATATTTTGACTCTCCATAAAGTGCTCAGCTGAAATTCTTTGGGACATCCTAGAAATATGATGTCACCCATAAATTTCACCTACACATCAGGATTCAAAATGAGAAATTGAACGAATATTAATGTCTGATCCATTTGGGAAAAGACCAGACCAAACTGTAACTTGAGAGCTAAGATGTTTTTTGGTGATGTTTCAGGTATATTATCACCTCCCCTCTCTTTTATTTATTTTTATATACACTTGCTTGGTGAACTTACATGAACTCTTAAGATTTCGTGTTGTAAATTTACTCCCAGAAATTTTTACAAGTATTATTTTAATAAAATGTGTCAAAATTATAATGTAAAAAAAAAAAGTGAATACAGAATTTGTATTGATTTTAGACTGTATATCAGAAGTGAACACTAGAAAACTGTTCTATTTTATTGAAAATTTTAGACATAATAATTATATGCCCTGAAACATGGTTAGTAATAACAGAACAAGGACAATATTCTATCAGATTTGTACCTGCCCATCGTGTTTCATCAATAAAATCATCACCTCTACTTCTACATGTCTGACATATTGAAATATTTTTGCTTCTTGTCCTTAATGAGTTGACAGGATGTGAAGCTCAAACAAAAATTGCAAAAACTTACTTTCTTTCTTTACCATTTGCTATCAGTGATTTTGCCTGATAACTTATGATTACAGTGCATTACCTGATGTAGACTCATTAGCAGCAATACCATATCCAAAAAAAAGGTCCAAGTGACAAAAAGTTATGAAATCTTCCTCTGAGCCAAGTCTACTCTATACAGTGTGTATTCATTTCACTTTGGGAAACAGAATGGTTTCTATAAGTCCTCTCTGAGTGAGCGGGTTGTTTTCACACGATATTTCAGTGATCAGAGCCTCCGATCGCCGAAATGTCGTGTGAAAACACCCGCTCGCTCGGCTAGTAAGCTGAGAGAAACTTTGATCTTAAGAATGGTTTCTCTCGGTGTTATAGATTTTAATTATATAAAAAAAAAAATCGTGGTATTTGGCCATTGTGTATGCCGTGTTTTAGTAAACCTACATAAATACCTTAAATGCATTGCTTTATCAAACTTGCAAATACATAAAAGCCAAGATTTCCCTCGAACTTTTTCAAATTTGACAAGTATATATTTAATTAAATTAAATTGCAATGGAGCGCATGCTCCGGTGGCAATTTCCCTAAACACCCATCTTCCCCCTTTTCTGCATCCACCTACGTTTACCCTTTACAAATTTTAACTTTAAATTCTTTCAACTTTTTGGCAAATTATTCATAATTTCCCTTGGTAACTTATTCCAGTCCCTGACACCCTTACCTAAAAAAGCAGCAACCCCCGGTGTGTGCACACCTCCCAAGGTGCATGACTCATTTTCTATGTCATGAATAAGGTTAACTACCGAAATATTGAGTTTATTTATTTGTGTGTTCGTTATATATGTTCGTCTCTCGTCGCTGCCTTCAACTTTGGTGAGTGATGAGTCATTTTCCCTTTCCTTGCAATTATATTGGCTAAAGCAGTTTCCTTTTTCCTTAGTTTAATTATTACCTAAAAAAGAGAATCTCCCCACACCATTGTGCCTGAAATCGTGTGCCAGCTTGTGGTCATGGTCATCTTTTCCCTTCCATGCATTACTTTTAATTCTTACACCATATCTTTCCATGCCTCATCACCAGTATACACCCAGCACCTTGTACACTCCCATGACCCTCCTCCTGTCTTCCAATGAATCCCATTCCAGCTCTTTTATCATATCTCTCACTGATTGCATTCTGCGATAATTTACAGAAACAATTCTAGCAGCCCTTCTTTGCACCTTCTCCAACTCCTGTATTTGATACTCAAAATGTGGGTCCCATACTACACTACCATATTCAAGCAATGGTCTTACCAAAGTTTTGTAACTCAATTCCTTTACTTCTCTCATACATCCACTCATTATTCTCTCCAACAAGTGCAGAATTTTGAAATCTTTTCCTACCACCTGTTCAATGTGTCCTGCCCAGTTAAGCTTGTTATCAAATGTAATGCCAAGATATTTACGTTTAAAGTCTTCAGCAAGCAATTCTTTCCCCACCTTATATTCATAATTAACCTTTTGTTTTATTTGTGTATGTAATAAGCTGACTCTTCTTTGCATTTATCTTCATCCCATGTTTACCAACCCAACTAGATACTCTGTCCAGATCACCCTAAAACTGTTTACAATCCTCGACCGTTTTGATCCTTTTATATAGCATTATGTCATCTGCAAACAATCTAATTTCTGATAGTAAACAATCAACACAATTATTCACTACAATAATGAATAGCAATGGTCCCAATATGCTACCCTGTGGCGCTCCCATTTTTACTTCCACTTCTTTTGATACCACATTTCCTACCCTAACTTTCTGTTTACTACATTTAAAAAATTCTTCTATCCAGCAAATCACTTTCTGATCCACTCCAATAGATTATGCCTTTCATTTCAGTAAAAGTGCCATACTGAAATATTTTTACTTGTCCTTAATGAGCTGACAAAATGTAAAGCTCAAACAAAAATTACAAAAACTTTCTTTCTTTGCCATCAGTGATTTTGACCAATAACTTACGATTCCATTTCATTAGGTTCGAATCCCCGTGCGGGCATCCAGATTTGGGTTTTCCATGGTTTCCCAAATCACTCCAGGCAAATGCCGGGATGCTTCCTTCAAAAGGCCATGGACGAATTCCTTCCCATTCCTTGCCCCCCATCCTTTCCCGTCTCTAAAGACCTCGCTGTTAAAGAGACGTTAAGCAGATAAAAAAAAAAAAAACAACATTTCATTAGCTGATCTAGATTCATCAGCAGGAATATAGTTGGGCGACTTCAAATGATACATACCTGATTCTATTTCATTTTGTGTTCCTAACGTGCACCTTTCTGTCTTTCTTTTTTTTTTTAACTTAAAAAAAGAAAAAATTAGTTTTGAATGTTTTTATTTGTTGTTGAAATAATAATGGGAAATTATCGAGATGTATTTTTAACTGTGTTTTATTTAGCTGATTATGTGAAAGAGATACTTCCCTTTGTATTCTGTCCAGTGAAAGGACGGTTCAACTTGAATACTCCATCATTCTTTGTGCCTGGATATTAATGTGAATTAAAGGTTTATTTTTATGAACATTTACTTAGCCTCTTTGTTTCCTGTCATAGTAATAGATATTCCAGGTTTAATGGGAAACAAAGGACTCTGATTATCAAATGCAAAAAAGAAAAGAGAAATGAACCATTTACCAAAAATGTTAAGGGATATATATAACAAACATGTATGTGGAACAGTTTGGAAATTTGCGGAATTAGTTTTGCTGTATAATTCATGTGTTTTAATCTGAAGGAAGGTTTAATTTCAAAATTGTTTTCTGTTCATATTTCTTTTGTTTCTGTACCATTATTAGTTCTACTCTTTCCGCATTTATATTCGAAGAAATATTGTTCAAATCAATCGCGTGGTAAAATATACAATTAAACAAAAGCTGTTTTTCAGTTATGTATACCTGTGAGATTAATTTCTTCCGATGTAAACAATTCAGGTTTGCTGCGTGCGTATGTCCACGATCTGCTGCTACCTGCATTGCTGTGAATTCCTGACTTCGACAGTCAGCTGGAATACCTGCTAAACTCTTCACACATGCGCCGTCTCCTTACCAGTGACGGACTAGATAACTGCTATCGTGAAAAACATCAGTATTTTCTATGTAGAATCAATTTCCCAGATACAAGGATTTTTTTTTGTATTTTTTTTTTTTTTTTTTTTTTTTTGAAAGGCTTTACTTGCAAGCCAAATGCGTTTTCAGTTCATTACAACTATATTTTGGAATTAATAAAGTAAATCAGGCTCAGAAATATTAATTGGTTGATATATGGCCCGTTGTCGATTATGTGTGCTACAGTTGTGTATTACTCTTTTATTTCATCTGTTAGTTATTAAACTGTTGTAGTTAGCATTTTGTCCATAGTAGATAACGAGACTATTTTTGTATGTGTGATATTTGTTAATCTCTGGAAGCCTGCTGCTTTAGTGTGCAAAGATATGTCAACCGACAAAGTGTGCTAGTGATGATAACAAGAGTGAGAGTGATATTATTGCTGAGCAGTGAAAACAGTGAAGGACATAGAAATCAAACCCATCACTCACCACAGGGTGAGATTTTTTCTTCAATCTGCTCTCAATTACACAGATTCTTATGTTCTGCAAGTTCATAAACGCACTTATTTTTGTGGTAAAGCTTGTACAATCTATTAACTTATTTTTCATGTGTTTCAACCAATTCATCAGTGCAACCTTCAGCATAAAAAGGAACAAACTCAAACGTTTGCTTGTCTCCAATGTGACACATATCCCACAAGTAATTGATTTCACTACGTACTTTCACAAGGAAAAGCAGGCAGATTTTGTTCCTTTATTTCTTCAAGTCTTTTTAACTCGTTTTCAAAACCTCTTATTGCTTGTCCGCTGACATTACGTGTGGCCACGAAGTCCCCTTGGCACATTGGGCTTTCAGAAGTATGGATCCATAACGTTGAAACTTTCTTCTGTAATGAATAAAAATAGTCTTTCCTTTCATTTATTTTATTCCAAAGCTGAGACTCCAATTCCTCCAGTTTGTCCATGTTGTCTGGTGACAATAGAAAATTTTCTTCTGGACCACAAAAAACTCCTGTTTCAAAAGCTTCTTTTGGAGAAATTTCCAAACATTTCATGTGTGAAGTAATTTTAGTTTTAATGTTTCGAAAATTTGTTAGACGACATTCCTGTTCCTGATGGAGTTGATTTAGCTGTTGCTCAAACAAACTGAAAACCTCTTCTGTTGGAATCACATTAATACACTTCATTTCAGGCATTTTCTCTAATCTGCAACATATTTCTCGTTCCTTTTCTATGATATCCAAATACTTTTCCATGTAAGCTGCCTTTTTACTACATGGTTTATTCATTTCTTTCAAAACATAATGTCCAACTTTGTAAAGAGGAATGCTATCATATGTAAGTGAATTTGTGACATGCAATTCCTGACACAAGGAATCATACTCCTTCAGAAATTTAGTTTTATTCTTCAAAATTTCTTCTTTAACTTCCCCTTCTGACATTTCACGGAAGAGTTCCTCTAAATGTTTCGTCCTCCTTTTATTCAAAGTTATCTCTTTTATCCACATTGTCCATATTCATATTGTAAAGCTTATTTAAGAACATGAATCTTCGGAAATACAACACCGTGGCGAACAGGTGTAATTTGGTAGATCTCAGTTTGTGCACATGTCGCCGCCCCCCCCCCCCCCCCCCCCCCCCCCCCGCCAATAGTCTCACTTCACATGTTCACTGCTGCTCCCCTACCTTCACGTGTGATGAGTTTTGGGTTTACTTTTTCTATCCTTCCTCATTTTCAAAGTGTCCTAATGTTTATACAGACACTGAAATAAGCTCAAATGTGGCAAATATTTTGTAGGAACAATGTATAATTATATATAAAAAAAACTGATGCTCACTGAAAATATGAGGGAAATGTTCCTTCAAACATTTTAAACTTGCAAAATGAAGCTGGTTATCACAGTTCTTATTATACAATGATCTATCTCTTTTTGAGACCTATTCTTTTTATATGAAAAGTATAGAGTCGGATATGGTAAATTTATATTTTACTCTAGTTATTCACGATTGTTTGTAATTATCTATTAGAAAAAGGTGAAGTTATTTATTTATGTATAAAAATTAATATATTTAAAATTTCTACCACTAGAATTGTATATGTATTGATAACTTCTAATTTTCAGTTAAAAAAAAATAGTAAAAAGTTAATTGATGAATATGCAATATAGAACTACTTAAACATTCCTTGATGAATCTTACCTGATTTACAAGATAATTTTAAAAAGTGTCTTAGATCAAAAGCTAATAGTTTATCAGTACACGATAATAATATTTAAGCTTCTGTTACTTTATTTACGTTTCTGGAGACAAGAATCGTATCACTAAATCTTGATCTTACTCTCGCCATTATATTTATTATAAGAGAGAGTAATTTGATCTTCTGAAGATATTTAACACTGTTTATGACATAGAGTATAGCATAGTTGGGCAAAAAATATATATTTTAATTAAACTTGCCTCAGAAATGTAAAATCCATGTAAATAAGAAAGATTTTTTACTTTGTTTTTCAGTGATTTATCTGGGGGGGGGGGGGGATGTCTTCCCAGTAAAGATTAACAATAAAAAAATATATCAAAGGACCATTCCAATTATAAATCCTTTGACATGATAACCATCTATATAAATAATAGTTGTCTTATATCTGTACTGGAATTTGTGGCACTGTATTGTTCTTGTGACATATATGCTGCATTGGTACCAATTGTGTGTGTGAATTGTGTCATTGAGAAAGTATGTGTCAAATTTTATTGGTAAATGATTTTTAGATACACAAGACCGAAGTAAGAGCCAGCAGTATTCAATCCAGTTAAAGGCTGTCGGTTTCAGTGTTGTTCAGTCTGTGATAAAATAATTATATTTTTAAAATGAATGTTCTATTTTTTATGTAAAAAGGAAATTCTGGTGCAGTTTTTTCACAATAGGTACAGAACAATATATACAGTAACAGTGCAATTGCTCTTCTTTCAGACATGTTTGATAGATTTGTCTTCCTGTACAAAATAACTGGACATACAATATTGATGAGTTGTAAAATAAAATATATTTTTTATGACACTGAGATACTTTTATTATCTATGATATACATTTCCCTCTACAGTAGATTAAATGTATAATATGTCTTAATTACCCAAAACCAATCAACCGTTTTGCTTTTAAGGGTTGCTTTATAAATTAGCATATGTAAAATAACATTGAACATTGAATTTATTAGTATTGTATCATATTTATCTATTGGTGAATGAAGGCATGGAATTTGTGGGAGGAGATATTTCTTATCCCTTGAAGTTTATTGGCTGAACCTTGAGAGTTAACAGCAAGTTTTAAAAATTCATTTCTCACCTGGCATAAAAAAAAAAAAAAAAAACATGCAGCACACAAAGAATTAAACAAGCATCTAATGAAATTATCAAATAGTAATTATAATTATTAAAGTAAAATGTGTTTAACCACATATGGGATGCATGGCACTCATGAGCTTCATCTTGCGTGATTAAGGAGTCATCCACAATGTTGTTTATTTCTGTTTGTCTTGTAGTTGTGTTACTGCAGTCCTCCTTTCTTCAGCTTTTATCTTTGTATTCACATTGTCTTGAATCATTTTCTTGTTTATCATCACCAAACTATTTCTTTGCTTTGCCTGAGAAAAGAAAACTAGAAGCCAGCTATAATAATTGCTTTCAGTTGTGGGGAAATCTACAAAGATACTAAAGTACACACATGCAAATTAAAGAATAAAGATGACAACAAAACAGGCAATTGCATCAACAAGAAGGGAAACGAGAACAAAAAGAATGTTTAATGTCGAGGTAAAATTAGGAGGTTTTTGTCGCTGATCGGTTATTTATCCACCAGTTGGTTACCTGAATAGGTAGTCAAATGAATCTGAATTCTGCTTCTTCCCAACTCTATTTAAGCACTCTGCATGCATGATATAATAGGTGGACTACCTCTGTAGCTATGTACAAGACAAGGGTTTAGCCCCCTGGTTAAGGTAAAAAATAAACAAAAGCACGTATACTGACTCCCTAGAGACAAATTTTTATTCCACTGTAAAAATATAATTACAGTCTTCCTGTAATGTTCTCCCGTTGACAAAGTGCTAGTCTCGAAAATTTCTGTATTTGTATTTTTTTTTTATTTTTTTATTTTATTTTTCCTTCCTCCTGTGTGTTTGCGCCCCTCATCCATCATCTAAAGGTAAGTGGTGACCCATTTCCCTATCCTAATTTAATTTTTTTCTTTTGCTACTTAGTGCCTTTGATTCCATTGTTTACTATAATTATATATTCATTTTTTCTTACTATTATTATATGAAAGTAAATTCTATATTCTGGTTTAATATAATATACTTGTATTAGTAAATTACCTTATTTTTTCATTTTTTGAAACAGAGAAGAAGAAAAAAGGTAAGCTGAGCATTGCCTGTGGTAAAAGTGAACTAACGTGACACAAGATACTGCAAATCCTGCATGGAGTTTATCGACTATTATTTGTTTACAGTTTTAATTGTAATAAAGAGGTGATCTGCTGTCTTATCTTTACAACTGGACAGGCATATTATAAGCTGCTGCTTGTTTGAAAATAACACAATGTAAGGATCACAGTTATCACTTACCCAATGTAATTATTTCAGAAGATTTGGTTTCAGGAGAATGCAAGCTACACTAATGACTTATTTTTAAAGTAAAAAAGTGTTTCATACATGAGGAAACAGCAATGGAAAAAAAAAAGATCTAATTTGATTGTGATGGAGTGCACACTCTGGTAGCAGTTTCCCTACATACTCATTTTGCCCCTTTCTTGTATCTGCTTACTTTTCCCTCTTCACATTTTAACTTCAAATTCTTTCAGCATTTTTGATAAATTATTCATTTATCTAGGTAATTTATTTCAATCCCTTACCACCTTACCCATGAAAGAAAATTTTCCACACCCTTATGCATGAAATCAAGCAACTGCTTGTGATCGTGGTTATCTTTTCTCTCCGCTGAACCCCTCTTAATTTATTTATTTATTTGTCGTATGGCTAAGCAACTAATACAATAAATATAAAAATATACAATGACAAGAACGTTGGTAGAGTTCACAAGTTGGTATCCAGTTCTTCCAGCCATTCTATGAAGGAACTTTTAGCTCTAAAAACATCTTCAAATGGTCCATCATACTTCCGTAGAAGGCATTCCCTGATAATATGCTCCACACTCTGGGAAGGAGCACTGCAGTCACATGCAGGAGAATCCTGAAGACCCACTTATACAACATGGCGTTGCATTTCACATGGCCTGTTCTTAGGCAATTTAGTTTGACCCACTGGTCTCTATTTAGATGGAATCCTGGTAGTCCAGTTGTGGGATCTTTAGTATCTGGATGTTTTACAGATGCAGAGTTCC
Source organism: Vandiemenella viatica (assembly GCA_031002005.1). Taxonomy (NCBI): domain Eukaryota; kingdom Metazoa; phylum Arthropoda; class Insecta; order Orthoptera; family Morabidae; genus Vandiemenella; species Vandiemenella viatica. The sequence goes on from CM061918.1 coordinate 149,496,514, forward strand.
AGCTTCCTCACCATTTTTCCATGACATCAAAGTCTAATACATCTTGCCATACCGGATTTCTAGATTTAAGGCGAGTGGGGGGTAAGTCATTTAGAACCTCGTGGATTGGGAGATCCTGTGGATGATCAGGATGGTGTAGTTTTATCCACTCACGTGCCGTTGATTCTTGGCGTCTTACCTCTTAATTCTTTCAATTGTATACACCTAGCGCACATTCACCACTCTCCTGTCTTCGTATGAATCCCATTCCAGCTCTTTTATCATATCTGAAACTGATTGCATTCTGCGGTAATTTCCAGAAACAAACCTACCAGCCCTTTTTTGCACCTTCTCCAACTCATGTGTTTGATACGCAAAATGGGGGCCCCAAACTACACAACCATATTCAAGCAATGGTCTGACCAAAGTTTTGTAACCCAATTCCTTTACTTCTCTTGTACATTCCATCGTCACTCTCTTCAACAAGTGCAGAATTTTGAAACCTTTTCCTACCACCTGTCCAATGTGTCCTTCCTAGTTAAGCTTGTTATCAAATGTAATGCCAAGATATTTAAATTTCAAGTCTTCAACAAGCAATTCTTTTCCCACCTTATTATTGTAATCAACCTTTAGTTTTTTTTATTTGTGTATCTAATAACCTGACTCTTCTTTACACTTATCTTCATCCCATGTTTACCAACCCAACTAGATATCCTGTCCAGATCACCCTGCAGCTGTTCAGTCCTCTACAGTTTTGATCCTATTATATATCATTTGAAAACAACCTAAATTCTGACAAACCATCAACACAATCATTCATTTGAATAATGAATAGCAATGCTCCCAATACACTAGCCCGTGGCACTCCCGTTTTCACTTCCACTTCTACTATATGTACGCCATCGTCATGGAGAAGAGAAACAAAACAATTGACAAGGTCTACAGGAGTGCAAGCACCAGATATCACCACTTGTCTTCACTCTACTTGGTCCCCTCGTTTAATTTGAGTTTGTTTTTTTTATGTAATACAACAAACCTTTATCGTGCAACATGGTAACCTGTTAAAGATGGTAGGGGGATAACACAACTTTCATTTTACCACAGTAACACTGTATCTATTCTTTTGTGAATCTGTGGTCATTTTTGCACAAATGTCCAAATGACTAAAGGAAATTTAAACATGCCTTCACCTTATTTGGCACATATTAATTTCACCATATGCCAACACTATCAGAGCCAAGTTGGCTGGAAATGGTTCTTTATACTCTAAAACAACCTGCCCCTGGGCTTCACCATAAAGAGAGTAAATCGTAAAAAAAAACCTAAATGCTCAGATTTCCTTCACCTGACATTTCAAATTCAAAAGTATTGCATCTTGAAATACCAATCTTTGACAAACACTTATCCCAACAAGAAAAACTATAAAACTCATTACATGCAGGCAACCATCATTATCTTCTACAGATGCTGGCGTAATTATTAATTTGAATAGATAGCTGTCAAATTTAAATTTCTGCTTGTGTAGTTTTTAACCAAGCTGCAAGTTTCACTGATTATGCAGAGTTAGAAACACATTCTTAGTATCAAAATACTATATTATAAAAATTCTTATCTCATTTCTCCTTAATGTCTTTCAACAAAAACTATCATTATACTCTGCTTTGCACAGTTTCACAATTTTAATAACCGAGGGATTTTTTTTTTTTCCTCATTTCAAACTAACACCTTAAGTTGGCAAAGCACAATTCTTCCTTCTTTATTAATGTTGCATGTGATAAGTGGAACTGAAAAGAACAATGACCTTACCACCTAACATTACAAAAGAAATATTATATATTAAAAGATCACCTACTGACCAACACAAAAAATTAAAGAAAACTAAGACACGTGACCACTCAACAAGTGTGACATAGCGAGGACCTTAGATTTACTGAATCAGGTGGCGAGGGGATGTTCCACGGAATGGGGACACAAAAGTTTGGTCGGGCCACTGTTTCAGCACGGTGGGGTAGTATGGGACTGACATCATGGGTACCAAATTACAGGAATTGGAGGAGGTGCATAGCAGGGCAGCTAGATTTGAAGAATACACTGATGATGTGGCCTCTGTGGACAATGTCAGAAGAATTAGGAGTAGTTTATGGAAGTATAGATGAGCACGGTCACAAACTAATATTTGATTTAAGCCACGGAAAAGCTTTTTGTTGTAGGCAAGGGTATCAGGAACTGGAATAAATTATCGAGGGAAGTATAAAACAACTTGCCTGAAATAGTTAAGGAAGAAGATAAAAATTCATGAAGTGCAAGTGAGGCAGGCATGGGTGTTCCATCTCGAATTAAATAAACAAGAATGTGTTTGAAGCAGCATGTGAATGAAACTGGTTTAATGAATGATTTCAGTTATTCTGTCATTCAAAGAAATCCCTTAATCATTTATACACAGACGGAAAAAAAAATCCCAACACCAAGAAAAAATTATTGTAGAGTAATGAAATTTGGACAATGCATTTGTCAAGTTAACATGTTTAATTGATTAAATTTTCAAGATCACAGGTTAATTTAAGCTCAAGAAAATGCATTTCAAATGTGAAATACTGTTAAATTAATAGCCGGTGTAACCTCCAGAATTTTGAATGCAAGCCTGCAAACGTGAATGCATTGTGTCATACAGGTTTCGAATGTCACTTTGTGGTATGGAGTTCCATGCTTGTTGTACTTGTGCTGTCAATACTGGGACGGTCAGTGCTGGCTGTGGATGATGCTGGAGTTGTCGTCCAATGATATCCCATACGTGTTCAATTGGAGACAGATCTGGTGATCTCGCAGGCCAAGGTAACATGTCGACACTCTGTAGAGCACGTTGCGAGACAACAGCGGTATGAGGGCGAGCGTTATCCTGTTGAAAAACTCCCCCTTGAATGCTGTTCATGAATGGCAGCACTACAGGTTGAATTACCAGACTGACGTACAAATTTGCAGTCAGTGTGTTTGGTATAACCACAAGAGTGCTCCTGCTGTCATAGGAAATTGCTCCCCAGACCATGACTCCAGGTGTAGGTCCAGTGTGTCTAGGCCGCAGACAGTTTGGTTGCAGGCGTTCCCCTGGCCTCCTTCTGACCAACACTCGGCCATCACTGGCACCAAGGCAGAACCTGCTTTCATCAGAAAACACAACAGATCTCCACTCCGTCCTCCAATGAGCTCTGGCTTGACACCACTGGAGTCGCAAACGGCGATGGCTTGTAGTCAGTGGAATGCACGCTACAGGGCGCCTGGCTCGGAGCTGTCCTTGAAGTAACCGATTTCTAACAGTTCGTTGTGTCACTGTGGTACCAACTGCAGCTCGAATTTCTGCCGCAGACGCAGTACGATGCGCCACAGCTGTACGCCGAATACGGCGGTCTTCCCTCTCAGTAGTGCCACGTGGCCTCCCGGAACCCGGTCTTCTTGAGGCAGTACCATCCCTTGACCACTGCACCCAACAATCATGCACAGTGGATACATTCCGGCCAAGTCTTTCTGCAATATCGCGAAAAGAAAATCCACCTTCTCGTAGCCCTATTACACGACCTCGTTCAAACTCGGTGAGCTGTTGATAATGGCTTCTTCGTCTTCTTAAAGGCATTCTTGGCTAACATCAACTCACTATGTCAAATCTCAGCGGTAAATAACGTTCACAAACTTTACAGCGCGTATTTAAAGCAAACCTGATTTGCAAGCTCTGAGTAGCGCTACTAGCGCCACACTTATGAGCGAAGCGCGAAATTTGAATCGATGTCATCTTTCAGATGTATAAACACGCCTACCAAATTTCGTTTATCTAACACAAGTCTTTCTTGGTGTTGGGATTTTTTTTTCCGTCTGTGTATATGGATCGTTCTTCGGTTGGGTTTCCCTGTACTGTGGCCACCGGTCTCTTACAAAATAACAATTTGACTTTCTAACTGGGCTGTCCCTTAGGGTACCAACAGCTAAATGCCACCATGTTCTCTGCAAAGCCTTGCAACGTGACTTTTTTTGTAAATTAACATTTTATCCTATAGCAGGGGTCAGCAAACCGCGGCTCTTTGAAGATCTTAGTGCGGCTTCTAAATAATATTTTAATACATCTTTACCGACAACAATATCAGTAGTAGTAGTTGTAGCAGCAGCAGTATCTTTGGAGACATCTAAAGAGCTGGCAGGCTACCAGAACTCGTAAGCAAGTTCTTTTGTCAACCCTTGCTGATAACAACAATGAATCAGATTAAATAAGTTTTAAACCAACTGCTAACATGTGATCACAGCAGTCCTTTTCTTTGTCTTGACTATTATTGTGTATCACCTTTATAATAATTTGGTGTACTATTTGCCTTTTTCTTATTTAATCCTTAACCTTACTTAAAAGATACCGTTAAATGGCAGCTAAGAATAATCCATGAGAACTTAGATTCGTGTTTGAAATTAAAAACGAGAAGCTACACACCCAATATTCTAAAACTTTCTAAGCAAACACAGGCAAATTTTTCTCATTAATTAAAATGCTTACCACTCGCATGAAAATTATTTATGAATAAATTATTTACATAAATGTATGTATGATGGCATATCGATTATTCAATAAATTATGTAAAAAACTATTTATTAAAATATAATTAGACCTATTGCTCTTAAATTTTTTTACTGATGGCTTTTTGAAGGTGAAATTGAGCTCCTTAACTTCTAAAGTTTGCCATCCTCTGTCATATAGGGATCCACACTCATATCAGAAGTTTTGTTCATTTAATTATATACACCTGATCAAAAGTGTCAAGACACCTCACGTAGACTTTTCCCATGTCACGTTTCCTATTATTGGACATAAATATGATGCTGGGTCACCCTTTGTCTTCATAATGGTTTTAACTCTGCTTGGGAGACTTTTGGCGAGGTGTCTGAATATTTGCAGAGGAATGGCAACCCATTCTTTCTCAAGAGCTGAAACCAGAGAAAGTAGTGTGTTGGACCAGCATTCACCAAACCCTTCTATCAGAATGACACAGGGTTTAGCGTGATTCATCACCTATTTCCGGTCATCAACCTCCAGTGTCACTTAACATTGACACCAGGAATGTTTGGCTTATTAATAGAAGCTCCACCGTTGTAGCCCGTTCTTTTTAATTTTTGACAGTCGTTGTGCTGGCTTGACTGCTGGTGGCATTTGGAACTCATGAGTGATTCCTTCTGCTGATTTCTTGCAATTTTTTTACAACCACCTTCCACAATGCTTGATGGTAAGTCTGCCTTGTGTCGGTTTAGTTGTGGTTCTTCTGCTGTGTCTCCACTTCTCAATCATCTCACCAACAGTCAACTTGGACAGCTTTAAAAGGGTTGAAATGTCCTTGATGGATTTGTTACTCAGGTGACATACAATGACTAGACGACTTTCAAAATCGCCGACCTCTCCTATCCGATCCATTCTGCTGTTAACTACTTTTCTATTCACAACGTAATACTGCCCTTCTTCTTTTTATACTGGTGGGTCTGTCTGTCATGATAATCAACTTTCAATTCGGCATTATATAGGGATGTCCAAATACTTTTGATCAATGGTGTTCGTGCTATAAAAATGAACGGTTTGAACAAAACAGGCACATATGCTAACTATTTATGAGCACCAAGGCCACAGAGTGCAGTCAGGTTATGGTTTTCAATAAGTTCAGAGATGAAACTTCTACATTATTGTAAATTTACCGATTAACTGTAAATGTGATATTATTATTGTCATTATAATTAATTTAATTGCGATGGAGAGCACACACTGGTGGCAATTCCCTGTCATACAATTATTTTATTTTTTGAATTATCTTATATAATTTGAGTGTTGAATTCCATCCCAACATTTTTCCAATTTACAAATATTAATTTTAAATTCCTTCAATGTTTTTGGAAAATTATTCTTTACCTCATTTGGTAATTTGTTCCAATCCCTGACACCTTATCACAAAAGAAAATTTCCCCATTCCCTTATGCATGAAATCGAGTGCCAGTTTGGGGTCATGGTTATCTATCCCCTTCCATGCACTATTCCTAATTCTTCTACCGATATCCCTCCAAGCCCCATCACCAACACATGCCCTGTACATTCCCAGCACTCTCTTCACCCTCCTCATGTTCTCGAATGTGTCCCACAGATATTAAATGAAAAAATCTTATTGAAGATATGTCTTCCAAAGAATGGGGGAGAATTTCACTTGCAGCTGGCTGATAGAGCATTCACAAATACTATTTTAATGCAGCAAAACAACTATTGTAGGCCTAATACAAATGTTATTCAACTGGATAAGAGGAACTATTATAGGATTTGTGCTGGTGTTTGTGGAAACCAAAACACTATGTGATGCCGGTCATTCAAATTTTCACAGATTCTCAATTAATCACATGTCCTTAGCCATAGACTAAATGTTACCAATAATGTACTTTGAGCAAATTAAAAAAAAAAAAATACTGGTTTTAAAGAATGTTACTTTGATATCTCGTTCTTTTTCAACAATTAAGGATAGAAAACCATTTTTGACTATTTTGTGTTTCCAACAGGATGAATTAAGTTGTTATGAAAGCACATTGGTGCTCAAATTCTATGCACAATTGATTAGGGAGTGTCTATAAACCATGTAGCTCCATTTTGGCCTCTTGTGGACCCACCTACCCCCGCATGGCTTTTGCCTCTACTTCCCCTCCCCACGTAGCTTTTTTCCCCTTTTGATTCCAGAAGACATCCTGTTCTGTTTTCTCCAGTCAGGCTATTGTAAATTACATACAGAGATAATAAAATAAAGGAAATAAATATTCACATACTGTTGTGTGTTCTATACCTCATTTTAATTGTGAAAAATTATATCAATGGGAAGCTACCCGGATCAAACCCCCCCCCCCCTCTTTCCACATAGCGCAGCATAGCCCCCCCCCCCTTCCCCCGGACTGAGCCATGTAGTTTATGGACGCTCCCTTAGAGTTGTTTACATTGAGAATTGAGCTGAATGTCGCAGAACATCTTCAGGCTGTACTCTTATACTAACTGTTATGTGCAAAATATGAATTGCTTCTTGTTTCCAAAATCTTCCCAACAGATACAGTAGCAACAAGTGTACCAACAAATAACACTGCAAGTCATGACATTAGTAATGTATGGTGAAGCTATCACATCTAATGTTATGCTGCAAAATTTTGGTTATCTCTCTTCTCCGGGTGGCATGGATTGCAATACATGAGGAACTACTTTCATGTTCATGCAATAACTACATTAGCACCATTACACTAATGATAGCAACTTAAATTAAAAACTGTAAACCTTTTGAGTTATACTTTTCTATAGTGTTTGTAATTCTCGTCCAGGATGCTTTCAATCTTACCACAACATCAACTGATTCTGCTATCTTAATCGCACTTCTTCCGAACACACGATGTTGACTGGAGTGGAACAAATCAACCCTGTGTAATAATGTAGGCCTATGCTGCTAATTTTGCCCACTTTTATATTCTCCATTTCACAAAATTATTATTTTGAAACTTCAACCACTCAGTTTTTTTTGGGTTTAAAAATTCTTCATTAAGTTTAAAGTTTTCTTTTTCTGCAGATTGTGATTAGAATAAATAGTCCAGTTTACATTAAAATTTATGTATAGTAGTTCAGTTATAGGGCCTTGAGACCATATTTAGTGTATGTAGTACTGTTTAACAAATTTTAACCAGAAAATTATATTTTTACTATCTGTATTATTATATTTAGATCTTATATTGCACATATCTAACTTTGATAGATCAAATGGCATTGATAATTTTATCTGTGACAAGCTATACAAACATGCTATAACTCTGCTGCTGATGTGATAATAGGGAAAGCTTATAAGTTTATATTCATAGAATAATTGCAGTTAATTGTACAAAAGTTGTCATTATTTACTTATTTTTTTGTAGGATACAGATTTTATGGTTTGACCAAATTTCATTATACGGTATTCTGTCACATTTGCATCAATTACTATCCAAAATTATTGAGACAGTTTTACCAATGACAACATGATAATTACTGTAGCTGTAGATCATAACCCAGGTTATATCTAGAACTGTTGTTTTTTATCTGAAGTCCATGGTAAAAAGAATAATTAACTCAGAAATCATATGGGTAAATAACATCATATAGACATTTTTAAAGGTTTGGGCTTTTATCTATGTCACTGCTAATGAACATGAATAGCTGGTAAGAGACTAACTATTTTTTGGGTATCCTGAGGATAATCAAAGGTGATAACAGTTTGGGCCAGGAATGCTGTCAAAATGCATGCCAATGAAGGCAGAACAGATAATGAGCAGGGATAACACAATAGGGAAAAAAGACAAAATGACATTAGTGCCTGAGTATATATACACATTAATGTAATTTGAAGTAACAAATTTTACTCTATTTAAAACAAGTAGTAAATTATGGCCCTAGAAGTAAAAATGATCCTCACAAGGATTACAAGTCGTCATCATTTGTTCAAAAAAGGAGTCCAATATTCACGGATACATATCTTCAATCAGCTTCCAACACATATTAAATCTCTAGCAGATTAAATTTAGAAAAAATTAAAAGAATTTTTGATAGACAAGAATTTATTTCTAAGATCTGCAAAATAATTGCCAGCAGTTTGTGTAAATGTAGTTGATATAATTAATGTACCATGTATGCTGTGAATGTACAGCTTCTGGTGTATTTATCTATTTTGTTATGCAATTGTTTAATCTGTAAATTGACAAACTTTCCACATAGCCAGTCTTTTACATGGGGATCCATGGAAACTGAATGTATTGTACTGTTGAATGGCCATTAGAGTAATGAAATCATTCACTGAAGGATGAGGAATATTCATATTCAAAAAGAGGAAGTGCAACTGAAAAAAATAATTAAGAAATATTTATTCGGTTTGCAGATTCTTATTGCTACAAGAAGTATGTTCATCATCACTCTCAGTTTAAAATTAATTAATACAAGCGCGAATCATTTTTGATCAACATTAAACATTGCAATGCAGTGACCATATTAGTGGGATTATAATCAGTAGGGCTCTATATATGTATTTACGTAGTATAATAATTTTCAAATAAAATATGAACGATATTTTTCAGCGCAGCAAAGTTTGAATTAATGACAATTCTCATTCAAGATTATATCTTTTTCTGATTTTATAAAAAAAAAGCGATAAAAAAGATTTATTAATTACGTCATACATATTTGCCATTACACACGTCTTCTTTTCATAGAAACAGACCAAAGGATTTACAGCAAGTGCATTATTTGAAAACCTTTTCTTTAAAAAAACAAAATAATGTTTAAACCGTACAGGAAGCGACTATTCATTTCGACGAGTAGGCGATTTAAAACCCCATCCTGCGTCACCACATGGCTGTCGGCGTCTCTTTTTTACGCTTGTTTCGTTCCTACATAGTGGGCGGTTCAGCGTCGATGCGCAACGTCCCCCCACCCGAGTGCAAATTGCTTCGCTCGAGGTCAAACTTCTTTTTTTTTTTCTGGACGAATTTACATGTTGTCAGAAATTCTTAATAATAGCGTTATTAGTATTACGTGAAAATACCGAGATACTATTTGTGGAATATATTATACAATCAATTATAAACTAAACAAAGATTTAAGAGTGTGGTTACAGCAAAAATTACAGTTAACACATCTCTTGATGATTGAAGGAATAGTGACAAGTAGACGAGATTGTTTCATAACTTCCTGGTTAGCAGTATTGAAGTGCCGGTGAAATGTATCACAGCATAAGAAAAAGAATAATCAGGTAAGCGGGGAACAAAATGGTATCACCGCACCTATTTCCTTCCGATGCCAGTAAAGTCTAAGCAGGAGACACCCCCACCCCTAAACCTGCAGCGGATGTGGGTGTTTTATTCACAAAAAAGGAGAAAAACCGCCATGGGCACGCTGTCTTCGTTGCATCGTAATCAATACTTCCCTTTTATCGATCTTGGTCCCTCTGTGTACATCGGAGAGGTGGGGAGGTATAACTCCCTTTGCGACTGGCACCTATAGCTCAACACTGAAATTCTCTCATAATTCTTTCTGTTTTCATATTGAAGCACAATGTTCCTACAAAGCTCTCCTGAGAGAAACAAAATTAATAACGCCCCCACCCCTTCACACCCACTAGTCATGTTAATAAGTCACGCGACATTGCTTCCGCACAGTGATTAAACTTTATTCATCAACATTAAATGTAGAAACACAAGCGAAAAGCGTACTACCGATCACTTTCTCGGGCGTCGGTAGCTATTTTTATACTGAATGTAGGTGGAAGGGGATTTTAATATCGACTCTGGGTGGTTATGCATTGGGTATAGTCTGCGGACAAGATTTGGGAAGGGTATCTACACTATCCATACTCGCAAATGTCGCATTATATCAATGATGAAATGTGAGGTCTTAACAGACGCTGTTCATTTGAGTAATTAACAGAAGGACGTACCTGCTTTGCGCCTCGGAAGAATAATCGGGAGATCAATAAATTCCTATTCTGTCCGACAGATGGCAGGAGGATTGCCCGACATCGTGATACGGGCAACCTGATTGGCCGCTTTGAAAGTAGTCCCTTGCACGAATTCCTGTTCCCGCCTCGCGCGCTGTGTTATTGTGTAGACCCCTCTAGGCCACCATTGGCTCATCGCGGGCGAATACGTTGTGGCGACTTGGTACGGCCGTCATTCCAGCTTTGAAGGTAAAGGTTGGCGGAGGTTGAGTGTGCGGAGCGTTTTACGTACTGGCGCGTAGAGAAAACACGAAGTGCGACATGGAAAAGAGAATAGAGCTTGAGAAGAGGGGAAGGACTCCTGATAAAGTAAGTTTAATGTGTACATAACTAACAGATACGATCAATGTGTCTTTATATCGTGTACTGTTACAATTGTTTGTTCTCTAAACGTTTTGTTTTATTTATTTTGTTAAATGCCTTTTAAACCTCGTTTGCTTTATAGTGATAAATAATCAATAATTATTAGTAATTGTAGTGTTATTCAATTTTTGTAAACACTGATTGTTAGCATCCAGGGAGTGCTATTTAAATAGTTTTCAGCAGTAATTCTAAAAATAAATGTAAATAATATTCGAAATTATTGCAGGATATATTATTTACTTATGATTTATTTGTTTATTTACTATGATGATTCAAGAAATGAGGATGTGAAGATATAATATTTGATTATGTTCACCAGTGGTTGAATCCGTTGCTTGTAACTGTAAATTATCTAAATAATTTTCTCGTATAGTGTTCAAATTTGTTAATATAACAACCGGTGTCTCGTATTAACTTTCTCCTGGTGCTGCAGAGCATGTGTTGATGTGACAAACATCTCTGCGATTCGGCTATGTTACAATTACAATATTATGTATATAGCGAAAATTCATTGCTATAAGTTTCAGTGTTGCATGTAATAACATTATTTACGCGTTGTTTTGTGGGTTTGTTTTGATTATATCGCACAAAGTTTATGATGCCGTATAGACGCCATATTGAAAGATAATTATTTGTATATTTTTTATTAACTTTACGTAATAGATTGTCTCGGTGTTATTATTTAGATGGTTTTAGCCATATTTACCGGTTTTGCATGTTACATAGTTGACATTTTTGTGTATAATTAATGTCCAAACAACATTTATGAAATATGGAGTCGGCGTCTTCTTGCGCAGCCACATACGCGGTAGCTAAGCGGCTTTTAAAGTTAATTGTTTACAACCCGATCATTCTTGGAAATAAACCTACATGTTTATTGCTCTTCGTTCATATTATTATAAGCTATTTTTGTTATTGGTTCGAGTTTCAAGTATTCACGAATTTTGAAAGTTTAACAGATATTCGTAGCAGGTTGCCAAGCGGCCATGATGGAGGTGACCCTGATTACGAGATGCGTAGTGTTTAGGGATTCTGGCACGTAGGCAGATTTCTACAACATCAAAGTTTCACTTTCTGCAGGATGATTGTGATCTGAACGATCGATACTTTGTCTTCTCTGAGGAACTGTACATACCCAGGAGGGAGTTCAAACCTCGGGAGAACTGGACTTGAAAATGCAGCTTCGTTCACGAACTTTACCTCTCAAACGACCATGCGAGACTCAGCTTGTTTGCCTGTAGTGCCTGGTGACTGCGCATATCCGATCAATAAAATAGTCCCTTCACTCCTAGGATTTTTATCTTTAAAATCGACATAATACCGAGAGTTCGAGCAGTTGGAATGGCTGGTGTAATATATGTCTACCGAAAGAGAAATTCGAGGGCTGGGTAAAAGAAAAAAAAAAGAACACACACATAATAATTGGGACGGAGATAGCAGTAAGAATGGGAATTGGCGCCGCATTTAAATTATCAGCCACTTGCTAGGAAAGTTTTCGATTTATAAATTTCGTATGTGGTGTAATTTAGATGACTATACTTTGATTCGTGTTGTCAATATTAACACTGTGGAGTAAAACCCGCGGGGAAATTTCTATTCTCGCATATTTACGATGCACAGTGATATTTTAAAATCCGAAATGTATTGTTCGTCACTATTCTAGATAACTTGTTTTTCGCCATGACATCCCTATCATATCAAAAATTTTCCACTCGCTTGTGTCCGAGATAATGTGCTTATTTATTGTCATTTTGCTCCCAAATCGTCCCCAAGTGTTCATCCATGACTCATTGCTGGCATATAGCTTTTACATGACCACTATTGTTTTAACTTTTTCTGTTCAATGACACTCTGCACAGATCCTTTATTTGTTTTGGGGATTCTATCATTACCGTGGCGCCACAATCTGATGATTGATTCTTATAGAACTCGACGAGACAAATTGAAAGTAAAGAATATAGGCCCAAAGTTTTTTGATATCTCGCTTAGATATCGTATCTCAAAATTGACGTAATTAGGTTGAAATACGGCCGGGACCAGAAGAAAAACTTCGGTATAACCAAATTTGAAGATGAATTCGTATGTAACTCGACGAGACAAATGGAAAATTAAGAATAAAGTTTTTTGATATCTCGCTTAGTTCTCGAGATATTGTAACTCAAAAGTGAGGAGGTTAGGGAGAGATCCGGCCTGGACCAGAAATTTTATTTTTCACCAAAACCACCAAATCTACAGAGTGGAAATGCACTATAGGTGTTTTATTTTCTTCCTAGTGATTGTTGCTAGGTTGAAATACGGCCTGGACCAGAAGAAAAAACACCAAACGCAGAAGGAAATATACCTATGACTGATATTTAACATGCTATATCTCGAAAACCAAGCGAGATATCAATAAACTTTATTCTTTATTTTCGATTTGTTTCGTCGAGTTCTACAAGAATTCATCATCAGATTTTGGCGCCACGGTAATGATAGAACTGCCTTTGTTTTCACAGACAATGTTCTCACCATTGACCCCTTCCATTTCCAGTGTTTGTAAATAAACATTATTTAAATCTTTCAAGTTTCAAATTCTTCAGTAGATAGAAGATAAATTAGGCAAACAGCTACAATGAAGGAATTCGAACTACAAATATCTGAGGAATTCTGTAAAAGCCCTAAATTGTTTTTAAGGAGTCAGTTGACTGTAAAATTATTTTGAGACAAACATAGGAGATAAGGATGAAACAAATGATCAGGTGGATTGGCATTTTTGTCTGCCTCGAGCCATTCTCATCAAATGATTCATGTTGAAGTATTAAGATATACAGTCTTCTCTGGTCAAGTTTACATCACAATATTGTGACTATTATTACACATGTTAGACAATTAATATTGAAAGTGTACGATTAAATTAATAGTTACAATTTTTGCCATGCAAACTAGGAGTACTGTTACCTCCTGAAATTTAGTCCACAGTGCATGTCGATAAATGGTATTAACTTCTTGAAAATTTGATTAATTACTTTAGTATAATGTATTATTCACATTGCCCACTTACATTTTGGAGGAAAAAATCCTCACAAATGAAATAAAATTGCTGAAATGAGTGTTGCACAGCTATCAGATGCCGGCATCGCTGCAGGAATAGTAACAATAAAAAAAATCTTGAAATTTCGGGTCCTTTGCTGTAATGTTTTCTGAAGTGTTTCAGCTTCTTTTCATTGTAAAGTCGCATGAAATATACAAATAGAAAATTTATTCCGGAGCTGTATTTCGGCAACATCCGCAATGTTGTATTGATAGACTCTGAGGCAATCGTTTGCTTCCATTGTAAACAAATTTGGCATTTTTAGCCGGATGTTTACAATTCAACCTAACTGTGATAAATTGAAACTGTTTAAGTCAATACGATCCCTGTACCAATAGTTTTTGTTGTTTTTACTGTGTTGGCACACTCCCATTACTGCATTTTTAATTTAATTTATGGCGACTTTTGTGATTGTGGAAGGCAAACGATAAAACATTACATAGAAGCGGTTAATCCAGATTTCATGAGGTCATTGCCATTTTTTCTTAGTTGTAGGCAGGCTTCCCATTACCCGTCAACGCTTCAGAACCATTTGTCAATATTGACAGAAAACGGGTCTTGTAGATAATACTCTCGCACTTCTGTGACACCTGCATTCTCTGCATCATTCCTCCAACACACCCGTAGAACCTACATTTATTTACTTCGTTCTATCTCACTCTGCTATATAATTTCGTAATATCACTCATCCACTCACCTCAATATCTATTGGCTGGAGAATGTTGTCCATGTGTCAGCCTTCGCTTGCAAAACAGCAATCAGAAATATCATTAGTAGAAATTCGTGGTTATGTTCACAATTTAATAGCTAGAAAATTGTCATAATACATTAATTAAGTTTGCTTTTTGTAGTGTTTCATAGTTAAAAAAATGCTGATAAATTTTGCAGCTGAAAAAACGTTGACCTGCTTTCCAGTAACATGTTGCTAATGAATGCAACTTTAAAAAAATTAAATTACTCATGTTTTTTACTGTAACCACTAATGCCAATTGTCATTACGGCTTGGCATAAATTTCAATTTAATTAAAACTGTTAGTAACGTTGTTGCTTGACCAAAGTTTATGCATTACGGTTTATTTGTTTTTCAGGTATTTTACTGACCACTTTTGTAGATGGCCTTTACTCGTGTTCACTGTACGCGAGTTATTAGGTTATTTTAAGTGGACATCGGACCAAATATGTTACCGAATCAACTATCCTGGCAATCCATTTCATCCGAATTGCTCAACTGTTTAATAATATGGAATATGTATTAAGTTCTATGGCCATTACATATACTGTGACCAATGATTACATTGAGTGTTCGCCCACTCTTAATGAAAAACTACGTATTACTTTCAAAGCAAACAGGAATTTTTTAAATTTTGCAGAGTGAACTTTAAGGATCAAATACAAGTCAAGTTTGTAACAATTATACTTGTGCTATCGTCCCTGTTCGTGTTAAATACTTACCTGTATTAATGCTTCTGAGTTCTTCAGGCTCGAGATTTTATTCATCCTGAAACACAGGTCAAGTTTATATCTGGTCAAATCAGTACATCCTGTCATAATCTTTCATCCTAAAAATTGGAACTAATCTAGACCCTTGATGATACGCTAAAAACAGTCACAGACTTACACTAGTTCCTAAATACTTCAGTAGCTCACTTTCACTATTCACATCCTGATTATCTTTCTTGAGTTTATTACAACTTTGCTTCTTGCTTTCTAGCACCCAGCTGTTCTTGCTCTTCTGCGTCAGTTTCATACCATCACATCGTTTGCAAACACTGTGCCTTCATACATTTCTCCCCAGTTCCTCCACCTTAATAACCCATAACAGAACTATTCCCTGCCCTGTTGCCTAATTTGAACTATGCTGTCCTTTACACAACCTCTTATTTCTCATTCATACTCCCTTGATCAATCCATTGTTAACTCCTTTTGCTTTCAACAGACGTTGTGCTTTCTCAGTGTCTAAATGTGATGATGGGGTCTTAGTGCCTACTGTTAACTGACTTAACATGCACAAGTGCGCTTTCTGCTTTTACTGATTTTGTATTAAACTTTCCACCACTCTCCCATTCTTTCTCTTTGTTAACATCTCAAATATTTATGCAGAATAAAATGGGTGATTCCAGTTTAACTGTGGTATTTTCTGTAATTCCGTTTCTTGAAGACTGGTGCAGAAATACTCTACCAGAATTTTTTTTTCCTCCCCCTGTCCATTCTAGTATCGGTCAACGTGTAAAATCACTTTATGCACAAAACCTGCTGTCTTAGTTTGTTTATTTCAGGTGTTTCGTTATCTTTAATTTTCCTTGATGCATCCTCATCTTCTCTCCATGCTAGTCTTCTGTTTACACTCCACAGTTGTCATCATCTGTAACTTATGTTCATTGTTACAACTTTGCTACTTGTCTTTAGAAAAAGCCTTGTTTTTTGGTACTGTGTCCTTTGGTGGATAGTTCACCTTGGAGTTTTCCCTTCTCTTTGCACTCTTAATGTGACACACACTGTCATGTCTATCAGTGTCCATAACCATTTTCGTTGCTTGTTCGTATAGTATCACATCGTCAACCTAACTATATCCCACCTCTAATGACATCGATGAGGCATAAAAAAAAGCGGCCTGTATGCTGATTATGTGCTTTTCTATACCAAGTATTGATGATCATCGTGTTATTCATTTTACAGAATTCCAGCAACTTATTTTCCTCCCTTCTATTTCCCCATCTTCCTGGATCTGTTAGTTCCTCAAAACCTCCCTTTGAGCCTTTGAGCATCTGAGACCTTGTTTTATCTGTTTCAGAAAGTTGTCAAAACTGTTTTATCTCGTTTCTCTGGATGACTTTACCTTTAACTTGATTTTTGGGATTTATTATTTGCCCAATGATTCCATTTCACGTCTTTATACAGCTTTTCCCTCATCACTCAGATTGAGATATATTTGGAACTTCTTAAATGAGCATGGAATAATGTTACCTGCAGAATGTTGTTCATAGATCCGTGGTGTTAAAGCAGGCTGTCTCTCATTGGGTGGTCGGTGCCACCATAAGTAAGTTTCAAACGAAGCATAGGAACAAAGTAAAATTTAAGATGTTTGTCAAGCGTGCTGATCTTGTGCATAACAAATTTAAGGCATATGTGCCAAAACATTTGTTTGTGGGTTGCCATTGGATAAATACAGGGAATATTGCCAATATCACTTTTCTATGTCCCATGGGTGAAACTATGTATTCGTACCAAATTGCCTGCTTTTAGGATGACAAAAAGTGGTGTGGAAATATTATGGGGAAAGTAGAGAAATAAAAGTAAAATTTAGTGAATTAGTTAAACTTAGTAGGCTACATCCATAGTGAAAACTTGACACATATAGATAGTAGCCTGGAAAGAGATTGTGGGTCTTCCGGAGAATGCAGTTCTGCTACAAAAACATTCTGTGTTTTAATGACATCATAATAATGTGATAGTCGATTGCAATACATTTTATTTTACGAGCAGTAGTTAGTTTGTTATACACTGTCGACCATTATTTTCAAGCAGTTGTTGGCCAATACTAGTTTGTCTTTTTTGTTTCTCACATGAAAACATTTATTTATGCGAGTTTTGTTGAATAGCCAATAGGGCTGATCGCCTGCACACGTTGCACATTATTGTAGGTGGCAGGTGTGGTTGGGTTTTAGAGTTTTTTGTCTATTATGAGTTTCTACATCCACAGAGGTGTTTTCGATCTGTGAGGCACTCCCAGGTGCCCGGTCTGTTGGAGCTGTGGTCTCGGGGGGGGGGGGGGGGGGGGCACCACGAAGGAGTCTGTTGTCACTCTTAGGGTGAACATGTCCAATCAGTTTCAGTTGGTGGACTGGTGATTGAGAGCTTCAATGCTGTATATTTGTGCCCTCTCTAAAACTGTAACAGAGTAAAGTTTATTCTTGTGCCTTTTTTTTTTTAATTTCGTGGAGGTAAAGTTACTATGTCTCACAGCTGTATTGTAATGTGGAGACAACAGTAGTTTAAGATCTTTGTTTAAGAACGACCGTCAGGAAGGACTAGTATGACAATATACTTTGGAAAATAATTCTACTGTTATCTTGAGTTTGACACAGAAATTCACCAGTTTAAGGTTTCATTCAATCGGATAGACAAAATCGGTGAAATTTGAATACGTGTGCTGTACAATTTTTGATTTCCACATCCTTCTCAGTGGTATTCAGTGTTGAGAGAATGCTCCCAAGGAAGAAGTCGTGTACCTGGCCGAGAGATGTGCCGGAGATGGTAACATGAGTGTCTGGAAGGGTAGCTGGTTATTTTTTGAAGTGTTGATGGTCAAACCAGATCAATCATTTGCACTCTTGACCCGGTTAACAGATTGCTGCATCTGCTTAGGTGTGTGTGCTGGAGAGGCATTGCCATCTGTGTGATGACAAGCAGAGTCCTCCATCAAAGCAGTATCTGATTTCTGTGCCTACATTGGGAGTAGATGATGCTTCATAGATACAAATACAAGGGAAAAAAGTGTAGGAGCAAGTATGGAACCCTGTTTTAAACCTTGTGTAATAGTTCGCTGATAAAGAACCTGACCAACCATTTCATCATGGAGAGCTCTAATCAATTGATAAAAATGTTCGACAACTGAATCATCTTGGTACCATCCAAATTGCACATATAGACACAGTATCAAAAGCCTTCTCTAGGTTATAAAACACCAAAAAGTGAGGCTTTTATTGTTTTCTGCACTTCTGTGGAAGTCATCTGTTGATTATCATCATGACTTCAATCTCTAATTGGGTTGTAATGCATCCTGGACCAGCATGACAATGCTAACACTGACAAGAATTCTTCTATTGATTATTCATAAAATTGCGATGGAATGCCCACTCTGATGGCAATTTCTCTACGCATCCCCTTTCTCCTTTCCTTGCCTACTTTTGCCCTCTACTAATTTTTACTTTAAGTTCCTTCAGTGTTTCCGGCAAATTATTCTTTACTACTCTTGGCAATTTTTTCCAGTCACGAAAGAATGTTTTCCCATATCCTTATGCCTGAAATCAAGTGCCAGCTTGTGGTCATGGTCAACCTTACCCTTCCAAGCACCTCTCTTAATTTTACCACCAATTTCTTTCCACGCTTCATCGCCAGTATAGACTTGGTTTACTCCCATGATCCTCTTCACCCTCCTTCTATTTGCCAATGTATCCCACTCCAGCTCCTTTATCATATTAGTTACTGATTGTGTTCTGTGCTAATTTCCAAAGAGAAATCTGGCAGCCCTCCTCTGCACCCCCTCCATTTGATACCAAAAATGTGGATCCCAAACTACACCACCATATTCGAGCAGTGATCTGACCAAAGTTTTATATTCCAATTCCCTTACTTCTCTAGTGCATCCCCTCATCACTTTTTCCAAAAGGTGAAGGATTTTGAATCCTTTCCCTACTATCTGTCCAGTGTGTACTGCCCAGTTAAGTTTGCTATCAAATGTTGTGCCAAGGTATTTACATTTTGAGTCTTCAATAAGTAGCTCCTTTTTCGACTTTATAATCATAAAGTGGGATATTCGTGGGTATTCTGCTCGATAGTTTCTTCTTTCCGCAACGTTTTTGCAGCAACGTCTGCTGCCTTCATCAGCTGAGATATCATATCGAAGCTGCCATTGCGACACAGCACCGACTGTGAATGCCTCGAAATCCTGGCTCCTATAAGTACCCGGGTTTCAGATGCTGTATGATTGGCTTCCAAGCTTCGCTCAAGAAGAGATCTCTGCTGATGTTGGTGCTTAGTCGAATCTCCAGCGATTCTCTGATTACAGAATCCCTCTGAGCCAATACTTCAGTCTTGTCGAAGTTTATGCTGTGGAAATAAATAACTTCAAAACTAAAATTAGAAATAGAACAAAATTTCTTCTAAGGGAGCGTGCATAAACCACGTATCTCCATTTTGGCCTCATGTGAAAACCCCCCCACGTAGCACGTAGCTTTTTTCCCTTTTGATTCCAGAAGATATTTTGTACTGTTTTCTCTTGTCAGCCTATTGTAGATTACATACGGAGATAATTAACTGAGGGAAATATATATTCACATGCTGTTCTGAGGTCTGTTCCTCATTTTAACTGTGAAAAATGTTATGGAAGGATAGCTACGTGGCCTGGCTCGGAACACCCCCTCCCTCCTCCGAAGCCCAGCGTAGCCTTTCAGCTAACCCCTCACGGTCCCTGAGCTTGCTGATTTCTATGCATATAAGAAATTTAAGGTGTCTATTGTTACACAGGGTAAGAAATTTGGGTAAAAGAAAAGGCTCAAATCCTTTCATGAAAAGATTGCCACTATTGACTCGAATTGCAAGGTGCACTGCCATGTTCAGAGAAATAAAGCAATGTAAATATGTTGTGCACAAGTTGGTTATTTGTTGTTGGACTGTGTATCAAGCATTGCACTTCAAAAATGGTCTAATGGTGCAATTTGGGTGTGCCGATAAGTAATGACCCTTTGGTCTGAAATTTGGTACACATGTTCCTCCTGCAGTGGAAAATTGATGATAACCATTCAAGGGAAATGAGGATTAAAGCAAAAAGAAACTTCCTTACAAACATGAAAGTTACCATAAGTGATAATGTTGGCAGCACAATCAGGGGCCATTTGTAAACCCATCTATTATGCCAACAATAGTATGTAGGTGTCTTATATGAGCGGGCAGCACCAAATTTTTGTATTTGTCATTATATAAATGGCCAAAAAATGAACAAACTTGTGTTATCAATGAAA
This sequence comes from Vandiemenella viatica, assembly GCA_031002005.1. Taxonomy (NCBI): domain Eukaryota; kingdom Metazoa; phylum Arthropoda; class Insecta; order Orthoptera; family Morabidae; genus Vandiemenella; species Vandiemenella viatica. The sequence goes on from CM061918.1 coordinate 149,517,210, forward strand.
ACTAAATTCCCCCTGCCTTTAGCTGTAGTAAAATGTGATTTTTCATTCTGGTCCAGGCTGCTAATAAACCTGTGACTGTACCAAAAATGTCCTACATATAGCAAGGTGACTGCCTTTTAAAAAAATGTTGGCTATACATGGAGAAATCCTGAGAATCGTACATACAACATTCCATGAAGTATTACTTCGTTCCTCTGTGCCATATGGACACAGTTTTTAATAAAAGAAAGGAGGCTAATAAAAGCTTCCAGTAAACATGGTATTAATATTCAATTGTTTGCTTAATAACTTGAATGCATCTACCCAAATTTTAGAAGCGTTACATCATAAGTGATATAATTTCCATGTTGTCTTGAATAATACTGCCTAATGAACATCTGTACCAAATTTCAGATAATTTATACAGTTCCTTCCTGGTACACCAGGTTTGCATCAAAACCAAATTGTCTAATAAAGCAGTACAGATTAAATTAGATCGGCCAATATGTTAGTTGGTGGACGTACATCGATCAGGGAGCCTGTTCTAAAGGTATTGTGTTGGGCTCTAACACCACCGGTTGGATAATACTCAGCTTTGTCTGGACTACGTTGCTTTTGTGACAGTTGACATGCCCAGAATTTCACATCAAATATAATATTTTGAGTTATACTGTATACTGTTCCTATGATTTATAATTTGCCTTTTGTAGTAAAGCAATGTGTTTGAGAGCGATTATGATTTGCAGAGTTCGCATCATAGAGAAAAATAACTACTTTTTGGGTCCAGGGTCAGTTCTAAAATACATGCATAATAAAGAGTAGGGTGATAATTCAAAAGTTGCATTGTGCTCAGCATCCAAAGCCTAAATGAAATGGCTTTTACATTACATAAAAAAAAATTGAGAGAAATTTTACATCCGAATGAAAACTTTAATAAGGTTTTGAGTTGAAGAAAATATGCAGGAGAGTGTGTTGAATGTGCTGATTATGCACAAATTCAATTTGTATATTATGATATTCTGACTATGCAGCTAGTTCTCTGAAAATACAATATAATATTGTGTGAAGTTTATATTTGTTCAGTATAAGAATATGTTTCACATCCAATAATAATTAATTCATAGTTGAAACATCATTTGTTGTCTCTTTTTACAGATCACAGAGTTGAATCTTGACAACTGTCGGAGCACAAGTATTGTTGGTCTGACAGATGACTTTAAGAATTTAGAATCATTGAGTCTCATTAATGTTGGTCTCACAAGCCTCAAGGGATTCCCCACATTACCAAACTTAAAGAAGGTGAGTGAAGTTCAATCTTGGGTGATGTAGTATTATGTAAACTAAGGCTCGTGTTTTGAAATTGATGTTGATTGCATTACTGTTTAATTTTTTCACAGCTTGAGCTCAGTGACAACAGGATTTCGGGAGGGTTAAACTTGTTGCATGACAGTCCAAAGCTTACTCACTTGAATCTCAGTGGCAACAAAATTAGAGATATTGAAACTCTTGAACCACTGGTAAGTTTAAAAAACAAAAATTATTTATACTTGTATTTCAACACTTTTTTGTATACTTGTTCTGTAAAAAAAAAATGTCCAATAGTGTTCAGTTTCTCAGGTTATATCCAAAATTAGTAGGCTGATATTATTCATCATAAAAAAACAACTATGATAAGAGTTCATCAATCAGCTTTATTATTTTAAATGCGTTTTGCCTAAATTTAAAAATTTTACATTCGAAGAACCTGCATCCTGTATTGCATTTTGACAAGAGGTAGCATGTGTGTAACAATTCCTTTTAGAATGCTGTGCCCTGTAGTGTCAGTTGATTCAAACCAATATTTCAGAGCTGGATTCTCATTTTCTGGATTCTCATTTTGGGAACATATTTTCGTTGTGAATGGGTGCCAGAGAACAAAGCTAATTGTGTGACCAATTAACATCCAAGTCAGTTTCGTGGGTGTCTGCTCAATCCTTGTATGGCTAGCTAGATATTGGTTTTTCATCATTTCCAGGAATCCCTCCTAATATTGGAATGGTTAAGTGGTGCCATACTCTGCCAAAACCCATGTTATCGGTAATAGTTGGTAGGGGAAAATCGCTACACACAATAAACAAATGTTCCAATGATAAAAACCGGTGAAAAATCAGATGGCAAATGGTTGACATTGGATTCCAATTATTGCAGCATTTTGATTCCACCATTGAAAGGCTTTCCCGGCATGTCTGTTAAAAAGTCTTCACCGAGCGTGGTGGTGTAACGGCTAGCGTTCTGACCTCGCATTTGGGAGGACGGCGGTTCGAATCCCCGTCTGGGCATCCAGATTTGGGTTTTCCATGGTTTCCCAAATCACTCCAGGCAAATGCCGGGATGCTTCCTTCAAAAAAGGCCATGGCTGATTTCCTTCCCAATCCTTGTCCCCCATCCTTTCCCGCCTCCTAAGACCTCGCTGTTAGAGACATTAAGCAGATAATAAAAAAAAAGTCTTCGCAGGTTTGCTGCTGAATGATGTGGGGAAAAATGAGCTTTTGATAGGATACTTGACCATCATCTTCACATCCTGTGTATTCACCGAGACACTCGGAAGTACAGTGCCGTTCCCAGATGCTCTCCTTCCCCTCTGCTTCTTTTTTGTTGTTAGCACTGGCTGCATTTGAATATCACAGCAGGCCGTGATGAATGTGGTTCACTATTGCTGTTTGCTGGATTACTTGGTACGTGCTCTGCTACGAGCCGGTTGCCGAGTATCATTTTCTGGCAGTGTTCCCAGCCTAAGTGCTGTGTGACGACATTATATCAAAGGTTTGGCGATGTGGTACCAAAAAATGAATCCGTGCGAATGTCTCGTAGCGGATGGAATACAAAGCCAACCTGAAGACAGTCTGAATGTGGCTCATAGGTGTTCCTAGTGAGCTTTCATCACAGGACCATGTGGCAGGTGCAGTATTAAGCTACAGCCAGCACAAACAGCTGAGCGAGGTGGACAGGAGTGTTTGATTATATAACCTGTTGGCTTCTCGACACAGCATTGCAGTTTCATTTGTCACAGCACACAAATTAACCTGCGAATGACAACAAAGAACACTGTGGAAGCTCGTCTGTCCAGATCATTGAGCAGCAAACTCGCAGTGACGTGATTGATTTTAGTGCGGAAGTATTGTGTACTGAAATGTTAATGCAGAACCCAGACTAGCTGTATGTTCAGCTGTAATAAATGACTATCATATAGATTAGGGCCCAGAAGACATGTTACTAATATTTCTAAATTCTTCTGTGGGCACTGCTATGAATTATTAGAAAACCATAAATACACATTGGACAAAAATTTTAACAGAGCCATGGTAAATGTAGTTCCAGATAATTTAACAAAAGCTTATCTATATATGATAATATTTTGCCTTATTAGAATTTTGGTTTTGTTTGTCAATTTATATAACATATAATGGTTAAAAATTTTAATTTTATTTAGATTGTGTATAAAGGCTATTATAAAATTTTCTGATGCCATTTCCAATCTATACTAGCAGAAGATACCTAAATACCTAGGGGTAACAATTCATAATAATTTGTTGTGGAATGAGCATATCGAGAATGTAATTGGGAAAACAAATCGTATGCTCCAGTTTCTAGGTCATAATTTAAAACAGTGCATTCTAGAAGTTAAATTGATTGCATATAGTGCATCCTCGCTTAGAATATTGTTCTGTATGGGGTCCCCATCAAAAGGGGTTAATGAAGGCATTAGAGAAGGTTCAAAGAAGAGCCGCCTGATTCGTGACAGGTGTATATAGTTGGAGGGAAAGCGTAAGGAGTTAGGGTGGGAAGACCTGGAACATCAAAGGCGTTGCTCTCGACAGAAGCTATTTGAAAAATTCACAACTGACATATTTCGGAATGACAGCAAACAAATACCGGGTGCTTCAAAAAAATGTATACACACTTTAAACTATTGTTGTTTTCCCGCTCTACAAGGCTAGTGTTATATTTCTTCGCCAGGTGCCAGCATAATCGTCCCTCTATGTTATATTATCAGTTGGAATTTGTAATATCAACATGGGGGACGTACGTTTGAGTTTTGAAGAACATAAGCAGGTTATTAAGTGGTACTGGAAGTTTGAGAATGTAAATGAAGTTCAAAGACAGTGGAGAAGGGAGTATGATACAGAACCACCTTCAAGATTAACAATTACACGCATACGAGACAAGTTCGAAGTTCATGGAACAGTGTGTGATGTGCATAAAGGTCATTCAGGTCGGCCTCGAACAGCTACAAGTGATGAGTCATCAATGGCAGTCTTGGAACTGTTTCAACGCTCTCCTAACAAATCTTCAAGGCAAGGGGCACGTGAAAGTGATGTAAGTGCTAGCAGCGTGCTACGCATTCTGAAGAGAGGCAAGTATCGTGTTTACATTCCAAGGCTGGTGCAACAGCTAAGTGACGACGATCCAGATAGAAGGTTGCAATTTTGTGAATGGATTCAGGAGATGGTGATACGTGAACCGGGATTTATGGGTAGCATCATTTGGTCGGATGAAGCCCAATTCAAACTTAATGGAACTGTCAATAGGCACAATTGTGTTTACTGGGGTGAAGAAAATCCTCACATTACAATTGAAAAAGCTGTAAATTTGCCAGGTGTAAATGTGTGGTGCGGTTTGTCTTCAAGGGGACTCATTGGACCTTTTCGATTTGAAGGCACTGTAACTGGTATTAATTACCTAACAATGCTTGCTGATTCCATATTTCCTGCCATTCGTGCATTATACGGTAATGATGATTTTTATTTTCAACAAGATGGTGCTCCGCCGCACTATCACAGGGACGTACGAGCTTACCTGGATCAAAATTTGTCGGGCCGGTGGATAGGACGCAGGGGGCCAATCGAGTTTCCAGCACGCTCTCCAGACCTTACACCACTGGATTTCTTCTTGTGGGGCACAGTAAAAGATGAGGTGTACAAACGTAAACCACGTAACCTAGACATTCTTTGGAATGAGATTCAAGCAGTGTGTAGAGAAATCTCATTGGACGTTTTGATACGATGTACAGAATCTGTGGTGACTCGTACTCAGAATTGTATTGATGCTGCAGGTCACCAATTTGAACAGTACTAACATTTGTTGTTTATGTTTGATTTACATTGGACTTTTAACTTTCTATTTTCCTGAAATTTAACTTTGTAGAACGGTAAATAAATTTTCTATGGAAGTTCAAAGTGTGTATACATTTTTTTGAAGCACTCTGTATTGCTACCGGCAACATTCATATCTCGGAATGACCGTGAAAATAAGATTAGCGAAATCAGGGCCAGAACCGATCCTTTACTGTATTCATTTTTTCCACATGTGATTAGGGAATGGAATAGAAAGGATTTACCGAGCGTGTAAACTTAAAATCCGATAGGAGTAGCCCTCGGTAAATCACTCCAGCCATCCTGAACTGGGTTTTCCATGGTTTTCCCAGATCACTCCACGCGAATGCTGGGATGGTTCGTCACAATAGCCCATGGGCGCCTCCTGCCATATCCCTTTCAAACTGTTACCCCTTCAGATAGGTGAAATGCACCCTCCGCCACACACTTGCAGTGAATCGCGGAGTAATAATAATAAGATATAAAAACTTCCATTCTAATTTTGTCTGCTTACAGTCTGCGTTCCCCAGATTGTGGAGTGAAAAATAAAAATACTCCATAGCAATTTCAGATTACTTAGTTTATCAACTAATTTGAGTAAACCAAATTTTTTTCATCAATCTTTACCCTGTATAATCATAAATATATTGTTTTGGATTGTAATTTTTAGCTTAAAAAAATAATACATATTTACAGACAGTAAGTTTTTACAGTCTTTGGTATTTTATGGTGCTATGTAAAAAACATTGACTGTGAATTGATCTGTTGGCCACACTTAATTTTCTTTTTTTCTCCCTGCAGAAAGAGTTCCAGAATCTGAAGAATTTGGACTTGTTCAACAATGAAGTCACTTCAGTTGAGAATTACCGGGAGAAAGTGTTCAAGCTGTTACCCAGTTTAAAGTACCTTGATGGGTAAGTTATGTTTCTAAATATCTTTGCCTGTCCTGTGAAATCTCGCATGTGGTCAGTCACATAGTCTTCCTTCTACCACCTACCCTGATTGTAACCAGTTTGCAGAACAGGCTGTGAAGTAGAAGGAGAATAAGCTCTGCCTCTGGGTACGGTCACGATACTGTATTGTCGTGAACCTCTATGTAGGCTGAAATATTGGTACCATTTCTTGCAAAGTGTGTTGCTTACTATCTATTTATCAGAGCAATGCTTTTATTCTCAGAGTTGCTTGCTATACAATGTTTCTCAATACTTAGACAGATTATTTTCAAAATTGGGGAGGGTTACCATATTACACTTGTAGCTTAGGTTTGTACTTGGTGCCACGTGTTTGCATTATCACTGTAGACCATACAATTAGTGACATATGGTTCAATAGACATATTTATTACTTTCCACTAGATTTATGTGTGAAAGCTGGTATTTGCACTTCACATCATTCTCATTAGTAAATGACTTTCATCTGAATTGATTACTTGTTTTGTAATGACATATTTTTATATATATATCAAATCCAAGTAACTCTCAAATTTATGTGCATTTTGTTTAGAATTTGCAGATAGCTGTAACTTTAAGGCTAATTTTCCAGGTTTGACCAGGATGAGAAAGAGGCAGAGGATAGTGAAGGAGAAGATGATGAAGTTAATGGAAATGATAGTGGTGGGTTAATGTATTATTACATAGAATGTATTCCTAGTTAAATCTTACTGATACTGTTACTTTTAAAAAAATAATAGTGGAATTAAGCATTTTATGTGTTTAGTATGTAGTATATCTTAAATGCCCGTTAGGGAGTGCCCATAAACTGTTTAGCTTACTGTGAGGCCCCCTCCCCCCACCCCCTCACGTAGCCTACCGTGGCTTTCGCCTCTACAACAACCGCCCCCCCCCCCCTTTCTCTGCTCCAGGAATGGCACAGTTTACCTGTTGATTCCATAAGACATTTTCAAGTTTCCTCTTGTTAGAAATTACATAGGGAGGTAATTAAATGCATGCTGTCGAATGTTCTGTACCTTATTTTATCTGTGAAAAATATGAATGAAAAACTTAGTTGCTTGGCTCAGACACCCCCTCCCACTCCCCTTCTACCTACGTAGCCCAGTGTAGCTTTCAAACAAAACCCCCCCTCCCCCCCCCCCACAGACTGTGCCAAGTAGATTATGGACCTACCTCATTGCTGGGGCCCATTAACAGCTGTTGTATGAAGAAACTTGGAATTTTTAAATGATATTTTTTTGAAAATGAAAACCTTTGAATGGGAATGTTAAAATGTTGGCATATTACCTTATCAGAGGGCAAAAAATATACTGTGGTGGCACTCAAGTGATTAGTAGCATTACTGCAAGAACTATCAGCAGTTAAGACAGTTTTTTGATGTGCTTAAGTCTTCAACAAATGTAACTGTTTTTATAAGAGATTTTTTTCCCCCCTTTATAGAAGATGAAGAAGGCCTTGATGAAGATGATGTAGAAGATGAAGAAGAGATAGGCCTGAATGTGGTCTACAATGACCATCTAGATGTGAGTCTCCTTTTTGCTTGTAGTCTTGTGTTTGATACAGCTTTAATAAAATATGGAACATTGCTTAATCAAGTTTATAGTGTCAGATTTTGATTCTGTTGGACATTGGGCTCATTCATTACGCTCTTCCTCTTTAGATGAAATTTTCTCAGGGAGACTAGCCAAGTGAGTACGTTTGTATAACACAACATTTCGGCAGTCATGTTCCCTGCTGCCATGACAATGGCGGCAGGGAACATGACTGCCGAAATGTTGAGTCGTACAAACATCCTCGCTCTGCTTGTTTTCCGAGAAAATTTCATCTATATACAACACCAAGAAAGCTTCCACTCATTTCTCTCTATTATTTGTTCCTACCAGCTTCAGCAGTTAATAAATACATTTTTTTCCCCAAAGTATGTTTTACTGAATTCAGTTCGCTTTTATAAATTTGTTACAGGAAGAAAGTGAGGGAGATGATTACGACGGTGTTGATGATGAAGAAGATGATGAGGACGAGGATGATTTGGGAGAAGAGGAGGAAGAAGTTGGTGATGTCCAGGAAGAAGAGGATGGGGAGGAAGGTAGTTATACTGTATAAAGCAATAAATAAATATATTGGACTAATTAATGGTGACAATGAAACTGTTAGGCAATTAAAACAAGGAACAATAGAATAACCCACACTTCAGGAGAGACAGTACAATATTTCGGTAAAAGTCTCAGTCCTGTAGAATGAGAGACATGTGGCAAGGGAAAAAGATGTGTGCTTATCCAGATCTGACATGTCACGTTCTAGAGGACCGATTTTACTGAAATATTGTAAAGTGTATTTGTCTTGGCCTTCCCTCTTTCATCTATGGTAAATGATGTGGTATTTTCTCTATCCTTTCTTGTTTTCATTACATGTAAATATATGTCACTTTATACCTAGCCCTGATTGAACACCTATGCAAACTTTCGCATTTATAACATTCTATGACTCCATCTACCCACAATGGCTTAACAGATTTGCACGAAATTTGGACTGAGCGTGGTGAGTGAACGGTTAATGTTCTGGCCTCGCATTTGGGAGGACATGGCTTCCTATCCCCGTCCGGGCATCCGCCTTTGGGTTTCCCATGGTTTCCCCAAATCACTCCAGGTGAATGCCAGAATGCTTCCTTCCAAAAGCCATGGCAGAATTCCTTCCCGTTCCTTGTCCCCAATCCAATCCCGCCTCTAATGACCTTGACGTCAATGAGGTGTAAAGCCATAAATAAAAAATAAAATTTGGAACGGAGTCATGTATATGTAGATCCAATAATTTTCCGAAATTAGTGTTAGTAAATAAAATATAATTTCAAAATATATGGACAGTATTAGAACATACACGGTGTGGCTTGTTAAGTAAATTTCATATTCTGGATATTTTCCAAATAATGTTTTACAGATGTTGGTAATCTTTTTTCTTTCTTTTTCAGTTCTAATATGTAGCAAAGTAATAATTAAAATAGTGTAAAGGGGTACTCGGATGTCTTTTGGTGGAGGCGAATTGTACTTCTATGACTGAAATGTCAGAAGTTTTCATTCGTTTGTCTTCATTTCTTGAAAGTAATTGACATTTTTGTATTTGTGCAGAAGCAACACCAAGGGGCAAGAAGAGAAAGCACGAGGACGAACCTGCAGCGGATGGAGAAGCCACCAACTAGGCTGCAGACTGTGTGTGAATGTGACGCAGTTGGGAGCATTGGGACTCCAGGAAAAGTGCCGGGTTGGGAAGTGGGGTGGGAGGGGGGTCGTTTAGAGTGCGGCGTTCTCACGATCGCTCGAGTGTGGGGGGGTTGGGGGGGACACGTTTTGGAGGGTGTGTGATGGGGTATCTGCTCTTTTTTTGTACAGAATACTAAATGAAATACAATCCCTTTACAGTATAGATTTATTATTACTATTCTTATTATAATTACAGCACTTATAACCTTGCACACATAAACAAGTTTAAAGAGAAAAGAAGAAACAGAACTTCTTGTATAATAATCTATAGATCAGAGAATGAAAGAGACCTTCAAAGTGTAATTATTATTTTTTGGTTGTTGAGAAAATAGATTAAAAGTAAATTGTATTATTAAGTTATTACACGAGCATCTCGGTGACCTGCTGTAATACCTTTTGCCGCAGAAGGTGTTTTAGAGGTTCGAAATGCTATTTTTAAGGAAAAATGAGAGTGGTTGCCTTACTCTTGGAGACTTACTCGTCACGACGCACGGGACCGTCAAAATTTGTCTTGCGTGTCATTTAAAACGAATCCTCAATTGTGAAGATATTTTTTAATTGTAACTGTTGTTGCTTTTTTGTTTTTCCACTGTCGAGGTTAAATGTTGTATCTGGCGAAGCTGCCATTTATCCCTCAAAGGAGAAGAATGAGCATTTTAAGGAGACTGTTAACGTATTTGGCCCAGTCCGCAATTATTTTTCACAACTTTGTTTTCACCATTTGTGTAAGTAGATATATATCAGTGGGAACCATTTGAACCATTTTTGCTGTTCATAATTTTATATTCAACCTTACAGCTTACCACAAAGGCGTTGGCAGAATTTTTGATTCGAAATAGTAAAAAAATAAAAGTACAAATTGTCTGCTTATTTTGTAACATATATTAAATGATATGAATGCCAACTTTGTGGTAAGGTGGGAGGTCTAGTTTAATAGTGACATTTCTGTAAAGAAAAGAGATGTTAAAATTTAAAAATCCAACACATTCTAAATTTTGTCAAAATAAAATATGAAATTGTATTATAACCAAAAGTTAATGAGGGCATGAGTTTTCCATCACAGTTTATCAGGTTTATGTACTGTGTAAGTTTTGTTGTTAAAAAAAGAATTTTTTATCATAAATTTGTTGTTCCTTTTGTTATATTAAGGTTTTCCTGTTTTATCATATGTGCAACCCTTTACTATTATTGACGTCTGGTAACCTTTAAGTATCTAGTTATCAAGTGTATGGTCACATATCTGTATTTAACATTCTTTTGAATTATTATCCAAGATCATTTTCACTCCAACTTGGCCTCTGTGTTAGTGACAAACTGTGCATCCTGCATTAAATAATCTTGCATCAGCAGTATCAAAGCATGTTGCATTTTTACATAATGCTGGTACCAACCAATGTGGTGTTGGAAGCAGATTTTGTCAGAGTAAAACAAAAAGTCACAAAATTAATTTAAAAAGTGAGAGCCATGTATACCATTGAGGACCATAAACATTTTCCCATTTTTAAAATGCTGTCTCCTCAACACGAAGAAAATTTGGTGCATGATTTTTTCCCTTACGGCTTTACACCGTGTCGACGTCATTAGAGGCAGCATGTGCATGTAATCGATTCAGACTGGTTTTCTGTTTGATCCCTATAGATCTGCTCACACGAGTGTTTAAATAATTGGTTAATCGTTACAATGTAACTGGTGTTGGGTAGTTACTACCTTTGTTTCATTGCTACTCCCTCCACACTTAATGGACCCTGTCAGAAGTTTACACAAACAGAGCGCTTGGGTTTCATAATAATCTTTAATCTTATTATGCACTATCCTAAAATATTTGTAACAATTCTGTTTGCTAATGAAAAGCACTGTTAAATCTGGCACTGAACAATAACTCTGGCCTCACATCCAGGAGGTCACAGGTTTGAATCCTGTCCGTCCATTCGCCTTTCTGAAGTTAGTACAGGTGAATGCTAGGATGGTTCCTTTTTTTTAAAAAAAAAAAAAAAAAAAGGCAGTGGCTAAATTTATGCACTCCTTGCTGCCCTCTCCTTTTACGTTGATGTGTAAATTTGTAAGGAAGACAATAGTAACCAGGAAATTTGAAAGAGGGCATTACTAGACATTTTGAGGTATAGCTAGATGGGTTTTCAAATCCTGTCCCTAGTTTTTCAGCATTTCTGATAGTGGTTTTAAGTACCTATGTAGGAAATTTGTTTTGCTTTCTACTTGTGTTACAGGATATGGTGGCCATGTTAGGATTAAAACTGAAAATTTACACCCCAAAACCTGTATTGCCTATTTTAGTTCCCAAATTTCTGTCTAGGCCAGTTAGCAATTCCTGAATTACTTCATGTCAAGTGCACGTTACAACTGGATGGTAAGTAGTGCTCCAACTCGATGCGGCCAGCCAGACGTTAGTATTCTGGAATTGTTTTGTATTCAGTAGGCACGTTTACAGCGGGCGAAAGTATGAGTTATTGAAAATGATGGCAAAGCTTTAATTCAGTTACATAGTGTGTTCCTCCTCTTGCTTTAGATTTATTATTGCACACTGCTGCCAACTCTTCCTAATGACCACCTTTACCAATGGATTTTTTTTTTGCGGTTTTGTTACATGTGTTTAACTTATTACATGTGGTTTAAGTGTTGCCGGAAATGATTAGTCTTTTGTGCCTTCGTTATTGTTGACAAACTTACTCCCTATAGCTTTGGTGATGGGTTTAATTTCATCATATTTGCTCAGATTCATGGGCGTATCCAGAGGGGGGCTGCTGCCCCCCCCCCCCTAGAAGAAAAATTAAGTTGCCTTCAGTATGCTTCGACGAGTGAAGAACTAGTTCAGGAGCACTTTGGGAGAGAAAGATTGACTGGATTAAGTCTGATGAGTGTGCATCGAAATTTCGTGAAAACACCATGACCTATTGACAAACAAAATTATTGAAATTGAAAATCCGAGACATTTAATGTTGACATAAAAAACTAACTGGCTTACGATCTTAATAAACTACATAGTAGGTCCTTAGATTAAGTAGTTGGGTTACTATATTAATCAATGATAAAAATAGTTTCATGAATAGGTTTGATTTTGTAATGTCATGTTAGTCCCCCAACCCACTTCCTCGAAACCAAAATGAGTTGCCCCCCCTCCCTCTAGTTCTGATCCTGGATACGCCCTTGCTCAGATTACTAAATCAATAAAAGAAATTTAAATATGCGATAAGTTCTTCTCCCCCTCCCTTCATCAAAAGAAAAGTTCTCATGGTCCCCCCCCCCCACCACAATTTTATTATTAAAAGGGTAAATTCCCATTTCTCAGTACCAGCAACGACATCTCGGAGGAAAAGTACGTGATGTTAGAATAAAGTTCTCAACTGCGAGGTACTTTTGACAATAGAGCTAAGGTATTGAACCGCAGGACCAGTGAAGTTAACCCTCCCTCCCCCAGTTTGATGACTGATAGATCAAACAGAGGACTTCATAACATTTCCTTCCATTCTTGATTGTTGGTACCCCATCTGACTTGAAACTTGCAGGAACCAATTTGCAGCCCAGTTAAGGGTGACCTGAAGTACTGAATAAAGTTTTCACCTTGTCACATGATTTTTGTTTCCACTGTTTTGTTCTTGGCAAAGGTAACAAATTGATTTTCTCAATCCATATTTTGTGTTCCTACTAATACTGATTGCTATCAGCTTCAACCTTACAGCAATTTAAGATCTATTATATCACTTTTGAATTTCATTTATTTTGGCAGAGTGCTGTATATTATTTGCTTGATAATATCTGAAGTTTTATTGCCCCCCCCATTTTGACATCCAGAGTACTTTATGAAGTAAACAAAAAATAAGTTACTATCTGGGCCATATGATTAGATCGTGTGGAAGCCACATTAGATACTATGTGATCCCAGTCTGTGGAAATTTTCTGATCAGCTTTGAAGAAAAATACTATGCTGCGTTGGGAATCAAACCCAGGTCATAAAGGCTGTAGTATGCATAGCCACAACATTAACACATGATATTAATACATATTCACTTTATATCTAATGATACTAATAATAACCAAATTGTTGATCCTTCTGCTGTGTAGTGTATAAAATGTTTTCACTGCACTGTGAAAACTAATTGGAGGAGGAAATGATTTGTAAAAGAGATTCTTGCCTCTACTCTGATGAAACCATAAAATATCTGATTTTCTCCTTTCCCAAAATACTTTGCTCTATAAGCAAGACAGTACACAGCTTTTTGTTCTTGCAATCACTCTAGCCAAAAGTTGTATGGTTCAATCAAAAGACTGTGGGAGAACTCCTTCCCATTCTTTGCTCACAATTCTCTGCTGTGTCTAATTATGTCAATGAATTGCAAAGACCACACAAAGAAAGTAATTTGGGTATTTAAACTACTAGTGTGATGGTATATACAATAATGGGATGTCAAACAATGAAACTGCCACTGGGCAACGAAAATAAACTGTCACTACAGATGAAGTTTGGAGGGCCAGGACTTTACAACATTTTGGTGAATAACCTTATTCATGATAGAGGCAAGACTTGTGGTGTATACATCCATCTTTCCCTTTCCCATATGTTCTGTTATAAGAATATTCACCAAAATATTGTTACGTGTGTTAATGTTTTTTACTGTTTATCATAGCCTCCTCCCTTCATCTGTGATAAATTAAGTGTTATTTTAACTTCATTCCTTCGTTATACACAGGAATTGAGTGATTTGGATTTCTCCCTTAGTCACGTTGCAGCACTATATTACATGTGGTTAGTGATGCTAATACATGACAGTGATATATATGCCATCTGCTGATTCAGTCATGTAATGATTTGAGATCAGGTAAAACTTCACCCTTAATTTTATGGATAATGAGATCTTGGTCAATTATGGCAGCTATCTCCATTCGTCTTGAGAACTTCTTCATCTCTGATATCTTCTGGTATTTGGGAGAACGTAGGTTCAAATCCCCTTCCTGTTATAATATTTTCAATTTCCACGAACTTGGAACATGTTACTCATTGCATGAATAAAAACAGTGTATGGGTAAATCATCAACAACAACTAAACCGGGCAATGCCGGGAACTCTGCTAGTATATAATAAAGTTGCTAAAAAATTGGCTTCTCTCTTTAATAAAGTAGAATCAACTTTCAGTTTTTCATTACAGTAGAATTCAATATTAGGGTTGAAGTAGCGGTACAAAAAGAGTGTTTAGTAAATGTTTGTGTGCAGTTCTGTCTCCTCCCCCTGCTCTCTCCTGGGACTTTGTTGCTTGATGATCAGAGCCAGGAGTGATCCCAGTGTTCATCTGGAGTGATTTCGGGCAGTATCGAGACCAGAGATCAAACCCATTGTGGTTGGTGCATTTGGCTCTGTACAACAGCAGTTATGCTATTGTATACCTTGCAGTCACTAAACAGAATTAATTGACATTAACAATCAGGGCACAATTTTAATCCAACAGATTCTGATTTCCATGGTTTCCAAAAATTACTACATAGGCCACGATTGTTCCGTACTAACAGCGATGGCTGCTTTCCTTCACATTGTTCGCCCACAACCCTTTCCCAGATCTAATAAAGAACCATTTGTTACTATAATAGTTGAGAAAAGTTGTTCTAATATTGAGATTATTAGTATGTTTTTAATAAGGTCAGTATTATTTGTGCACATTTTCTAGCTTCATACTGTGCCATACGATATTGATTTTTTTGCAGCTTATGTATTTATGATTTATTGTACAATTTTTTAAAATTATTTTTTTTTCGTTTGTATTATAGTAGCATCTATTATCATCTCAGTGCAGTGCAGACTGCCCCTTTACAAACCAGACACAAAACCATAAGGTGGCTCAAGTGCAAAATTTCGAAATCATAAAAACTTAAGTAATTAATCAGAAAACATACGAGGGAGGTTGTGGGTTACAATCTGTGTTACCTCAAATGACCTTTGTAAATTGGTATATGATAATGCAAGGGAGGGGGGGGGACAACTGTTGCTGACTACAAAGATATTGATTAAGAGACAAAGAGGGAACCATTGCTTCACCTGACAGAGCAGAACAATGTAAAATGGATAATCTGATAATAATTAAACCTCCACAGTCACAGATGATCAGCAATGCTTCCTTTCTCTGTCTTAATTTAAATTTCAAATATAAAGAATAGTGCTTCAGACCTAAAAGGTCTGGTTCTAGTTATTGTGGGGCTTACAGCAGCACCCCACCCACTATTTCAGTCCTCACGATACGCTTTTTACTTGTGGCTTTACGCCTTGTTGAGGTCATTAGAGGCGGGATGGGACTGGGGACAAGGAACAGGAAGGATTTGGACATGGCCTTTTGAAGGAAGTATCCTTGGATTCGCCTGGAGTGATTTGGGGAAACCATGCAAAACCGAAATTTGGGTGCCCAGATGGGTATTTGAACCGGCATCCTCCCGAATGCGAGGCCATAGCGCTAACCACTCACTCATCACACATGATTCATATTAAGCTGTCTGAGTTATCAGGTTGCTAGTGGCCTAGCAAGGAAAAGAATAGTGTAGGATAAGTCGAAAAGTTCACTATAATACTGCAATCAAGTCAAAAATCAATATATAAGAGGCAACAAAATGTGAACCTGACAGATAGAAGAATGTTAGTGGGTTGAATGCAAGATATTTGTTGTTATACATGATTAATGATTCTAAGGAAAGGGAAAAGGCTTTAAGGCAACATAAATAACAAAGGATAATGAAAATAACCTGTTGTTCGCCAATGTGTTAGGCTGCAACAAGACAAGCACGAACGTACAATATTTCTCTTTAAAAACTTATTCATGCAGGGAGGATTGGGCTACTTGGCAAGGAATATGTGCACACACTACAGCTTAGTGTATGACTCATCCTCCTTGCTAAATGGCTTGATCCTCTTAACATGAATAAGGTTTTAAACTGAAATATTGTATGTTCGTATTCATCTCGTTGCAGCTCTACAGCCTTCAAATTTGGTAAGTAATGGGTTATTTTCCCCCATCTTTTGTTATTGATGTTGTAATAAATAATTACAAATGAAATGAACAAGTGAGTCCAAGTTGACAGTATAGCACTGGATCTCCCTAAGCATAACTTTCTGAACTAAGCTACACAGACATTATATTTATTTGTTTCACTTTTATCGCTGGTCAAGCCTATTCCCTCCCCCCCCCCCCCCCTCCCAGCAATTCTTCCACTACCACGCGTTTTCCGCCTGTGCTTCATTCATGTGGCAGGCTCGGATGTGACCACATCTTTCCCCCTGCCATATGTCTCGCCTCCTACATGAGTAAGACTAAAAAGTCGAAATATTGTGTAATTCTTTTGTATTTGTGTTTTTACGTGTTTCGCCCTCCTGCCTTCATCTGTGGTAAGTGACGGGTAACTGTTTTTTTCCCTATCCTATCTTATTTTCAGTGCCTCGCGGCAGTTTCTTTGTTTCCTTTATCCAAAAGAAGAGGAACTGCAAGATACAAAGTAAATGGAGTCTGCATGAGCTGAAGATTATACCACAAAGAATCACCTTAACAAGTTACACAGATAGAAAAATAAAAGTGTTGTTTGATGATACTGTGGAAGGTAATTAAATGGTTAAAGTATAAAATGTAAATATTTTGATGCCTTGTTTGGGAACAAATTCAGCTGGGCATGTAATACGAAAGTTAAATACTAGTTTGATTGTGGAGGGATAGGGTGGTTTTTTTTGTTTTTTTTTTAACTTATTGCTTTACGCCTCGTCGACGGCTAAGGTTATTAGAGGCGGGATGGGACTGGGGGGAAGGAATTCAGCCATGGCCTTTTTGAAGAAGGCATCCCGGCATTCTCCTGGAGTGATTTGGGAAAACCCAAATCTGGATGACCAGATGGGGATTCGAACCCGTGTCCTCCCGAAAGTGAGGCCAGAACGTTAACCGTTCACCCACCACACTCGGTGGGAGGGATAGTATGGGACCCACATTATGGGTACCATACGCAGAAACTGAAAGAGTCGCAAAGGAAATCAGGTAGACTTTTATTTAGAAATGATCACAGTCAATGACTGGTATGATGGAGCCACTGAAAGACAGCAGCCAAGTGGAAAGAGACGTGGACTTGTGTAAGGCATACCTTGGTGATGACACCTCAATGATAAAGAAAACAGGTAACTTGCGTGCAGAGAAGAGCAGCTAGATTTGTTTGTGGAAATTATCACAGGACCCAGTCAGTAACTGATATGATAAAGGAGCTGGATTTGGACTCGTAGGAGGAAGGTGAAGAGAGTGCTGGGAATGTATAAGGGATATGTTGGTGATGGGTCTTGGAAGGATATTGGTCAAAGAATTAGGACTAGAGCATGGAAGGGGAAAGATGACCGTGACTACAAGCTGGCACTCAATTTCATGCATAAGGGAGTGGGAAAATTTTCTTTTGTGGGTAAGGGTGTCATGGATTGGAACAAAGTACCGAGAGAAATGATGAATAATTTTCCAAAAGCACTGAAGGCATTTAAAATTCATAAAAGTAGATGGGGGCAAAAGTTAATACTCAAATTATACAAGATAATACAAAAATAACAAAGGGGTGATTAGATAACAGGGAATTTCAACTGGAGAATGTGCTCCATCACAATTAAATTAATAATCATAAACTAGCATTTGATTTCATGCAGGAAGGAGTGGAAAACTTACCATAAGGTCGTCAGGGACCAGAATAAATTATCATGCAAAGAATTAAAAAATTACCTTAAACAGGATAAGAAGTTAAAGTAAAAATTGGTATGATACAAAAATAGGAGTGTGAGGACACTGTCACTGGGATATGGTAACGATGTATGTCCAGCCAGATGCAGCTGTGAAAACAATGTTTTGAAAATTGTCTCTGTTATTCCTCACAAGGTGTACCAGATGCTCCTTCAATGACAAATTGATTTTTGCTGCTTCATGTCAAAACACAAGGCAGTTGTATTGAGGCTGTAAAACTTACCCCCCCCCCCCCTCGACTTAATCTGGCTAGACACCCACGAATATTACAGTTCATCATTATGTCAGGAAAATCTTCATTAGACTTTTGTAGTGTTAACATCAAGTTGTTTACAAGAATAATGCATGTATGTCAGTGAGCATATAGTATTTCTACTGAGTTCTATGAGAAACAAGTTGCAGATGGGATGAAAACTGCACAGTTTAACGTTGTATTTCAGCAGATATGTTATAAAGACTTTGGCTGACGGGAATCTTCCATGCCTCTTTTTTATTGGCCATTGTAATGGTTATTCAACTAATTGACTCAAATAGGTCTTTGCATGTTTCATATCACAGGCTGATATAGCAAGTAATATGAATCCTAATTAAATTTACTGTTATTGCTTGTTAGGAGAGGTTTAATTATTGAAGCCACAGATAATTTTCTTGGCACTGCCTTTCTATTGTTTTCTGGCCAAATTGCTCTTTTTTTATTATTACTTTCATGTAGTTTGCATCTTTTCCACACTTTGCTTGTCAAATTAGTCGTTGGTTCCCATTTTAGCATTATTTTTCCCCAGCAAGATTTTTCATTTGTCCATAGGGAGCATCCATAAACTATGTGGCTCAGTCTGGGAAAGAGGGGGGAAAGGAGGCTAGGGTTGGCTGGAAAGCTATGTTGGTCTACATGGGAGGAAGGGGGGGGGAGGGTTTGAGCCAAGCTACATAGCTTTTCATTCATATTAGTTGTCACACAAAAACATGTGAATATTTATTTCTATCATTTAACTATCTTTGTATGTAATTTACGATAGTCTGACAAGAGAAAACAGTACAAAATGTCTTCTGTAACAAACAGGGTGAAAAAGCTACAAGCCATGTGGAGGCAAAAGCCATCTTGGGAGGGAGGATTCACAGGAGGCCAAAACGGGGCTACGTAGTTTATGAACTTTGTTCTCTGTGTCTTATAACGTTGTCTTGCTTTCCTTCAAATTTTTACTGCCTTCAGCTAATATAATTTTATTAGAGGAGTTTGGATTTATTGTTAGCTCTATGTCATAATATTCCGCATGAACTTTCTGGGTACACATTTCTGATACAGGTACTATTCCAAAGTTTAATTTAATTGTGATGGAGTTCACACTTCGATGGCAATTTCCTTACACAACCTTTTCTTTTCCTTGTTTACAAAATTGTTTTACCCTTTCTTGCATCCATTTACTTTTGCTATGAATTTTAAATTCTTTCAGTGTTTTTGGCGTTAAAATTCATAGCAGATGGATACAAAAAAGTGTAAAAAGTAAATGGGTATTTAGGTAAATTGTTCAGTTGTAAACCAATACATATTCATATACTTTTTCGTAGTCGAAAGTGAAAATGCTGTGATGCGTGAGAGAAGTTAGATGTATAAGTGGCTACACATTTATTCTGTTATGAATTGCAATGTCACAGTTGGAATTTGCTTACACTTCTAATTATGTGTTATGCACCTTTTTACTGCAAATTCCTCTAATGTTTATGGCATATTGTTTGTCCTTTCCTGTCATAATCTCCTCCAATCCCTAACTTTCTTACAACACAAACTAACTTTTGAAGTTCCTTTTGTCTGTAATCAAGTTCTGCTTGCTGGGCATCTTACTATTTATCTTTTATTCAGCATTTGCCCACGCCTCATTGCCAATGGAAGCCTAATTGAAATGCCCAGCATTCTGTTCATTAGCCTCCTTTTTTACAATGGCTCCAAAATCAATTCCTCTGTCACTTTTGTTACTGTGTTGTATGATTATTTCCACATACGAATTAGTTGGTCCCCTATGCACCCCTTTCAGTTACTATGGCATGGGTAAAGTGGGTCTGCTACCATCCTATCATTATCAAGCAAGGGCCTGGTCAATATTTCATTGCCCAGTGTCCTTACGTGTTAGTCAGTGTAATTGATTCCAGGCCGTAAACATGTGTAAATTATCTCCTTTAAAAATATAGCCTAAAGTTTATCCAGACTTACAAAACATTCCTTAATGTGCAGTATTGTACTGAAAGCAAATCACAAGCAATATGTTGAAGTCCCACATTAAAATACTCCCTATCTCCCCCTCCCCCCAATATTGAAGGATCATCCAAAGCAGAAGCATCTTCCCTGACTAAAAATCTCCCACCCAGTCTCTCCTAATCCCAAAACTATCCCCCTCCCGAATACCCCATTACCTAAAACCAACAGAAGCACTGAATTCCATACCCATTCTCTACTAGTCTTGAATTAATGACCCAAATCCGTTATCATTTCTTCTTGAACTACGCCTTTTCAGTTATGCTTTCACATATTAGGGGTCACCTGTAATTTTATATTTGTATTTACCTTTTTTGTTGTTGCTGTAGTTGTCTTGCCTTCACCTTTGGTTAGTGAGAAGTGTAATTTCTCAGTACTGCTGAAATATAATGCCTACTAGAGCTACGTTCTTCCATGGCAATGCTCTTTGATAAACTAATTCTACAATTATTGTATACAAACTATTATACTAAGATTACTGGTTTAGAGATTATATGCACCTACCCACTTTTTGCTTAGATAAATTTCTGAGGTCATATCATGCCTTTTAACTTAATTTGAACAACAGCTGTTATTTGTTAATCATGGTCTTCTGTCATCGTCTGTAGTGAGTGATGTGTTTACTTTCACTATCCCTCTTATTTTCAATGATTATAACAAGAATTTCTCGATTTTAGACTTAAGGGTTGAGGTAAGGGTCACGAATGTTCCAAACACATTGTTGGAGTAAAACTGGATGCACAGTAAGAAGTAATTTTCACTTTAATCTTCTAAAGGCTTAGACAAATTCAATGATGTCATATTCTTTGAAAATATTCATACTGGAAATGTCAAAACAAATTTTTGCTCTGCAGCTTGTTTTGAAGTTAATACTCTCAGCATATTAAATTTTAAAAATAACATTTCATATCTGATGGTAAACATGTATTTTTTAAGCACAATAAACAACATTTTTTTGTTTTTGTTTTTCAGTCATAGAAAAGAAAATGGTTTGTAAATCACCAATACGATTTTAGGAGAAGTTATTAGTGTGGACCTCAGTGGGCTAAGTTTACTTCCGATAAAATGTAAAGAGAGGACAAGTTGATGCTGTGTGACGTGAGTGGATTAAAAGTGATTTGCTGCTAATGAACGTCTTAATAGGTAGGAAGATAAAATATAGCTTAATAAATCCAATACTGAGAGGTGGAAGTGATAGCAGTAGTGTCATAGGATCACTGTATTAATGGTCCACAGTCAGAAGTTAGGTTAAATGATGTCCAAGACTTGTTGTTTGCAGATGATGGTGTTGTATATGATTAGATGAACAGCTACAGGAAGGTCTGGGTAGGTAAACAAGGAATGAAAATAAAAGTCAGATAGAAAATTAAAGGTTTAGTGTGATTGTAAGGACGACGAACAGCTTGCTGAAGGTAAAAAAATGTAAATACTATCACATAATTATTTTTTTATGTCATAACACCTCATCAACATGATAGTCAGGAGAGGATTAGGGACAATGAATGGATAGGAATTTAGCAATTGATTTTTGAAGGAATCATACCACAATTTGCCTGGAGCAATCTTGGGAAATCATGAAAAACAGAAATGAGGGTCACCCAACTGGGATTTGAACCCGAGCATCAGACTTTAGCGTTACTAATCACCCATCATATATTATTTGATAATTTAATTTAATTGCAATGGAGCACAAGCTCCGGTGGCAATTTCCCTACACACCCATCTTCCCCCTATCCTGCACCCACCTACATTTGCCTTCTACAAATTTTATCTTTAAATTCTTTCAATGTTTGCGGTAAATTATTCATCATTTCTCTTGGTAACTCATTCCAATCCCTGACACCCTTACCTAAAAAAGAGAATCTTCCCACACCCTTGTGCCTGAAATCGAGTGCCAGCTTGTTGCCAATCACTGTTATGGAACTGGTATACAAAGCCTTGGTGGAATAGTTGAACATGGAGGGTCAGTTTGGGGCCTACATTACAATTATTAAGTATAAAATTTGGAGGAGGGCAGCTAAAATGTAGGCTATATAAAAATTATAACACAATCAGTTAGTGATATAAAAAAGGAGTTGAGTGTGGAGCCATTAGAAGAGACTTCACACACTGGTAATGAAGCCTTTGTAAATAACGGGAAAAGAATTAGGAAGAGAAGAGATGATTAGGAGTAGAAACTGGCATTTAATTTCTGATATAAGGCAGTGGGGGGGGGGGGGAAGTTAGAGACCAGAATAAATTATAGGGGGATATGCTAAACAAGCTACTCCGAACACTGAAAAAACATACCAAAATATGTGCATTGCAAAAATGTGAGTATGGAAATTTGTGATGCCACAAGATGTTAAACATTAGAAGTAGAAACTCTAGGAGAGAGTGCTAAATAGAGTAAGGATAGAATTAAGAATTTTAAATTGTGGTAGCGAGAGTGAGGCAGGCAGTGCATCTCATTTAGCAATTTTGAGACGCCATTATGCCAGTAAGGCCACCCTAAAGGTCAGTCACCCAGTTCCCGCCCTGAGTTTGGCACAGGAAAGGATTGTCCCATAGCCAACCCAAGGACCTGAAAAGGTGTATTTTGGGAGGGGTAATACCTGCGGAAGCCATGTATTATCTCATTTGGCAGAGGTTGTATACCCGGCCACATGGAAGTCAGAAAGGCAATGTTGGCAGTGCTCCTCCCAAAAGGACGTCAGACAACCAAGATTACAGTTATCATACGGGTATTTAAGGCCCACCAAAATGCAATAGGGCCCCCAGTTTTGTTCAGTTCATCCAACGTGATAGTGTGGTGCTGCCTGATGTAAGTCCATTTATATTTTTTCTCTCTCTGTACTCAATGCTTAATCTCACTACAAGTTATAAAGTGTAATAAATATAGAACATTAAAAGGAAGTGATTCTTAACTCGCACTTGTTTAATTGCTTGCATGTGGTTACTAGACAATTTTATGAAGTTGATTGAATAAGAGTTCCTATTTCAAGTATAGACCTATGTCTCAATGTGATTGGACAGAATATAATTTGATTTTTATTTTCGTGGTTCATTATCTATCCACATTTTTTTTTTAAAGGGCAGCATGACTAAAAAATTACCCTTACCCGACTCAAGGCCTCCCCCCCAAACCAAAATCCTGGATCTGGATATGGTTAAGTCTCATAGGTTGTCTGCCTTAAGTACTGAATCCGCAGCTTTTTTTTTTGTTTTTGTTTATGGCCTTACGAGGTCAATAGAGGCAGGAAAAGACAGGGAAGCAAGGAATGGTAAGGAATTTGGTCATGGCATTTTTGAAAGAAAAATCCCGGCATTTTCCTGGTACCATGAAAAACGGAAATCTGAATGGCTCGACAGGGATTCAAACCCAATTCCTACCGAATGTGAGACCAGAATGTTATTGCTTAACCACCACACTAGGTCTCAAGCTGCTGAAAGAGATATCCTGATTTATGGAAAATAGGAGTGTGTTCATGAGTTTTAAATAAATACTTCAATGTTAAGAGCCCTTGTATTTTTTTAATAAAAGCAGTATATCAGTATAAAAAAACATTTCAAATAATCAGTAATATTCCAATCACTCACTCTATATGTTAAACAATGACTAAAAATAGGAATGGCAGTTTTATTAGCACCTTGTTCCTTAAATGAAAAAGCAAATGCTGGTAAAAATTACAAATATTAGGTTGTTAGTGTAAGTAATTTTTCATGTTATCAGCAAGGAAAAATATTTCTGAATAGTACAGATCACAACCATGGCAACTGTAAAATAATACAGCAACAATTTGTGTCCAACTTGGATTAGTCCTACTCCTCATACTTGGCCACAAAGTAATTACCAGCTTGAGGTGGCATCTCGAAATTGTATTTCTCAGCGAATTTTTTAATTGAGAATCCACGTCTTCCTGCTTTCGAAGTGGTAGGGTGTTCATTGAAGTGCGTTTTTTCAGTCTGTTTGAAGAGAAGATATATATATCGATGTAGCCCTGTGTGGTTCGGGGGAGAGGAACCAACATATTCGGCCAAAGTTTTCCCCTTCCCGATGTCATTTCCGGGTATGTTTACCACCAACCAGTGAAGAAATTCCGCAAATTTGGGATCTTCTCTGCTAGGTGCATCAGGATCTACCATGGCTAGCGTATAATATGCATCTTCTTCAGGGGTCCAGTTCACTGCTGGTTTTTGTTTCACTTGTGTCGGAGTCAGTTCATTGCCGCTACCGACAGACAAATCTCCGTATTTCACATCCAGAAGCGACAGAGGTGGATCTTTCACTACTGTTGGTACAAAATCTAATTCAACAGACTCCACATACAGCAATGGAAAATATGCTAATGTTAATAATAACAATATAGAGAATTTCATCTTGGCATATGACATCGATGCGTTGTCACTTAACCAATTCACTAGTGTGCTTTCACTTCCTACTTTCTATTTACTTGTTCAACAGGCATTGGATAACGGGTTGTTTTGATGTTTGACAGTTGACTGTACATATTTTGATACAAAAGCAGTGCTGCCACCTATTTTCCTTCCTAAATCTCACACTTTCATTTTCTGGTTACGTATTGAATTCAGTAAGTCATATTATTGATTATAACCAATTTCTTCAAGTTCAAACCTTTCTTCAGCAGATTTACAAATGCCAGTAATTATTTTTTTGTTTTATGTACGTGCTATTTTGATTGCCGTACAATCTTTGATGTTCCCTCGTAAACATGGGGCCCTGGAAAGTTTACATACGTCACATCCGGATTACGTGCCGCTAGGCTGTCAAATGTAGTGTTAAGTTATAGTATGCAAAAGAAACTGATTTTTTTTTGTAGAGCTTAGTTATTTGATTTCAAAATGAATCCAACGAAGTCGGCACTATATATTCTACTTTTAATGCTGGTGAGTTAATCGTATTTCTTCTTCTGTTGCAAACACTTTGTTCTGGGTTTGCAGGCTCAACCAGAATTAGTACCCTGGGTTGCCGGTTTCAGAAAAATATTAGTAATTTTAAAATTGTGGTGTCTGTGTCTATTTACTTTTCGTTTACGTGCAGTTGTTGTCCTTTAAACGTCAGTCTTGTTGAATTTTTCGAAAATGCACTGTAGACTAATGTCCTATGGTCACAAACACATATGGCAACAAATAAAAAAATCTTATGGCATTGTTAATAAATGGCTTAGTTCTTACCTTCTAAATAGAAAACAGAAAGTGTCAATGGAGAATTTTAAGGCTGCCTTGTGGAGTACCTCAGGGTTCGGGTCTACTGGAGATCGCGATTCGGCTACAACAACATTCAATAATATCGTTGGAATACTGATGTAGTCAGTCGCAAGACGTATTATTTTAATGCAGTAATTCCGTTGTAATACATCCTGGACCATTATTTTCAAGCATAAATTAGGTTGTAATACGGCCTGGACCAGCATGAAACCATTAAATGTACTTCGGAAAGAATTTCTAGTGGAGTCTTGTGTTTGACCACCGCAGTATTATGATGACAACTCGTGGCGGAATCGCGATCTCCAGTAATCCCCAGGGTTCTATATTGGGGCCACTATTGTTTTTAATATATATAAATGATCTACCCTGTGTTTCATCTAAAAATTCAAAATTTGTCCAATTTGCAGATGACACTAACATAGGAATTAAAAACACTCCAGATTTATCTACAGAATATATTTCAAATTATGTCTTTGAACTCATTAATAAATGGTTTACAGCTAATGGCTTGTCTTTAAACCTTGATAAAACTCAGTATATGCAATTCAGTACATCACACAGATTAACACCTGACATAGACATAAAATTTGCAGGCCAGTCCATTCAAGAGGTAGATAGTGGGAAATTTCTTGGTTTGTATATTGATCATAATTTAAATTGGAAAGTACATATTTCTGACTTACTAAAGCGATTGGGAGCAGCCACATTTGCAATTCGTACAATTTCAGCTTTAGGTGATGTCCGTATGAGGCAGCTAGTTTATTTTGCTTATTTTCACTCCTTATTGTCATATGGAATAATATTCTGGGGAAATTCTACCCATAGAGACAAAGTGTTCAGAGCCCAAAAGCGTGTAATAAGAATTATGTGTGGGGTTAGCAATAGAACTTCATGTAGAGAGCTGTTCAAGTAGGGATTTTAACATTAGCATCTGAGTATATATACACATTAATGTCCTTTGTAGTCACAAATTATACTTTGTTTGAAACAAATAGTAAAATACACAATTATGGCACTAGAAGTAAAAATGATCTTCACAAGACTTACAAGTCATTGTCATTTGTTCAAAAAGGGGTCCAATATTCAGGGATACATATCTCCAATATGCTCCCAACACATATTAAATGTCTAGTAGATGATAAGAATAAATTCAGGAAAAAATTGAAAGAATTCTTAATTGACAACTCCTTCTACTCTGTCGAAGAGTTTATTTCTAAGGTATCTAAAAAATAACTGCCAGTATCTTGTGTAAATATAGTTCAAATAATTAATTTACCATGTATGCTATGACTGTACATCTCCTGGTGTATGTATTTAGTTTGTTACGTAATTGTTTACAATACCATATATGTTACGACTATACATCTTGTGGTGTATGTATTATTATTATTTTTTTTTAATGTACCATATATCCTATGACTGTACATCTTCTGGTGTATGTATTGTTTTGTAATGGAAGTGTTTAATGTACCATGTATACTATGACTGTACATCTAGCGGTGTACTTATTATTTTGTTACGCAACTGTTTATCTGTAAATTGACAACTTTCCACATCCCACAGAGCCAGTCTCTTATATTGGGATCAATGGAAAATGAATGTATTGTATTGTATTATATGCTTGATATATCTACCTCTGATGCTAATAATTCTCATTTCGCTTAGGTTCTCCTGTGTTTACATACAAAACAATTAGAAGCCAAGGGTAATCAACATAAAGCTCCATTAGTGGAAGAAGTATCTGACATGAAGGAACTCAAGAAACTGTGGCGCACAAAGAATAATATATTAATATGCTTCGTAAGTTCACTGAAGCAAGCAGCTTCTACCGTGAAGATTTTTAGAGAAGCTGCAGAAATAATTCGTGGACAAGGCACAATGGTACTTGTGGACTGTTCAGGGTAAGAGACTGATAATTAACACTGCTGGTAGAAAATGTTCTGACATGCTTGGTTCCAGGGATGCTTCCAATTAAAAAATCTGAATGGCTGGTTAAAAACCTGCTTCGCATGTAGACTAAGAGACAATTACAGTATCATATTTTATATCATATTCTGTATACCCTCTGTGACTATCAAACTGTTTTTGTCACTGTTCAGGCTACCAAATCAATTATCCATTTTTGGTTGCTTACTTGCCATCCTCAAGCCATCGTCTTGTTACTTATATCTGTAGTGTATGGTTTATTTGTTTGATATAATACCTTATGTCAGCGGTTCCCAACCTTTATTGGTACACGACCCACTTTTAAGTAAAAAAAAAAAATTTCGCGACCCACCTAATTTGAGAGTATCTAATATCAGAATGGGAAATGTTGTATGACCTCGATACGCTATCGACTGTCCTATCCTGCAAAAAGGTAAATTTTAGTACAAAGGATATAATATCAACAAAAACAAGAATTGATAATACATGAAACATATAGAACAGGAGGCAGCTGGACAGATCATCACCTCATCAAGTTGACTGCTGAAATTCCACGATTAAAAGTAACGTGATCAGCATAGTAAAATGCAACTGGTCTTCCAAGTCGCTTTTTGGTGGAAACCACCTATAGGTCTGATTTTCGTGGTTGATTGGGAACTTTATAATTGTGTTTTACTGCAACCAAATGTATGAAAATATAGAAGACTGGGAGCAGGAAAACACAACGGTAACTTACCAGTCAACCACTAAAATGGGTTTTATAGGTGTTTCCTACCAAAATATGACTTGGCACATCAGAGTCATTTTAATTTGCAAATCGAGTTTTAACTAATCCTGGAATTTCAACCGTCAGCTCGATGAGGCGATGCTTTGTACAGACGCCTCCCGCTTTTTTGTACAAAGGTAATGAAAAATACGTTTAATTATTATAGAAACACAACTTTACAATAACTGAGATTTATGGCACTGGTGTTTACTGATGAGGGCGTCGATATCAGTGCTAACACTGGTTAATTTTAACCTTAAGTCACTTTCTACACATAGTTTATTTCTGTATTTTGTTTTTCAAAAATATTAAGATATATTTTGGTGGCAAAAACCTCGATTTTTCTGCGACCCACCAAAACGCGCCACGACCCACCAGCGGGTCGCGACCCATAGGTTGGGAACCGCTGCCTTATGTTATTCATTTTTTAATTTATCTCATTTCATACATTCATTAGTAAGAATGTGTAGTAATATTGAACTAAATGATACTTCCAGAGCTACCTTCTTCCATCTCTGTTGTCTGATACAAATATAGGGATTACTGGAGATCGCGATTCCACAAAGAATTGGCATCATACTGCAGCAGTCAAATGCAAGACACTACTAGAAATATTTTCCAAAGTACCTAGTTTTAATGTGCCATGCTGGTCCAGGCTGTATTACAACTTAATTTCTGCTTGAAAATAATGGTCCAGGCTGTATTAAAACAGAATTACTGCTTCAAAGTAATGTCTTGTGATTGACTATAGCAGTATTATGACGTCCTTATGCACAGTCAAGTAATTAAACAAACTGTTAATGGTGGTCGGGAAACTTGTATGTGATGAATGAATAAATTAAGAGTGAACTGTAGGGTGAACCGTGTAGTGATTTCGTAATATAGACGAACTTGCAAACCTAACAATCAATTAGTTGCGCCATGTATTAAAGCATGCCATAGCAGGTTCACCCTAACCATCGATTTACTTTATTGTGAGAGGTGGTTCATTTGCCTATCCTGACTTGTAATTCCTTTTCGCTGCCTAGTACCTATTATGTGAACTGCACCACTTTCGGTACCTGCCAGAAACTGGTACTAACCTCTTGAAATTTACATCAGTCACTTAGTCAACATGTCCTCTTCACGTTTTGCGATCATACATTGCGGAAAAGTTGCCAAGAATTTAATTAAAAATGTCGAAATATGACATGACGAACAGCCGTTACATGCCGCCAACATTGAAAAAATCAGTGACAGTCTCTTAAAATTTCGATTTAATCCTTTGTTGAAATGTTTTCATGCCTTTTCAGCTCTACTCCTTTGTAAAAAGTCGCATAAATTCGACAAACACGCAGTATTTATCCGAGTAGTAATACGGTGAAGACCGCCATCTTACATAGCAAAGAGCAACCAGAGATAATCGATTGTTTCCAATGTAAACAAATACGCCTTTGCATGTTGGATGGAGCATACCTAAAGTTTCGTAATTTTTTATCACTTTGTCCAGGCCGTATTTCAACCTAACCACGATTTCTATGACAAAACTAAACTGTTTAGGTTGAAATAATCCCTGTACCGATAATTTTTATGTTATTTTAGCAGTGCTGAAAGCATTTAGCAGTTGCTCAGCCTTTCATATTTCAGCATTTTTAATTAAATTCTTGGCAACTTTTCCGCAATGTACGATTGCAAAACGTGAAGAGGACATGTAGACTAAGCGATTGATGTAAATTTCAACAGGTTAGTACCAGTTTCTGGCCGGTACCGAAAGTGGTGCAGTTCCCCCTATTATTTCATTGTTCCCCTAAATATATAGGTTGGTTTACTGGTAGAGATAGTGGAGGTTAGTGCATGGGGGAGAAAAAGTGTGTGTGAGGGATAAGTTTGTAGATTAGTTCCCATCCATTTGGTTAAAAAGTTGATGTAATTTTGGGAAAGAGTTTGACATCTCTCACTGTAAAACAGGTATTGAGGTTGTGGTAACTGGCATGGACAGCCAGTGTGACGAGACAGTATTGGATTAGCTGTACGAAAAACGAGTGGAGAAGCAATCGTGAATTAAATATATTTTGATAATATTGTGATTTAATTAATCTCTTTGGTAGTAATTATTTGTAAAGGCTCGGATACTTCATGATACACTGTTGAGCACGGAGTGATCGTTGAGTTAGTCAGAAGCTGGCGGTCTTGGATGCCTAAAGCTAAGCAAGTGCGCGACTTATTGTGTTAGTAGCGCAGGCCAGATTTCTTTTTATTAGTTATAAAGTGGACAAAAGGCAATTTAATGCTGTTCCTTTAGTTTCTGACTGAAGCTGTTTTTCGCAAATGCCTGACGCTGATTTGGAGTGCAGAATTTTGTAATAGTAGTGCATGACAGACTTCACATTGATTATTATAAAGGTGGACAAAAAAGCAAGATAATGCTGTCCGTTTAATGTGAAATGTAAGCGCTACGTGTGACAAAGTTGTTGAACCATAGCGTGGTCTGAGCCAGTAGTCTGCAAGTGAAGATTCTCGATAGCCTTATCCACTGTCTATAAGCTCAATTCAGTTAGTGGTGGTGATGGGCAGTGTGTATGTTATGTGAATTAAACTCGCATAAACTTTAGAGTGACCTGTGTAATTATTTTTGTACAAAAAATTGAACCTGCAAGCTTTAATAATCAGCATAACATTATAAGAAACCCGAGCCTTGGAAACTTGTCACGACAAGTGGAAGGTCAACGTTGCCAGACCGTACTGTTTGGCTATGGCTATTCATTCCGATGCACATTAGTGGTGAGGCCTGTTTATGAACCATTGTGGTGGAGGCAGGTGAGGTGTACAGTTGTGCACATGGCACATAGTAGGAAAAGTTTACCTGTGGTAGGACTGCTGTAGATAGTGGTGGCGGGATACATTGGGAAATTTTTACATCTAGGTCTCAATAACGATATTGAGGAAAAAGGAAACTGGTTTTAGGTATTAACTAAGGATGGGGAACATGACTCATCACTCACCAAACTTGAAGGCTGTGACAAGTGAAACGCATATGAGACAAAATTAAAAAAAAAAAAAACATATATAATATTTCATGAGATGTGCATACACCACATAACTCCAGTTGCGTTTGGATCAGTGGTTAACGTTCAGGAGGAGGGGGGGGGGTTTCAGTCTGTGATCTAAACATCTATATTTCAGTTTTTACAAATGACTCCAGATAAAAGGATGATTCTTTCATTGTGCCCATGATTAATTGTTTTTCCATTCTGTGGCCCTGTTTCACTCCTGGCCTTAATGACTATAAAATAGATGGGCTGTAAAGTTATAACCAAAATAAATTGGGTTGTCCATCTGGAATCAGGTCTGAATCACTCCAGGCGAATGTCGGGATGATTCCTACAAAAGCCTATTGCCAAATTCCTTCCCATTCCTTATCCCAACTCCCATCCCCCCTCTAATGGCCTTGACGTTGGCAAAGCATAAAGCCATAAGTAAAAAAAAAAAAAAAGGGGTCTACTGGAGATCATAATTCCACTACAACATTTCACTGTGCTGGCTACTCATCTCTTAATACTGTATTAGTTAATTGCTAGGCTTTTTATTTTCAATCAGTAATGAAGTTGTTACACATCCTGGACCAATATTTTAAATCAGTAATCGTATTGAAATACACCCTGGACCAGCATAACCACTTCGGAAACTATTTCCAGTGATGTCTTGAGTTTGACTACTGTGTGTTATGATGCCAATTCTGTGCAAAATCATGATGTGCAGTAATCCCTAAAAAAATGTCTATTGTACTATTTATCGACATAGCTGTGTGCAACCAACATTTCAATCTGTTTGGGATATCAGCATTTGAAGTGTTTTCTGCCCATCTTCACCATACTTCTTCCATTGTATTCCAGTTCACTCCTTTTTCCTCAATGCCCTCCATAACTCCTTTTGGTGACTTGTCTCGCTCTTTCTTTAGACTCTTTTATTTCAGGTCTTTGACTAACATATTCTATATTTTTCTGTCTTGCATTATAGTGGTTCGTCATTTTACACCTTCCCTGCTCTCATGTCTCGGGTTTACTGGAGATGACGATTTGACTGTGACAACATTAAGTAATGTCATAATACTGCGGTAGTCAATAGCAAGGTGTTTTATTCTCAAGCAGTAACTAGGTTGTAATACACCCTGGACCATTATTTTTAAGTGCTAACTAAGTTGGAATACATACTACCGAGCGTGGTGGGTGAACTGTTAACGTTCTGGCCTAGCATTCGGGAGGACACGGGTTCGAATCCCCGTCCGGACATTCAGATTTGGGTTTTCGATGGTTTCCCCAAATCGCTCCAGGCAAATGCCGGGATGCTTCCTTCAAAAAGAGGCCATGGCCGAATTCCTTCCAGTTCCTTGTCCACAGTCCCATCCCGTCTCTAATGACCTTAGCCGTCGATGAGGCGTAAAGCTATAAGAGAAAAAAAGACAAAAAATGTAATACATACTGGACCAGCATGACACTACTAAAACCAATTTGGAAAGTATTTTCAGTGGTGTTTTATGTTTGATTACTACAGTATTATGATGCCAGTCCCTCACAGAATAATGATCTCCATTAATCCCCATGTCTTACATTGGCTATTTTTGTCACTCTGCTCTTCATATACCTTGATGCCACTGCTTGTGCTCTACTTCTGTAATGGAGAGGAAGAACAAAAGTAAGAAGCTAATTTTTTAATACTTTATAATCAGAACACTGCCACCATCACCAAATTTGTGGAGCAATTCTTCCAAATTATTTGTTTTTCATCCAGCAGTTTTTAACATTCCTTCTTTTTTTATTAAAGTGTCCAAGAAATAACAGTGTGGGATTGCGAGTTTGTTGCTTGCTGTGATGTATAATTACTACAAATAGTATATTGACGGTAGCAAATGTTTCCAGGGAGGCTCGCAAGTTGTGCCGCAAGTTGAAGGTATCGCCAGAGCCGGTGCTCCTGCGGCACTACAAGGACGGAGAGTTCCACAAGGACTACGACCGTCTGATGACAGTGCCGTCGATAGTCGGCTTCATGCGCGACCCCACGGGGGACGCTCCCTGGGAGGAGGACAGCACCGCAGCGGACGTCGTCCACCTGGCCGATGCTGCGGTCAGTGTTCAACAGATGCGCTTACAGCTGGTTCTCTTTCTGAACCACTGGTATCTCAGTGGTTAAGGTGCTTGCTTTAAAAAGTTCACTGCTATGGGCCTGGGTTCAAATCTCAGTGGGTCAGGATTTTTTTTAGAATTTTTTGATCATATGATCTATGCCACGTTATTCCATGGTTTGGACTGCACCTTAAACTGTAGGTCCCAGAGGAAAGGAACTGGCTGTCCTACCTTGTGTACAATTACTTAGTATGCCTCTTTTGGAAGGATCCAACCAACTTTGGATTGTGGATGAAGTTAGTGTTTTAAATGGCGAATAATGAAATGTTGTGGGAGGAGGGACATTTCATAGATGAAGTTCCGATTACGGTAGTTCTAGAATCCAGTATGGTTGCACATTTGTATGTATTAATTCTGAATTGCTACAGGGCTTATTCAATTAGTCTTTTCATCCTTGAGCAATGATGTGATAAATTTATTTTAAATCTGTCTACTCCGTGCAGTGAGAATTTCAATGGCAAAGAATTAAATTTCAGAGTTTTTAAATCGTAGGATTTGTAATAGCCCTGCCCCAGTGGCTCAGGTCGCCTTGCCACGACGGTGCCTGATACGAGATCAACAGGTTCGAGCCCAGTGGTGGAAGAAATTCTCAATATTAGGACTTGGCTGGCAGGCTAGGACAGGTGGCAGTAGAAAGCAGAAAGATGGGGCAGGAAATGCAGTATGAAAACAGTTGGAAGTGAATACAGGAATGCCGCAGGGAAGTGTTTTTAGTCCATTGCTTTTCATTATTGTACAAGAGATTGTGTTGTTAGTTCGCTGCCAGAAATTAGGTTGTTTCCAGATTGCGTAATACAGTGTGATAGTGTTACAGCAGAACTGGATTTTGAGTAGCTGCGAACTGGTCTTTATGCGAAGTTTAGTTGGATAGGTCAGCATGGAATAAAGATAAAAGTAAAAAAAATTGGCTTAGGAGGTACATAGATACAAAATTAAATCTATATTGCTAAGGATGAATTGCTAGTGTAGGGTATAAAATGTAATTATGCTGCCATATGTTATGGTGACACTTTGGGGAGGCAGCAGTTAAAGGTATCAAAATTGTATGCTTACTATAGAAGGAAAGAGAGAATGTATCACAGAATTAATTAATTACAACCTGGCTTCAATACTGTGGGACAATATGGGATCCATGTTGTGGGTATTGAATATAAGATATAGCAAGGGATGACATCTACTTAATCTGTATAAATTTTGGTAACTTGTATGTTCACCAGACTGATGGGACAAGGACATGCACAGGGTTGTCACAATTAACTGGCAGAGGATCGCCCAAGATCATTTGACCTGGAGGAAACTGCTGAAGTTCTACCTGAAATCGTGACTTTAAGACACCACATCAGTAAAAGATTGAACTGGCTGGTAATGATATGACGCATTGGACTGGGAGTGGGAAAGATATCAGTTGGGAAGGGATGATGGTCACGCATAAAGTTTATTTTATTTATGATTTCTGGATGAATATTTGGTGGGAATGAGGATGAAAGAAACAAGGTGAGCAGTTAATGTTCTAGCCTGACATTCAGGAGATCATGAGTCCATCATAACTATCCAGATGTCAGTTTTCCACGGTTCTCCAGAATTATTCCAGGCGAATGGTTCTTCTAAAGGACACTCCTGATTTCCATCCCATTTCTTGCCCCTTGTCCTCTCCTTGTTCTAACAATCTCATCAATGGTGAGCTGTAAGACCTAGAAAAAGAATAAAAGGGTAATCATAATGATAACTTGATTTTATTGACGAGGTTAAGGAATCAGGCACTGTAAGCTATTGTGGGAGATGGTGATCAGTAGGGTCGGATCCTTATGACCAAAAAAATAGAGAAATATGCAGGCAAATATGACCTTAAAAATGGGTAAATATGACCTAAAGATGACAAAATATTACCAAACATTTAAGTTTACTATACATCAAAACATGCTCAGTTATACATCATTTATTTTATCTCATAGTATCGCTTTAATGCAGAGAGCATAATTTTCTTCCGTTCACTCGCTGCGCTATTTGGAAATTAAATTTTAAATCCTTTTATTGAAGTCACTTTAATTTCAGATAGTTAACAGAATAGAACTCTTTACTCTCTACTAAACTACTCTCTCTAAATTCCCTTACGTAACTTAAAACTTTCAGAAAATTTAGCTTACGGCCATGGCAGTAGGTCTACTCAATGATCCACTGCACATTTAACGATGACCGATGATATTTCATTGAGATATTGATTGACGCGGAACATTACGTTTAGAGAGTGACAATAATGTATAACTTTAACTCTTGAGTAGTGAATTGTGATCACAGTAAAAATTAATTTTTTCCCCACCTGTACAGCAGAAGTACAGTTCTGTAAATAATTACTTTATTTTCTTCTCATCTATATATAGTGAATACCCGGTACTATAAAAAAAACTACCAGATTTTTCTTCAAAATATGACCATATGACCACAAATATTATCGAAATATGACCAAAACTAGGAAAATGGTCTGAATATCCATTTATATGCTGTATAAAATACATTTAAATACAATCAGAAACTTTGAATCAGTGTTTAATTTAGCATTTCAGCTCAAAAAGAAGGCAATGAAAAAAATATGACTTGTCCTAAAGATCCGAACCCTAGTGATCAGTATACATCAAATAAAGAAAGAAGTTTAATTACAAAATTACCTGAAGTAGCAGTAGTATGTGGGAAAATGAACTTCAGGGCATGAAATCCATTATCATTAACAGTAATAACAATCTTACAAACCTTCCATTTACTCTTAATACCATAGTGCCCAGCTCTTTCAGAAAGCTTTGAGAATGGCCTGAGGCTGGAGACGAATTGTTGGATGTCTGTCGAAAGATATCTGCACTGTAAAAATCTAACTAGCCAAACTTACTGCTACAGAAAACCATTTGAAGTTTCAGTGTGCTTAATCCACTCAATGTGCCAGTCAGTACAATTTTAATCAATGTTGCCAATTTGCTTTCTCAGAGAAGTAATTAGGAGTATGGTAAGAAAAGTGTCAAACTGTGTTGTCTACATTGAAAGGACAGGTAAAATACACCAAAGTTGAAGGGAGGAGGGCAGCAGCAACACGAAACAACACACAAACAAAGAAAATACAATATTTCGGGTGAAACCCCCTTTTTCAAGTTAACAGAGGTAGGTGGCTGGGCTTGCACAAGACTTGCGTTCCACGCAGCCACTAATAGAACGCAATAGACTGTCGGAGGTGGTGGGGGGATCAATGATAATATAACCACGAGTATAGGAAAGATAAAATGGTTGAAAAAATAATGGTAATAAAAAATATGCATAAATAAATAAAAATATAATTGATAAAATTTGAAAAATATATATGAATCTATTGTGCTGGTCAGTGATGGGTGTATAGGGTGAGGATGGAAGATATTAACGGAAATTAAGGCGTGTGGGGATGTCTAGTCTGCAGGATGTGTTGATATACCATTTCCCACCTACGGAGTTCAGATTGGGAGGTTGTGCCTGGAAGTACTCTAGTGGCTCTGACTGAAGCAGTTATTAAAGTCGCGGGTGTTGTGAGTACTGGCATGGTGGGCAACAGGTAGGTCCAGGTTTTGGGAGTAAACTGTTTGTCTGTGCGTCGAACGCAAGTCTTGCGCAAGCCCAGCCACCTTCCTCTGTTAACTTGAAAAAGGGGTTTTCACCCAAAATATTGTATTTTCTTTGTTTGTGTTTTGTTTTGTGTTTTTGCTGCCCTCCTCCCTTCAACTTTGGTGAGTGTCGGTTGTATTTTACCTTTCCTTTCAATGTAGATATTGCCTCACGGTATTTCTTTCCTTTCATTGTTACCTAAACTGTGTTGTCTGTTTTGTAGGCCCTGCACAAGCTGCTGAATCGCAAAGACCCTCCCGGGAAGGCTCTCGTGCTATTCTACGCTCCGTGGTGTGGCTTCTGTAAACAACTGAAGCCAGACTACGCCGCCGCTGCAACTGAACTCCGCGGCGTCGCCACGTTGTCGGCCGTGGATGTAAACCGTCCAGAAAATGCCGGCCTCCGACAGAAGTACAACATCACTGGCTTTCCCACAATCATCTACTTTGAGTAAGATGTCTCTTTTGCTTAGTCTCTTAAAAATGCTTACTTCAATTTCGAGAATGGTGGCGATGAATCTGTCATTAGGCAGTGAATATAAGGAAGGATGGAGAATATAATCATCCCCACCATAGGTAAAGGCAGGAGGGGCACATGAACAAACATGCTTTACAATGTTTAAGAGAATAATCCTAAACATGCTGGAGTTGAGGCAGATGGCAAGGGAAAACGTGTACGCATCCAGACTTGTCACCTCCAACATGAGTAAGGTTTTTGTGTGCAGACTTCCGCAGTGTTATTTTGGTTGTGCAGGTGTAACTGCGTCAATTTATCAAAACCTAACGTTTCAGCCATCCTTCTGTGGCTTTCTTCTGAGGACAAGATAACCTGAGTAAGATAATTTACTGAAATATTGTAAAGTGTGTATTTTGTTCATCCTGATCCTTCTGCCTACACCTGTGGTAAGTGATGGGCTATTTCCTTATTCCCTCATTTCCTTATTTTCAGCTCAAATTCAGCCACAAATAATTCCTCATTTATTCCCTCTAAAGCTCTCTCATTTTGTTTTGATGGAACAATAATGATATTAAGGAAAAATGAAGTAGCTTTCGAAAATATAAATAACAAAGGACAGGGAAAAAATGTTGAGTATTTCTGTGTTCGTGGTATATGTTGTTCTCCCGTCACTGCCTTCAACTTTGGTGAGTGATGAGTCATTTTCCATTTCCTTGTAATTTATATTGCCTAAAGCCGTTTTCCTTTTCCTTTGTTTAATTGCCAAAATATGAGGACTTCGATGAGTGAGTAACACGAAAGATGGACACAAAAATACAGTAGTCTTGCGGGTAACCTTGTGTGTGCACATCTCTGGAACCTAATGGCTCATTCCTAGTACACGAGTAAAGTTTTATAACGAAATATTTTATTTTTGTGTCTGTCTTTCATGTTATCCATTTGTCGCAGTCCTCATACTATTGTAAGTGATGGGTTATTTTCCCTATCCTTTGTTTTTTACTTTGACGGAACAAATATTTTTTTGGCACGTGTGTTACATGCTGTAGTGTTTTGTTTTACAATCCTGATATAGAATAACGTTATTATTTTATTAGAAAGTATAGCGGTTGCAGTACATTGTAAAAATACCTTTGTTCTGAAAGTTTCTTATGAGATGCACACATACCTTATCTTTCAACCATTTGTCTATAATCTGTAATAATCTCCTCTCAACTACACTAATCTCATGTTTGAACCCTTTCCTGTTGACTGTTTCTGTGTGCTTCTCCATTTTCCTCTGTCCATTTAATTTCATTTTCTGCAGTAGTAGACTTTGCGGTGATGAACAATTTAGCTTTCCTAATGCCCCAAAATGTTGTAGTTGGTTCATAGGTCCTGAGTACAGTAATTTTTTTTTTTTTTTTTGTTAATGTCTGATACACCAGGATGCTCTTTGCTTTATGATTCAACATTAACCTATAGATCCAGCCACAATAGATGCAGGATGTGTGGCAAATTGAAACTTTCTACATCTACATCTATACTCTGCAATTCAAAATTACTGTGGGTGGCAGAGGGTGCTAAGCACCAATCCTATTTTAGAGTATTCCAATCCCGAACAGAACGAGGAAAGAAAGAATACATAAATGTATCAGTACGGCATCTTAACTCTCAAATCTTATCCCTTCTGTCATTGCAACCTAAATAGGTTAGCGGAAGAAGTATTTCGTTGCACTCGTAAATTAGAGATTTTCGCATATTCTCCAACAAATTTAAACGAAAACGACGTCGTCTGTCCGCCAAACAATCCCAGCCTAACCCACGTATCAGCTCTGTGACATTTACTTAAGGACTGTAACTAGCAGTCACGAATCGAGCAGCTCTCCTCTGTACTTTCTCTAACGTGTCAATCAATCCCTTGCGATACGGATCCCAAATTGCACAACAGTATTCCAAATGCAGACGCACTAGTGTTTTGTACGCTATTTCCTTTGTATGAGCATTGCAGCTTCTCAAAATACGACCTATAAAACGTAGTTTAGAATTAGCTTTGCCTAAGACGGAAGTTATGTGCAAGTCCCATTTCATGTTGCTTTGTACTGTTACGCCTAGATACTTCAGGGAATCGACCGTGTCAACAACTAAATTGTTAACTTTGTACTTGTGAGCAAACGGGGTCTTTTTATTACTTATTTGCATTGCCTTGCACTTTTTACAGTTAAGTGTAAGCTGCCATTTACGGCACCATTCCGAAATAACATCCAGATCGCGCTGTATTTCTAAGCAATCGTCAGAGCACTCCACTTCCCTATAAATAAGTGCATCAGCAGCAAAAAAATCGCATCCTGCAATTAACGTTGTCACCGAGATCGTTTATAAAAATTAAGAAAAGAAGTGGTCCTATTACACTTCCTTGAGGAACACCCGAAGTAACATCTGACTTTGCCACTTTTGTTACATCTTACCAAC
Source organism: Vandiemenella viatica (assembly GCA_031002005.1). Classification (NCBI taxonomy): domain Eukaryota; kingdom Metazoa; phylum Arthropoda; class Insecta; order Orthoptera; family Morabidae; genus Vandiemenella; species Vandiemenella viatica. The sequence continues at coordinate 149,557,095 of CM061918.1, forward strand.
AATGCTCAGCACAAATTTATTTATTTATTAATTTTCTCCTTTAATTATTTAATCTTAGCTGTTATCTCTGTCTTCTATTTCTCTCTTAAGACACTGGATCTACTGTGTGAGAGGTGACTCTTAGGCCTGCATTGAGGAAGACATGGGTTCAAATTCCTGTCTGGCCATCCAAATTTGAGTTTTATGTCGTTTCTCCAAATCGCTCCAGACAAATGCTGGAAAGGTTCCTATGAAATTCTATGGATGACTACCCTCCTATTCCTCCCTCCACCCCTTTTTCCAAAACTGAATTAATGTATCACATTTCCCTCACATTGTCCTGTGTGTTTGTTAGTGTGGCATATTTGTGATCATTGGAATATAAAGCTTGAAATCATATATATTATTTCTTTTGTCACAAGCCTGTATCTTCCTTCATACTTAACCGAAATCAATAAATGAAGTGCCTTTTAAAGTTTATGGTCTCCACTTTGGTCACATCATATTTTAAGAAAGAAAGGTTTCCGAATTTGACCCTTAAAGGGCAAAAATCTCAAGTCTAAAATGCTCTTTTCTGTATTACAAGTCATTTATCTCCCTGGATACCTATCTGAAATCATTTAATGAATTATCATTTTAAAAATTAAGATCTCCCCTTTAGTGACGTCATATACTAAGACAAATTTTTTTCGGAATTCAACCCTTAAAGGGCAAAAGTATCAATATTTTTGTTATGCGTTTTCGTGTCACGAGCCGTTTATCTCACTTCATATCTAACTGGTACAGGTAAATGATGTATCATATTAAAGACTAAGGTCTCCGCCGTGGTAACATTATATTTCAAGAAAGGAATTTTTCGTAATTCGTCCCTTAAATGGCAAAAATAGCAAATTTTCAAAAAAGCGGTTTTTATGCCTCGAGCCATTTATTTCCATGGATATCAAACAAAAATCAATAAATCAAGTGATATTATGAGGAGTAATGTCTCAGCTTTGGTGACATCATACTTTAAGAAAGAATGTTTTTGGAATTCAACCCTTAAAAGGAAAAAGTATAAATTTTTCTACAACTCATTTTTGTGTCACGAGCCATTTATCTCCCTTAATATCTAACCAATATAGATAAAAGAGGTATCATATTAAATACTAAGGTCTCCGCCTTGGTAACATTATATTTTAAGAAAGAAAATTTTCGTAATTCGACCCTTAAAGGGCGAAAATGTTAATTTTTCTAAAATGCGTTTCTTGTGTCTCAAGCCATTTATCTCCATGGATATCTAACCAAAATCGATAAACGAAGTAGGATTATGAGGAGTAATGTCTCAGCTTTGGTGACATCATATTTTAAGAAAGAAGTTTTTTGGAATTCAACCCATAAAGGGAATAAGTATAAATAGTTCTACAACACATTTTTGTGTCACGAGCTATCTAACTCCCATGATATCTAACCGATATAGATAAATGAAATATCATATAAAAGACTAAGGTCTCCGCCGTGGTAACATTATTTTTTAAGAAAGTAATTTTTCGTAATTCGACCCTTAATGGGCAAAAATGTCAATAATTCTAAAATACATTTTTTGGGGTTTTTTGAGCCATTTATCTCCCTGGATATCTAACCAAAATCAATAAATGAAGCAGGAGTATGAAGAGTAATGACTCAGCTTTGGTGACATCATATATTAAGAAAGATTTTTTTTAAAAAAATTCAGCCTTTAATGGGAAAAAGTATAAATGGTTCTACAAAGCATTTTTGTGTCAAGAGTCATTTATCTCCATTAATATCCAACCAAAATAGATAAATGGGGTATCACTCTAAAAATTAAATTTTTCGCTGTGGTAAAATCATATTTTAAGAAATTATTTTTTCGTGATTGAACACTTAAAGGGCATAAATATTAATATTTCTAAAATGCGTTTTTTGTGTCTCGAGTCATTTTTCTTTCTTGATAATTAAACAAAATTGATAAACGAGGTATAATTTTAAAGATTGAGGTATTCGTAAGGTATTAGGTTCCATTACACCACATTTTAAGAAAGAAATTTTTCAAAATTCTAACCTTAGAGGGCAAAAGTATTAATATTTCTACAATGCATTTTTCTGTCAGTAGCTATTTATTTCCCTTGATACCTAACCAAAATTAATAAATGAGGTATAGTTTTAAATATTAAATTATCCACTTTGGTCAAATCATATTTTAAGAATAAAGCTTTCTCCAAATTCAACCCTTAAGGGGCAAAAATATCATCATTTCTAGATTTTTTTTTACCTCACTTGATAATTAAGCGAAAACTATAAATGAGGTATCATTTTAATGACCAAGGTAGCTGCTTTGGTCATACCATATTTTATAAAAGAAATTGTTTGGAATTCGACCCTTAAAGGGCAAAAGTATCAATATTATTTCTACAGCGTGCTTTCTTTTATGCAGCAGCAGCAATCACAGAGATGTCAATAAACTTTTTTTTATTCAATAAGTAGCTTTTCGGATATTTATTTTTTCTGTTGCGGGAACACATTCGTTTTGCTATACAATTCCAATGTAAACAATTTATTCGCACAGCAAGAAATATCACAGAGATGTTGAAATGTTTTTTTCATATTTGCTCAGGTTGGTTGTATTCTGTTAGTCAATGACAGTTTGTCATAAATACAGAGTGTTTTAAATTTTCCTAACTGTTTCGTAATATGTTGTGAGTATATTCATGCGTACCTATTACACTAAAAAAAATATATATATATATGCTACAAAAGTATGGTTCTACTTTTAATTATATTACAAGCATTCAACCTCGCTATTCATCGCATTTTATTCGTGAAATTTTCGCACGGGTCGTCTAGTTACTTTATAATATTTGTACCTTTCTCAGTAACCACTTCAGTGATAGAGTAAGAATTAATTATTTTCTGTCGTAGAATACACGGTTGTGGCAAAATGAAGATGATGCAAAAACCGAGCATGGTGGGTCGTGGGTAACGCTCTGGCCTCGCATTTGGGAGGATGCCAGTTCGAATCCCCGTCTGGGCATCCAGATTTACATTTTCCACGCTTTCCCCAATTCACTCCATACAAATGCCAGGATGCTTTCTTCAAAAAGTCCATGGCCGAATTCGTTCCCGTTCCTTGTCTCCAGTTCTTTTCCTCCTCTAATGACGTCGACATCGATGATGCGTAAAGCAATAAGGGAAAAAAAAGATGCAAAAACTAAAGTTTTTGTTGGAAATGACAAATCGTGTTCATTTTGTCAATTCTCCTTATTAATTTGTTGATTTAATGTTTACTGCATCATTCTTTTCTGTGTTTTTTTCTTTCCTTTTGCGTGCGTGCGTGCGTTTGTGGCAGATATAATTAAATTTAGATCCTGTTTTACTGAATTATCTGAAATGCCAAGTGATGGCAAAGGTTTCAGAATCTGTGATCTTAATCTTTTTATTTATTTGTTTTTTATTTTTTTGCCAGTATAGCAAGTGCTGATACTGGATCAGTATCAACCACATTGCTGAGTAAATTTTCACACAACTTTTGTAATGAAAGGAACGAGTGCTGTGTCAACTTTTTCAGTACGCACATATCTTTCAGGAATGGTATCCAGAAGATGGTTTACGAGGGTGAGAACAATAAAGCCGGTCTCGTCGCATTCGTCCGAAACCCTTCAAAACCACCCGAGAAGCCAAAGGAAATTGCGTGGGAGGATACCGATACTTCGGTCGTCCACCTGACTGAAGAAAACTTTGACTCCTTTATCAAGGTATAGCTGCTGCTTATTTAGTAATTCAGATTTGTATAAGAAAGAAACGTAATACAGCTTACCGAGAGTGAGTGACCAGGAGAGCTGACAAAAAATTGGTGTGAAACAAATACACTAAATGAATCTTTGAAAGTCCAGTGTAAATGAAATCTTGACTTTGCTTACATCGCTAAGCAAGTGTTGTTTTTGTTAGATTGAGATTAATTTTTTTCTACCAAAATATTAGTTCATATTCATAATGACTTCTTTAGTTGTAAGGTCTAATTAGTTTGTGTAATATCACATCATTTCTATCTTTCCTTAGGATCTTTTAGATTTAGAACCAATTTCACTTAGATTTTTTTATTATTATTATTAAGGCATTCAGTGGACCTATAAATGTGTGTTCAATGTGTCAAAAGAGTACTATAATTCTGAACAAGCTTTATCTTGGAAGTTATGTTCATAAGTTACACTTGTAATTTTTATGACTGACAACAGAGCTCTGTTGTAAGAAAATACTGGTCTTAGTTTTTGATTATGAATTTTTTGAAATTCAATACATATAAATGGATGCCAATACTGTTTCTTAACATAAGCTATGTCTGGATTGCTAACTATTCTGTTGCAACAGTAGAATGTTAGTGACTCCAGTATTGGCAGGTAGGCTGTCCCAAACCATGTCATCTGGCTGCCAAGTGGCTTATACTTCCTCTTAACTCGGGGCCCCCATTTCCCAGAGCAGTCCACGTATTCAGCTCTCTGTCCCAGGCAGATTTCGTCCCAACAGTGTCCCTGAATTTTTATTGTCCCCTGACATTGTTTCTATAACGCACACAAGAATTTTGCATTCCTCCAAAGAAACACATACGAAACAGACTTCTTTCCGTATAAGTACTTAGGAATAAAAGAAAATTATAAGGGTGCTGCATCTTGGACACAACATCTTTGGAAAATCATGTCTCCTTGCTATGTACAGCTACTCTGTTAGTGAACCTCTTTGGAATTAGTAGAAAGTTCAGTACTGACAATATCCAGAACGAGTACATAAACAGTTCAAGCTATGAGTACCATTAACAATCTTTTTCCAAGAATTTTCAGGCAAGCTCATATCCAGACAGGATCTCCTTAAGGCGATTCATTGCTCTGAGAAATGCCAATGATAACAAGTTGTAATGAGAATCAGGTGCCATATCATTGAAATACAATATATATAATAATGTTAAATATGTTTCTACAAAGTTAACCTAACCTTTAATCGTATAACTTACAACAATGCAATGTGTCTTTTAGAACAAATATCGAAAGCGTCCTTGGATTCTGTGAAAAAAAATTTGGTATCCTTTAATTAACTACTTGACTACCTTTTTCAATGACAAAACTCGTCAGGAACAACGCCACCGTGCATATAGTAACACGTGAGACTTCTCTCTGCAGAAACTAAGAAGACATTTACAAAACTATTTGAAAGTTGACAGCAGTACAGCTGCCCTCCATTTAGCATTCAGGTGCTATAGCAGTGCACTTCGGTGAACCTTCTCAAACGCTGTCAAGGAGTCGCCACCTGCCCCAAACCATTCAGCAGTGGCTGAAGGGCATTTGAAACAGTAGTCTGTAAAACAATATAAATAATCTTAATTCGATTCAAAATTGTAGTGATTTTATAGAATAATTAAAACATGTTTATCATCATTTTAAATATAATAAACTTTTATAATTTTTAATATGTAACTGAAATACAGTAGTCAACAAAAGTGCACATAATATCATCTTTTAATCAGGATGCCCAATTTTAAAAAGCAGCTATTAATCATTTCAAAAACTCGCTCACAATTGTTTCACATCATATTCAAAACTTGACCTGCATTTTAACACGCCAATCTTACATAAAAGTCAAATGACATATTATTACCATTATCCACATATCGGTAAATGGAGGTTGAAAAAATTCGCTGTTTTATTACACAATCTTGCTTCCAGAAATTTCTTCTTGTCTGTTTTCCCCCTCATTCACTACTGATGTGGATGCAAAGAAATATTTTGTTCTTTCGATGGCTCAACTCTAGCTGCATCCTGGACAGTGAAAGACAGGTAAACACTAAACCCAGCACAGGCAACAAGGCAGTTAAAACACAAAATAAGCAAACGGAATATTTCAGGAAACTTCTTAGACATTCAGAAGAACAGCCTAAAATATGATATGGTTAGGGGTGGGGTAAACTTACTGTGTCGTGATTGCCCTTCGACTTCATATTTGCTAAAAAAAAAGGGGGGGTTAATTCCCCCTGACCTTTGTTTTTGTATTTCCTTAAAACATTTTCAGTATCATCACAATTCAGTTTTATCTATTATATAGCACAGCTGAACCCATAATTGAAGATGCATCTTCTGTTATTCTATGAAGTTATTTTTTTTACCGCTGTGTAAAGCAGGGGTGGCCAATCCAAATGATCTTGTGGGCCACCTTGGAAATGAATCATAACTCCACGGGCCACATATAAAATTATATATTCCCATATTAGATTTAGACCCACAGTAGACTTTTTTTGGAGTAAACAAATTTAAACATAATGAGTTGTTATTGTTGTGTTTACTATTATTCTTACATGTAAACATAAATTATATAATAATAATGATACTAAACACACATTTTAAAGAAATGTTTAACACTAAAAATGATATTATAGAAAATATATAAATAAAAATGAAATAATTTTTGGAAATATGGTTGCAAAAATAGTGTTTTCGTAATACATTGATTGGTTTTCACCACTTTAGCCATTATAAAACAAATATATTTTGTAAACGTGTGATGAACCTCGCGGGCTCGAAAAAAATTCAAGGCATGTGGCCCACGGGTTGGCCACCCCTGGGGTAAAGCAAAGCCTCTACTGAGAAGGCAGATTCTGCTTTGGCCAGAATGTCTTCAACATCAATTTACGTCTCTGTCTTTCACCACTAAGGTTTCCTCTTTGAAACCTGCTTTCTGTTATGTTGCAGGAGGAACCTTCAGTGCTGGTCATGTTCTATGCTCCTTGGTGTGGACACATGCAAGAAAATGAAACCTGCTTTCTGTTTTGTTGCAGGATGAACCTTCAGTGCTGGTCATGTTCTATGCTCCTTGGTGTGGACACTGCAAGAAAATGAAACCTGCTTTCTGTTTTGTTGCAGGATGAACCTTCAGTGCTGGTCATGTTCTATGCTCCTTGGTGTGGACACTGCAAGAAAATGAAAGCTGCTTTCTGTTGTGTTGCAGGATGAACCTTCAGTGCTGGTCATGTTCTATGCTCCTTGGTGTGGACACTGCAAGAAAATGAAACCGGAGTACGAGAAGGCTGCCAAGACGATTAAAGATGAAGAGGTCAGTCATAAATGTGCAAATCGATCTGTACAAATATAAGTGCGAAAAAAATTCATTTCTCTTCCATTTTTTGTCTTGTGGATTTGACAAGCAGGCGATATGTTGGAAATATTAATTTTTACACCTCTTTGGTCTGATCAAATTCCTCTTCAACCTTCCCACTAAAACATTTCCTCTTGTCTAATAATTTTCTACTATGCTAAATACAAGTGTTTAGTTTTTATACTTGTCCTTGAGAAAGGGTGATGATAGGAAGAACCAAAGAAGTTAAGGCATTGGGTTATAAAGCTTCGGTGAGACCATTGTTTGAATATGGTGGTGTAGTCTGGGACACACATTTTGCGTATCAAATACAGGAGTTGGAAGGTGTGCAAAGAGCAGCTAGATTTATTTGTGGAAATCACCATAGGGCCCAGCCAGTAACTGATATGATAAAGGAGCTGGGTTGGAAGTCATTGGAAGACAGGAGGAGGGTGAACTGAGCGTGGAGGGTGAGTGACCTCACATTCAGGAGGATGCGGATTCTCATCCCCATCCGGGCATCCAGATTTAGGTTTTCCGTGGTTTCCCCAAATCAGTCCAGGCGAATGCTGGGATTCTTCCTTCAAAAGACCATGACCAAATTCCTTCCTATTCCCAATCCCATTGTAACAGCCCTCAAACCAAAAACCGAACATGGTGGTGTAACGGCTAGCGTTCTGGCCTCACATTCGGAAGGACTGCGGTTTGAATCCCCGTCCGGGCATCCAGATTTGGGTTTTCCATGTTTTCCCAAATCACTCCAGGCAAATGCCTGGATGCTTCCTTCAAAACACCATGGCCGAATTCCTTCCCATTCCTTGCCCTCCATCCTTTCCTGTCTCTAAAGACTTGCTGTTAGAGAGACATTAAGCAGATAAAAAGGCAAACCAAAAATTAAATGTAATTGTATTTTGTGAATCATTTGTAGTAGGCTGGTATTTGGTTGAATATAATCTGGCATGTTTGTTTTGCAATTTCCTGTAAATCAGTGTATAGAGACTTTGTTTTATGAAAATAAATTATTTAAAGGTCATTTAATATGTTTAAAAAAGAATTGTGCAAGAGAATTGTTTAAATGTTTGTAATTCCAAGTATTAATGCAAGTTACGATGTCTAAAGAACAATTTGCTACAGTTTAAAATGATTTCTGTGTATAATTTTGTGTTTAAGTATCTTTAGTTTCCATTTCTGACCTATTTGTAATGATTGCAAATGATTATGTATTAATTCTGATTGTTTTTAATATGTTTCAATTGTTTAAGTATTGTTAATGTTCGATAAATATGTCGGAATCTTTTTTAAGTGTTCTAGAAATTTCGGCAGAGATTATATAAAGCGAACGTCCAACACAGAGAGTTAGTTAGTTTTTCGGCAAAGTTTTTCACCAACTCAGTTTGCGACAGCCGGGAACTGTATTATCTGTGGAAGAAGAGAAGTGTTGTATGCAACCTCTGGATTGTATCTATGCACGTAGCCAGTATCGTTGACGTCGAGTTTTATGAATATAAAGCAAGCTTAAAGTGAACTGCATGGTGGGCTACTTATTTATCGTATTAATTAAACCACCGACAATCTTATACCATCCTGCCTTTAATGACCTCTACGTTGACAAAAAGTTAAAAAAAAAGAGGAGGGTGATGAGAGTGCTGGAAAGGTACAAGGCATATTTTGGTGATGGCGCTTGGAAGGATATTGGTCAAAGAGTAGTGCACGGAAAGGAAAAGATGACCATGACCACAAGCTGGCACTCTATTTCATTCATAAGGGATTGGAAAATTTTTCTTTTGTGTGTAAGGGTGTCGGGGATTGGAATAAATTTCCAAGTGAATTGATGAATAATTTAGCGAAGAAGCTGAAGGAATTTAAAATTGAAATTCGTCTCACACAAAAGTGGAAGGGGGACTTCAAAGCATATAAGGTAAAAAAAAAATTAAAAATATTAAGAAATGTGTAATTAGATGTACAGGGAAATTGCCACTGGAGCACCACAATCTTTCAGTCCTGTAGACAGATGTTGACATGGCCACTCTCACCTGCTCTGAGACATGGAGTGAGCTGTATTTGTTTTAATAAAAATTATTTTTATCCGTCCCTCGACCGGTTTGACACTATCTTCCACCTCTTCCTACCCTGAGTTAACCTTCATCGCAGCAAACCCATTCCAATTTGCATCCTCAGTAAACTGTTTCATAATATTCTTTCAACTTTTCCCTCCATTAACAAGAGTGACCCTCCATTCCCTCTTATTTTTAGGGGAGACTTGCACAAACTTCTTTCCTCGTCCATCATTTTCCAAAGCGCACTTTTTTGTGCCTTATACATACAACAGAAAGTACGTACCCCCATTGGGAGACATCAGTTATTTTCTGAACAGATGTGATATAAGAACTCGCAGTGTTGGCTGAGAATATATTAACATATAGCACTTACAGTGTGGTCTGGTAGCTCAGTGGTTAAAGCACTTGCTTTCAAAAGTTTACTGCTCCAGTCCTGGGGTGTGGGCTGCACCAGGTTGTTCTGTGTTTTGGATTCCATGTTAATGTGTAACTCCCAGAGTAAAGTTAGTGATGGTACCTCCGACACGATGGCTTAGTATGACCCCTCGGGAGGATCCAACTGACCTTCGGGTTGTGAACCGAGTTCTTATCTATAGCACTTACATGAGGACCTTAGTTTCAAAGATACAAATTACAATGAAACAACGATTTTCAGCACTCTTATATTGTACGAGGTTGGTCCGATAAGTACTTAACCTCTCTTCCCGATGACGCCACTGTCACCAGAGAAATTTATTATTGTGTAGTACATTATCTTAGATGGCTATTGTTAAAATTTCAGCCAAATCGGACTCATAGTTTTGTTTTTATCCGCATGTGGATGTGTCCGCGGATTTTATAAAAATGGAAAAAGAGCAATATTGGTCGGTGATTCGATTCTTGTTTTTGGAAGGAAAATCGCACAGTGAAAGCATAGAGCACTTGGATTATGTGCACGGTGACTCTTCTCCTTTGATGGTGACTGTCAAAATTGGTTTAACGAGTTTCAACGTGGTCGGTTTTTGATAAGCCATGCCTAGGTGCCCCGAAAATGGTTACCGTGGAGGATAACTGACAAAAATACACGATCTCATATTGGCAGACTGCCGATTGAAGGTGCGCGAGATTGCTGGGACAGTAGCCATCTCAAAAGGCCATGTGGGTCATATCTTGCATGAAATTTTGGGCGTGAGAAAGCTGTCGGCGCGATGGGTGCCGCGTCTGCTCACTCCAGACAACAAGCGCAACCGTGAGACCACTTCATAGCAGTGTTTGACTCCGTTTAAACACAATCCGAACAAGTTTCTGCATCGTTACGTGACCGTCAACGAAATGTGGATCCACTATTACACACCAGAGACCAAGGAACAGTCAAAACACTGGACTTTACCCGGCGAACGTGCTCCGAAAAAGGCGAAGGCTGCCTTATCGGCCGGAAAGGTGATGACCACCGTTTTCTGGGTTTCACAAGGTGTGATCTACACTGACTACCTGGAGAAGGGCAAAATGATCACAAGGCTTTACTATGCCAAATTATTGGGCCGAATTGCAGAAAAAATGGCCCCATTTGGTGAAGAAAAAAGTGCTCTTCCACCATGACGACGCACCGGCTCATACCTTCGCCGTCGCCACGGCCAATTGGTCGAATTGGGCAACAAACTGCTGCCCCATCCACTATATTCTCCAGATTTGGCCCCATGCAACTTTTTTTGGTTCCAAACTTGAAGAAGACACTCGCCGGGCAAAAATTTGAGTCAAATGAGGAGATTATCGCCGCCACGGTGGCCTAATTTGTAGATCTCCAGAAAATTTATTTTTCAGACGGGTTAAAGAAGTTGGAGCAACGCTGGGTCAAGTGTATCGAGCTAAAAGGAGACCATGTTGAGAAATAAATCGCCACTTTTCCAAAATTTTTGTTAAGGCTAAGTACTTATCAGTTCGCCCTCTTAATTTTATTTTATTTTAGTAAAATGCTGTTGGTGTGTTGCAAGTATTTTTTGTCTAATGCTGGGAAAAAAGCAAATTACTATTGTATATAATCGTTTAGTTACTGCTGTGATTTTTTTCTCGTAACTGTTAATAATTTAATTTTTGGTTCCAGGTAATGATACAGACGACACTGAGTGTTTTGTTATGTCGGTAGATTCCGGGAGTGCTGGCTGCTGTGGACGCTACAAGGGAACCGGAACTGGCGACAAGGTTCAACGTCCGGGGGTTCCCGACGCTCAAGTACTTCAGGTCGGGCGAGGAGGCGTTCGACCCGGGCACCCTGCGGGACGCGGCACGGCTGGTCGAGTTCATGCGTTCGCCCCGCGAGCCGCCTCCCCCGCCCCCTCCCGAGCTGCCTTGGAGCGAAGAAGAGAGCGATGTAGTACACCTGACTAACGAGACCTTCAAGCCCTTTCTCCGAAAGAAGAAACACGTTCTTGTCATGTTCTATGCTCCCTGTGAGTATTTTCCTGTGGTTATAGTTAAAGAAAAACCTGTTTATTGTAAATATTTGTGCTAATCTCAATAGCGACAGAGTGGAACTTCATTTAATTGTAATATTTGGCTGTAAGTAGGTGTCTGCAGCTTTCTTTGTAATGCACGAAATGGCTGCCAATGAAACGTGACAGGACCATTGCTTAATCAATAATAAAAGAAATTCTGCAGGGCAATGTAAATTTGTGTAAGAAAAGACAAAGTTTATGTAATACTTGCATCAAAATTGATGCAGGAGGGCTGTAAGGACTCAAAACACAGGATGAGCACAAATACACAATTTCAATACTATTTCGTTGTTGTTTTTGTTGTTGTTGTTGTTGTTGTTGTTGGTGGTGGTGGTTGTGTGTGTGTGTGTGTTTTTTCCCAATTTCTGCATACTTGCAGCATTTATGTTGGTTATCAAGAACAGTAGATAGCCCAGTTTGTTACTGTGGTGTGAAAAAAGTCATATCCAATGTGAATGTCTGACATAGTTGTACTGATTTAAGAAATTGAAGCATGCCGTTGTTTAATGACTGGAGGCTATGTATGTTCAGCAATGATGGGTTTATAAGTCTCTCTTTGTTCATGCATAATTGTTTTATCAGTGTTATCGTGTTCCTTGCTGTCCTATAACACTGAATGAGTGAATAATGAAAGGGAGTAACAAAACTGATGGTTGACAACAAAGCTTGATGTTACTGATTGAAGAAAGAACATTTCTGGGGGAGGGGGGGGGGGGGAGGATATACAGATGTTGCATATGAAAATTAGTTACAACGTAAGGAGAAAATAAATCTATGGGTAAAAATCATTATTCATATTTTTATCTTTAATACTTAGTTTTTACTGTAGTATTAATAATAATGAGAAACACATTAACATACTTCTCCCCATCACTGGCTCTGTTCAAATTCTGCTAATGGTAATTCCCTCCTTCCCTTTTTCTAATGAACACAATTTTAAACAAATTCTTATCTCTTTCCTTCTGTAATCTGTTAAACAATAATAAATCAAATTTTTCTCTTTCTATTAATTTATTAATCCTTTAGTTTTGTATCTTGTTACATTATTACATATTATTTAGTTTATCATTACCTCTTCCCCCAACCCCTGATACACCGATTCTTATGCTGTTCACTGCTGGAGGGCATACCCTTCCTGTTTCTATCTGTGTAAGGGATAGGATTTACATTCCTTATCAGAGGAGACAGACAAAGTACATGTAATATGACATGTAAACTTCAAGGGTTCTCCACCAGATAGCGTTGCAGAAAGACAAGCTTTCAGCAGCTAGCTCTGCCACCATCTGCAGGTAATATATAAAAAATGATAGTGGAAGAATTATTAGAATCACGAAGAACAACATAAACATGACAAATAATGTATAAAATGTTCTTGGGCATCCCACTGGGGAACTGCGTCAGTTCAATGTGATGTTTCCAAATCGCTCTCTGATTTCATCTCCTGGATCTCATTGCCTTGTAGTGTTCTTCCTTACAGTCATTTCCTAAGCTGATATTTGCTAGTGCCACTTTTCCCCCTTTATTGTTGTTACAGAGGTGTTGAGAAATAGATTGACACGTACAGTCTCTTCTGTTGTACTTGCCGATACGTTCGAGTCTGTCGAAATCTCACAGATACGAGTTGTGTCTTCCATTGACTTCATAGTCTCTCTCTGTCCACAGGGTGTGGCCACTGCAAAAAAATGAAGCCAGAATTCACGCACGCTGCAGAGCAATTCCACGACGACCCCAAGGTGGAGTTTGCAGCAGTGGACTGTACCACGTATGCCGCAATCTGCAGTGCTTTTGATGTCAAGGGTTACCCCACCATCAAGTACTTCCACTACTTCAACAAGGAGACCAAGAGCTACACCGGTGGACGCTCGGTGAGTTTAAGCGAGTCGGTCGGCGCGTCATTACAGTATAGTTGATGTAGCACTAGAAGTAACAATGAAAGGAAAGAAATGCCGTGTGGCAATATTTACATGGAAAAGAAAGGGGGGGAAACACCCAACACTCACCAAAGTTGAAGGGAGGAGGGCAGCAGCAACACAAAACAACACACAAACAAAGAAAATACAATATTTCGGTTGAAAAACCCTTTTTCAAGTTAACAGAGGTAGGTGGCTGGGTTTCCGCAAGACTTGCGTTTGATGCAGCCACTCAGAACGCAATAGGCCATCGGAAGTGGGGGGGGGGGGGGAGCAACGATAATATAACCACGAGTATAAGAAAGATTAAAATGGTTGAAAAAATAATAGTTATAAAAAATATAAATAAAAATATAATTGAAAAATTTTGAAAAATATATGAAACTATTGTACTGGCCAGTGGTGGGTGTATAGGGTGAGAGTTGAAGATATTAACGAAAATTAAGGCCTGGGGGTTGTCTAGTCTCCAGGATGTGTTGATATGCCAAATCCCACCTGCAGAGTTCAGATTGGGAGGTAGTGTCTGGAAGTACTCTAATGGCTCTGACTGTGAAGCCGTTATTAAGGTCGCGGCTGTTGTGAATACTGGCATGGTGAGCAACGGGGATGTCCAGGTTTTGGCAGTAAACTGTCTGTCTGTGACCATTCATTCTGATGGATAATGAGTTTGAGGTCAGGCCAATGTAGGAACTCGCACAGTGGAGGCAGGTGAGCTGGTAAATGAGATGGGTGGTTGTACAGGTGGCATGACCTATTATAAGGTAGCTTTCACTAGTATTAGGGTAGTGGTAGGTGGATGCATACCGCAAGTTTTGCAACAGAGCCTCTTACAAGGGAAGGATCCATTTATTTATTTATATTTTTTGTAACTATTATTTTTTCAACCATTTTAATCTTTCTTATACTCGCGGTTATAGTATTGCTGCTCCTCCCACGACCTCCAACGGTCTATTGCGTTCTATGAGTGGCTGTGTTGAATGCAAGTCTTGCGCAAGCCCAGCCACCTACTTCTGCTAACTTGAAAAAGGGCTTTTCACTCGAAATATTGTATTTTCTTTGTTTGAGTGTTGTTTCGTGTTGCTGCTGCTCTCCTCCCTTCAACTTTGATGAGTGTTTGGTGTTTTTTCCCTTTCTTTTCCATGACGTAGCACTATGGTGGCACTAAGTTTGAGATCGAAAGGTACCCGGTTCAAATCCCTGTCTTGGCAGGGCTCTTAACCTGGCCTCCACCTCTTACACAGCTTGTTGTGTAATGTAAAGTATGCCATAATGCTACTGTGGCTTGGATTGTGCTTTAAAATGTAGGTCTCCTATACCAAGTAGGATTGCCAGGTTAGGTTAAAGTGGCTACGACAGGAGTGGAATGCACAGCCAATGAAAACCCTGTCATCGGGTCATTATGACCACACAGTATTACAATTATTAAAGTATAGTTGACAGATATATATAGTGATTTGGCTGGTTCCCCCCAGTCTTCAGTTGTACTGCATAAGGCTATGTTGCTGCAGGAGTATAATTCACAACTGTGAAAATGTTGTAAGGCGCAAAAACTTATTTAAAAATTAGAAACACATAACTAATAAATAAAAGCAAAAATATGATAATATGGTTACACAAGTTGATGTTTGTGAGAAAAAATTGCTAAATCGAGGCCTTTATGTATATATGTTTGATGCAGTTTTTCTTGTATTCACACTGAGTGGGGCTGGTGAGTGGTAACGTTATGGCCTCGCATTCCGGTGGATGTGGGTTCAATCCCCATCTGGGCCCCAGATTTGGATTTTTTGTGGTTTCCCCAAATCAGTCCTGGCGAATGCCAGAATGCTTCCTTTAAAAGGCTATGGCTAAGCACTTTTACTCTTTTGACAACAATAGTTTTGGATTAGTTGCTATAATGCAGTGATCCCCTTCCCAGTACAAAATCTTACAAAGATGAAACTAAGGAATTCTAAGCGGCTTCTAGGCAGTATAAATAATGAAGGAAAGGGAAATTAACCCACCACATACCAAAGTCGACGGCTGCGATGAGAGAAAACACCTAGGTGGACAAACAAATATACAATATTTCGGCAACTGCCTTCTTCATTAGTAGATAAACGGAATGGCCCGTTTATCTGAAAAAAGGCAGTTGCCAAAATATTGTGAATTTGTTTGTCCGCTTAAGTGTTTTCTCTCATCGCAGCCGTCAACTGTGGTATGTGGTTCATTATCAAAATCTTACAAAGAAAAAGTCAGGTGTGTGTGTGATAGGTTTTAGTTGATTTAAGCAGTGTCACTGAAAAATAACTCCTTCAAGGGCAGATAACTGGGTAAGCTGTAATTCTTAAGAAATAGATGTTTTCCGCTGTTGCAGTTTTAGCTCATCAATAGTACTTGGAGCAGCTGGAAGAAGAGGTATTTGTCAGCTTATTCAGTAAGCCACCTGCTTCTGAAACTGAGCGTCCTGGGTTCAATCCCTGGCAGAAATATTATTTATTTATGTTCAGTAAATTAATAAATAATTCTGTTATGCAAATTTAAAAAAAGTTACTTGCTGTGTAAAAGTTTGTGTACCTGGAGTAAATCTACTAAACATTCTTTAATACCAAGAAGTGTAATCTGAAATATTATGTGATTTTTTTTTAGGTAATTGCAACCCTTATTCCTCAAAATTTGGCAGATTTACTTTCTCTACCTATATTGTTTGTGAAATTCCTTAAAAACATTTTTCTTATTGTTTTCGTTTACTAAGTGTAAATGTTGTCCAGGCTTTAGTTGACGCTAAGAAAGTGACAGTAAGATTGTGAATAGAAGGCTTCATTTTACTTTCAGAAGTCTTCAACTGGAATTCTTCCCGTACCGATATCGGACAGTGATTTGTTGTAATTGAATGTGTCGCAGGAGGCAGACTTCGTGCAGTTCATGCGCGACCCGCAGGGCGCGGTCCCCACCCCGGCTCCCACTACGCCGAACCCGGTTGAGTCGTGGGGAGACCTGCCGGGTGCCGAGCACATCAAACACCTCACAGAGAGAGAACTGGACGCGGCCGTCTCGGGCCCCACACCCACACTCGTTCTCTTCCACGCGCCGTGTAAGTACCTCAAGTAACATGCTCTACGCCAGTGCTTTCCAATGGCATGTGGCACGTACCGTAGAGGGCATTTGGGCATCCATTAACTATCGTGAAGTGCTTTTTCGGAAATCGGGACCTCCCTACAATATATAGATGATAACTTTCACCATTTCAAGGCATGAGAGCTATTGTACACATATTTTTATTTTGACTACTAAAATTGGAACTAACATTAATTTGCTTCCTTAACTTTGTGTGTTTATTTATTTATTTTATTTATTTTGTATCAGAAACATACAGTTACACAATCACAATCATCAAATTATAATCGACCAGAACTTGGCCACTTCCAGAGCATTTTCTGAGGCATCATACAGTTCAGCTGCCGAGCAGGATGCTGGACACAGTCGACACTGGAGCATGTGCTGGACAGTCTGGTCTTCACCGCAGTCGCACTTGATATCACTGATCTCAGTATAGCCCCATCTTGCCAAGTTCACTTTGCATCTGTCCACTCCTGATCTCGGCCTATTCAAAGACTTCCACGTCAGCCATCCCTAGTCATAACCAGGTGGCAAAGATTCAGACTCTCTTCCCCAGCCATGCGGAAGGGGAGCCTTAGCTTCCCATAGTTTTAACCTGGCTTCTTCAGTTGTCGTTGTAAGTTCCTGAGATATTCTTAGGAAACTTTTCCTGGACTTCAGTCTTTGCCTGTTAGGGATATGCCCATATAGTGGATGAGATTTTTCATGGTTCACTTTCCTCCTTCCCTTGTTCATTGCTATTTCCCTTCGAACAGAATGTGGTGCTATTCCTGCGAGACGGTGGAGCCATTCGACTGGAGTTGGTTTTAAGCAGCCTGTTATGATTCTGCACGTGTCATTAAGTGCAATGTCTACTTGTTTGGCCTGGGTTGAACTGTGCCATAGAGGACAGGCGTACTCTGCAGCTGAATAACATAGTGCTAAAGCAGAAGTTCTAGTTGTTTCAGCTTGGCTGCCCCACTGCGATCCAGCCAGTTTTCTTATGAGATTTTTCCTACTGGAAACTTTCAGCTTGGAGTTCATGCAATGTTTCCTGAATGTAAGTGATCTGTCAAGGGTCACTCCTAGATATTTTGGAGTGTCACAGTGTTCTAGTTCGACCCCCAAACGTGTTACCTTTAACCTACGAAACATTACTTTGTGTGTTGGAAAATAAACTCAAGTTATGTTTGGCTTTATTTGCTTATGTAGTACTTGTTATCGTTTGTGATAACCTTTTCCTTTGTTTAATTTAGAGGTGAACATCCAATCACAATAGCATGTTACAGTTTTGAGTTTGATGTCCATCTTGATTTTTGTCACAAGCTTTAGTTTTTTGTCAGACGGTTCTCAAATGTAACTATAGCAACACGTCTACACATTATATATTACGAACCAAGAAATAGTCCCCGAAAAATAAATTATGTGATAGTGCAGAGGGTACTTTGTTGTAGGAAAATGTCCGTATTGAGGAGGGTGACGTGCTTTAAACGAATAAGTGGAGGTGAAGTTGATGGAATGACTTTTATTAGGGGAATTGGGAAAATTTAGGTGCATCCAGATCATAAATTTATTATCTCTGTATCTGAACCACACAAAGGCTCAGGGAGGGATATTGTTTAGGAATTGTTCCTGCGAAGGAAAAGTAGTTTTTTGAGATTATGAAGTTAGTCAACGCTGTCTGTAAGGCATGTATTAAGAAAGTATTCCAGTGAGCTGTTGGGGAGTTAACAAGAAAGGAGTCTGGAGGTAGAGGAGTTGATTGCAGACTTCTTCTTCTTTCTGTGTCAATGCCAGCATCAGATACAAGGTAGTTTTTCCGCCATTTTGATGGCTCTCTCACGTACGTCCGACTGAGATAGATTTATTGCGAGTTGTGGGCGTGACGACAAGTGTGCCATAGTTTCAATCTTGCTGTGGGAATATGTGGTATCTCGTCCTTCTCCCATGTATCCCCATGAAGCGGAGTGTCTTTGCGGTGGCCAACACCAACTCGAAGTATGTTCAGTGACTTCCATATGGGCCGTGGTTGTTCAGACCCAGATTGTAGATCCTCTGTCGGCGTGGTCCAGTCGATGTTGTCACACTGTCTTCTCCCAGGTCCATATTCTTGGTGTTCGTTTGAGTGGCATTGAGGTCCTTAACTAGCTCGATTGGGACTGGAGTCTCGGTGGCGCTGGTGCATAACCCTATAGAGGGTCTCTGGCATCTTCTTCCACTCTGAGTCCTGCCGTGTCGGTAGCGACTTCCCGGCGTATGTCTCCAGGGGCGATGCTAGCCAATATCTCCACCTTTACCACAGGCGATGGTCTGAGGCATCTAGCATGCTCTGTGGAGTGCAATATCCACTGTCTTAGCATGACATGATTTCTTCCACACAGGACAGGTGTATTCTGCTGCAGACTATCATATTACTAAGGCAGAAAGTGTGAGGTACCTCTGATCTCTAAAGGGAGATTCGGCACAAAAAGCTGTTGATCCACAAAGGCCAAAATCCATTTAGTGAGCGACCCTAATGACACAACTCTAGATTGCCATCCTTGCTGATCTTAGAGAGGTATAAGATAGGTGTAAAGGGATTTTGAGGACTGGGAAGAGAAATCGATCGTGATGAGAGGACTTGTAATGGACAATGGAGGGAAAGGAAATTGTATATTTTCTGGAAAATGTAAACTGTGGAACAGGAATTGGTGTTTGAGAACTGCTGCACGCCTCAGCACCATAGTCACTGGCGGTGGAGCCCTTATCAGCTGAGAGGATGAAGATATTCTTGTTCACGGACAGTCTTCTCAAGGTTTTGGTTTTCGTTATATTCGATATTGGTGGTGTATGTGTGTAAATGTTTTCCTTGTTACAATATATCTGTTCTATTGTTTTATTGTAACTACATATTCTTTTCCCTAATCCAAAAAAATTCTTTAGTTTATTTTGCTATCTCGTTTTATTTTGTTCCTTTGCGTGGCATTGCCTGAGATTTTACTTTCCTTAATCATCCATTATGGGACTGTCCATAAACTATGTGCAATGGTCAAGGGGGAGGGAGGAGGGGTTAGCTCGGTCTATGGGGAGGTGTGGGAGGGTTCCACGCCAAGCCACATAGCTTTTCACTAATATTATTCGTTTCAGTTAAAATAAGGTTCCAAACACACGACACAGGGGAGTTCACTTCACAGGGGGCCAAAATGGAACAATATAGTTTATGGACATTCCCCAATCTACTTCTTCCCCTCATTTCTATCCCCACCCTTCACCCCCTACCATAGGGAGTTCAACAGCACAAGTCATTGCACTCACGTTTGCAAGAGTACCCTGTAAATGAAGAATTCCACCAGTGTGAACAAAAATCACATGCATGCTTTTTGGAAAATAATAATAAAACATAAAATTTAAAATAATAAATAAAAAATATGCTCAAAAGAAATGAAAAGAAATGAAAGGAATTCAACAGAAACTGGAAGAGAGAGAAGGAAATTCCACATAGGCAAGTACTTCAACTAGTTCCTTAGCTTAGTGGATAGGGAGGAATGGTGGAACATCTTGCACCCCTTGTTAATCTCTGGCTTCAGCCATTTTGTGGGTGCTGGCGTGTTCGCATCTGATCCCCGTGCCATATGTCTCACTTGTGTGATTATGGTTTTGGCCAAAAAAGTGCCTTCATATTTGCCTGTTCATTGCCAGCCTCATAGCCAAAGATCCATCTGCATGGTTTCTTTGTCCATCTGCTATTCGAGATAAAATACAATTTTTATGTATAATTGTTACTAGCAAAATACGATTCTGCCAGGTTGCCTATCAAAATATGGTCACAAATATTTTTTAATTAAATTTAAAAAATTATTTCCTAAAAATTTCATTCAGTTGTTTAAAAATAATAATAATAATAATTATAACTCATTTCAAAGAGAGACATGTAAAGAACATAAAATGTTTGGGTTGCCTATGTAAAAGTGGCCTCAAGTAGGGGTTGCCAGCTGTTAAAATCAGCTCACCACACCATCTGTCAGACTTTAACAGCTGCCAACCCATACTTGAGGCCACTTTTACATAGGCAACCAAAAAATTTATATTCTTTACGTCTCTCTCTGAAATGAATTATAATTTATTTAAAAAACAAATGAACAATTTTTGGATTTTTTATATTTTATTTGAAAATTTAATTAATAACACTTGTGGTCATATTTTGATAGGTCGCACGGCAGAATCGTATGCTGCTGTTAATAATTAGACCCAGAAATTGCATTTTAATCAAATAACAGATGGTCATAGACATTATGCAGCCAGATCTCGGACTATCGTATCTTCATCTGTAATTAGTAATGGATTTACTTGTTCTATTCTTCCTATTTTTTTTCACTGCCTAACAACGTTTTTGTACTTGTTTATACCGTTCACTAAGGTAATGCTGCATTAAATTGCCTTATAACTGCAGAAGGTAAGAACTGTAGAGGAAGACAGAGATTAGAATATATGAAACAGATAATTGAGGATGTGGGTTGTAAGGGGTATGTTGATATGAAGAGGTTAGCACAGGATAGGAAGGGATGGAGGTTTGCATCAAAACAGTCAAAAGACTGATGACAGCAAAAAAAAAAAATGCAGCTGGTAGAATTTTGTTTTTTGGCAATAATAATAATTTTTTAAATTGAGTAAGCATATTGTTTTATAAGGAATTTGTTGATAACTTTGTATTACTTGCAGGGTGGGGTCACTGTCGCAGCATGAAGCCTGATTATTCACTTAGATTACCTTGATTTCTGTGTGTAAGTTGTGATACTCTGCTTCCAGGGTGCGGTCACTGTCGCAGCATGAAGCCCGACTATTCCCTGGCCGCTCGCGAGGTCGCGAAGCAGGGCCTCGGGGTGACGGTGGCCGCCATCGACGCGTCGGCCAGCCCGTCGGTGCGAGAGCGCTTCGCCATCGACGGCTTCCCCACGCTGCGACTGTTCCGGGGCGGCGAGGCTCCCCGGGAGTACAGTGGCCAGCGCACCGCCGACGGGTTCGTCTCGTTCCTGCGCTCGGCTCTGCCTCCCAGGGATGAGCTGTGAGTCCCGGTGTGTGGGGACCGAGTGATCGGTATCTGTACTTCGAGCGGCAGTTTTACTGTGTTCGTAACAAGAAAAATAAGGTTTATATAATGATGTGGAATGATGGAAGGTTGACTGCTGCAGTGGAGTTTATTTTGTCATATTTTTTGCTGTGTGTTGATCTTTTTTACTGTGAGAGATGGTAACTAGCTGTAAAGACTGAACTGTCCTGCCCCGTGTTCCTAAGCTGTATTCTAAAAATGTAAATGCCTGTGGCATTGCTGGCTGGGAGATGCTGGAGGATCGAGTACTTTTTGCTGTTACTTTCCTCCATAACTTAATTGCATCTTTGTATTTATATTTTCTTTGTTGCCGTGCTCTTAGGGAGCATCCATAAACTGTGTGCCTCGGTCTAGGGGGAGGGGGGTCGGCTGGAAAGCTAAGCTGGGCTACATGGGGAGGGGGGGGGAGGGTTCGAAGCCAAGCCAAGTAGCTTTTGATTCATATTGTCATGGTTAAATGAGGTACACAACACCATGTAAATATTTATTTCCATCATTTAATTATCGTCTAAGAGGCCCCTGAGAACACAAGAGCCCCTCACTGCTCAGGGGGGCCCCAACCACTGCTCAGGGGCCCCTAAAGAACAATTCAAGGGCCCTCATCCTCAGTTCAGGGGGCCCCTACCAGCACACAAAGCAAAAAAAAGGTCGCCCGTCTGGCCTGAGGGCCCAAAATAATTTTTTTGCACCGGGGCCCTTGTTGACCTAGCTACGCCACTGGAGGCAAAAGCCATGTCACACTAAGTGGAGGAAAGGTGGGGAGGGGGGGGGGGCTTCACAAGAGGCTAAGATGCAGCAATGTGGTTTACGGATGCTCCCTCAGATTGTAACAGTATTTATTTGTACGTTCAATTTGATGCATAGCTCTTAGTAGCAGTTCTAGTAGACATAAGAATTTGGATGTTATATTGGACTCCTTGCTCTCTAATCATTTCCCTTTTTTATTTATTTTTTTAACATGCGCCTTCTTTAGACACATTACATAATGTGTGACTTCACTTAGGATTGTAATGGAACTGCAATGCAGAAGTAATGTTACTGAGCGATCTAACATATTATACAACGAAGGGAGCTACTTTATGCCTGTCATACACATCAAATTGTGATGATAAAAACATTCTCTTTGATTATCAAGACACAAAAGTGAACAGCTATTAGAAAAGAACTTTTCTTTTGCTCTTAGCTGCACAGCTACGTAACTGTGATTACACGTGGAATGAGTGCTATCGGTGTGTGAACGACAGGTGGCTCGTACTTATTGGTGAATACATATTGGCAATAGTTCACCTAAACTGTTCCTAAGACTGTGAGACGCTTACCTGTTGGCATATTCACTGGATTTGCAGTATTTGTATCTTGGTCACCAATCAGGGAATTGCACCCTGAGAATACAAGGTCTCTAAAATGTCTGCTCACTATAAAACAATTATTAAATGGCTGTATGATGATAAACATAGCCATCACTCTGTAGACTGTTAACCGATCCAACGATGGCGCTGTTCACTGTTTGGGTTATTACTTATCTTAATATTTCACCAAATTGCCTACGATGCTCTTTAAGCCTTTTTAAGTCATTATATTCTTTCAAAGCTTTTAAGACTTAATTGAATCGTGATACTATTTTTCATGAACTGTTTGCGGGTGTTCGATAATCGTAACACTATACTTAGGCATCACGCGCCCAAGTCCCGAGACCTTCCTAAGTCTGCCTATCCGCTCTCTCCTATGAATCACATGACTTGGCTCTGCCAATCACGAGCTTTCTCTTCCACTTTGGAGCCATCTCACAATATATCTACCAATTCCTTAACCTCTTAAGGGCCAACCTTGGCCACTACAAAATGCCAACAACGTCAGGGAGTAAAATTTCCACTACAATCATGATTGTTTACTTCTTATTCCCGTTACCATAAACTTTTTCATTTTTCAAATAAGATCAAACATTTGTCGCCAATATTTTAGGATTTCCCCCCCCCCCTAAGAAATAATTATTTGAAACGAGCCATGTCACAGTTAAAATGTTTACCGCAATTCAATATAAAGAATTCCATTGCATGTATGATGAAAACCGATGATTTATGTTACAATGTAGATCACTTTTGTTCTATACACAAGCCCCAGTTTATTTATTGTTGATTCAGTACAAAATTTGTGCTAAATTTTAGTAAATTAGTGGTGATAATTTACAATGCAAAAATAAAACTGCCGTGATCTTCTCTAGTCCACATGGAAGAAGTCGTGGGCTCTACTACGCTCATGTGGTCATAGTGACCTCATGACGGTTTTTATTGGCTGTGGATTCTACCTGTCTTAGCTTGACTTGACTAAGCAGGTAATGCTGCCAGGTATAGGGGACCTAGAGTTTAACATGGAAGTGTTTCACATTACAAAGTTAGTTGTGCTAGAGGGGTAGGTCAGCTTAAGAGGCTTTTAAAATCCTGACTGAGACCAGGATTCGAATTAGGAACTTATCCGTTGTCAGTCAGACGCCTTACCCACCGAGCCACCAATGCTAATAAATAGATATCTTATCCGAAAAATCAAGCGTAAGCACTTAGACATTCACTAGCAGTTTTCTGCATCTTTGTACTCATGAAATTACAATTTTATTGCAAATATTTGATATGGAAAGGTGTAAGTTACATAAAAGGTATCCCAAAAAGCATGGAGTCGAGATAAAATGACGGGAAAGCCATCAAGGTACCATTCTACCATTCAACCCGTCTCATGAAGAGAACCTACGTGAATCAAGTATAAAATCCTACTTTATTCATATTCAATTCTGAGAAACCCTACAGTCTTAAACATGCTTAAAAGTAACAACAAACTAAACCGTTCGGGGGGGGGGGGGGGGAGGGGGTGGTTAACTGTGGGAGACTACCCACCGAAGTCCCTCCAGCAGATTTTTGTTTGTGGTTTAAAATTATCTCACTTTCCGCATACATGTCCGCATACATGTCAATATTGTTTTGTACACAACGTTTATGGTTTGTGTCCTTAGGGGTTTGGAAACTGGTGTAATAGCTACATATAAACACGAAATTATAGAATTTTTGAGCAGATCATACACAACCTGGCTGAGAGTGAAACATAGCCTGAGCACGCTATCCGTACGTCTGTCACACTTATCAAAATTTTGTGCTAAGATATGTTATTTATGCTGAAAATAGTATCCTATGTTCTTCCTAATGATACATACTTCTTTATTGTCAAATTTCATCGAGATTAGTTAGCCGTTTAGTTGTGAAAACGTAACGCACTGACAGATATACGGAGTTACTTTCGCATTTATAGTATTAGTGTAGATTACTGTTTGATCAAGTTTCTGTAGTGTTAAGCGCACTGTTTTGCAGTGCTGCTTGTATTGAATGTTTGATTGTAAGCTACTTTTAACCGCAAGCTGTCCGCCTCTGTATCACGAATACGTGTCACAGCTCTCCGTACTAATCCTCCGCTTAATTTTTTAGGTGGAGACATTACAGTTGCTATGCTTTATGCAGTTATTTGCTCGGTTTCTAATTGTGAGACAAGTCGGTTTCAGCAACTATCGTTCTGTCACAATATTGTTATTTCACAACACAATTCAATGGTACACACCACAAGACTGTCGTGTGTTGATTTGTGATTTAATTGCCTGTAAATTATATGGCATTCTGGTGAAATACTGATTTTACAGTTAAACCATGTGCCATGCTCAGTGTTTCAGATCTCGATGTGCGTTAGAAATTCAAATTATTGTTCGGTATTGTTGGCCCGGAGATCCGGAAGTATCGTTCAGCTGCATTGTGTGTCTCATTGTGGCCACCTAATATAACCCGGTGATCCTACCGGATATAGATTACCTACAGTTTAACGTTGAATCCAGACCACAGAAGTGTTCCGGTGTATTTCACATTACACAGCAAGCTGTGCTAGAGGTGAAGGTCGGGTTAAGGGTCTATGAAAATCCCCACCGAGACAGGAATTCGATGTGGAAACCTTTTGATATCCAGTTAGATGCCCTAACCCCTGAGCCACCAATACCACTCTGGTGAGAATTAGTGGGCGTAGACTAAACTTGATGCAGGGTATTCAGTCCTCCTCTGCTGGAAAATGCTGACTGCGGCACAGTATGCCTTCACTCCAAACAGTCTGTGGGAAGGTTCGTGGCATTTGTTTACACAGCCTGAGGAACTTCCCAGCCTCCCACACTGAACTACAGGGAGACACGACAACCCACCCATCACACGCGAGCAGTAGTTACCGTTTGTGAGGTACGTCGAGATCTGAATGGTGCGTCTAAAGCTAGCTTCGGACAAATAACTTACAGGTATACAAAACACACATTGCACTTTCAGCTCATAAGTTTAAACCGTCTTTAAAGTATGTACTAGGTCATTTAATGTCTCACATTTTTTGAAAGGTACATTTGCGAAGCCGCAGTTATAGTGCACTCGACTGGCTGATAGATGGCCACTGGAATCGTAGCTAATACATATCATTTCCTGTGGAGGAAAGATTTATCTTGTTGACTGTTGGGGACGTGGATCTGTGTACCAGACACACATCTGAGTCTCTCTCAGTCAACAAGTTGAATCTTTCCTCCACAGGATATGATATTTACTGGCTACGATTCCAGTGGCCACGTATCAGCCAGTCGAGTGGACTATAACTGTGGCCTCGCAAATGAACATTTCAAGAAAGGTGAGACATTAAATGACTTAGTAAACACTTTAAAGACGGTTATAGTTATTTGCCGAAGGTTCAGTGTGTGATTTGTGTAGCTGTCAGACCATTCACATCTCAGCGTACCTCACAAACAGTAACTATGTCTCGTGACTGACGTGGGGTGGGTCGTCATACCACCCTCGTTCAGGGTGGGAGATTATTATTATTACTCCATGATTCACTTACAGTGTGTGGCGGAGGGTGCATTGCACCTATCCGCGAGGGTAATAGTTTGGAAGGTGTACATGGGATATGGCAGGAGGCGTACATGAGCTGTTTAGAGGAACCGTCCCGGCATTCGCCTGGAGCGATCGGGGAAAACCCAGATCAGGATGGCCAAAGTGATTTATTGTGAACTACTCCTATCGGATTTTAAATTTACTCACCCGGTAAATCATTTCTATTCCATTCCCTAATCACTCCTGGAAAAAAATGAGTACAGAAATGAATCAGTTCTGGCCCTGATTTCTCTTATCTTATTTTCCCAGCCCTTCCTAGGTATGAATGTTGCTGGTAGTTATATTTGTTCTCCGAAATATGTCAGAATTGGCAGTTCCCGATGCTGTGTACCGTTGCTCTTCACATGTTAACAATTTAAAGATTCCTCTGTTTTGTCCACATTTTTCTTCCCTAGCATAATTTCCTTTTACTTTCATTTTTATGCTTACTACTATGTACCTTTCTAATTTTATCAATTGTTGTATTTCTATGGTTAATATTTTGCTGTCATAAGTGTCTCAACTGGTTTGATGTAATCCTCCATCCCTTCAAATCTTCCACTAATCTCTTCATCACAACATACCCCTTACAACCTACATCTTCACTTACCTGCTTCATATATTCTAATCTCTGTTTTCCTTTATGGTTCTTACCTTTGGCTGTTCTCTCCACCAACCAATTAATCAATCCAACATGTCTCAAAATATGACCTACCAGCCTGTCTCTTCATTCTGTTAGACTCTTCCACAAATTTATTTCCCCACCCATCATTTCCAAAACACATTCATTTCGCACTTCATCTGTAAACCTAATTTCAGCATTCTTATCACATTTCAAATATTATATTTTCCTTCTTTCTGGTATTCTTAATCCATGCTTCCACATATAGAGTTTTAAAAGTTTGTTTGAGTTCTAAATTAATATTTGAAACAAAAAGATTTATCTTTTCCAAAACTGGAATGGCGCCATGTTTGTAGTGAAGATATTTTTGAAAAAGTAGAGCCAAAAAATCTTTTTAGGGTTTTTGTCTGTTTGTTCAAGCAACACACACAAATTTTGATACTTTTTACTACTCTCACTACTCTAAGTCACCTGAGGAGAGAACAGGAAACTTAAAACTTCGTGTTTCATCGTATGCTGGGCTATAAACAGGACGACGGTAAAAGTGTCAAATATGTAAATCATTTCAAATAATACTAAATTAATGGTGTAATCTCACAAGCCTTTTCTGAGGTTCACGGATAAAGTCGCAGACAAAACCAAGTCTTACTTGTGTGAGCTCATACCTTCAGTTTTCATAAGCAGTGGTTTACTTTAACTAACTTTTATTTTTTTATTACCTGATTTCTTGTTCCATTATATGAAACATGTTCAGGAAATAGCCAAATTTAAAGTTTTAAAAATGTTATTCTTTTAACTGCAGGTTGTGTGTTTCTGTTACCTTCACTTACTCTAGCAGTCCTGCTAAGCTTCTTTTAAAATGTCCTTGATTAGACAAATTTGTTTTAATGAGATCAGTTGTGTCAAAATGGCAACTTCTCAGCTCCAATTTTAATCTTGAGAACAGGAAAAAATCACAGGAAGCTATGTGTGGAGTAGGCAAGGTTCACTCAGTGTTTCTACTGCTCTTTGGTTATTAAATAAGGGAAAACGGTGGAATAAAAAGTAAATGCAAACATGTTGAGAATTGGTGCATTAACACCTTTCATTTGGCATGCATGTGGGCCCTACTAAACTCCCTATAATTATTTTCACCCTTCCTGCTAAGGTTAGTGTGAACTGAAGAGGTATGTAGTTGAAACTTTCTAAGTGTTCAGAAGCTAAAAGGGTGCGGCAGACAAATGAACAAAACTTAGGAGTTCCGTTTTTCTCTCAGGAGGTATGGATCTGTTAAGAAAAAAGGGACTTGTAATTTTCTTTGATCATCTGGGTCTGTAATTTGTGGGAAATGTAATATACTATAACAGTGTTACTCATTTTCTCTTGCCATATAATTTAAAAAAATTGACAACAATTAAAAAAAAAAATAATAATATATAGATAAGATTGATAGAAAACCTTTTATACAGGTTGATTGACTGATGCCAAGACAAATCTTGTTAACATAACTTTTAGCACAGTATGCCTGTTGTCTTTGTATTATAACCCAGATGATAACTGCTAAATTTTGTAACTGTGTACCTGAGAGTGATTTAATTATGATTGTATTTCACTGTGAACACATTTTAGTTTAATGTGAATTAAGTATATTAGCATATTATGATTCATGAGCATTGTTGGATATGTATGGAATATACATGTATTCAGCAAAACTAACATCTTTTCTGGGCATGAATATTTGTGAACTGCTGTGATTTTTAGAATAATCTTTGCCGGTTTGTCACGCATTCTGCCTAACCTAACCCAACATTCCAACCAGGTAAGGGGTCCTATAGTTACGCAAGGAATCTGAATCGTAGAAATATTATAATGATTGATAAGTTCAGTATTTAGAGTGTGGTTCCTGAAAGCATGTGTATGGAAATGAGACACTGTCGGAGAGAAATAATTAATCAAAACCTGTCATAAAAAGTACATTGACTTTATAAATAAGAGGCTTAAACGAGTAAACCAGTGCTGTTTTACTGTTTTTTTTTAACTGAATTCTCATAAGATTAAGAAAACCTGTATGTGGAAGTGTAGAGAGAGAAGGATAAAAACCTGATGTATTCTCTATTCTCGACTGATTAGTGTTTCTGTTAATAAATAACAAAATAATAGTTATGAAGCTAAAAAAGCAAGTTTTAGAAGATCACTATGTCCAGAGTTATGTATAATTTGTGTAGCTCTTTTTCAATGAGAGTTAGGATACTGGTTTAAGAACTGTTTTTACACTGAAGGTAGACTGCATTACCTATTACCACACAAAAGATAATAAAAATAAGTAAAAAAAAACACACACACACACACTGCTGTTAAGAAATGGGAGAGATGTCTGGAAAGCTTTATTTCTTACTGCTGAAATGGTGGAAATAAGAGTATAAGCGAGAAAATAATTTCAATGCTATGTTGTTGGTATTTCAAACTAAAGATCAGGAGATCATGTAATATACTGACTGTATGAAATAACAGTTCAGTCCATCACTTATAAGTGACCTTTAGAACAATTGTGACAACATAAATAACAGTAGACTAATCAGTTCTGCGGTGAATGATACGCCTAACATCGTTTTGTTAACGTTTACATTCTTTTCCCCGCGAGTTGGCTCATTTTGGGCAGAACATCAACCTTATGACTGCACAGTTGACAATCCTGCTTGCATACAACCTGAATGATGTGGTAAATACTTTAAGAATTTCATAGCCCCGATTTCATATGAATTTTTTGGTTATCTGGAGAATTGTATACACTTTACTTGTGACTTGATAGTCAGTACTTGAACCTTTATTTGATTGATCACTAAAAATAACCTGTGCACATGAATCACTTAAGCATCCACATACCTACTTCGAATCTGGTTTTGTGTTTAAATACTCCAGGATTGTAGATAGTGACTTTTTTTGTGGCTGGAGTCCCCTTTTTTTATGTTTAGCAATTACTAATACTGGATTATCAGTTAGTGAGGCATTAATGGAGGTAGAATAAAAAATGGAATCCAGAGATTTAAAACAAAAATCAGTTCAGTAAGAGAAAAATCGGACATTAAGCTACCATGTACATATTTGTTCCATCTGGAAACTTGCTTATTGTGAAGGAGATTCTTCATACTGTAAAATTTAGAAAGTATAAATTATTTTGTGCAAGTGACTTGTACAATTTGTGCATTAAGCATGTATGCCAATATGATGGAAGGAGTCTTTCCGCTTCACATGGTTTTAATAGATCTTTGTAGTGAAGTTAAAAAAATATATATATATTTTTGTAACTACAGATGTGCTATGGTATTGTTGTGTATAGTAACGTACTGATAATTCTATGCTTCTTACTGGTTAAATTATGCTGTAAGAAAATTTAAAACCAGGGTACGTTTTGTACTAATAATTAGTACTGAACATTTTACAAAATGTATTTGATTTGTGACGTGTAATTAATGCATATACTGTTGTAACTTGGTGTCTTTATGTTTTAACATCTGTCTCTGAATAAATAAAAGTTTTGTGAATTTTTTTTTAGATATAGTTTGGATAATATTTTTGAGGAAATTGCCATTAGGAAATGAAAATAAGGAAGGATGTGTTCATCCTTGCCCTTGGTAAGTGATGGGTTATTTTCCATGTCCTCCCTTATTTTCTACATTTTGAATGTCAGTGTTTAGTTTAGTACTGTGTGATTGTCTTGCTATTTTGTAAGTTAATTTCTGATAGTTAATAGAACTCTTCTATCTACTACTGAAAGTTTGTTTTGCAGAGGGACCAATTACAAAAAAAAATATATTTAAGTTTTATTTGATTAATTTTGCAATGACTTGTATAAAGAATTGAAAAACTTATAATTTTCCATGTTTGAGTGTAACTTTTTATTAATTACTTTGTAAACATCAATAAAGAAATAAATGACAGTGTTTGTAACTATTTTTCCAATTCTGTACTCATTTAGACTACTAATATTACCACTATTTCAGAGAAATTAATGCAGTAGAACTCCAATTATCTGAATCAATTGGGACCTGACCCCATTCGGATGATAAAAAATTTTGATAATTGGATTTTTCTGAAAAAGTGTCTATTTTAATTAATTACTGTGTGTGTGTTGAAAATGGAAGAAAAAAAACTTTTTAAAGAAAAAAAGCTTTTAATTAATTAAATGAAAAGGCAACATTTTTACATGTTAAGCATACTTAAAATTGCTGTACATTAGTACAGTATGTACGTACCGTACTGCACAAAAAAGTCATTGTTTGCTGAACATCTCGGTCAAAATAAGCTGTCTGTATTCATCCGTTTTCGGCCAGCCAACTCGCGCATCCGCTTGAAAGTGTGAAATTGCACGTGACCACATTCGGGCTGACGCTCCATCCACTTCAACGCAGTTTCAAGGCCGGCAAATGCTTGACTAGCCGATGGTCCCGTGTCTGCTTCAACTTCGACATTAAGGTCGTCTTCTTCCTTGATACTTTCTTCTCTCACACTTTCAATAAGTTCATCATCATTTAGAATTTGATACCCAAGGTCTGACGAATCACCCACTCTCCTGTATCTTCAGCACCAACTTAATTAAGGATACTCAGCAATTTGGATAATCTGAGTTCGGATGATTGGAATTCTACTGTAATTGTTGTGCTACAGTACAGTTTACAAAATGAACACAGTAACGCACACAGACAGTCATCCTCGTAGTGTTCTAGATTATCCACGGTGCTTTGTTGGTGACAGGCGAGGCGTGCTGTCGATAGCGTGGGTAACTGCTTTGATGGCTGGTGTCTCGTGCATCATGTCGAGAACACCGGCTACTTTTCATCAATGATAATTTTGTTGACTGGGAATATAAATAAAATCTGTGACCCCTAACAGGGAATCGGAAACCATCCAGCAGAAGTGCTAGAGCATCGTAGGTCTGCATAAAACGATCTTGGGCCTCCCAGCACGGTGTAACATCGGTTATGTGTGACATTCCAAAGCCACTCTCAGGCTTTATCTTCCACTTCCTCAGAAGAGTAAGCCAGAAAGATGTGGCTTCACCCTCGAGACAGTAAGCACGGTCATCCAAACTTACAAAAACCACTAGGAACACTTTCACAATGGGAAACCAGCCCAGTTAGATAAAAAATTGGGTCAATACTATGGATACATAAAACCATCTGTAGATTGTGGACTCAGGTTATTGACATAACATTTGATAAACTCAACAGGGCAACACACATTGGACAGGTAGTAGGAAAATGTTTCAAAATTCTGTGTTTTGGAGAGAGTGACAAGGGGATGTACCAGAGAAGTAAGGGAATTGGGTTACAAAACTTTGGTCAGACCATTGCTTGAATATGGTAGTGTAGAATGGGACCCACATTTTGGGTATCAAATACAGGAGTTGGGAGGCATAGAAAGAAGGGCTGCTAGCTTTGTCTCTGGAAATTACTGCTGAACAAAATCTGTAACGCGTGATAAAAGAACTGGAACGGGATTCATTGGAAGGCAGGAAGAGGGTTATGGGAGTGTACAAGGTGTATATTAGTGATGCGTGGAAATATATTGGCGTAATAATAAGTAATGCATGGAAGGGAAGAGATGACCATGTCCACCAGCTGGCACTCTATTTCAAGCATAAGAGTGTGGGCAGTGGCGAAACCAGAGGGGGCTCAAGCCACCCTACCACCAAAAGTATTTAGGTCCACCACTGATATCGGTAATTTTTTAGATTTGGAGACTCGAGCCTCCCCCCAAATCAATATCCTATATACGCCACTGGGTGTGGGAAGATTTTCTTTCGTAGGTAAGGTGGTAATGGATTGCAATAAATTACCAAAAGAAATGATGAATAATTTACCAAAAATGCCAAAAGAATTTACAGTAGAAATTAGTAGAAGGAAAAAATGGGTACTCCAATACAATTAAATTAGTTTAAGGATTAAACTCTGAAATTGATGCTATTGTAGAATTTATCACAAAGTGATGTGTATCAACTAATGATTTCTAATGTAGTCATAAAATATCAGGAGATTTCTAAAATAGTTCACCAGTACAGTACATCTTGTTATATGTACAGACATGTCTTGTGTTCCATGTATTAACACTCGTCAGAGCTTAAGGTGGGTTAGGTTACCTTTTTGCGACTTCCTCATTTGAGTTTAGAGGGGTGATAATCTGTTTGTCTTCTTTGACCGTGTCTTTTTGAGATAGCATTTTTTCTTAACAGGAGGCTCTTCAGCCTCAATGAGGAAGACCCAGCTTTCAACTTGAGCGATTTTGGCAAATTGTGAAAAACTGAAATTAGGACGGCAAGACTGAGTCGAACCAGTGTCCTTCCGTATGTCTCTCTCTACCGTTACGCACTCACTGATTAGGGTCGGTTAGAGAGAGCAGAAAATAAATGGGAGGAGCTGCTGATGACTGTTGGGAAAAGACGATATTTCGCTGATTACATTGGTTTATTCTTGAACAGTTGAGCTGGTAGTTTGAAGGAAGAGGGAGTTGTGTCAAGTTTGTGCCTCTTTCTCGTAACATGTGGTCTTTCAGAGAAGAGCTGCTGTTGCAACATTGAGTTGTCGTTTTACCAGCTACACTCAACAATTTGGACAATAGTGCTGCCATATTAACCAGATGTACTTTCAGACATGTCACAGCTTATTAAACTGATTACTGTTTTCAAGTGGCTTCCAATATTCACCCAAGCCATTCTTCATATTACTAAAACAGAATGATAAGAAACCATTTTTAGAAAGCTTACGTAGTTTATAGGCAGATTGCAACCTCCCTCTGAATGTGGGGAGAGTGTAAGGCCCAAATTAATAATTATATTCCAGCCATATATATTTATAAATTGTATATCATGACATTAATTTACAATTTATATCTGATTTTTTAATTTGTTTTGGATTCTTCTGACATTGGAAATCAATTGAGTTTACAGAAGTCATATGATTATCATCTTTACTGCAGGAGAACACTTACATTGTCCCTATGTAACAATTCCAGTGGTGATGTTGATATCACTGCCTCATTTTTACAAATTATCTGCATTTATTGTAGCTCCAAATGTTACTGTTTGATTACAAGCTGCTGCTTCATTAGCTGCCTGCACTTCGTAGTAATGGCTTTCAATAAACTAGGTTATTTATTTTATTTCAGTTATTATTTCCCTCAAAAGTCATGCAAGTAACAAAGCAGAGTTAAAAAATATTACAGAATAATAGAAATTCTTATTAAATATTGAGGTTTCATTATTGGGCCCCTACTGCTTTTAATTTACCTACCACTTAGAACAAATATGACAATGTCTCAGTTTTGCTTAAAGACAGGCATCATTGAATACTGATAAATTATACTAAAAATGGTAACAACAGATTAAAAAAAAAACACCAACTGTACTTAATAAGATGCTGTCAGGTAAGTTGGTGTCTTTGGCAGAGGATTTGATAACTGAAATATCTAATGGAAACACTGTGTTCACTCAGCTTGTTAACTGAAAGCATTATATCAATACTCAGTACTAGGGAAGATTTTATTCTTATATATTTATTTATTTATCGTATGATTAACAAGGTACACAATAGGAAATGCACATATCACGAGCTTGTACAATTTCATATCTCTAGATCTAATGTTTTAATCCAGTCAGCTGCACTGATCGACGCATCATGTAATTCCGCCATTGTTCCCTTGTAGACCCGAAGAGGACAATCAGAAACGCTCATCTAACCCTGACCTGATTATCTTACCGGCTGACAAGGTTTCCACAACGGTAGTCATGAACCGTTGTGACTACCTCAGCGAAGCTCTCCGTCAATTGGCTGACTCCAACACATACCGCCTCCTTAACCATGATCCCACAGCTGCAATTAATGACAGTATAAAAGATTATATACAGTCTTGTGGACCCCTCCAAGGCCTCACTGCCCACTCAATCTCACTCCTTACCCCAAAAAAGCCCCGCACCCCTTACTTGTACCTACTTCCGAAAGTTCACAAACCGGGCAACCCTGGACGCCCCATAGTTGCTGCTTATGGTTCTCCGACCGAACGCATTTCCGCCCTGGTAGACCAACACCTACAGCCTATTGTAAGCCAGCTCCCCTCCCACATCAAAGACACCCGGCATTTTCTTTCCCGTTTATCCAGAGTTCCCGTGCCTCTTCCACCTGACTCCCTTCTGGTTACGATTGACGTGACCTCCCTATACACCAATATTCCCCACTGCCATGGCCTCAGCGCCATGGAACATTTTCTAGACCAGCGTCCCCCTAATAGCCTCCCGTCCAGATCATTCCTAGTCTACCTGGCCAAACTAATTTTAACTAACAACGTTTTCACCTTTGATGGCAAAATCTACCGACAAGTCAGCGGCACTGCCATGGGCACCCGCATGGCTCCCTCATATGCCAACTTATACTTAGGCCGCCTAGAAATGTCCTTCTTAGCTGCAGCCCTTTTGAAACCCCTGCTATGGGTCAGATTCATTGATGATATTTTCATGGTCTGGACCCACGGGGAAGACAACCTTCTCATTTTCCTCAATAACCTCAATAGTGCCAGCACTTTGAAATTTACATGGAATTACTCCCACACCCAGGCTACTTTCCTGGATGTCGACCTGTCCCTCTCTGATGGCGGCATCAATTCTTCGGTACATATAAAACCCACCAATCTACAACAATACCTCCACTACGACAGTTGCCATCCTAAGCACATCAAACGTGCCCTCCCATACAGCCTGGGAACCCGGGGCAGGCACATTTGCTCCAACGAACAGTCCCTCAAGCAGTACACTAATAACATTTCTGAAGCCCTAATATCCCGCAATTACCCCCCAGATTTAGTTCACAAACAAGTTACACGAGCCACATCAGTACCGACACAATCCATCAACACCCCACAACCATCAAGAACCAACCAAAGCCCAGTTTTGGTCACCCGCTACTTCCCTGGCTTAGAATCCATCAACAGGATCCTAAGACAAGGATATGATCTCCTCCGCGCCTGCCCGGAAATGAAAACCCTCCTACCACAAATCCTTCCCCAGCCTCCCAGAACCTGTTTCAGTAGACCCCCCACCCTGAACCAACTCTTGGTCCATAAACATGGAACCCCTCAGCCCACAAGACAGCCCCAAGGATCCTTTCCGTGTAACAGGCCCCGTTGCAAACCTTGCATGATGCACCCGCCTTCTACCACCTTCACCAATCCCGTAACAGGGGAAAGCTTCTATATCACTGGATCGGCTACCTGCGTAACTTCTCACCTGATCTATCAACTTACCTGCAACCACTGCCCAGCCTCCTACATAGGTCTGACCAAAAATCCACTGGCCATCCGGATGAATGGACACAGACAATCGGTCTGGACTGAGAACCCTGACCACCCTGTTTCTTTTCATGCCACCACTCATAACACCAACAATTTCAACACCTGCTTCACAGTCCGCGCCATCAAAGTACTCCCAGACAAAAGCAGCATCTCAGAACTGAGAAGGTGGGAACTGGCCTTTCAGTACCAACTGGGGACCAGACAACCACCTGGACTAAATTTAAGATAGCTCCAATTTTCCTCTCTCCTCCGACCTTTGCCCCTTACCTGCCATCATTTCCCACAAAACCATCGCTCACCAGAGCTTTCTCTTTTTGTACTTAGATCTATTGCAAATTTTTTTTTTTTTTTTTTCTCTCGTGTTTTTTATATTATTATATTTTTTCCGTGTGTAGTATTTTTTCGTGTGTAGTATTTTCAATAATTTTGCGTGTGGAATAATTTTTTATGGGGGGCACTTATAGATTGTTTTCAGTATATTCCACCCCCCCCCCCCCCCCCCGTGTTTTCCTTGGTTTGTTTTGTGCCAGTGACCTTATGACCGCAACCGTGTTTCCACTGTGCAGTCTAATTATCATTTTCGGGCTTAGGTCCTTCCACCCCCACCCCCGCCTCCCGCCATGTTGTTTCTCCCCCCTCCCTCTCCACCCCGACCAGCCGACCATGTGCACCCCGTGTGGTCTCCTCAGTTGGTTGCTAGCTTCCGCGGGGCAACCACCTCATCCTACAACCTGATGAAGAGCTAAGCTCGAAAATTTGTATTATGTTTGTGTTTGTGTGTTTTTTCGTGTTTTGACGCCGCTGGAGCCCTCATCTTTGGTAAGCGGTGGTTTTTCTCCTATCCCAATGTCTAATATATATATATATATATATATATGAGTAACAATGCACAAAAATTTTAGAGACATGGTAGAAGTTGCTAGAAATGTGAAACATAGTGCACTCTTGATTATGCAAATAGTATTTTATGTAAGGTTAGAGACATGAATATTTTACTCCACAAAAGTCTTTTAGTAAACACAAAAATATGTGGGCACACAAAGGAGAATAGTGTATTTGTGTCTCCAAAAACAATGCTTTATGTATGAAACTAGTTCCTTAAATTAACCTCACAGTTAGCCAAGCTTGCTATCTTAAATCATAATTTTGCTGCTTATTTTGCTTTCTTGCACATTATTAAAGCAAAAGTATTGTGGCTGTATATTTGTGTTCATGTTTTACGACAGTCACTCCAAATGTAGAACATATTGAATTACTTGTCCATACTTTTGTTTTAACCCATTGTCCCACAGACCAGCTCCTTTCATTTCTGCCAATTCCTATCTAAGGATATGACAGTGCTTTTTTTATTAAACATGTGATGCTTCAATATATTTCTGATAAATTTAAACAGCACTAAAAGTAGAAGCTATTTTAAAAATTGTATTGTGAAGATTTTCAAAAATCACAAAGTGTGTTATTATGTACTCATAACTACAATGTTTCTAAAATGAGGGATATTAATTCATCGATTGTTATGTCAACGATGTTGTAACATCATACATTCATGATCTCGTGTCAATTTACATTATATATTTAATTTTGTCCTTATGTATCTACAATAACAAAATATTCTGCTGTATTCAAACAATGTAAATAACTGTAGAATGCCCATGAAATGTATCTGGAATGAAAAGAAACTTAATAACGCTTTGTTTAAAACAGAAATATTTTATTTTATTACATCAAATTTCTTAGACAGTTTTGTGCCTATAACTGGAAATACAGTAACATTTTGTACTTTTCCAGCTCATAAATAAAGTTTGACTAAATAACTAGTAACATACTCAACAATATTACACTATTAAATATTTTAACTTTAAAACACACATTAAACATTTAAATCACAGTTCATTTTAAATGTGAAGAATTGCTCATCCAAAATAATTCAACAACTGTTAGATCTATGTAAGAATAAACATATATCACCTCTATAATCTGTACAGTACCGGATTAACCACGTAGCAAATGCTACGGGTCTCGCGCCTCCTAGGGGGGCCCGCAACTAGGCTAGATGGGCGACCTTGTTTTTAGCTCTACAATTTTCCACCGGATGGCAAAAATCAAGGTCCTCTTCTTCTCATTTGCTACGGGCCCCGCGCTGTCTTAATCCGGCCCTGAATCTGTAGCCATATTTGAATATGGATCCAATAAAATATTGACAGTTTTTTAATACAGTTGAGATGGTTGCTTACTGCTGATACTGCTGGAGAATAAAAATATCACTTAATGGGAGATTAATAGCAAGCTAATTAATGTAACAAGTTACAAATAAATGTCAGAATAGTAAAGCCACAGTTCCACGGAATCTGAGATTTTCTGTGAATCTTTATTGCATACGTATTATCATCTTTAGTCCAATAAAGTCTGTTGAAATATAATGTAAAGAAAAGTGGTGTATGGTCATAGCTAAAAAGCAGCAACCTAACACCAGATGTCAGGAAGCACTATACCACAGAGGCAGGGAAGATATACCAGTGGAGTAGATCATAGACAATCAATGGGCATATGCCATGTCTCATAATTCATTGATTATTTTCACTAAATATGAAATTTTTTCAAACATATATTATTATTGATTGCAATGAAGCTTATGCCTTGGTGGCAATGTACAACTATTTACACTTTATGCCAATTTTTACTCGAATTCTTTCACTGTTTGAGGTAAATTGTTCAAACATTCATAAATACCTTATTTCAGTCTGCATCTCTCTTACCTGAAAGTGAAAACTTTTTTACTCTTTCCCTTCCAGTGCTAATTCATGGTGATGGATTTCTCTCTTCACAACGTAAAGTCACTGGGTTCCTACGGTTCCCGCTGTTTCCCATGGGACTTATGGTAGCGGTAATTCTCAATTCTGTTTCTACCTTCAGCACTAGGGAAAATTGAAGCATTTGAAATGTGGTGCTTTAGAAGGATGCTGAAAATTAAGTGGACAGCTAAAGTACAAAATGAATGTGTTTTGGAAATAATAATTTAGGAAAGTCTTAGAGACTTAGCGGAGGGAACAGTTGAAGGTAAGAACTGTAGGGTGTGGCGAGACAGTATAAAAGCCATGTGTGTGTTTGTGTTGAGCGGTGGAATTGGGACGATCCGATTGTTGAAAGTGTGACGCGAGATGCGAGTTGGATTGTTGAAGACAGTCTGTGACTCACTGTCTTGGAGGTCGGACATAAGTGGTTGCGCGCGGCAGTGATTGTTTGGCGGTGCATCTGGCACTATTGTGTGGGCCTTATGAAACATTATAAGTATGCCGCCGTCATGCAGATAAACAGCAGTGTTTCGTCAATAGCAGTGAGCTCGTGGGCGTTGAAATAAAGCATCCAAACCAAGTAATAATTGAGTAGCTCTGAACTTGCAGTTTGTAGGAGAAGAAGTCCTGTATAGCTTTTATATACGGTCAAATTATAACCGTTGGTGGTGGTGGCTTAGTAATTGTATGTTCGGTGAATAAATTGAAAGATTATCCCTATGGCAACTTTGTGACTTATTAGTAGAAGAACCTGCAATGCATTGATACCGAGACGAACAACAATTACCCCACACCAAGCTGCTAGTGCATTATCGCCGCTAGCAGACACCACTATATCGTTACGAGGGGAAGAGACAGATTAGAATATATGAAGCAGATAATTGAGGACATGGGTTGTAAGGGAAATGTTGAGATGAAAAGGTAGCCCAAGATAGGAGGGCATGGAGGATTGTATCAAACCAATCAAGAGAATGTTTACAGCACAGAAAAAAAAAACCTGCAAAGGAGATGACATAGTTTGCTCTACTCTTCAGCTTCTTTGTGGCTGCAATCTTGATCATCTGGTGGATTGTAGCCAGTAGCTCTACTTAAGTGAAGCCTTTAAGTATTCCTCCTAATTTATTCAACCAAGGTCCACCTACGCGTTGTCACTGATGTGTGCCTTACGTCTACCTGTCACTTTGTTTGCCTGCCGATGGCCCGCAACCCAGCTGCTTTGTCATATCAGTCAATGAATGTACTATACAAACATTTCTACAGAAACATCTAGCTGCCTTTCACTGCGCCCCATGTACTTGATTGTATAATGTATGTCCCACACTATTTCTCCACATTCAGTAAAGGTTTCAAAGTCCTATTTCTTAGTTCCCTTGTCCACACAAACAGTTGCCGACAAATTCAATTTAAATTGTATATTATCAACAGCAGAAGAACTCAAACAGTCAACTAATTACAAAGTTCTTACAACACCCTTCAAATTTATTTTTCATTGCTGCATATAACAACATATAATCTATGGTATAATCCAATAATTGTTGAACCCGCTCTCATTTATCATGTATGTACAAGAAATAATGTCCTTTCAACTTCCTGTCTTTAATTTATAAGTGGTCCTTTTACAAACACCTTAGTAACAATGAAAAAAGTGAACACAAGAAGGAAAAACTGAAGAGGGGATTTGACTCCAAAATTTTATGTTTTCATTTTTTTTATACAACACCATACCTTTTCCTGTGGCAAGTTATGGCCTTCCTCTCTTATTATGCTAATAAGCATCAATTTTGTAGACAATAAGTGAAATTTTAGTACAAATCTATCATTTCTGCATGAATAAACATCTAAGGACAAGATATCACACAATTTTGGTCAGTTTCAGTTATTTGAATGGGCTTGTTTTACATTTTGATAATTGCATCATTGCTGTTTGATTATATGACTTTTCTCTGCTCTCTCTTTTTTAGCCATATTACCTTAATGGGAATTGTCTTTACATATTTGTGTCAGTTTTTTTTAATAGCATTGGAAAAATTTAACTCCATCATTACTATAAGCCAGGCAAAAACAAAAAAACAGTTCCTATCAGATGGCCTGTGACTTACTACGGAAGGAACAAACCTTTTGCCCATCTCTTAGGGAGTGTTTTTTCTTATACAACTTTCGAGCATCAAAAAAGTCACATAGGTTAACATACAGTTTGAGATCTAAGTGAATATAAAGTGTACATCACATCCCACAAAGCCAGTCTCTTATATTGGGATCAATGGAAAATGAATGTATTGTATTGTATAATACACACACAAGGAAATGTTTCTAATACAACAGATTCTTAACTGTTTTCACAATCAACATAATCTGTTATTCACAAAAATATTGCCTTATTTCTGTGATAGACTTCATGCCCTTCTGAATAGATGAGCAGTCCTTTGTCACACAGGAAGTACACATCAAGATTACTGCCTATTCAAGGCAGATATATGGACCTGAAAAATACAAAATTTGCAAATAATGGTTAATTCAGTCATTCAGACATTTCAGCATTCAAGCTTTCATATTCTTAAAATTAACAGTAAAATAACTCATAAAAAATTAAGCTGTAAGTTGCATCATATTTTAATACTGTTCCATAATTTTTGTCACAGCCCTTGCGTCTGAATCAATGTTTTTTTCTTCAAATTATTATCTTTAACTGCAATAGAGCATATGATAGCTGGTTGAGTCAACATGGGATAAAGATATTGCAAAGAAGAGCCAGCTTATTAGGTACACGGATAAAATGCTAAAGGTTGATTAGATTATAAGTGGGGAAGGAGCTACTTGGGAAGACTCGAAT